>OX457037.1:33802955-33922955 GCA_949752735.1 Lumbricus terrestris | reverse complement strand
ATTTATCGGTTGACAGTGGCATGCATGTTTACGATGCTCTGAGAGAATTTCACAGAGCCAGATTAGGCCTATACAATACATGAATACATTGAATATGCATGCATAGCTACTGACATCAGTGTGAAAATTGTGGAAAAATAACTGATAGAGGTTGGACTATAATAATTATGATCCACATGGAATTTGGGTGTGAAAAACAGACTTTACTATGGGCCTCTTAAAAAGGTGGGGGGGGGGGTTTGAAACCACCCATACCCTCCGGGCAATTCTCACCCTGACTAACATGAATAAAGCATTGCATACGTACACGTATTTGCGTACTGTATAGGTCTACTATAGCTTACGCGCACAAGTAGGAGAGCATTATAGCTTGCTACGTGAGGTCGTTGTTCCGGTGTGGCATGAAATTATGTCGGCATGAAATACTGTCCGACTCCGCCCACTTCCGTTGTCAGGACAGTATTTCAAACGGTACGTATGAAATCTTGTCCGGCATGAAATCATGTCCGGGTCCGGCCATTTTCGTTGTGGAAACAGTATTTACTATTACAAACGTGAGATATTGTCCGCGTTGGAGTTTCGTCTCAACGTAATATCAATAAGATATGCGAAATAATATTTGTTGAAGCAGATGAGAAAACAATGGTGTGAGCAGTGGAATCATGGTTTTAAAGCACACAGCTTGTAGTCGGGGTCCCGATGGCGCTTGTTCTATTTTTAGAAGGAAATTCCCATCGTGGAAAGGGGCGAACGGCCGATATGTTGAGACGTATGTACACAAGTCTTAGAGTTGCACACAAATACGAAATTTAGGCTTTCATTTATTCATATCTCTATTTTCTTGTCTACTCCGGTCATCGAGACAAAGCAAAAGGGCTTTTGGCCAACACAAATAGCTCAGCGGAGTTAGCTGCGTTAGGTTTTGGTCTGTTTATTTTCCCGTTACATAGCGTTCATTATTGGAAGATGCTTAGTTTTTACAAAGCACAATTTGACCTGTTGGCGCTGCATCCTGGTTCAAGCTCCACCCTACCTGTGCGGGCTTTTTGCTCCAGTCTCCGTTTCTGAAAATAAAGAAAGTAAACAGTCCAACGCCCAGAAACCCTGCGGCATATTCGTATTCAATTCGTATCCCGTTTCTCTGGGCCGTCGTTCGCTGCGGTCAGCTGCCCGCGGTGATTACCTTGTCCCTTTTTGTCGTACCGCTACTATGCAGCGAAGAACATTTTCCGTGGTGGGTCCATCTATCTGGAATGGCCTCCCTGCGGCTCTCCGTGACTCTCCTGGCTCTTTCTACCGTCTTCTCAAGACCTTTCTATTTGACCAAGCCTGGGTTGGGAGCGCCTCTGAGTAGCGATCTTGAAGGGGCGCTATATAAATTTAAATTTAAATGATTGATTGATTGAATAATAATAATAACAATGAGATAATAATACCCAATGCAATACAAGACATGTATAATGTAGCGGAATCCAAATATGCGTACGTAGTTCACTTGCAGTTCTTCTTTTGTCAGTTATCGCTGTTGACAAATATCGACGCTGTTAGTAAATGCAAACTTATAGGTCTACTATAGATAATAGACTCGATTTTATCCGACTGTAATAGACCATTAATTTTATAAATTCATCTAAAAGGAAAAATATTCCGAAAGCGCAGCAAATTGCTTCTGTTTGCTATCATAATTTAAGTACTTAAAACATAATTTTTCGGTAGTATCGGAAATCATAGGCCTGCATAATTACACTTCGTATCTTAGTCATTGATCTATATTTTTATACTATTATATGTACCTAATTATAGAGTTCGATGCCTCAGTACGTCGTATAATTATCTTGAATATTTTGTGAATTTCCCGGACAAGATTTCATGATGCTTTAGCTTGACAGTTGCTATCTGATGTCATCGGTCACATGAACCAATGACAGCGCTTTCCGGACACAATTTCATGCCGGACAACATTTCATGCCACACCGGCAGTTGAACAACAAGGAGACGATGCTACATATGGTCCCAATCCGTCTTTTGTCTTCTTTGAACAGGGCACCAGCGTCTTTCTGAACGTGTCTTCCACACAGCTTATTCGACAATACTTTTGACCGCATTCTCTTTGCCTATCGACGCCGACTGAAGATATTTTCTAGCGCATAGGCTTATACATTATAAGAGATGCTTCACTTTGGACATCTTTTATCCTTTGAACGATGTGTGGACATCTTATTTTGTCTCTTGAACGGTGTGTGGTATCACTGGTGTGTGGGCATCTTCTGTCATATTCTGAACGGTGTGTGGGTATCTTTGTCATTGAAATTCAACTGCCATTGGAATGACACTTTAAAACCGGTGCAAACAATTTGATGCGCTTAGGCTTGCATGTTGACAAAATATGGTCAACACAAGTTGACCAATATGTTCAACATAGATTGACCCAAACGATCAACACATATTGTGACCCATATGTGATCAATGCAGATTTACCAAAACAAGCTGAACAATACGGTCAACAGACTCAACACAGCTGGACCAACATCGTCAACACAAGTTGACCAATATGGCCAACATAGATTAACAAAAAAATTAATAGTTCAACATTATATAGATTAACCCAAAACGTTCAACACAGGACGACCAATATAGGTTGTCAAACGGTCAACACAGCTTGACCAATACGGTCAGCACAGGTTTGTATTTCTTATAATTTCTATATACTAATACTATATACTCTGTCTCTTTTATCGTGGCCATCCTGTTTTGCCCCTCCTGCAAAACTTTCTGCGGGCACCCATGATCACCTGCCTATACGACCTGCCAAAATTTCCTTGGTGGAATTTTTAATATCTTCTCTGCATGCTATTTCTTCGCACAGCTGAATATAACTTCCATAACTCTGACGTGACCTACTGAGACTTATTTAGCTGGCATAACCATTGGATATTTCACAAATGTGCCACGATAATTTTCACCTCTAATCCTCTATATCCTAAAAGTGTAGGAATGGCGGTTGATCCCGAAACACAAGTATCGTAAGTTTAAGGTAAATTGGGTTCATCGACAGAGAGCTAGTCGAGCGACTTGGCATTGAACATTCATCTGCTGCTTCCTAAATCTGATTAGGAATATTTATAAGCAGTTGCAGCAGTATAATAGCAGCCGTCAGTGCAGCTCGGCAAAACGCCCACTATAAGACTTCTGCAGATGTTGTCTGGTTGTATGTCTAGTTGTCTACTAGCCTAAATGGAAGGAATTGGAAGCAACCAAGTTCGTTGTCTCGACTCTACTGCAACAAATCACGTGACCCCTCGCCAAGGTCAAAGTAGGTAACATACCGATACTATGCTATACAGATAATTTGGAAGCAAACATTACCAGATATATCAGGAGGTTTGTATTTCTATATACCATATACTCTGTCTCTCCCTCTCCCTTTCCCTCTCCATCTCCATATAAATCTCGATCCCGGCCCTCTCCATTTTTCTCTCCCTCTTCCTCTCCCTCTCCCTCTCCGTCTCCTTCTGCCTCTTCCTCTCCCTCTGCCTCTTTCTCTCCCTCTCACCCTTACCCTCTCCCTCTCTGTCTCTGTCTCCGTCTCTCTCTCTCTTCCCCTCCCTCTTTCTCTCCCTCTCCCTCTCTTCCTCTCTCCCTCTTCCTCCCTCCGCATACCTTCGACGTAAACGCGTGTTGTCATCTAGACATTCTAGTGAAATGCGTTAGCAACTTTTATCGAATGGACCTAAGCCTACCAACTAGTGATTGAAGGCTTGTTGAAACCTGATGGGGGGCACGTCCTATGCAAATCTCTGAATGGGGACATGGCCGTATTGATCCCCTGGATTCGCCCCTGCCTCCGCTCACGATGATATAGAATTTGTAGGTCTCGATCGTTCACTCGATTTCATCAATATTATTGATGAATTATTAAGAGTTAGGCCTAACGAAACCTATAGGTAGGCCTATACTATAATAGGCTAGTCCTTTAAAAGTGTGTCATGATTAACTTCTTCTCAACAGTCGCTATAGATAAAAGCTCTTCTCCTAACTGCATTTCTGAGCTCAGCAGCTCGATCTTTGTCTCAAGTAGGCCTATGCGGCTATTGTTGTATCGGCCTACGCCTAGAACCGGCCAGAATAGGATGCAGCATCATTACCAGAAGACAGAAAAGAGTAGGCCTACCCAGCAAATGCCCGAGGATGAGGAGGAAAATGGGAGGAGAAGGAGGATATGTGAGAGAAGGAAGAGAAGGAGTAGGAAGAGATCTGAAGAGGAAGACGAGAAGAATGAGAATGAGAAATGAGAACGAGGAAGAGGAGGAGGAGGAGGAGAAGTAGGAGGAGTAGGAGAAGGAGGAGGAGGAAGAGGAGGAGGAAGAGGAAGAGGAGAAGGAGGAGTAGAAGAGGAAGACGAGAAGAATGAGAATGAGGGAGAAGGAGAGAGGCGGAGGAGATGAGGACGAGAAGAATGAGAATGAGGTGGAGCAGTATATAGAGAGCGCTTCTAAGTAGAGCGCTAGAAGAGGCGCTGCAAAAATGGAGAAATAAATAAATAAGCTGGGCTATATACATTCTGGATTTGAACTTTGAACCTATTCCGTCGTCAGGAAGAAATAGGCCTACGTACATAACCTAAGGGAGAATAACAATAATAACTATAGGCTATTAGGCGAATTAGCCAACAGGCATGGGCGCCCGCAGCATAGGTCAAGGGGGGTCGCGTGACCCCCCCTGGAAATCATGACAAAATATTAAAAATGACAGTTTCTGGAAAATTTTCAGTGGTAAAACGGGAAAGGATGCATTTGCCACCCCCTGAATTTGGCCAATCGTTCCAACAGCTAACCTATTCTGCCTGCGCCATTCGGTGTTCAATGACCACAACATGCTCATAGTTTCTGAACTACATCCTGTACTGTAGCCTGTTGGATTTTCGATACACGGGGTCACAGACGCATAATTTATGTGGTGTCTGGCACTGTAACCAGATATGACTTGCAAGGGGTGTTTGGAGATATCTTGGGAAGAGGCCGGGGAGCTGGCGATGGACAGGGACGAGGGGAGGAGATGCGTTGCCCCGTTGCCCGATATGCAGACTTCACAGGAAGGACCCAGTAAGCCTACTAATCGCCAGGCAAAGACCTCTGGATAATAAATGCTCAAAAGACGTACATGCTATTTTCACCCTCTCCATCTATATTCACATATATATATATATGTAATGCACAATTCAGTAGTTTAAAGTGATATTTATATATTAAAATATATACAGGTCTATAACCTATGAACCGTTTACAACCGATGGGTACCCCAACCACCATCTGACAGGGAGTGGACCATATGCATTTTCCCTCAACACCGGTGACCTATAAGGTCGAACAAGGTGTTGAATGGGGGTGCACATGTCGGACGCACATGAAGGAGATTCTTAAGACAGAGAGGTGCATGAAAGATGAGATGCACACTATACACTGAACTGACTGCGACAGATGAGGGGAGGGTTAATCAAATTGGGTCCCAGAAGAGCGGATCATTAGCATTTAACAGTGGCTCCTATCCCTATACAGGGCGGGTGCAACTTGAGCCAAGTGAAAAACGGGGGAGGGATCAGAAACGAGCCAAACTCATGTAGGGTAGGAGGAAGGCCGCCATGAGATTGAAAGGCCGACCCGGGAGGGGGGAAGGAGAGGAATTGAGCCCGATTGTTTAGAAGGGATCGTAACCCCTGATGATTAGAGTTCCTTCCGAACTGGAGGATGTATATGATCGAAAAGAAAAGCTGACCGGGGACACGGAGTCCCGTTCATAACCTGTTAATCGTTACGATCCGCACAATCTGATGAGACCGGAGCAGTAAGCTACCCGAAATGACACACTGAGTTCACAGACAAAATTTCGAACTGCCATTAATGCACTGCAGAATGCTACGCCAGACGTCAACCGGTTTGTCTCGTTCCCCCCTCCAACCGCACACCACTCCGCCATCGCCCCAACGGATCCACGGTAGGCCATGTATTTTCAACTGGAAATCAAACTAAGTAATTAGTTTTTTAATGTAATGATTGGATAGACTTTAATTGCAGGACATGCATGTCCTGTACTATGAATAATTTCTTTTCTTTGACCATTGTTCCTTCCTGGAATCCTGGCTGATATGGGTTCAATCATCATCATCATCTGCCTGTTTTTCCAACTCAGGTCTTCTGTTTAGCCTTGGCTCAGTGGACTCCGAGCACCTCTGTTCAGGCTTCTTGAAGGCCAGTAAACAGTTGCATATCGACCCATTTAAAATTGAGTTTTTATAATTCCATTTGGGCGTCTGATTGAAGTGAAGGCACACAGTGACAGTACAGCTGGTTGACAAAAGTTCCATTTTGAGGCATAACAATTTACAAATGTTTTTTGGCAGACTGTGTATCATGTATACATATAGTTAGAACTCATATATATATATATATCTATGTGTGTGTGTGTGTGTGTGTGTGTTTGAGTGTGTGTGTGGTTAGGGCTATGCTATGAATATATGTCATGCCTGGCGTCACGGATCATAACCAGAGGCTTCCCACATAAATAATAATAATAGCCAAATAATAATTATGTCAGACCTAGTGCACATAGCATGCAATGTTGCTTTATTAGCTCTTGTTAATAACAAATGAAAGCATTTGTCTAAGTATTTTAGTATTATAAAAAATATATAGAGTATACAATACTGAGAAAAGAACTTGAAGTTAAAATATAAATAGGCCTACAGACTAGTCATTATATGTTGTATTATAAATACAACTACAAAATTCTGTGATAGCATTCAAAATACTAATTTTAATACTTCAGTGTTTAAAATAATTCCCATAACCGAATCAAACATAGTAAGAAATAAATAAGAACAAGAAGAAAACATGTTTGATCATTCAACCACAGTACGTGCCTATGACACGTAGAAAATATTTTAACAAGCTGATCATGTTTTGCCCCTGAATTGTTTTCTGTGCCCTGGAAAAAAGAAATGACGTCTCTGGTACTGCTAGTCAGTTATCAGTGCTATAGCTTTTTACTATGAATGTTTACATGAATAATATATGCCATAAATATATAGTCGGAAATTGTTGAAAGATCTTGTTCGTCTCATTGCAAAAGACTCATAAAATTAATAGTAGTAAGTTATACCGAGACAATGTACGGCAATTGTGTACGCTGCTTAGTTTTTAATGACATTTTATATCTGAACTCTCCTGGTCATGACTGACCCCCCCTGCAAAAAATCCTGCGGGCGCCCATGCCAACAGGCTCTAATCTTCCAACTGCAGCTTTGAGTTTTTACGTTTTCAGTTTGCATCAAACTTCAACAGAGAAACATATTATTTGTTGCCGCAAATTGATCCAGAACGCGCGAACAAAAGGCAGTCATAACAATGCCTAATTGCGGTTGGTAAACAGTAAGGGAATTGATACATTGATCTGCAGCCAGAGTTGTTCGCATCGGGAATTTGTTTACACAGACAGGAGGTCAACATATCGGCGATGAAAGGCTCGAACTGAAATCAATTTATCAATGCACGAAAAGTGCCACCAGGGTGATGCCTGTACAATCGTCGAAGAATATTATAATAAGATTAAACAAACAACGAATCGGTCAATTAAATGGATTTTATATATATATTCATTTGATTATGACCCATACTGGGTTTCGTCTATGACCATTTCAATGGTGGCCGCAGACCTTAGGCTTATATAGGCCTGCAATTCAATGGTATCCGTCTGTCTACATGGACTTCAATGGTGTCCGTGGGTGTTAATAAAAAACTTCAACAGTTCAACGCTGTCCCTCGGTCTTAATATGCAAATGTGTTTCCGGCAGAAACACCCAAAACATCCCCTGGTTACGGCCTTGGCCGGGGGAGATTGGGGGTTTAAACCCCAGTCTTTCTTAGAGCCCCCTAGTAAGGTATTTTTTCACATCCCAATTCCAAGTGGATCATAGTCCAACCCCCACGCAGGGTGAGAATTGCCGGGGGGTTTGGGGGGTTTGAATAATGGTCCAGCGCCCAGTTATTTTTCCACAATTCTTACACTGCCCCACGGTATTTTTCCACAATTCTCGCATTGTAATTGTGTACAACCATCTTTACGTATAGGCCCAGTGGTTAAAGTGGTTTGTGTGAGCAGTGGGAACACCAACTGGGAGCAGTGGGAACGCTGATGAAGTTTTATTGGGAACTCCCATGTTTTCAGGGTTATGCATGGTGAGCAGAGGGAACGCAAGCAGAGAAATTCGAAAACAGTGGGAACGCCGTTCCCACGCCTTCCCACCCACTTTAAACCCTATACATGTAGGTCTACAGAAGCGATGTTATTCTGGGTAATTCTGGTCTATTGATGGCAAGACCGAATAGCTATGGGGTGTGTGTGTGTGTGTGTGGGGGGGGGGGGGTGTTTTGGGTGTTTGAACACCGTAGAAATAAAATAATAACGCTATTATTGAAATAATGCATTTAGGTCTACTACGAGCACAACCATGATACGAGAAGTATGAGGATCCAATCCAATTTCAAAGCTGTTATTTCTACAATCATGTATTATGAGATTTTACAACAGATTAAATCAAACTCCAAACCTTTTACCAATTTTATTCGGCGGCTTGTCGGTCTGCTCAAGTAAACACACCCAACCCCGCGCCCCAAATAAAATCCTGGCAACGGCGTTGACTGATGTGACTCACCTGCCTGACGACAGACAGTCGGTCTCTGATTCGACTCTTATCCTCGCCAGCTGCTGCTGCTGCTGCAACTGCTGCTGCTGCTGCAGTTGTGTGCGACGACGACAACGACGATGATGACGACGTTTCTGGTGGGGACGGATGGACGGACGACGACGTTAATCTGGCTTCATCATCATCAGCATCATCTGCAGCAGATGCAACTGCTGATCTTTAGCATGCATGCGTTAACGCTGCAGCCACCTGCGAGGCTAGCCGTCACGCTTCAGCACGCATCGATTAGACGACCCTTTAGTTCTGGCAATCCATGCACCATCTCCTCTCTCTATCCTCTTCCTCCTCCTCTTCCCCCTCTTCTTCCTATTTCTCCTCTTTCTCCTTCTCTTTCTCTTCCCCTATTCCTCCTCCTCCTCCTCCTCTTTCTAGCCTTCGTCCTCCTCCTCCTGTTCCTCCTCCTCTTTCTTCGCTTTGTCCTCCTTTTCCTCTTCCTCCTGTTCCTCCTCCTCCTGTTCCTCCTCCTCCTCCTACTCTTTCCTCGCTTTCTCCTCCTCCTTCTCTTCTTACTCCTCCTCTTATTCTTCCTCGTCTTCCTCTTCCTCCTCTTATTCTTCCTCCTTTTCCTCTTGCTTCTCTTTCTCCTCCTCCTCCTCTTCCTCTTCTTCCTCCTCCTCTTATTATTAATTCCTATTATTTCTCTTCCTCCTCTTCCTCCTCGATCTTCTTTCTTACGCTGGGTTGGTTTCTGGCGTGGCCACCCTCCGATTGCGTCCGCCGCTGCTGTTGGTCTGATTCCGTTCCGATTGGCGCCTTTGCCTTCAGCAGCCGCTGCTGCAGCAGCAGCAACCGCTTTCATCCGATGTATAGCCTACCTTAATGCCAGGCATCGGCGTCGTCTGCTTCTTCCCGATACCACCACCACCATCATCGCTGCTGCTGCTGCTGCTGCTGCTGCTGCAGCACACATCATCCATCGACCGTTCGACCCGTTTAATATCGGGTGCTATTCACCAGCGATTATCACCCGTCACCGTCTAAGCAGGAATGGAGAATGCAATACGTCTGTCATTCACTTTCTTCTCTCACTACTTGCCTATGTATGTCTGTCTGTCTATGTATGTCTGTCTATCTGTCTGTCTTGTCTCACTGCTTGTTTATCTGTCTGTCTGTCTGTCTGTCTTGTCTGTCTGTCTGTCTGTCTTGTCTCACTTCTTGCCTGTCCGTCCGTCTGTCTTGTCTGTCTATCTTGTCTGCCAATGCCCATGGTGAGAACTGACGAGGGGTTGTTGAGGGGATTCAAACCCCTAGTCTTCCATAATATATATATATATATATATATATATACATGGCCCATTGCTATGTCTTCTTTTCATACTCCAATTCCACGTGACCCCTATTTTTACTCCTTAAATTTTCATACGCTGCCTGTCTATACCTTTCTATACATACCTGCGTGTGTGTGTGTGTGTGTGTGTGTGTGTGTGTGTGTGTGTGTCTGCATGCGTGTAGTGCGTGTGGACGGTGTGGTACGTGCGCTCGTGTGTGCGTGTGTTTGTGTTTGTATAGGCCTATAGGTCAGGACGTTAGGTCGTCTGCCAGTGCTTAACAAAATGTCCGTCGCACTTTCTCTGTTTATGTCTCCATCCAGACGTCTAACTCTTAATTCCTTCTTCGTTCTCCCTCCCTCCCTCCCTCCCTCCCTCCCTCCCTCCTCTCTCTCTCCCTCCCTCTCTCCTCTCTCTCTCTCTCCCTCCCTCCCTCCCTCTCTCCTCCCTCCGTCCCTCCGTCCCTCCCTCCCTCCCTCCCTCCCTCCCTCCCTCCCTCCCTCCCTCCCTCCCTCCCTCCCTCCCTCCCTCTCTCTCTCTCTTCTCTCTCTCTCTCTCTCTCTCTCTCTCTCTCTCTCTCTCTCTCTCTCTCTCTCTCTCTCTCTCTCTCTCATGCCTGTATCTCTTCGCTTGTCCACTGTTTTGGGACTGCTTCCCAGAAAAATCCTATCATCGTCGTCATCATCATCATCATCATCATCATCATCATCATCATCATCATCATCATCATCATCATCATCATCATCATCATCATCGTCGTCGTCGTCGTCGTCGTCATCATCATCAGCATCATCATCATCGTTATCGTCGTCGTCGTCGTCGCCGTCGTCGTCATCGTCATCATCATCATCATCATCATCATCATCATCATCAGCATCATCATGATCATCATCATCATCGTCATCATCATCGCCATTGTCATAGCCATCGTCATAGCCATCGTCATCGCCATCGTCATCGTCATCATCATCGTCATCGTCATCTGTTGGACTCTTTGATCAGGATTAACTTCGTTAAAGGAATTGCCTCCGTATCCATCTCCATCTCCTCCTCCGCCACCACCACCACCACCACCACCACCTCTTCCTCCTCCTCCAGCATGATCACAGAGATATACATGCATTGATAACTATAATACTCACTTACTTACTTACATTACGACGAAACCAATTGAATTAAATAATCAGTTACGCGTCTCTAACTTAACCTAGTTCAAGACCTTCATGACCTTGCCATATCGGCCATCACGCGAGAACTAGATTGCGTCTCAAGGGGCCTACTAGTCCTACGCGCTCACGTAGGCTTAGGCCTATTAACCCACCGCTCGACACCGCCGTCCCAGTGTGCGTCACACCTTGACTGTGCCACCTGAGCCTCCCACGACCACAACAATAGCGATAGAGAAACAACGGGGAAACCTGATCCTAATAATAGCAGCTGGGTCATCAATAATTATCACCGTCTGCTAATTAAGGTATAGCGGCCGTTTAATTATAAAGTGACTGTGACGATCTGAAGACCAACGAGCAGATTGGACACACTGGGCGACGTGCGATTTGACGCTCTCATGGGATTTTCACACCCGACGACGAAGGTGTCAGTTTTCTTTATTAAAAATAACACGAATCTGACATTACCTGTCACCAATTGGTGATGCAAAAGAGAAGCTCTACCGTCGCTCGTTCAAACCGATGCCGTGCACCCCACAAGTCTCCTATATAAGAGCAACACAAAGGGTGCACTCTGCCAGTGCTAGTCCCAATTATGGATAAAGGAGGAGGGCGACACTAATCATCATTGATATGATGGTGTCGTTAAAGAGTAGCAAGCATGGTGTAATCAGGCAATCCACACTATGATGCTGAACACGTATAGCCGCATATCAATATCCATTCATTCACTCATTTAAAAAAAAATTGCCCATACAGTGATGGGTGCAAATCTAATTATTTCGTTTAGTTAAACTACAAATATTTCTCAACTAAAATTTAAAAAAAGTTTGTCTAAAAGTTGGCGACTGATTTTGGTAAATAAGTTAACTGAACTAAAAAACATCAATTAGACAAAGCTTAGTTAAACTTTTTCCAACTTAAGCAAATCGTTTTTGACAAACTTGAAACATATTCACAATAACAGAAGCTAATTACCCGGCCGTAGTGTCCTATTAGGCATAATAATGCAGACGGTCAATGAGTTTCACTTTCAAGCTCAGCAATGTGTACTAGGGCTATTAATAACCATCATAATCATTATACAGTTCTATCAGGATTCAGGAAATAATGAAGATATTTGCTAGCTATAATGCATCCTGTAGTTCAATTGACTTAGTAATAAAACCAGTTTCTCTGATTACTCATGAGTCATGACAATCATGATCAGCATAAGCAAGACGACTCTCAACTTTGTAGGCTATCTGGATCACAAGAAAAGAACGTGATCAAGGGTATGAGCAGACATTTGGCATTAGCGTTTCAGTCTAACGTCAGTGAAGCAAGTAGCAACTAAAAAACTTTTCACCATTAAAGTCTACCACCAACTAAACTAATAAAAATCAAGGTTCTTATTTACAATCACTGCATCTTAATTCTATGCAGGGCAATCGATCAATCAACCAATGAATGAATGAATGAATCAATCAATAATTCAACCAACCAACCAATACATTGATCAATCAATCGATAAATTGATTAATATTAACTGCAAAAAGATTTTGAACAGCTGCTGCCTTGGAAGTCCCATCCATTGCCCGGAAAACTAAGAGTGCAACTAATGCAGTGTGTAGTGTCAAACTCCACAGGTTTATAATTGTAGTCAAAATATGCTGGGTAGCTTCTGTGTAGCACTAGCAACAAAACCCAAATGGAAACACTAGGCCATTGCCGTGACTCAAAAGACGACATAAAAATACAGCAACAATAGATTACAATAAGGTTTGTTGGAGACAAATTCCAATGGGGTAATTATATTTCAGTGCCAGCACTTATCTGTCGCTAAACGCAATCGTTTTTAACAGCACTCTTGTACCTTTTCAGCACAGCAGTATCAACGGAGATTATCCATCCCAGAATGATATGCCGTTTGCGAGGCGCCCCTTGTAGCGGTATGACCGCGTTATGACACCATGTAAATTGCCATCATCATAATTATCCCTAATATTTTTAAACCCTGATGGATTGCATGTAGCTCAGGTAAATAATAATAATAGCAATAGCTTCTCCAACACGGACGACGTACTGTACTGTCCATGCCTCTCATTAGCTGTTGTGGTGTTCACGAATGCGGCAAATTTACCTTCGAGAGAAACATCCATCTCTTTCAGTCCTTTATAATATGTAATTATATATTATATAAACATATATATAGTATATATTTTATATATGTGTGTGTTTATTTGTGTCTGTCTATCTCACTCAGTCTCTCTCTTTCCCTGTCTCTCTCTCTCTCTCTCTCTCTCTCTCTCTCTATCTTCTCTCCAAAGTGATTGCATGTATTGTTGACAAAAGGCCAAAGTCAACACTTGTTATTTATGACGGACAGGGTGAACATGGCATAACAGTAATTACCAACTAACACCAATCCCTCCCAAATAGAAAACACAGAACAAGAATAGCATCAACAGTAGATTATATTATAATCATATCATGTGTATGCGAATTCGCTACAAGTATATATATATACAGCATTGATACTAAAACGATAAGAAATCGGCCGCATCAGAAGTCAAACGTCTGTAATAAGTCAAACAATGTAACGACAACAACATCATATCAACGTAACAGTAGTAAAACGTTTGCATTGGTTGTGCTTTGAAATAAAACATTTTCCTAATGAAAGAGACAACTACACATGCACAGCTGCACACACACACACACACACGCTCCTTCAAAACAACAACAAGGTCGATCAAGTACAGTTGTAAAGCAAGCGTTGCCAGAACCGGACTAATTCTGTACCCTTGAAATATCACTAGAAAATGTCTGCAATCGCCAGACAACTACATCCGAAATACCAGTAGACAGAAATGATCGTGCTCGCTCTAGACACACACATTTGTCTAGTTTGAATTGCTCAGGCCGTCAAAGTTTAATTTTTCCACCAATCATTAGCAAAGTCAATTTGTTAGACCTTATAACTAAAGTTAAAATTACCTCGGAAAGGCTTCGTACATGTCTATTTAAAGGCAATGTAATTAAATCTGAACAAGTTTCATCTTAACCAGTACAGTAACATTGCAGGGAGCAACCTTTGAGTCTGCCAAACTTATTACAAAGTAAATGTGTACCAGATATGACTCATACAATACACACTGTGGGCATGGAGGTATGATCGGAGCCTTGCAGCCGGTTGGAATCCACCTCAAGCTGCTTCGTAGGGACCTGGGCAAGTCCTTCACTTGCAATTGCTCAGCACTTCGGCGTGAAACTCCGATTCAGTGCCTGCGCTGTAGTCAGGAGCGCTTCTGAGTAGCTCTCTTGAAGGGATGCTATAACACGTGCACATGCATACCGATGCTATCTTCTGTAAGCATAAACTAATTTTCAGAGTAATAAAAATGTACTGTTCATCGCCATTCTCCATATAACTTACAGGACATAGAAGCAATTGACATATCGCTGCTGCATGACATTGTCACTGGACACCATAATTACACATTACAAGGTATGGGATAACAGATGCCTGGATCGTAAATGAAGGGCCACATGACGCATCATTACGCCACATGACCACGTTACGAGAACTAATGATTACCAGGAACCGATTATATTATTCACTACTTACTCGATACAAGCAATCCAGTACATTACCGTGTCATGCTACACAACTTATTTATATTCTCAGGTCAGATAAAAGATTACTAATATCAAGACAAATGTGTCTAATGCCTGGCACAATGCTTTAAACAAAACCAAACACCACTGTAATACGGAAAGGATTGAATATTGCAACATTATATACTCGGTTTTAGCATCAATTTTCTACCAGTGCATGAATAAACATGTATGTTTGAAGTATCTATAAATGTATTGCAAGAAAGTTCAAACTTCACCATGTTGTCGACCTCATTTAAACTATTTCGGTATGCCTTTAAACCTTTGAGCCACAACAAACAATCACCACATCCATCCTTCCGTCCATCCATCCAGGACCATACAACAGTTGCTAAACTCACTAGACATTGGTGATGTGTGCAAATAGGTTTATGGTGCAATTTACAAAATTTCCGGCGTTAGCTGATGACTTGATGGCGATGTCACTTGTCATTCATAGGAAGTGCAGCTTCCACAATCAAACAGTTGAGTACCAGCTCAACACATTTTCACAATACTAAGTCATGTTGCAGTGAATACCAGAGACCCCGACATTCAAGTAATCTTTGGTTTTAAGCTTACGACTTCAGAGTTTAACCGATCAAGAAATCACGACAGAGTTCTGTGACATTAAAATCTGCAGCCCCTCTCTGCAAGAACCTCTCTATGCTCTCCGTCCCTCCCTCCCTCCCTCCCTCCATCTGTCCCTCCCATATTTTTCAGCACATGAATAATAACAAACAACACAGATATCGTATTCCAGGATGCTGTACGTCTAATGGTAAACACATACACGCACATGCACACACACACACATGCCATTTATCTCATGTACATTTACCCAACTCTGACATCACCATCACAGCCTACATCGTAGAGGATAGGGTGGGAAGAGAGCGAATAACACTAAACCAAACATCCTGATTAGTTAGTGACTCTCTCTCTCTCTCTGTCTCACTCTGTCTGTCTGTCTCTGTCTCACTCTGTCTGTCTCTTTCTCTCACACACGATTTCATGTAAATCTGAACTGTGATACACCGCTTCAAAGGAGGTTAGCACAGCGTAACACTTACATTTCAGCACATAAATTAGGTGTAGACAATTAAATTTATTAACAGAATCTAAACACTTTTACACTTGTACCGGGTACACAAAGGGGCTTGAAAATCACATTTAACCACTAAACTCTGATGTCTTCCGCTCTAAGCATTTATCTGTACCGTTGGCCATCCAATCAAACACAAAATGGAATCGACAGGTTTTTCATAGAGCTCTTACGCAGAACAGAATGAAAAGAAACCAAGAATACTATCACAAGAAAGAATAAAAATAAAATCAACAGCTAGAATAACACCAATAGCAAAACTGTCACTCTGCAAGATTAAAGCAACTGATCTAGTTAATCAAAACAGATACAGTATTAACAAATATATCTACTCATACTAATTAACGGCAATATAAGACGAGACAGTTTATACTCAAACTGAAAGTTGCATTGTCAAATCGAGAATCCCTTATAAAGAATAGGTAACCTAATTAATTGCATTGCTTTCCGTAAGATGTACACATTGGTATGATTCAACAAACAAGACTTCCCTCCACAAAAAACAACTCACAACATGGCACATCTTATCTGTACACTTGAAAACACATATTAACTGGCAATCTCAATAATACGGTTAAAACCTATAACTTGGCAGTCCTTTAATCTGCAAGCATACAATTTACTAAAGTGTAAGCGTACAAGTCTTGCAAATTCGGGTAGCGACCTTTTGGTCTCATCATTTTCAATTAATTTAATACGTGACATCCTCAACTCTACTTCTAAAGTCTAGGTATTACTGGTGGCTTGCTCCCTCTTTACCACTGGGATGCATTCGTCGATCTCATATAGGAAAACGTCCGACATCGCGTCCAACCACAATTTTCTCCATTCACAGGTCTGTCTACTAAAGTCACTCCAAACCATTAGGGTTTCTTGATGACCATAACCATGATCAGATCATGATGATCATGATCAACACATCATGATCAACATCATGGTGATCATGATCAACATCATGATAATCATGATCAACATGATTCTCCATCTCATAATCCTCCTCTCTTTTCAATATCACCACTACCACCAACATTGTTATCACTATCTGCAAACTCACACCAACATTGTTTTCGCCATTTGCACATGTCACTATCATCACTCCGCATATCTGGTGTGCGCATTCCATTTTGACCATAGAATGACACTTCTGTTGCACAGTAGAAACCAATCACACTGTGCACAGAGCATATTTTAGTCATTAACAAGCCCAAACAAACGAGTAGTACATCTTAAAAGTACAACAGAGACAAACCAGTCTGCTCAGAAGAGACAAGGTTCACCATTTATAACAGAACGACTTTTCTTGGTCAACAAAAAAATCACCAAACTCTTTCATATATGTACAGCGTAAACAATGTTGACAGAGAAATATTGCATGATTATGTAACATATAGTTATTTATCCACGATAACCTGCAGCAAATCTTTTGAAACTGCAGCATGCATAATACCTCTGAACAAAGTATTTCACAGAGTTTACCAGACCCGTTCAGAGTCCAAATATCTTCTGTCAAGTTAGTGAACGATAACAGTGATAGCATAGTAAGGCGTCACACATAAAACACATTCTCTAGACGACAACTACCTAAAACTAATGAACATGGATAACATAAAACAGAACTTAAAAATTCAAACTGTTTCTCAAATCCTGCTATTGTAAAGGACAGTGGTAGTTAAGCATAAAGACAACCAGACAAAACACTCTCAGACAATACTTGTAAGCGATCGTTAACCAACGCCAAACTGATGTTAGACAACCATCAGAAAAATCATCATTCTTAGGTAAAAAAAATTCGTCTGCAGGATGCAACAATGGTCATTTAGAACAAACGAATTAGATTCCATCAATCGGACAAATATCTTCAAGCAACTAACCAATCAACTGCCAATCAAGAGTCTGACGAACCATTGCTTATAACTTCACGTCTTTACAATCAACCAGAACTTCATATAGCACAACAGAAACACTCTAACTAAATCTATCTCAACTCAACTGAATGTCCTCAATCACCAGATAAAAGAAAATGTATCTGGTAGCAATGCATACATTACATGTAACTTTGTGAAGGTGCCGTAGCAGACTTGAAAAGTTTTTTGCCACTCCATACAGAATACCAGCAAGCCAACACTGCTGAACTCCAAAAGAATTCAACACAGTAACATTCTAAGTTCAGATATAAATGGTCTGGCACTAAATACGCTTAAAACCATCTGTGCATGAAAAGAAGTCAGAAAAAAAGAAAGCAACCTAAATAGAATTTAACAGCATATAATGAAAACAAACCAAAACTACTCACAAAAAACTTACAACGGAATACACAAACAGCAAACACCTCAATACAGTTAGAACTAAACAACGAAAAAACAAGAATTCAAAACGTTTCAAACTAATTTCATCGCCTTCTCTTTCAACTGAACTAAATCATCATCCACGACTAAATCCAGAGATAGCCTGGATCCAAGGCCGTAGCTAGGGGGGTGTTTTGGGTGTTTGAACACCCCCCGAAATGGAAAATGTGAACAATAATATAATGCATTTACTAGTACATGATGTAAAAGCCATGAAATAAAACCGTAAAAACACCCCCCGAAATGAAAAATGTAAAAAAATAAAATGAATTGGTGACATAACACCCCCCGAAATCAGATCCTGGCTACGGCCTTGCCTGGATCAGATTGCCTGCAAATCCAAACCAAAACTACCAACAGATTATTTAGACTCCAGTTATAATACAAATTACGCAGATAATTCTTCATACATACCGGTACATCAAGATATAATCAAGATTAATAAAACGCTTAAGGATGGCATAAATCATTCGACAGAAAAGACTGATCTTAACAAAGAATACCATTAGAGTATAAATCATTGTTACAAGCAACACAAGATTCAATGCCGTTTGAATATCTCTACTAATATCACTAAATTACTACAAAATGACAGAAACTGAATATATCGAATGATCGAAATCAAAAATGCATCTATAACTAAAACAACTTTATTTTAGTCCCTACACAACTGGAAATCGGAATTGATTACATTTAGTAAAATCAGCTCCAAGAAATTCCAAGAAATCACGCATGTTTTAAACACACTGATAAATGTTGCAAGAACAGTTTCCGACTGCGTCTACTAAACTCTGATAGGTACACTAGAAACTGCAATGATGCTGTCAAGAAGAAACATTTTATGCTGAAGAACCACATGAAGCCATGAATTTCTGTGGAATCCATTGTTATATTAGAATTCAGATTGTAATGAAGCAATTACAACAAGGGTCACTACACTCTAGCGAAGTCAATTTAAAGCTTTGATTAATAAGTTACACACCAGAAACTCATAATAACCTTGTACCTGAGTCACTTCACAAACCACCATGCAGTGAGATAATGCAACAACAAGTTTAGTTCTAGGCAAGAATTTATTTATGGAACCATGCCCCAACGATATTAAACCAGAATATATAGTGAAGGGCGTCGTCATGAGGAGTTTCGAGTGAAAGATACAAGACAATCCGCCAAAGATGTTTTTAAAACCATTCCCACTGAATATATCTATACAACAAGTTCTGGCATTTAAGCTAATCATAATTGCTTCAGATTAAAAAACACCAACAAACTTAAAGTTTATGTCATAAAATTAACTCTGGGCATGGGGGCAGATAACGAACACATTTCCTTTAAGTTCCTGCAAAGAGAATTCAGCCTAGCCAGCTTTCAAGCCAGCTGTAACTGCCAAACCATTTTTGAACCATGTTCCCCACAAGGAATGTTGGTACAGTCTATGAATTGCTATGTTAACTGCTATCTAACTGCTATGTTAACTGCTATCTAACTGCTTCAGCTGAGATCCTTCCTTAACCCCTTAGAGGAGCACAATCATCGTCACACCTCTGAGGAATAATGAATAGGTTATAAATCAGAGAATACCATGCTTCATTCCACCTTATCGTCGTGACCACATCTCAAACTTTGGAAATATCAGATATGATGAAGCATTGAAACTCAACAATTTATGTCTAGCCTAGGACTCCTGTGGAAGTATGAATACAGCTGAATTCGTTTTGACGCAAATTAGAATTTGTCAGGTAACACCTTAAATTAGACAGACCCTTCATTTGTTTCATAGCATTCAAGCTCCACAAGAGTTATTGGGCTACATAAATCGTACGGTGGATTTCAATGGCCTCACCACAACAAAAGTTAATGAAACAGACGCTTATGTAAGCGCTTACCATAAAGTATAGGTCAATCATGATTCATAAAACATACCCTATCTTGCAACCTGATAAAAAAAAGACATCATCCATGTATGTGGCACAGCTCTAAAGCAACAATGGCAGCAGACTCACAACTGACCGACCAGTAGTCAACGAATTCAACGTATCTGCAGCAAGACAAAACCGGCGGATTCGAGCCGACGCAGGTGAAACACGAGGGACGAGTCTACTTAATATCGAGAATCTCCAGCATGATCGGCTCGATCTCTTCCGGATTGATCTCCAGCATCATCTTCCCGTGAACCTCGGCCAGCGTGTTCAGCTCACGGATCTTGTTGAGCAGCTGCGGGAACATCTCGGCCGTGCGCAGGTACGTGTACTTCGCCTCCAGGTAGTGCTTCAGCAGGACCAGATACCGGTCCTGGATGTTGGAGACGAGGTCTCGCATGACGACGTGCGCTCCCTCGGGCGCGAACAGAACGAGGACCAGGAGGATGACGACGATCGTCAGATCGTTTCCGATGATCGACTTGATCGACTTGCAGTACTGGATGTGGTCGTCGTGTAGTTGGACGTAGCCGGTGGCGTTCTTCAGGATCTCCGTCGGGATGTCACCGCGCGGTGTCACCCAAACGTCGCGCTCGCAGTCGTAGAGCGAGACGGAGCGCAGCAGCAGCATGTGCATCCAGCATCCCTTGAGGATGCTGATCTGGCACTCCTGCGAGAGACGCACGAACTCCTCCAGCCGTTTCGCGAACTTGATCAACCGCAGCACGGTTATGCTCGACTGATTCACCAGCTGATTCAACGACGGATTCAGCTGCTTTATGTGAATCAACGGCTCGAGGTCGACGGTGAAGGAGAGGTCGTACACCTGATTCAGTTCGTGCAGCATGTGGGTTTCGTCGGCCGTCAGCCTCCGCAGCAGCAGGGAATCGACGGTCGCCGTCGGCAACATGCACGCCGACGACTCGCTCGAGCTGATGAGTCGGGAAAGAGTTAAAAGGTTCGTCATCTCCGGTTGAAGCGCCATGTGATGCGGAGGAGAGAAACTCTGGCAAGACGAAAGTGGACCGGGCGTCAGTGGTGGACTGACGCAACCAACGGATGGTGGGGCGGAGCTGACGATCGAGTCCGTACCTTTGCCCTGACGCTTCTCTCTATTCTTCACGACTTTCTCCATTCGCTTCTTCTTCTCTTCTATGTCTGCGAAACACAATGACAGAAAGAACACAATGACAGAAAGAACACAATGACAGAAAGAACACAATGACAGAAGGAACACAATGATAGAAAGAACACAATGACAGACAGAGAATACACAGAGTTCATCACGACATTCCTCCAAGGAAACAACGTCATAATGGAGTCATAGCAAGCTAAGCCTTATCCCGCAGTTAGTCGTTTGTGAGGCGCCCCTGTAGAGGCATGGCTGCGTTATGGCACCATATTAATTGTCCTTATTGTTATTTTTTTTATTGTTATAGCAAACAGCAGCAGATGGTACTTTTCTGCATAAAAATGATGATATATTCGTATTATTGAGCTCTTGCTGACATATCGCAGCCAGTTACAATGAAGGAAGTGATCAAAGAAAATTTTAATAATATTTCAATCCAATTGGTGCAAGTCAGATAGATGGGCCATGGACGAGAGTCTAACTGAAGTCCTACATTATCCCACTCTTGCTTCTATCTACATTTTAATCACGAAGCAAGAAATGGCATTTCAGTAAAGGCGCTTTTTCCTACAGGACGAATCATTTCTTTCCTGACAAAACAAATAGAAATCGTAATCGCAAGTGCACAATGTTCAAGAAAACTTCTCACAACACAAAACTACAGTTGAACAGAATTATCTCAACCGTTAGCCAAATAAAAGTGAGAGACAGATTGCAGGAGATAGTCTGATATTGTATTGAATTGTATTGTATATATGCATTTATAAAGCGCCTCTTACAGACTAGCTATTCATAGGCGCTCTCAGCGTGACAGCCCCGAGGAAATAAAAAGACTTCAAGCAGTGAAGAGCCGAAGATGACACTCCAATAAGATCTTACTATGGATAGTGGGAGGGAGATCATTCTACAAGGCCGTAGCCAGGATTTGATTTCGGGGGTGTTTCTTTCCCGCCCGAAAAGCTGATGACCTGTTTTAGTCATCCGGCCGAAATCTTCAGGAAATGTCACACAAAATTTTCCTTCCTGAAAACCTGATGACTTTTTTTTAGTCATTTTCCATTTTGGGGGGTGTTTTCATGCTTTTATTTCATGGCTTTTACATCATGTGCTTGTAAATGCATTCAATTATTTTTTCCATTTTCCATTTCGGGGGGTGTTCAAACACCCAAAACACCCCCCTAGCTACGGCCTTGTCATTCCACATAGAAGGATCTACAATGGCAAAGGCACGGTGTTGGGCCATGGCCCTTGGAACCAAGAGATCTAGTCGATCAGCAGACCAGAGAGGGCGGGAAGAGACTGCAGAAAGGGGTTTACGCATCACGTCACAAAGGTATTTAGGAGCTTGCCCAGTTTGAGTTTTTGATATAGCTCAGAAGAGAAGTCCTCTCTTTGCAGACAGAAGCAACAGATCTGCCAAAACAACAACCAAAATAAACAATGCTGGCCAATGCAAGTCTGAGCCCTTGTAACTTCGGGATCATAGACTCTGTTACACAGTTTACTCACCAAGAATAAGGTGCTTCTTCATTCCAACATTTAGACATCTTTTCAGACGGCAGTACGGACAGAATCTTCTCGTGTTTACATCAATCTTACACTTGCCGTCAAACAGGCACTTCATCTGCTGCTCACAGAAAATGCAAAAATTACAGATAAAAATTTCCACTTTGAATGCAAGAAAAAGGATGAATTTTTTACTAAGAGCAGTCCCCAATAACAGTTCCCTACCATAAGTACACTATAAATCAATATTTCATGACAGCCATTTAATGGCAATGGGTATGAATAAATGGCCTACATTGCTCTCGCTAGTTTGTCAAGTCAAATGTTTTCCCTCGCTTAAAATAGTTCGAGTAACGTTGTTGTTGTCTCCTCATTTAGATTATCCATCTAGCATAGTCATGGTCTGCCTTTGTATAAAACCATACTGAATTTATGTAGCTGCACAATTGCACTGTAACATTCTACGATAATCTAATACAGCTATAATACATTTATACAGAGTCACATCAAGAAACTTCGTATCATAAAATTCCCATAATTATTACGTAATCACATTTTGTCAAGAGTACTTATTTTCATACAGACCAAAAAAAAATAAGCAGCATATTCTAAAATGCTAAAAGCATCACATCTTATGTAAATGCACACTGGCGTGCAAGTGTGTGCATGTGTGCGTGCATGTGTGCTAACGTATGTGTGCATGTAAGAGCATGTGTGTGTGTGTGTGTGTGTGTACGTACTGCTTCTTTCATGGCATTTCTACGAAAGAACGCCTTGCACGATTCGCACGAGATGGCATCAAAGTTGCAGCCAAGCGCCTTATCTCCGCAAACGGCGCAGATCTTGTCGTCCTTTCCAGGTCGTGTGCTGCTCAGCTTCGACTTCATCTTTCCGCCTCCACAGCTGAGGCCCTCCGACAGCGAACCCTCATCGGAAAGACTGCACTCGCTCAAGGTCGATAGGTCGCCGTTCAGAGGTGACAAACCCTGAAAGAGGAACAAACACGACTCGGTAAGATTAATGATGACTTCCAATTTGGAATGCGCTTCATTATCGTGACAAAGTTAATCTCTGAACGCAATGTCAATATATTATCTCTGCAAACATATATTCTAGAATAACATTCGTATATGTGCAGCATCCTGTCTCTGAACCTCATTTAATAGATCTCCAAACCATATCTCTCTGTAATCATGACCTTTGCAACATCATCAACTCTCAAACATTAACCGATTGCATAACCCACAACCCATCATCAGCCACTATCACAGACTTAACAAGTAAGTAAGAATATTCTTTAAT
Source organism: Lumbricus terrestris (assembly GCA_949752735.1). Classification (NCBI taxonomy): domain Eukaryota; kingdom Metazoa; phylum Annelida; class Clitellata; order Crassiclitellata; family Lumbricidae; genus Lumbricus; species Lumbricus terrestris. Next base: position 33,898,812 of record OX457037.1, on the reverse strand, counting down.
AGATTACCAGCAAACAGACAGTAGTAGTTTAGAGAAGAAATTACTTTTAAAGAGAAATAGTTATGCAAAGTATAAGAGGCTAAAGAGTCTTCTTTAGAGTTTTTCTCACTTAAGAACAAGAAGAGCTTACTCCAACACCACCACGGAACTAGTTAAGCAACCAAGGTAAAATGGCTAAATGGCCTTTAAAATTATAAGTCTGTAATAATACTGGTAGTACAACTGTCAAATGGTGAACCGGCAAAGTGATTTTGCGCTGTGTTCAGCAGAAAAGTGTGTTAAAAAAGTAATTTAAACAAAATTGTATTCAGTGTCACACATTTAGTAAGTCAGCATAAGAAACAAAGCTGTACAATTAATTACTTCTAATATTGCAGAGCTGTTAATAGTCCTTACATTTTTTGTCACAAGTTCCAGTTTAATGTCCTCTAATCCGTCAGGCAAGAAGCCTTCCAGATTGTCGGATGAGTTCTGTGCTTCGAGCAGCGTTGAGTAATACTCAAACATTATTTTCTTTTCTGTAACCTAGAAACAAAATTCACCACATTCAATTCATTCAACGGAGAACATCACACGATGCCAAATGTTGTTTCAAAGAAAGCCCACAAGATCCAGTGACTTATACGACAAATCACGGCCAAACAAAGGAAAATTGTATGCTGCACAGAATTTGTATGTATGAGAACTTGCTATAGTGCCCCTTCAAGATTTCTACTCAGAGGCGTTCCTGATTACAGCATGGACAAATGCGAGTGAAGGACTTGCCCAGCGTCCCAACGGCTCCAATGCACCGAACATACCCCTATACCACCCCGCCCCACAGAATTTAAGCTGAAGCAATAAACCGCATCAGCATACTTGACATTGGCTTAACAAGTCTCAAGAGGTCCCTGGATTACTTACAAATTAGAGCATAGCATCTCATATCCAACGCATGCATGCACAAGCATGTAAGCAATCATAATAAACAAAGATTTACAGCCAACCTTTCACACAAGTCAAGGCTGCAATTATCACACCATGCACTGATCAGCTGCTCACCCATGTGCCTGGCTAAATGCAGGCCTAGTTAAACACTGCCACAGATCAACAGGAAATGCTAGAACTCATCACGTCAACTTGGCCTAACCCCAAACTAAACAAAGCGCAAATCCAAATCAAAACCAGAAAAAGAAACTCACCAAGCAGAAATAAACTTAGAAGAATGACCAAAAAAAGCTGCTAAGTTCTGTCAGGAGCAGTTCTCATCGCGTCAGCTGCAGAAGCAAGATTAAAAATCGTCCGCACCACTCATCATCTGAGCAGATCAACTGCTTGTGAGAAAATTGTGCAACCCCGAAAACATTCATCAGAGTCAGCTGAGCGTCCCATTTAGAACGCGGATATGGCAACCACTTAGTGCATGAAATTAAGTCGTGATCAACTAATATCCAGCGCTCAGCATCAGCTGCATCCCTTCCCTGAACAGCTGCTGCAGCTAAACGCTGGCTTACTTGTTGGCTGCAACCGGGTTCTGCCTGCGTGTAGGCTGAATAACTGCATGCGACACTGAGTCAGAGCAGTGCTCGGTGCAAAAAGCAGGTCGACCACTAACTTTCAACAATCAACACCACCAGAAAAGAAGAGACAGCTATGATAGGATTTGATGATTCAACAGAATGAGGTTGATTTTGGACGTGGCAGAGTTAATTCGAGTACAGACCCACGTGACCAATGACCTCTTATATAAAACTAGGCAGAGCTTTCTATGTTGAGCTGCCTACTGCCTAGTGATGCTGAAACAGTGGAAAGAGAAGGAAACAAAAGTACAACATGAAATATTACGGGGTAAAGGTGCGGACCGCGGAGCAACGCAAACAAGCCATGTCATCAAGAATGTCATTTTGTCTCCAGCAAACTCTCCTTCATGTCCTCCATTTTCATTACCCCAAGATGTTTCACCAGAAGCCACGTGATCCCATCGGTCCACACGTGATGGGATGCAAAGAATATAGACACGCATAGAAGCAGAGCGCCACTTCAAGAGCAGATCCATCTCTTCTTCTGTGGTGGATTCACTCTTTGAACCTAAACACTTCTCTCAAGAATCCTGAACCGTTCAAGAAGGAAGAACGTTTCGACAACGACATGTTTAATGAATCTGTGGCATCACTTGAGTGGACCTGCTAAACATCCACAGTAGAAACTGCATGGACCAATGCGAAAGGGCATCACAGGGTCACAACGTAATAGAACAGACTGTCAGTCAGTTATTTATTGACTGGCAACTGTTACTGCCATACCAGCAGTCAACACACCAAACAGTTGCCAACAAACTCTTAAGCATTAAAACGACTTTTGGCAAACAAGTAAGCATAATATTAAATTTCAAGCACCCACGACCTCAATTAGAATATAATGGATTGTACTTAGGTACAGCAGAACACTGCACAATGTATAGCTCATCACTCTGAAGCCCTGCCTAATGATCAGTCAGAGGAGCAAATATACTATGTATTTCACACTAACGTAACACAACTACAAGACTAAATTAACTTTCAAAGTCAAATGGAAAAGTACGTCCGAGTTTAGACACTGAACTCTTGAAGAAGACACTAAATACTGAACTTTATACGATCTCTCAAACTTCTGAACTGATGATAAATGTCTTAAACAGATCTAAACAGACGCAACTTAGGTAGATGGTAAACGAATGCTGAGCAGAAGCAGATCAAACAGTATCGACGAGCGAGAGACGAAAATAGGCAAACAGTACTCAGGGCTCTATCATAGACTTCAACACCTATTCCAAACGCCTTTGTCAAACCTTAGAAAATTAGGGTACTGCAGTACACAGCTGCCAAATTTAAGCGATCACCATGTGGAAACCTTGCACTTGTCCTTAACTCACAGTTCTGCTTAGAGTAAAAATTGGATGCTCATCACCAGGCAGGCAAATATATGAAATATAGAAATGAAAATACCGGAAAAAGTGAGTGATTTGGAGAAAGCCAATTCCAGAGCATGAGTCAGAGAAAAAGAATGGCAATTTCAAGCTGATCAACATCGATAAACAAAATGTGATTTTTTGGGGCTGCACAACTGATCTTCAACAAGTCCAGCCTAAAATACTAAAAAAAGTAACCACATTCCTGGGATCAACAACAGCAGTGATGTCATCATCAAATGGAAACAATCAAAATCAATTATTATTGTTACTTCCTACAAACCTCCACAGTGTCCACCCCACAAAAAAGTAGCCTTGTACCAGCAGTATCCTTCCATAGAGAAACCTTTGCCCAGATCATCTTCCCCAGTGGGTTCATTCAGAGCCTAATACATTAAACGTGGTGTCCTCTGAGCTCTTTATAGGGTTCCAGGGCAATTCTGAGCCGGACAATTCAGAACGGACAATTGGGAGTCAGATAATTGGAAGCTGCTATATCATACAGCCGAGAACTATTATAACGGTTCGTTTGCCGGAAGAGCACTGCAATTTCAATTCGCAGCACGAACTGTCAGCACTAAAATGCCTGGCTCCAAAATGTCCGCTCCAAATTGTCCCATCACTTTTATTATAGTAAGCATGTGAAGCAACACCACTGACGTAACCCAAACGAAAGTCATTTCCTTATCAACACATGAAATTGTAATTGAAATAATAATCTGCTTTTGGCTCTCATTTCACTTATAACTGTTGAAAAAAAATATAATGACCTTTACGACTTTTATTTCAAATACATATGTCAAACACCGTATGAATAGTACAGCATGTCACATTACAGGTTCTTATTTAGTGCATGTATAATTATTAACAGTCTAGCGATGTTTTTATCACGCTGTATCTGATTTGCAAATTGCATAGTGCATACATATGAAATAATAGCAATGATATTTGTTTATTAATTCAAACTGAAAAGTGTGCTGTAAGATTACATATTATAGTAGTAACACTGTAACAGATGATGACAAATTCAACAGGAGTCAAATTCATCTGCATGGCAGCCCACTAGGTACCATGATCTACCCTCTCAGCTCATTTTACAGGAAATTATGCAATACATGTATGACAATCCTTGGATAGACAGAGCACTGGATAATGCCGCTCAGCAAAGATTAGTGGCATTGTAATATACAAAGAATGTATACAGAAGAATAAAAAAACTTGCCTGTTTTCTCGGGGTTGAACGCAATGGGAGCGCTTCTGAAAGGCTCTTGCTATGAGAAGCGCTTTATAAATGGTCAGGTACAATACGATACAATATCTGTTGATTTATGCCATACAGTATGTTATGCGCATGTTCCAAAGAATGAAAGGGAACCAAATGATGGCAATGACTATATGCTAAATATGGACTATAAACAAAGACATAACATGACTTAGACTAAACATGATGGCAGCACTAACTTTTGCAAATTATTGACCAAAAGGAATTTGGAGATGTATCTGCATCTATAATCCAGATGACTGGTAATGATCAGGAACTGACGATGGTGAAATCGTCAGGCGACCCCACAGGTTGAGAACCGCTGATCTAGGCACTAGTAGCCTACGGTACTGAATCCACTTCCCTGTAGATCTTAAATTTCATTTCCAGACCCCCTCATTACCACAGTCTTAATGTTGAAAACTACTCCACATCAATATAGGTCATTCATTCAAAAACTAAAAATACTTTTCTTGCACAGACCTTTTCCCGTTCCCCTACCCCCTTGCCTCCCTTACTCATCCAATAATATTTTGAACATCATCCACCAAAGCTCTCCAACTGTATTCTGCATGCCTGAATCTTGGATCTTCGTGTGGAATAGAACTTCAGCATACCCTCCAATCAATTTTGTTTTTACAGAGGATTTCTTATTAGCTGATTTCCGCGACACAGCTGTGTATGGGTGCTGTAGAAATCTAGAGATAATGCTTACGATCGTAAAGTAAGATGTGTGCGTCGACACTTTACGTGTCAAGCCACTTATAAACAAGGACACCGTCGAGAAACGCAACTCCATTCGTCTTATACCGCAAATATCCCATATACAGGCAATCGCCAATCATAGCAATGTAAACAGCAGAAAGATATGATCATTGTGACGACCATGGAAAGTCTTCGAAGCGTTATTAAAAAAGTTCTACCAAAAAATATACTAACTTCAGACATTGTGGTCAGCTGATCTGCTGAAAGCAGCTCTTTCATCAGCTGCACGTTCATGCGCATAAATTATTCACCGAGAGCGTCGATCAATCAGCCAACAACACATATCGGGTTTCTAACCGTACTGAAATCTGGCATTTTAATGTCGAGTAAGAGGAGTTTTCGTACATTTTTACATCGGACTTTTACCAGTCGATCAAATGACTGCTTAATGTCATTGTTTTCAGGATACCTAAGGTAGTGCGCCAACGATTAGGTGGCTGGTAGTGCGCTTGAAAGACGCTGTAAGTAAGTCAGTTGGCATGGAGCCTTGAGACTTTCGCAACATAGCGTAAAGTTATATTTCTTCGTTTTAGCGTCGTGGACGAACTCTGTAAAAAGTTGTATGTCTGGTAAGATAGTGACCCAGCGCAGAACGCTACATTAAACGCTGTCACTTTAATTCAGTTTAGGCCTATAGGCGTTGTCATATATTGTGCTATAACATTTCGGTCTATGCGCATAGACCATTATATAAATGTATATTATTTCACTATTCGCTAGTAGATTGTCTATTATTATGGTCCTGGTTACTGCAATCGATATAGACACAGATTATTGTAATAATTTTTATAATCGTAATCATAAACTCGGAATTTCTACAGCGCCAACAAAGCTAAGTCAAGAATCAGCGGAGTCTGCTTAGTTTTAGTTCTTGTTGCGCAGCCTGTTGGCACGTCAGACACTCTCGTGGCCTTTGCCCTCGTGAGGTATTACGTGATGGTCGGTCGACAAGAATTGTTTTAGGTATAATTTTAGGAAAGAATTATTTTCCTAGCATATTCGGTCAACATGACAAATGCTGATACTCACGAGTACCCTCCCTTCCAGCTAGGAAGATCGCGATTTGATCAGGTAATGTATAAAACTCTGGTCCATAGTAGAGTGTATAAAATGTGCAGACGACGAAACTTGAGTGCTCAACATGAACCCTGGAGACTCCTAATTAGCATGGGTCTAGATTGCTGGCTTATATATATATATCTCGAGCTTGGTCCGACATCCAGAGCTTTATCGCGCACGAAATGCATGCTATAAAGTACAAGAGTAAAATTATTGTAAAGCATGATGTATAGCCTATAAACGCTGTATGGGTGACCTGCTAGTCTGCTACACAATGAAAGCAAGCATAGGCCTACGAGCTTACAACTTGCTGTGAAATGGAAACCTGCCAAACACTGCAGATTGATCCATATGTTGCACAGAGCTTGATTGCGTTTTGATATGCCAGAATTTCTTACATGATCGGAAAGGCTAGTTGTTTTGAGATAATGTGTAGCCTATGTATCTGGGACTAATATCGATAATAGTCCCAGGTATATATAGGGGATCATATATTTATTTATTTCAGAAATTTATATAGCGCCTCTTGTAGGTTGGCCACTCAGAAGCGCTCCCGGCCCAACCACGGCTAAATGAAACAGTTTTTAGGTTCTTAAAGAACAGAGTGTAGTGACCCCTGGGAATTAAGCGCAGTGTAACAGGGAGACCATTCCAAGTTGTAGGACCAGCAACAGAGAATGAACGATGCTGTCGGACAGCAGTCCATGAGCCGGGAAGTAAGTCTAAGTCAGCAAACAGTACCATACATATAGGGGTCATTATGGAGAGGTGCTCTATTGGGATCTGTTAGTGAACATTTGAAATTGACATTTGATGACTTTGCAAATTACAATTTTATTTTTATTTTTTCTGTTGTATTAAAGTGACAAGAGAGAAAAGGAAATTCAGCTGTGGCTGTATTGCATTGCATTGTATCTATAAATTTATAGAGCGCCTCTCACAGTGCACACCAATCATAGGCGTTCCGAGTGCAAAAGACCCAGAGAAAAGAAAGTAGTTTTGAGATAGTGGAATGATGCATGTGCAGTTTATTACGAAGAATGTGTCACTGGAGAGAGCGGATTCCAAATTGCAGCACTGATGAAGGCAAGACTTGGGTTTTGACCCTAGCGGTCCTTGCGGACCAAGGAGATTGTTGCTGTCAAGTTCACGAGCGAAGTGGACAAAGACAAGAGGTTAAAATCTGCAGGCAGATGAGATCACAATGATACTTGGCTGTAGTTGATGTTGCAGAAGATTTCTACAGTGCTAAGTGTGCCACAAGTGCAGAATATTGAACTAATAGTTTCAATGGTTCTGAAAATTGTTTGAGGACCATTCAGATAGAATGCTCTTCCCTCTGAGCTGATTAATAAAATTCTTAATTCCAGTCCAAAACACAGGTACTGTTTGTTGACTTAGACTTACTTCATAAGTGAAAGCTACCAGTAGTTGGTGTTTTGCGTCAATCACCCTAAGCTTTCAATGTGCTGTGTCCTTATCCGTTTAGCGACTAGAGTGTACTAAAATGTATGAAAAATATATTAGCTGGTCGTTAGAGGTTTAAATGATGATGAAACGTGTAGCTGTCATTATTGCTTTGTAGGATTTTTTATTAAGCTCGTTCATTTTATTTGTAGTCCAACTTCCAGGGTCGTCTGAGACATTTTCTCGACATTACAGATCCAAGAACTTTATTTACCTCAAAGGTAAATCTTTTGCAAATTGCTGTTGTATTCAAATGAAACTGTCTTTTTTGAAAATAATCTAAATGCATTGGCTGCAGTGGCAATGATCTGGTCTGAAGATTTGGAATGCTTAGGAAATTGTAATTTTGTATATGCTTCAGTGTTGTATATATTTTTAAACCCTCTGTACTTCAAATAATGCAAGGCTCGTAAAAAATCTTTAAATTGAAAAAATATTTAAACACTATAGCAGCCATACAAAGTGGCCAAGGTCAGTATATGCTTGTGCTGACTAAAAATTTATGCAGTTTCTGTGTCACTTTTCACAATGGCTGTACACTACAGAATTGTAACGCCAGTCCTACCTGGCCCTTCCCTGCTTTATTATTTCTTTGTTCAAAGCAGTGATCACAGGCAAATGAACATTAGAGCTGAGTGTGAAGAGCACCAGTATTCATATGTTTGCTATGGGACTAGACAAAGTATATACAAAGTGTAAAAATAGTTAATCTTGTGATTTAACTGATGGTTGTGGTTTCACAAATTGGGACTAAGTTGTAGTTTCACAAATTGGAACTAAGTTGTAGTCTACAGGCAAGTCCAAATATGAGGTTTTCATCGGATGAAAACACATGACCGTACTGTAGTCAACTACAGCTTTTCAGAAATAATGATCGCCAATATTGAATGCAGCTTTCAAATCAAGAGATCTGAGAAGAATTTGAATTTCATAGTGTATTGCTTCAATATCCTAATGGTGCTAATTAATTATTAGGCTATATAACATGGTCAGCATTATTTTGTAAATGTTGATGCCATCCCACATTTTCCACATCTGAGATTTTAATATTATTTATTTATTAATTATAAAAATTGAAATGAAACTGTCTGATTACCCAAAACTGTCTGATTTTATTGATGATAATAATAAATATATCAAGGTATTTTTTTATTTGGTCGGCTTTCTCTCTTTTATTTTAGACTCAGCTTGACCATTCTCTTAAACTGTTGGAACAGTTTAAAGTCAACCAGCTTCCGAGTGAAGTGACTGACAAGGAATTATGGGAAGCACAGAAGATCAAACAGGTGTTCACTTTAATACCATTTTTGACGTAGCTATGAATAGAAACGTTACCTCAACTTCTATCACAATAGGTGATTTACTAGGTCCACACAAACCAGTCATCTGACTGATCAGTATAGCATGCTGCTATTCCTGTCAGCTTGTACAAGTTAATAAAGGAAACTTGATTGAGTAAAGAAATCCCACTAGCCTACCAAGACCTGCAGGCAGAAATTGGCCTCTATGTGCTTGGTTTGAATTGAATGAGTGCCAATAAATTATAGGAGTGGAAGCATGCTAATAGGAAGAGGTCTGATAAAACTTATTGAATTTTGATTGGATTTCTTATCTTCTAAGGTTGTCTGCAAATTAATCTTGAACTTTCTGTTTGTGTTTCATGTCTAAGTTTACTGGAGATTTCTGTTGTTGTTAAGCCAATAAACAGCTGTTTATTGAATTCAGTGTCCACAAAGTGCATCGTTTACTTGAACTCAGAGATACTTTCGACTACAGACATTTGAATAGGTTCAGTTACAACTGATGTCCATCTCCATCATCTTAGGCATTGTGTAAGAAACTGTGAGCTAGTAGTATGAAGTTCGATAATATGATTTTCTCACAGTGCTGCAACAACTTGATGCAGGCTGCTTTGTTTCTAGGCCATAATTCATCCTGATACTGGAGAGAAGATTTTCATGCCTTTCCGAATGTCCGGTAAATTTACTGCTGAATTATTCAAACAGCTTTCAAACAAATGCAATGATGAATTCTGTGGATGTGGATGTAGAGTACTTATTTTGGCATAACATAGGCAACCAGTCAACCACAGATAAGAACTGATAAAAATCAGTTATTAGATTGCCTAATCTAATGGTACATTATTAAATGTACAATTGTACACAGTGTGCGTCTGAACTTTGTTTGGTGGCTTTTCAAAATTCAATGATATTATTATGTGCTAGTGTATGATATCAACCAGACACTAGTGAAATTCTGTTCTTGGCTCATGACTTCATTATTTAAAACCAACCATAAGAAAGGTGAACTGAAGTTAAGTATAAAATTTGTGGGATTAGTACATTGGTGGAAGAGAATTTATCTTTAAATTCATAACCAGTGAATGATTATTTTAGGCATGTTATTATTATTATTATTATTATTATTACATAAATTTATTACGCGCGCAAGGTCACACCAAAGTGTGAATCTGAGGCGCGGAAATATTAAATTATTAAGTTATAATGTGACTGTTCCCTCTGATAATTGATGTCTCTGATATTTCTATGGCCATACATACTCTCTGCTGTTCTTATTTCCTTCATAGGTCATATTGTATTGTATTGTATATAGGCACTTATAAATGGTAAAAGAGTACTGTAGAAATTCTTTGTGCTTTTTCTGTTTCAGGGTTTGTGCCTTTTGGATCACCAATTGTATGTACCAGATTTTCTTAGTCAATTTTGTGTATTCAATCTTTTGGGGGGATTAAAATGGGAAAATCATTTTTTCTGTTGAGCACCAGTTGGCTTGTGGTATTATTTTATAAGCTTTTTTACCTTCCTTAATGTACTTATGTAATTCTGATGAGTTTATGTAAGACCATGGCTACAACTGAACAGCATAAAATTAACAATTTTAGCTTGACCCTGGATGCAAGCTTACAGTTACCGCAAGTCACTTTGAATGCAAGTTTTTAACAAGATATGTCGTAGTATTGTAGTGTTTTGTATTACTCGTCTGATGCAATTCTTTAAAGACCAATAAAAGCATTGCAGTAAATATCTTGATACATATAATATTGAATCTGAAGTTGTGTTCTGGAGAAATAAGGACATCCGCAGCATGATCCGCTAGAGCAGCGGTTCCCAACCCATGGCCTGCCAGCCCTCAAAAAACGGCCCTGTACCTCTCCAGGAATTAAAAAATATATAAAAAAATTGCCCATTTTTACAGGATAGAATACATATTTGTTTTCTAAAACAAATTATTTTATTTGGACATTTATAAATAACATCAAACAATCGATTTTGATATGATTTAAATTTTTTATATGGTTTTAGTAAATCACTAGTTAAATAAAACATAAAAATCAACAATTAAATTTCAAATAAATTGCATTAATAAATTGTTAACTTGTGGCTCCTCAAGTCCTCCAGCTAAGAAAAAGTGGCCCTACAGTCAAAAAAGGTTGGGAACTACTGCGTTAGAGGGAATGACTACCTATATGGGTTGCTGAATTTCATGACTAGCTGTGAATTGTTGTGTGCTGATAGGTTGTGGGGTTGCTTCTTCCAAATCAAACGCTGAAGCAGATGATATTCTGGCAATGGCTCAACCAGAGCCACAATGCTTGTGTCAACTATTCGAACCGTAATGCCACCAAGGTAATCTTCTTGCCATAAAAGTCTGGTGTGATAATACATTTTTAGAGATTCACAGAGTCCTCAAATGGCTCAGATCATCTAATGCTATATACAGATTAATTAGTTAGATTGATTGATGCTCGAGGCTGGTCAATGAAGTAATTGTAGAATACTCTACAATACCATTTGAATCTGCAGTTAAGCCATTAACCACCTCAAGTCGCCGCGTAGGGACCCTGGGCAAGCCCTTCACTCGCAAAATTTGCTCAGCGCTTCGGCGTGAAACTCCGATGCAGTGTCCGCGCTGTAGTCGGGAGCGCTTCTGAGTAGGGAGCTTGAAGGTGTGCTATAACAAGTGCACATACAAACAAACAAACATTATGCTTGATTTACTGTTGACAAAGTGAGTGTTATTCTTCTATGACTAAAAATGCTATCCTGCATGATTCGATGGTAAGAACTTTATATTCATGAATTACCACACATAATTAAAAAAAATATTTATTAGTTTATTAGGCCAAATCATGTACAAAGTTGCATTATTTACTATAGATACTAGGCATGAAGTGTATACAAAAGTAGGCCTAATGACCAACCTTATTCATAAATTCCATTTAAATTAGTTGTCTGCATTACTATAATTTCTACCGGACAGTTCTTATCACTTTGCTGCATTATGTCAGCAATAGTGGATGACTAACAAATTGACATACTTTATCCAAAGTCATGGAGAAGAACTATTGTTTTTTAACTCTTCTGTTGAGTTATATCGTTCGTTGTGTAACAGCTGTTGTTGAATTTTCCTCTGTGCTGTACTTGGCTGTGACTGTGTGTTTTCAATTGTGTGAGTACTTTCAGGAAACGCCAACGTCGCGGTTTCTGATGGGTTACTTCGGAGCTGTTTCCAGTGCAGTTGGAATTGCGGTAAGAGCTGCTGTCCAGTTTGGCATATTGTTATGTCCACTCTTTGCATTTCCTCTAAAAGTTCAGAGTTCAAACTCTAACCGAGGCTTCATCTCCACAATTGATTCTGATAAATGATATTCATGGTGCATAAAATCAGATATTTATTTATAAGCGTTATTTTTTTGAGGAGCAAAAACTTGCTAAGGATTCGTTCTTTTCTCCATTGAAAGCAATATTAGGAGTCTTCATTTTCTTGATTTTGTTAATTTGAGATCAGTAGTTAATAATTGCTGTCATCTTTTCAGATGATCATCTTCAGCAGTTATTCATGTTCTGTATGTAACTATGTATGGACAATTGTTACTGAGCACATTTAACAAACTTGCAGAAAAACTGTTCATATATGAAAGGATAAGAAGTGGTGGATATTTCTGGGATTCAACATGTATACCAGCCATATAAGATTTATTAGTGTTTTTTATGGAATTGCAAATGAAATGATTGAGTTTGTTTGTGTTTTTCATAGATTGGATTGAGTCTACTTATTCGACGTGCCAATAGTTTAACTCCTGCAGTGAAGTTAATTATTCAAAAATTTGTGCCTTTTCCCGCAGTCGGTGTGTACTGTTGTTTTCATTTTCATTTAGTCTGATCTGTGACATTGGTAGTGAATCAATTTATATTTATATTTGCCAATTCATCAGTCTTTAGATTTAGTCTTAGATATTATTACTGTGCATAATCACTTCAAATATATTATATCTAAAAATGATGTTAACTGCCTGTTTGGCAGCAAATTTTCATTAGGTCTACATAGTTTATCTTATCTGTTTGGCTGAAGCAATTGCTTGTTGATTCTCTTTGTTAACGTTCTTAAACCAGAAGGTTTTCTGTACTTCTGTAAGTCCCAAAAGAATATTCGAGTTCTATTGGTGACATTTTGAACTGAAGTGTAGTTCAGTTAAAACTTGCCTTTAGGTCAATTGTTAGACGTGAAACTCCATCAAGTAACTTTGGAGTTCACTTTTCTCCTTCTGTTCGCTCTACATTTCTGTCTGGCAGTTTCTCTTCTTCCTTCTCTCTTCTCAAAACCTGATTCTTCTTGCAGACCCTTACACACTTGGAGCACTGCTAGAGGCACTTTATGACTGCTTAAATACAATACAATACAGGTAACCCCAGCAGTCAGGTAATGACATCATTTGCACAGCATACATGATATTACAAGCGAGTCTTAATATTTTCTCTGACCTAGAGTCTGACGTCTTTTTTTAATTGTTTATTAATGCAGCCACTGCAAGTACGTGCAACGTCATACTGATGCGCAACAATGAATTGTCCGAGGGTATCGAGATATTCGACAAGTCTGAACGGACCGTAGGAACATCTAAAGTGGCTGCTAAGAAGGCAAGTGATTCATCTTTTTGCTTTTAGTCTAGGTATCTGTGCTTCAACTCCAGGAAAACATTTCCGAGGGTGATTTTCACAGAGACTTAGAAATGATATAATCAACTCACATTACCTAGAATGACTGTGCATCGCAAGTGTTATTGATGCAATAGTATGCCATGAATCACTCCAGGTTTCGAGCTAGTGGTATCTTCAGGTCATGTCCTGGTCTTCTGAAACTCTCTCGATGTAAAAACCTTGGCCTCTCTCTAATACAAGTAATCTCAGTATCTCAGAAACCTTCTTGTTTTTCCTTATGCTGCAAAAATTGGCCTGCTCTGATATTATGGGGTTCATAATTATCTCTGGAAATCAATTGCTTTGACGTTGCAGGCGCTGAAGGAAATGGCTGTTACGAGAATGATTCTTCCAGCTCCGATTCTTCTCATTCCGCCACTCGTCATGACGTTCATGGAACGGTAAATATAACTACACAACACATGATGGTTACCTAGCATCAACTTGAATTAGATTGGCTATGAAGGTCATCTGCAAAGAAGGGATAGAGTTTAGTCATCCAAATGTGAACGAGGGGAAGAGGCAGGGCTTAAAGTGTGCCTGGACGGTCATGGACGGCGTCCATGCACTTGTTTTAAAATCTGAACGCCGTCCAGCCACTTATTGGCGACCACAGACTGAAAAAGTAAGGGGCGTCCAGGCACTTATTTTTCCACACTTTAGGCACTGGGAGGAGGTTTATGCCCCAGGAGGTCTGCATCCAAATTTGGTGCAGGCACTGCCAGACAGTACTTCAGTACACCTGTGCCCTCATCTGGGAAAACAATGTAGCTCATCTTTAGTGTTAGCATTTTAAGTGCAGTCAGACAGCAGTGTGTACTGCATTGAGCCATATTAGTATCTTTCCTGCAGTATTGTTGCACCACACTCCATAGCATTAGCTCTACAGGATGAACAGAGTACCGTACCAAAGCGTTAGCACCTTGCTGAAGTGCTGACATCCATGTGCTGGTGGTGTTGGTGGGGGAGGAAGGGTTATGCAATGTGGACAATGGGAGAAAAGGGTTCAGAGCAGTCACTTTGTGGACCTATTCTTTATGGATAGCCCTAGATGGTTCTCTTCTAATCAAAGTTAGAACATTAGAACGTGGGGCGCAGTGGTGTAGTGGGTATGTGCGTTGCCTTGCAGCCAAAGGGTTGAAGGTTCGAATCCACCTCAAGTCGCCGCGTCGGGACCTTGGGCAAGTTCTTCACTCACAATTGCTCAGCGCTTCGGTGTGAAACTCTGATGCAGTGTCCGCGCTGTAGTCGGGAGCGCCTTCGAGTAGAGAGCTTAAAGGGGTGCTTTAATAAGTGCCCATACAAACAAACAAATACAAAATTACACATTAAATTTATGCTTTTCATTGTTTCAGAGTGGGCTATTCTCAGTCTTTAAGCCTTTAATGACAAGCTCTGATATCTTATTCATTTTAGTACACACTCAACATCAAAGGGTCAATTGCTCTATAAACAAAGTTGAAGTTATATTTACTTATAAGTTTTCCTAATATATTCAATGATTCATATTAATTATATAGAAGAGTGTGTATGATCTTGGTTTTTGAAGTTTTTCTGGGAGTTGAGGAAATTAAACATGTTAAGTGACAATTCCATAAATTTTATGAAGTTGTCACTCAATACATTTAACTTTGCCATAGTTATCATCATGCAGTGCAGTGTGAGAGTTTTTATTATTATTATTGAGATGATGATGATGATGTTGGTTGTTATAGGACGAGGTTCCTTCGCCGTAGTCCTCGAATGCATTTGCCAATCAACGCCGTTGTCACAACACTTTCATTTGCGTTTGCACTGCCTGTCGCAATCGCTCTTTTCCCCCAAGTGTCTTCGGTAAGTCACCTAATCACTTGCCTTTCATTGGCATCTTTATCTGTTTAACCCTTTAACGACCGGCTACATATGTTCTCAATGCATTTTAGTACATGCTGGTCGTTAAAGAGTTAATCTACTGTGATCTAAAAACATGGGTGGAGTTTATCACGGGCTAGGGGGCTAAACCCCCTCCAAGAAGACCCAGAGTCATTTTTTTACCGTGGAAATGGTATCTTTTCTCAGGCTTAACCCCCCAAAGAAGGCGCAGACTCAGAAATTTTTCGGAAAAATGGTTCTTTTCACGAACGCGAAATTTACGAATGACTGAAAAAAGAGGTCATCAACTTTTTGGGCCGGGAAAATAAGTATTTTTTCGCCGAGATTTCAGACCAAGGACTAAAAAAAGTCATCAACTTTTTTGGGCCCGAGAAAATATTTTTCGGTGCCACTCGTCAACAAATTTAGCCCCTCCAAGAATGGAAAGTTGGAAACCAAACTCCGCCCATGTCTAAAAACTTCTTCACCTCTCTAGTGTGTTACTTGCCATCATCTCGAAGGCAATCACACACTGACTGTTGGACTTGGGTCCCAGAGCTGGAATGCGGTCATTTTTGAGACCTTGCCATTTCAGTTACGCAAGTGACCCCAAGAGTTGAGAATTTGCATGTCTAGAATATTTGTATATCGTGTATAATCACCTTCTGTCATAATAGTGAGTTGTAGTGCATCTGTTGAAGTGTACCACTTTCTTTTACTATGCATGGCTTTTAAAAAAGTTGAAAGTTTTTGTGAAGATGCGAATGGATGAACGCAGCATTTGTCACTCGTTTCATCAACACTCTTATGTACTTCCAATCTATT
Source organism: Lumbricus terrestris (assembly GCA_949752735.1). Lineage (NCBI taxonomy): Eukaryota > Metazoa > Annelida > Clitellata > Crassiclitellata > Lumbricidae > Lumbricus > Lumbricus terrestris. The sequence continues at coordinate 33,882,659 of OX457037.1, read as the reverse complement.
TTCAAACAATTGCTATGACATGAGTTGGGACCTATACAATGTCTGCTGCATACATTGTTATATCCGGGAGTCCAGAAGCCCTATGCAAATAATTGTTTTTAAAGACACAGTTGTATGTGCATTCTTGTATGTGAAGCTTACAAACTATATCATTGCACAATGTGCATTTTTGTAGCTCCAGGCCACCTTGTGTATGAACCATACAACTGTGATATCATCATTTGCATCTGTAACATGTGCACTTTTTAACCTTGTATCACTGTTGACAGTGCTCAGTGTGTTTCGATCTTTACAGATAAGGAGAGAGATTCTTGAACCAGAGATTCAGAATTTCACTCCAGATGAACTTCTCTTCTACAACAAAGGATTGTAGTTCAACAGTTCTGCAACTTCTGCTCAGATGGAATCGCATATAAATAAGACGAAACAAATGATGACCGCTGTTAAACGCCTGAGATGAAATTATACTTTTGTCGAGATGACTAATCAACCAATCCCAAATGGCGTCATATGAAGACAAAACACTTTCCAAGACAAATACTGTTACTCCCACTGGAATGAAACCTTTAAAACTACAGTACAGTTATTGATTGCATCACTCAGTACAGTTATTGATTGCATCATTCAGTACAGTTATTGATTGCATCATTCAGTACAGTTATTGATTGCATCATTTGCAACCAGTGATGTCCATTTAATTCTGCATGATCTGCAGGCCGTTGTTTTTTTTATGGCTGGAACGAAGTGACCAAGGTGCCATTTAATGTATCGTATGTTCAATGGAGCAATTATGTCGTTGATATTAGCCCTTTGAACCCGGAGCTCCCGTAACTCTATGGATGCCGGGCTGGAAAACCGGCCCGTCGGGTTCAAAGGGTTAAGACTTCAACAGTGCAGGTCTGTTTATGCACAATGTTGAGCACTAGGAAAGTTATTGGAGTCAATAATTGTGGTATTATTTAAGTCACTACTTTCTACTGCTGTCAGCGTTTTTAAGTAGGATCTGTGCAGTTTTATACACACGATTCACAGTATTACGTAGTAGACAGATGAACAGATTTGTTTGTGTGATTTAAAACATCATTTCTGACCATAAATCAGAGGCCTTTGCTAGATGTGTAAGTGACGTGGTGCTTTGTTTTTTGCATCGCTGTACTGTAGTTTGTTTCGTAGCGGAAAACAGAGACTTCTGTTGACCGGGTCAGACCATTCCAGACTCCAAATGCATTCTGTCTTACACTGTTCCCATCCAGCAGGCCTCTCCTCACTGCCCCTTCACTAAATTCTGTCCTATGACTGCAGTGACAGTGTGCAGCATTTAACAACTCCTTTGCAGGACGGTTACATAACTGCCAGTGTAAATTACTTCTATGTTCACATTTTGCTACAATGTATTCATGTTTATATCATTTTATCTGCTTCACATTAGCCAACTTAACATTGCAGTGCCTTATGCAAGTTGTTTAGAGACCGATGCAAACCTGTTTACTGTTTAAAATGCTGTATGTTTGGTTTAAATAGACTTTTTATATATGTATATTTGCTGCCATAAAGGGTATAAGTAATCAGTTCATATCAATTGTATGCATGCGTTTAATGTTTGTGATGTATTGCTGATTTGTTTATGCCATACATTGAAGTATTGTGAATACATTTTAAATCAGATTGTTCGTTTTCGTTAAACCTACAGAATTATCGAGTTTTTGGAACATATTTTGTCTATATTAGAAGTCTTGATGATTGCTGTCTAATCTATTTTCTTAGATAGGTTGGTCAAGGGTGAATCCAAATGGTGGATCCAAAGGGTGAACCCGACCTTCGTGACCTCCATTGAGAGCATTTGCGTTCTCCTCTGCTCAGTGGTTAAAGAGATTTGGGTGAGCAGTGGGAACGCTGGATGAGAGCATTGGGAAGTGGGAACGCTGATGAAGAATTTGATTGAAATGCATGTGTTTTAGAGTTCCATCATGATGAGCAGTGGGAACGCAAACCAAGAATTTTGAGAGTAGTGGGAACGCTGTTACCACACGTTCTCACCCACTGTAACCCTGCCTTTGCTACTTCCTACTAACGAATGAAACCAACGCCCAGTTACTTTTCGACAGTTCTCATACTGGGCTTATCAGTTTTGACCAAAATCAGTGTAAATGGAATTTAAAATTATTCACTGAATCACTAGCACTGCAACTTGTTATTAGAGAAATTAAAGCGCTATATTATATCAGCCAGTAAAAATGTAGCATGTGGTGCAAACAACCGGCTTTCACCATACACATTTGCCTACTAATCCCGTGCCATATCGGAGGTAGTGACTAAACAATTTGAAAGCTAAACTAGGATGAATGGAAAGTGGATACCCTATGATGCAATTTGCAACAAAAGAAAGTCTTGATCAAGCTGTCAATGAACACCTAGATCGAGGCAAGGTTATTTCTGACACTCTGGCGACCAACTAAAGGTCCAATGTAGGCCTGATGAATATGCCTGTCAGCCTAGGCCTAATTTAGTCTACTGGATGGAGATAATTAAACTTAATGCTATTGCCACTATAAGACCCATATGGCTAAATGGCTAAATACACAAGTCCCCATAATTATATGTGGGGATAATGGCACCTCCCATTTCGTGAATATTTGCAAAGGACCCATGCAGAATCTGAAGCCTAAGCTCAAATCTTCGGCATCGACAGTCGAAAACCAATTGTAGGGCAGCTCATTAGGCGCCGTAATGCCACTATGCAAGATTATAACCATCACGATATTAGCCTATATCCTCCTACATGGATCATACTCATCAACTGAACTGTTCAATTACTCCTAGCTTTCAAAGAACTCTTATGCCTGTAGGCCTATTTAAACGTAGCTGGGTTTTCGTTTGATAATGTTGTTTATCCATTGGATGAATTTGGAGACTTTTGTGTATATTCCCGGCTTCTGTGGCAAGCCGCATCCTCTGCCGAATGACGTCACACCCGCTTGCACCCAACGACCTTGCAGGTAACACAGCAGCGGTCCACCTGAATCGCCCTAAAACACAGACAACCGACAAGCATCAGAAAATACAGCAAAACTCGACGCGCACCCACCCACAAACACGCGCACGCACACCCACAAACACGCGCACACACACACACCACGCGCGCACACCTCAACGCGCGCGCACACGCACACAAGCATTCCAAAGCAAACACATAATACATTTGAAATTGGATGAAACCAATGACAGTGATGTATGTAGAAGATATATAATTATAGACAGCGGTCAGAAAGATATTGGACATTCATAATTGTATCGTAATACATAGATTTTTACAACGACTAATGAAGGTGGGCTTAATTAAGTCGCCAGAACAAAACATAGACAGAATTAAGAGCCTAAGACAAACAAATCCACCTAGGCCTATCTTTAGGCATTTTACAATGATTAGAGATAGAGATGGATATGTATAGGCACGTATAGGCCAAGGTGAGGTTTGGAATTGGGACTGCGGAAGTGGTGACCGGTGAGGGCAATTGAGGTGGAATCAGACTAGATGACGATTCCATGGCAGTGTTCTTTAGACTACTCTTACGGACCATGGGCGGAGACCTAGGGGAGACAGGGGGACGGTCCCCCCAATGGAGTGTTGGGGAGACGGCCCATGCATTTGCCCCCCCCCCCAATCGTTGAGCGTTAAGACTAAAAAAAGGTCATCAACTTTTTGGCGGCGAAAATAGAAAATTTCGTCGAGATTTGGCCGAATGACTAAAAAAAGGTCATCAACTTTTTGGCGGCGAAAATAGAAAATTTCGTCGAGATTTGGCCGAATGACTAAAAAAAGTCATCAACTTTTTTGGCGGCGAAAATAATTTTTTCCGAGATTTCGCCGGTCGTCAGAAATTTTTCGGAAAATCTCGCGTCTTTCCGTCCCGCCCCCCCCTAATTCTCGGCCCAGGTCTCCGCCTATGTTACGGACAACCCTTTTAACTCAACGCAGCGCTCGTGAATAAGCTGGTGCCCTGCGAGATTACGATTACGCTTACGACGACAGTCTATACTCTATAGGTTGTATACATGTATATAACCTGGCAGGTGTCGACTCCTCCGTTGGCGAATCCTGCGCACATCATTCGATCTGTGATGGTGAACTCCGACCCCAACCAATCCGATCTTCTGCACGTTTCCACCGATACCAACGGAATACCGGCCTGCTTCAGAGGACGCTTACCGCCACCTACAATACATGTATGCTATGCCGTCGTAGTATTTTTATAATGCCTAGAGATAGGCAAGTGCTTGTACTGCAAAGGAAGTCCACTATAAACTCTTCAGGTCGCTAAAGCTATATCCAAAGCAAACTCGACATTCTTCAGCAAAGCTAGCGCTAATGATGGAGTCAAAGAACTTTGGCAGAAAGTCAATCACATCACTAAGAAAACATCCTCACAGCTTAACCAAGACTCACCTAGTGCGGACGAACTAAACCAGTATTTTGCTGCTGCTTCCACTGATACAAACTACCTTGAGCCTCTACTGAAACATACTGCTAATACCAACAAGATCTTTACAAATGAACAGAGCATTTTCTACATCCTTGACCATCTTCATCATACAGCAGAGGGACGTGATGGTCTTCCAGCTTGGTTCCTCAGGCTTACAGCTCCAGGCTACGCGTACATACTGGCTTCTCTCATTAATCAATCTCTTGCAGTCTCCTTTGTTCCAAAGCAATGGAAAGAGGCCATTATATATCCTAAAGCAAAGACCACCAATCCAACCTTGCCATCTGACTACCGCCCGCTCTCTGTGCTACCGGTGCTCTCTCGGATAGTGGAACGTATTGTTGTCCACACCTACCTATATCCTAGTTTTGTTGACATGCCTGAACCGATGTCTCTTCATGACCAATATGCCTTTCGACCAACTGGCTCGACCACCGCTGCTCTGATATCCATTATACATCACGCTTCGGATCTACTCAAGAGTAATGATCATGTTGTTATAATCTCTATGGACTACTCAAAAGCATTTGATTCTATCAAACACTCTGCAATAACAAGCTTATTAGCATCCTTGAACATTCCAGATTGTATCTACAATTAACTGGCTCGTCAACTACTTACATGGCAGGAAACACTCAACTCGCTTCAAAGGAGTTACATCTGCTTCTATTACCATCAACGCCAGTGTTATTCAGGGATCTGTTATAGGCCCAGCTGACTTCATAGTAGGTACATCTGACCTCCACCCTCTTCATTCCCAGAACCGTCTCTCTAAATATGCTGACGATTCCTATCTCTTTATTGGCTCTAATCACTTATCTACTGCAACAGATGAACTCCAACACATCACCAACTGGTCTAAAGGAAAGAACTTGCGGATCAATTCCGACAAAACACGTGAAATTGCTATTATCAGACGCAACAAGAGCTCACTCTCAACACATTCATCAATCTCTGGAGTTTCCCGTACAAAATCCATCAAGGCATTAGGAGTTCTCATTGGAGAGAAATTAACTGTTACAGACCACATCAACAAGATTATCTGCTCTGGTACTGCCTCACTCTATGCCATCAGAACCCTCAAGGCTCATGGGGCATCCATACAAGAGTTACAAACTTTTACTAGAGCTACTATCATATCAAGAGTTATGTATGCCTCTCCTGCTTGGTGGGGTCTGGCTAGTGGATTGGACAAATCCCGTCTTGAGGGCCTCATGAACAAACTTAGACGAGCCGGCTACTTACATCCTGATACACTTACAGCAGAAACTTTAGCTCAAGAGGCTGATAAAGTGCTTTTCAAAGCTGTTCTGGGAAACGAACTTCATGTCCTCCGTAACCTCTTTCCACTACAACGTGATCCATTATATAACTTTAGGGAAAGGGCTCACAATTTCATCCTCCCCAATAAAGACTCGTTAAACTTTATCCCAAGAATGTTATTCAAAAACATGTACTAACTATTTTGACCATAAGCTTTAAGCAGCCATACTGTTAATGTAAACCTACAGCGTTCTGTCTGTTGTTTATTGAATAAAACGAATATACATTTTATAGACTATATAGGGCCTATCTAGGCCTATATCTAATAATGTATGACATCCACATGTGTAACTTTTTCGATGAGAAAACTCCTCGAGGGTGACGCGTAATATTAGTCGCATAAAGCCTATGCATTCATGCAGATATTTATATACAACGTGGTTGAAAAAAGCAGTAACAGAAACTTGCTTGTAAACTGAAATTTCGGCATGTGAAGTTGAAAGATTCATATATTTTTATCCGTTAAACTTTTTCTCATGAAATTTGGAATCGCATTCTTGGTCCAATTCTCTAAAAATTTTGAATATTTTAGCGTGATATGTCATCAGGAATTAGAAATATATGCAAAAAGAATTTGGCTTACTTTCTTTTGAACCATGTGCACGGTGTATACAAAGCATACAAACTGTACGACTTCACGTATAGACCTAATTATGTGTATGCATACGCTCGTGTGTCTCTGTGTGTGGCTGTGTGTGTGTGTTAGTGTGTACTTTAGTGTGTGTGTGTTAGTGTGTGTGCGTGCGCGCGTGTGTATGCGTGTGTGTGTGTGTGCGTTAGTGTGTGTTTTAGTGTGTGTGTTTGTCTGTGTGTGTGGCTGTGTGTGTTAGCGTGTGTGTTAGCGTGTGTGCGTGTGTGTGCGCGCGTGTGTGTGTGTGTGTGACTGTGTGTGTGTGTGTGACTGTGTGTGTGTGTGGCTGTGTGTGTTAGCGTGTGTGTTAGCGTGTGTGCGTGTGTGTGCGTGCGTGTGTGTGTGTGTGTGTGGGCGCGCGCGCGTCTATTAGAGAGAGAGATTTAGAAGATGGCTGCAGCATGCGTCCTACTTGCAACGCCCCATCCGGTGATGACACACTTCGTTCCTCCTGGCAGTTCGAGGTCCTTGGGAGGCAGACACACAGGACTGACCGTCTGACCCCATTGGATTGGGTTGGTCAGTCGGATGAGTGCGATGTCGTTGTCGAAAGTGTCGAGACTGAAGTGCTTGTGGATGACGACACGGTCGACTGAATGAGCGACACGGTCCGTCTCCACTGCCAGCAGGTCGTGCGCTCCGGTCAGCACCAACCAGTGACTCGGATCGGTGTCCCTATAAAGATCAGGCAGTTTCTACCGTCACTACAAACTGGCTCGCTTGGCTACACCGGTAAGGCCGCGCGTATGCACGCAATTCCCTCTGTGAAAGAGCGTGCGGGTCGCGGTTCGATTCCCGAAGGTGGCTATTTCAGAGATTCAAATCTCGGGCTAGCACGGTCCGTCCACGGGGACCTAAATGGCGTGGCGACACTAATCATCTTCGAAATGGCAGTGTCGTTAAACATGTAACAATCAACCGTCACTACATAATATCATCATGCAGACCCGAGTTAAGGTGCACCATGGGCGCAGTGTGCTGGAACATCCAATTAAGCTCGCAGCCATTGCCCCCGTAGGACATTACCCTCCCCCGCCATTACCTGTCGTCGTCGTCGTCGTCGTCGTCGTCGTCGTCCACCCCTAGGTCTCCGCCCCTGAGTTTAGGCCTACACCGATGATTTCCCTCCAAAAAGTTCATGACTTTTTTAGTCGTTTGGTTGAAATTGGGTAAAAATCGAAAAAAAAGCGGAAAAAATTTCTTTTCCCACATGTGTGGGGCCCCTAAAGTGTGGGGGACCCTGTTCGGCCGAACATGTCGAACATGGTTAACACGCTAGCCAAGAGTGCGAGAGGTAGTGAGTTCGAGCCCCCGTTGGGCGGTTTGCTTTGTAGGCTGCCATTGGCGCCGTGTAGGCCTAATTACAAAGCTGTCTGTTCAGTTAGTAGTTAAGTTTAATTAAGATTACTGCATAACTTGTAAATGTAAAGCGCAGTGCGTCTTGCAGGCGTTTAATTAAAGAAAAGATATTATTATTATTATTATTTTATGCCTTAATCCTGCCCTGCATGGTTGGATAATAATTAATTGGATGAGATCGAATGATCTGTGACTACATCGATCATAGATGTCTTACTGATCGACGCAGTGAGCAGTCGTCAGAACCCACTGTGGACCGATCAGAGATCCAGCGCATCGTGAGCTGCGTGAATTCTTGTTGCGAAGGGCGATCTGCCACGGCCAGCTGTTCGGTCTCGTCTCGTCTCCGCCGATGATTCGAGCCTCGTAGGGCGGCAGGGCAGGGCGACCACAGACCGGGTCATGATGCACGTCGACGGATGCCTGCTGCTGCTGCTGCTGCTGCTGCTGCTGAGATGTGCTGCCGATTGTGTGCAGCAAGGATGAATAGGATGCTGATGCTGCTGCTCCTTGGTTGCTCACGACGACGTCTCCTGTCTTCATGTCTGCGGCGCTGGAGTCGGCAGGAGACGAGTATTGCGCTAGATAAACGCCGTCCGCAGGATCTAGAACACATCATAGATCACTTGTAATCGTAATCGTAATCGTAATCTCGAAACTTCTACAGCCCCCACAAAAGCCAAGTCGTATAGTATATAGTATTTGTATACCTCAATTGCTGAGGCCTAGATTGCAAAGACCAAATGGCAGCACATAATAATTATAGGATTCATACACACATACACACATACATACAGCATACATGCATACATACATTATATACATAGGTCATGATAGGTGTGTATGTGCGTGCGTGCGTGGATGTGTGTGTGTGTGTGTGTGGTAGGGTAATATTTGCCCATTTCCATGTCTGTTAAACTTGTCCATGCCTCTGCCTAAGCTTTCAAAAGAACTTATCTCAGAAGAGAGATCGGCCATTAATTTTATAACTAGGACTTTAGAGTACTTTGGTCTTGATCACTTGATGATTTCGTCAAGTTGACATGTTTGAAAGGCACGACATTGTGCTCATAATTTTATATTAATTTTATTGATCGAAAGTAAATTTTAAAGTTGCCTGACCTGCCTGACTGTGAGCTGCACTGATTACGGATGGGTTGAGTCCTGGACCACATACAACATTTCTGTAGTGCGTTATTCCTGGACGATAGAGCGCAGCAGGTGCTAAGATGCAGCCCAGGTGTCCGTAGTGGTGCCAACAGGTGAAGTCGGCATCATCAAAGTCTACCGCTGTGCATGGAGCTACGCATGACTGAACGCAATGGTTTGGATCGATGACACCGTAGATGTAGATGCCGTTCGGGAGGTATCGGTTCCGCATGACTTGAAAACCGGAAGCTGAATGGTAGCGACCGGAAGTGTACAGCTTGTCGTCAGAACCAGCTGTAACACATATAATATTATTGGCATTAGATAAAACGTGGTGCAGTTTTTGCCTGGAGAAAGACAGTTTGAGTAGGCCTATATGTATATAATAAGGATTAACAGGGTGAGAATTGCCAGGGGCTGTGGTGTTCAACCCTGGTCTTTATTATGACACCACTGTAGTAGCCTAGTGCCCTAGTATAGCCTAGTCCTCATGGCACACCCAAGTGCAAATAAATCAGCGTCTGAACCCCAGACTCCTCAGTTATTTTTCTACAATAATCATACTGTATAACATTCTAAAAGTCGCCCATGCAGGATCTAGATCGACCGACTGAGCGAAACTACGATAAGCATACTATAGATAAACTTAATTCTTGTCTTTTAGAATGTTGATAACCTTAGAATCCTTAGATGCGTCAGTAAGCAGATCGAATGTGTGTCGTACTGATCGTTAACTCAATCGTATAGACCTATAGGTCTAACATGAGAACAAAATAACTTGTTTGTTATGATAGAGTGTGCCAACATTCTTAAAATTGGTTTTTTGGGGACAATTGCTTTAATGGCATCTGACTGACGTCGAAAAATAGGCTATGGGGGCTTCTCCAATGGTAGCCTATACCAAGGGCGGATACAGGAATTTTCGAGGGGGGGCCAAAATGTTTGGTCTTGTGAGACAGGAGAAATTTTTTATTTTCCGGGAAAAAATACCATTTCATCCGCCGAAAAAACTGATGACCTTTTTTTTTTTAGTCATCCATTCATTTTTTAGGAAAAGAAGATGCCATTTCCGAACGGGGGGGCCACGTCCCGTACGATTTTCTAATAGGGGGGGGGGGCCAGATGTCCTGTTTTTCTCTCCCACTACATGTGTTTAAAACCAAATGGGGGGGGCCACGTTCCATGTAATTTTTAAATGGGGGGGCCATGGCCGGATTGGCCCCCCCTGGATCCGCCCCTGGCCTATACTTCGCGGAACAAGCGGACAAATAATATAGGCCTACCAGTCTCCCGCGTTTAAAGGCCATAGTATCCACTTTGTGAGCCAGACAGTTGCACGTGGTTGTCAGGTTATTATCAATTAAATCAATTTAACAAAAAATCGAGCGTTAAGAATTTCGTATTTAAATGAGTCTTACCTTGTGCACTGATGACGTCTGCCTCTGACGTCGAAACCCCAATGGCGCAGACGACCGATGCAAACGACAACCATCTGCTCCACATGATATCGGCTGCTGCAGCGATTCCTGCGGGCAACTGCTGGGATCAGCAGATGCCCGCTCAGAGATCCCCTTGCAAGACAACAGTAGACCTATCCTTCCGTGCGGCGCAGGTCGACTTGTGAAGTCAGACGCGGGAAGCGATAATCATTTGCATAGACAAACTAATCCATCCAAAATAATATTGCGAATGTCGTCACCGCAAAAATATAGGCCTACGTCCGTAAATATGGTATTTAAATGCGACGACATGATCGGATGTCTTTACAACGCCGGTGTGAAGATCAGTGGACAGCTAATTTCGTAACAAAAGCTGCCTCAGCGTTCAAAGAAAGACGTCAAGCAATCGTAGACTGATTAGAGTATGACCGAATTATGTACCGGCACTTTGGAAGTTACACCCATCTCCCCATTCCCCAATTAGCCTTCCCCATTTCCCAATTGGCCTAGTCGAAAATTTAGCAACGGTCACGACGGTCAGTTAAGGAGGTGTCGCGACCTCGTAGTGTCCGGCTACGTGTGGCCAGAGGATCGAGCGGACCACTAACTGACCACTGACTTGTCCGTTACTGTGCGTGCGTACTGCTTGGCCAACATGGCGTGCAATTAGCATTTCCAGCATATATGACCGCGCATAGTTAAGTGTGCGACATTGCAAGCGGTTTCACCCCGAGGCAAACTGCACGGAAACGATCAAGGCAACTGATATTTCACTGCAAGTAAATATTATAGGCCTACAAGTATTACAATATTATGGCATTAAATCAAAAATTTACGATCGTAACATCCGCATCGAATACAGATTGCCATCTAAATTTGGCGCTGAACCACATGCACTTGCAACTAATATCTTCATCATAATGTTAGGCCAGCTGGTATTGGTATAGGTCCATAGGCCTACGTGTGGCTGCCAGTGCTAATTATTAGCGTTATTGCAGCCACCTCCTCAAGCCCGTTTCGCACCAGCCAGCAGTGTTTAATCTAGTCCCCTCCTCTGGTGGGAATGAGGTTTCTGGGGGAGCACCGAGACCAGAGGGGAAGGGGAGGGGGATGTGCCCCTCCCCATCAGAATTTTGTTAATTTCCACATTGCAATGGCTGCATTTTAAGGTGTCATCTTAACAAAATAGCTGTACTTTTTCAGTGACCCATTAAAAACGGTTTGAATTTCCACATTGCAATGGCTGTACAGTAGTGTGCAGGCAGGCTGGAACAGAGAAGGGAAGAAAGAAGGCCGTTGCAAGGATTTTGTTTCCAGGGATCTTTACTTGATCTTGAGCAAACTGACAAGCAACCGAATTAACTGACTAATTAAGGGGTTTGAGAGGCGTTATGAGCTCTCATAGCAAGGTCATTGGCGTCCAATAGACTACATTACACACTGTAGTACAATTATTATTATACCATTACAGAACCTCAATTGTAGCACATCATCATCATCCTCATCATCATCATCATCGTCGTCGTCGTCCTCATCATCATCATCATCATCATCATCATCATCATCATCATCATCATCATCATCATCATCATCATCATCATGATGATTAGATCATCGTCATTATCTAATCTATTGTAAAATCACACGTAGAAATGAGAGCTTCAAAACTAAATCCCCTCTCAGTTCTTACATCGTGTGTGTTTATGCATTATTTCACTTTTACATTATTACATTTCACGGGTGTTCAAACACCAAAAACACCCTAAATACGATCGGGTGCAACACTGAGAATATACCTAAGGCAGAAATACAGTGATCATTATTTTAACAAAGATGTTAAGTAATTTAAGTCATTAAACCTAATCTAACACAACAAATTCTAAAGATATAATACAGACCGAAGAAAAGAAGAAGTCAGGCAACTATGTGAAATCAAGTAGAAGGAAATCAGACTATACAGTTCAAACAGTGACATAAAACAGTTAGGCAAACAGAACTAGCAGAAGAGAAGGCGAAACACACAAAAGCAGAATTCATTCGTCTGATCGATAAAATTATCGTAATCGACATCCCGATACTTAATTTTAGCATGCATCATTACATGACATTATCAGCAGCAAATAAATACATCAGATACATGGGATATTCAAAGAAACTTCAACTAACCCATAGCTGCTTCCATGAGAGTCAGTCAACTGGATCGTCTAAGTTGTTCCTTTCTGGAATGTTGGTCCTTCGAGTAAAGAACTTCATTCCTCCAGTGGTTGACGCCGTCAGATGTGTCGACTGCTGCAGGAAAGAAAATCCCGGGCAACAACCAGAGCGCCATGTCAGATGTCGGAGTAGCGTGCAATGCCAGTTGCGACGGTGCCAGACCTAATAGACACTTAACGGTGCAAGGTACTTGTAATGGAAGAGGGGGCTGGGTTATGAGGGACTGATGCGAATAATGTATAGGCAACCGAACACTGCGTAGAGAATTTTAATATGTATGAAACTGAATAGTATAGTTAAAATACGTAAAGACGATTAGGCCTAACTGGATTAGATTGAACACTGGAGGCATGAAACTGAACATTATATATAGAATACCGACAACTAGAAACGTAAAGAACTTTAGAGTAATATAAATATTATATAGATATATATACATAGAGACGCAGACTGGAAGACGCAGACTGACTCAGAGCAGGCAGACAGTAGTAGGCCTACACTGCAGGCGGAAAGGCAATAGCAAGGGGACTGTGCAGAGCTAGCCTAGGGTAGAAGAAACGGAGGTATGAATTATGACCATAAAAGGAGTGAAGATGACCATATAAGGAGAGAAAAATGGATAGATAGAAAGGGGCTGAGGCAGGCAATGGAAGGAATGGATAAGTAGGGGACGAAAATATTGAGTCAGGGTTCACTCTGAGAAAACAGCCGGAGGAAACGAACGGAAGGAGAAATCTACTTGAAAAGGGATTTACTCTTAGAAGGTGTTAGGGAGAGAATGATTCAGAAGAAGGAACTGCTCCTGAGGAAAAAGATTGAGAAAATAGATCAATGCGACTGAGAAGAAATCAGGGCGTTAGGTCTACAATCTAGGAGTGTAGGAGTGAAGTGCAGGAATATAGTGTAGGAAACAGACTGAAGAAGACTTAACAACACGCTATGAAAACGATATTAATTATAAATAAAAACTCTGTAAGATAATAAGCTACATATATAATACAAGAACGGAAAACTAACTGTCTTATTCTATACTCATCGAGTCGTCAAAAGAACCACGCTACCACATACCCGAGGAGACTGGAGGAGACTGAAAACCACACCGCTGCCACCAAGGATAGTTTTAATTAGTTGATTGGCCAGGAGTTAATAAGAAGCGCACGACAATCAACTTTAAAACATTACATGGGGCAAGTGCACGGAGACGACAAGAGTAGGAATAAATCTTAAAACATTACATGGGGCTTGCGCAAAGAGACGACTAGAGGAGGAATAAATCTTAAAATAACAATAAAAGACGACGAAACAGGAGTAGCTGAAAGAACTTTGGAAATGGAAGCGAAAAACGTCTAAAGTTCTGAACAGTGTACGCGAGAACGTAGAGGTCGCTAAATCAACCGGATTAGACCTGTAAAAGAAGGCTAATCAACAGACGGAGATTACCGAGCCAAACGGAATCGACCGAAAGAGGGCGTAGCAACGAAGGGAGGTGTCGACTGCAGACTGGAGCACGGACGAGAGAGGTCAACGGAACCCGATACTCGACGGCAACGGCCAGCGACTGAAGAAGTGAAGGAGCAAACTGCACGCGGTGCGAGGCGACAGCAACGAAACGCCGGTACAGAAACGGACGATCAACAGAGTCTGCACATGGTGGAATAATCCGGTGAGAAGATTCTGTGGTTGAATGTTAGGTGTTCGTTTATAATCTGAATCACTGTTTGTAATCTATGGTATTGCATGTTAAATAGAGCAAGCTTGTAAAGCTGAATGTAACTCTGTTGCAACTGTAATATACATAAGAAAATGGCAGAATACGGAAGTGTAGTGACAGATTTTGAATCGATGAAGAAGAAGGATTTGGAGGATGAATGTCTCGCTAGAAAGATTGAACCATTTGGTCTAGAGAGGAAAGAAATGATTAGGCGACTGAAAGAGTATGAGAGAAGGAGAGGAAGAGAGGAAGGAGATGTCGAGACGGATGCTGATGATGGGGAAGGGGTTACAGAATATAGAGAAGGGGAACATCGTGAACAGAGCGAGGGACTATGCCATTCCAGATGTGAAGAGGGATCGGATTGTGTTAGGGCTAATTATAAACGGTATGAGGCATGGACTCCTCAATACACTAAGGCCTCAATGCATGAAAATGGATATCGAAAGGATCAGAGATTTAGGAGACAAATTGGTAGCAGACTTTGTGTGACCAATTGGACGTGCAATAGAATGAAGTATAGAGGAGAGTCTTTGGACTGGCGGAGTCCAGCTAAAAGTGACTATAATTGGAGAATGAATATGGCACGAAATGACAATGCATATGGCAATGAGAACAGGAGGGATGATTTGCCATGGAGGAGGAAGAGGTTGTCTGAATAGCAGTACATGCAGGGATGGATTAACCCTTATAGGGTCACCGGGGGGTAAAAAAATACCCCCATCTCGGTTTTTCACAGAAATTTTAATCCCTGAAAATAGTTGAAGAAATCGCTTCTATGACTTTTCCTAAATATGTTTTATGCACAGAATGCATCCAGTTTCATTAGTTATTCATGCTCCTAAATCAGCTAAAAAGTACGCGAATGTACCACGTCCTATCTATTTTACTCAGGAATTTTTAAACATAGCATTATGCATGCTCTACACATGAGTTTCTTGCTGTTAAAATGTCTCCTTATCAGTATCTGGACATTAGGCCTATAATAGAAATCGTTTTGATGTCATAAAATTAGGATAAATAAATGAAATTGTCTGCAGCAATCTGGCCGCCATTTTTTCCAATTGTGGTTTCCTTGCAGTGCAATATAAGTGGAATTGGTTCCATCGCATTCCTTGACCTCGAAAATGTTGATTTAGACCCTGAGATCATATTTCCATTGCACATATGACTTCACTAATAGCCATTTTAATATTCTGGCCGCCATTTTATCCGCCATTTTGATTTTCATGCAGTGCCACATATGTGACATTGGTTCCATTGCATCCCTTGACCTCGATAATGTTGATTTAGACTCTGAAATCATGTTTCCATTGCATACATAACTTCACTTATTGCCATTTAAGATTCTGGCCGCCATTTTGTCCGCCATTTTGATTTTCCTGCAGTGCTGCATATGTTACTTTGGTTCCAGTGCATTCCTCGAACCTTCTATAAATAACTTCTTTTAGTTTTATGCTTAAAAATCGGAGTTTATCATGAGAATCATGCGAATCACAGTGGGGGTATTTTTTTACCCCCCGGTGACCAAAATCGGTTGGGAAAAATCGTGACCCTATGAGGGTTAAAATGCGTACAAAATAGGAAGCATGAGTAGTAAGCACAATGGGAAGGATGGCGGATGCATGGAGAGCGTATGGAGAACACATGGATTGAGTGAGTCGCTTGAAACGCGTGAGGTATAAATATAGGCCTAAGTATGTAAATGTGTGAGTGTCACAGATTGACACCAATAAGCTGTAATATAATAACTCTACTAGTACAAGCATTTGATCATTGAGACAAGAAAAGTGTTCTCGATACAGAGGAAAACTGTAGTCGTGCTTAGCTGTAGTTATAAGGCTAAATGAATAATGAATTTGCGGTCATAGCCTATAAATGTGTAGATGGATTCTAATGTGAAGTTATAAGCTTGTTATCGAGTGACGCGAGAAGTTTAAAATGAACACTTTCTCAGACATAGATCTAGAGAGACTCGGTATGGGAATTGGAAATTTAATATAACTTTAACTCAAGCAAGAAATTTTGTCGAAAATTGACCGAAACAATAGGCTAAGTGTTTTTATGTGCCTTGGAAGCAAATGGTGAAGCAGATGGCTTATCTCGGGCACACTTGGATAACTAAAAGTGTTAAAGGCTAATAGTCTTTATATAGACTAATGTTAGAGTAAAAATGTAACTTGTTAAGTAGATAGATTTTATGCTGCATATTAGCCGATTGTGTTTGTGTGTATTTTGTGTTAGGCGTCTACGCAACGGTTGCTACACAAGCCTGGTGACGAAAGATTGATCGATCACCTGTGCTCTTGTAACATAACCGCAGTCCAACGAGCCTCGGCCATACAGTTCATTCCATCTGATGCTCGACCTGGAGCCAGAAGCATTTGAAGTTGGATGATGTAATGGAAGAGGGGGCTGGGTTATGAGGGACTGATGCGAATAATGTATAGGCAACCGAACACTGCGTAGAGAATTTTAATATGTATGAAACTGAATAGTATAGTTAAAATACGTAAAGACGATTAGGCCTAACTGGATTAGATTGAACACTGGAGGCATGAAACTGAACATTATATATAGAATACCGACAACTAGAAACGTAAAGAACTTTAGAGTAATATAAATATTATATAGATATATATACATAGAGACGCAGACTGGAAGACGCAGACTGACTCAGAGCAGGCAGACAGTAGTAGGCCTACACTGCAGGCGGAAAGGCAATAGCAAGGGGACTGTGCAGAGCTAGCCTAGGGTAGAAGAAACGGAGGTATGAATTATGACCATAAAAGGAGTGAAGATGACCATATAAGGAGAGAAAAATGGATAGATAGAAAGGGGCTGAGGCAGGCAATGGAAGGAATGGATAAGTAGGGGACGAAAATATTGAGTCAGGGTTCACTCTGAGAAAACAGCCGGAGGAAACGAACGGAAGGAGAAATCTACTTGAAAAGGGATTTACTCTTAGAAGGTGTTAGGGAGAGAATGATTCAGAAGAAGGAACTGCTCCTGAGGAAAAAGATTGAGAAAATAGATCAATGCGACTGAGAAGAAATCAGGGCGTTAGGTCTACAATCTAGGAGTGTAGGAGTGAAGTGCAGGAATATAGTGTAGGAAACAGACTGAAGAAGACTTAACAACACGCTATGAAAACGATATTAATTATAAATAAAAACTCTGTAAGATAATAAGCTACATATATAATACAAGAACGGAAAACTAACTGTCTTATTCTATACTCATCGAGTCGTCAAAAGAACCACGCTACCACATACCCGAGGAGACTGGAGGAGACTGAAAACCACACCGCTGCCACCAAGGATAGTTTTAATTAGTTGATTGGCCAGGAGTTAATAAGAAGCGCACGACAATCAACTTTAAAACATTACAGTACTAAGGGTTCCAACAAAACTACTAAAGTTCTATCACCTGTGAAACTAGTACCTACGACACCACTACTAACTGAGAGATAGCTCTGTCAGCTAGTAGGGGCATTGTCAATACTAGTTTCACAGGGGATAAAACTCTAGTAGTTTTGTTGGGACCATTAGGACCAAGCACCGTAAGTATCTATATGTTAGATGTCAGAGTAGCAGTGCATGTCAGTGTCATATAGCTAATAATAATTACTATTATCGCTTAAAAATACAATGTCCTAACAGGTACTAACAAGGTACTAACGGTTCCAACAAAACTACTAGAGTTCTATCACCTGTGAAACTAGTGGGGCGCGGTGGTGTAGTGGTGGCGTCATTGCCTTGAAGCCGGAATGTTCGAGGTTCGAATCCACCTCGCCGCGTAAGGACCTTGAGCAAGTCCTTCACTCACAATTGCTCAGCGCTTTGGCGTGAAACTCCGATGCAGTGTCCGCTCTGCAGTCGGGAGCGTCTCTGAGTAGAGAGAGCTTGAAGGGGCGCTATAACAAGTGCACATACAAACAAACAAAGTACTAAAAACTGCCAGAGTCCTATATATCGCCTATGAAATTAATACTGACGACACCAGTACAAGCTGGGCCTTGTGTCAGGGAGACGGTGCCAGAGCCGACAGAGCTGACAGGCGGCCAGGACGGACGGTGCCAAAACTGCCGGACAAGTCGCTGGCCACCAGGACGGACGGTGCCAAAACTGCCGGACAAGTCGCTGGCCACCAGGACGGACGGTGCCAAAACTGCCGGACAAGTCGCTGGCCACCAGGACGGACGGTGCCAAAACTGCCGGACAAGTCGCTGGCCACCAGGACGGACGGTGCCAAAACTGCCGGACAAGTCTCTGGTCTCTGAAATTTAGCAACACACTCATGTTCTATAACTTCTATGCATTTAAGTAGCGCCTTAAGAAAGCTCTTTATATATAGGCCCATAAAACAAAGTAGGGAATGCAATGTCTAGGTGAAGAAATTAGCAGAATTATTTTTGCATAGGCCCTATACTTCCAAGTATCCTAGTGATTATAGAATTTGCAATACATTTTCACGCTGAAATGATACGAATCTCTCAACAACAGCGCAGAATAATGACTAAGAAAAAAACTCTAAAACTTTATAGAAACCAATGACATGCAGCAGCAGCAGATGAATGCTACTCAAAGAAACCAATTGAAACCTTTGATATCTAATGAAAACAAGGAGGAAGACTGAGCATTGCCAATTTGTTTGAGTTTGCATTTCAATGCATGGAGGAAGATAAAGCCTAACCAAGTGAAACTGCCAAAGCAGATAGCAAATAAGCGTGAGTCATGAAAAGAATATCTAGAGGCAGAGACAGAACTAAGACGAGAGAAAATATAGACGCATGCATGCAGACTGAAGTGAAAGAAAACGATATACAAAGCACGGAAAAAGACATAGGCCTACATAATTATAAGACAATGGAATGCCAAAAAACATGTAGATAGATAGTCAGACCTTAGACAAGAGACAGAGAGAGAGGCAAGAGAGTGGCAGACAGACGGGAAAACAGAGTCTCAGACCCAGTGTGAGAATTGTGGAAAAATAACTGGGGGGGGTTGGCCTATGATAAACTTGGAATTGGGGTGTGAAAAACAGAGTTTACTATGGGGCACTAAGAAAGACTGGGGGGGTTGAAACCCCCCAACCCCCCCGGCAATTCTCACCCTGCTCAGACCACCTAAGAGATGAGAAGATAAGAACACATCCATATGTAGATAATATATAAGATAAGGTCAAGAGAGAAAGAAGTCATAGAATGGGGCAGTTACAGCAGTAGATTCAGTTTAAGGACACTTTGTGATAACAAAAATAATAATAGCGATGCAATTCTTCATCCAGTTCAGGGCTGGCTCTATCAATCATGCAAAGTGGTTGAGTTAGTGGGAAGATAGGGAGGGAGGTTCCAAGACTACTGCTTAGATATTCTTAAGCATCGTTTTAATAACTTACAGCTGTTGCAAGGTGTCGCTCGTCATTCCAATCACGAAAAGCTCCATCTGTCAACGGATGTAGAAACTTCATGAAGAATCCTCGTCACTCCGACGACGATAGTGAACGGCAACGTCACCCCAACTACACAACACACCAAATAGGTTTAGCATAGCCATAATAATTATGTTATCATAGAATGCAACAAGACATTAACGAATGACTTAAATGACTTAACTAACATCTTTGTTAACTGATCACTGTATTTCCGTTTTAGGGATATTCCCATAAGAACCTTCTAGATATTCTTACGCCAGTGTTGCAACTGTGGCAGTTGGAATTCCGCCACTGCTCGTACTTTGGCAGTGCCAGTCCAAAGCCTGAAGAAAGGAGGAGGGCAACACTGATCATCTTTGATATGACAGTGTCGTCGTTAAGCAGCAACAACTTCGTAGTTGCACCACATGCGACAGACGTCGTCCCAGTCGCAAGAATCGTCCCCTTCTGATTGATGACAATTCGCCTGACGGTTCCTTGCTACCCCCAAAGAGGGAAAGGAAATCTTTCAGCGATCACTCCACTGACAACAGAAAGCAACAAACAGATTAACAAGGCTCTAACATAGAGCGGTTGATAACATTTCCAAAGTTGTGACGACTTCAGCAATAAAACGATTGAGTTACTCTCATTCTTACAAGTGCCAAATTGCTTTTGGTATCTGTGTGAGATGTCCTGCCTCTGGCGATTCTGAGAGTTACCTATTAGTTTGAAGTTGAAGTTTCATAAGTCTATTCGGTTTATGAGACCTCAACAGCTGTCAAGTTTTAAAGTTGGAACTCCCCAAATGTGCCTTCTTGGCGTTATAAGCTTTGTTCTGAAAACACTGGTCATCTTTGCTTGCATAGTCAGGATGTTTAGTAGGCCTATCTGAATGGCGCTTCAGTTTCTTTGCTGGATTTCATCGATTCGACCGACACTCATTTCACCCCGATTCATTTTAGGAGGCTATCAATTTCATAAACTTTACTTGTGTTCTTTATGAATTATGTGAAAACCTCACTATAGGCTAGCTGACAGCTTGGCCTTTTTGAGCAAACCGATTTATTGTTTTACTTTTAGAAGAATGGAAAAGAGGAAAACTAAATTGGCAAAAGTTAAATTAGCTTTCGCAATCTATCGAATGAATCATTGCAAAAGAATGAGATAAAATTTATTTTACGATGTTATAGTGTGGTATATATGTAGCACTGAAATTGCTATTGCATCCTTTACAAATTCCTGAAAAGTCAGCCGACTCAGTGACTCACAGGCTGACTTCTTGCTGAAAACTGCTGATATAGTACAACATCAGTAGGCCTACCTATAGACATACTTCGATCGATCACCAGTCCATCATTCTAGATTCCCGAAAGTCGCTGTGCATCTTTTGTCTGTCCAGACATTCTTACTCTTGTTTCCAGTCACAAAGACATGGTACTGTTGTCGACATTTTTTGTCGCTTCAGCCTCAAGAACGCCATCTGTTGCTGAGTCTCTCAACCGATCTTTACGACTCGCTATGGTGACTGTGAATTGAAAATGTTTCTGCCATCGTTGCACTGAAAAGCAGCAGACAGGTAATTCTACAAAAGCCACAATGGTCTAACAGTTCTAACTAGACTGTGAGGCATCAAATTTATGTATGACTATATTGCCATCCGCATTTTGGTGTACAGATTATGGTATAATAAACAAACGTACGTCATCTCTATATCCAATCAATGTCAAAATGTTCTCAAATAGCACAAAATTAAAGTCCAAAATCCAATTAAAAAATAATTTAAAAAATCCCCGCTCCAATAGGAGTGAAAGGCTAAAATACACGTTTACCTTAAATTCCTGGTTCCTTCAGAGCGATGATTTTCGATGATCTTACGATGATACGATCTTATTCGATTAGCGATCGACTGCCGTCTCCATAGAAATGGTTCAGTCATTCATTTCAGAACATTTTCAACTTCTTCGGATCGACATTTTCGATGATTTTCCTTTCGAAACGACAAATTCGTGCGATTATTCGATCATTGGTCGATTTTTTCTTTCCAAATAAACAGTTTTTCGTCGAATTTCGAATTTCCGCAAGTTTATAAATCGACATTTTCGATGAGTCTCTGCGATCTCCTTCTAAAGTCGATTTTCCAATCAGTGGGCGGAAATGACGTCATTTGAGAATAAATTACAATAAGAACAGAACGTCATACATAATAATTATTATATGGGCTGCGTCTTTTTCATTCATTCATTCATTCATTCAAGAATTTATATAGCGCTTCTTCAGGGGACTACTCAGAAGCGCTCCAGACTCTAGCACGGCAAAAAGGGACAGTTTTGAGTTTAATAAAAAATGTTCCAGTAATAACCCCAGCAAGTATAGACGTGTATATAGTTCCTGTGGGAGCCCATTCCACACAACTGGGCCGATCACAGAAAAGGCTCTATGCTGCATCGTTGCAGCTCGTGCAAAAGGGACCAATAGCATTAGCAATCCCTTTTATGCAATTTATAATCAAATCACACCAGTGCTGAGGAACGGGAACGGATTGAGCGGCCGTTGAGGAAGATGAAGCGCAATCTTAATCCTCCAGTGCAGCAGAGGTGGCAGAGGAAGCTGAGGAACGCCTGTTTAATGCAAAACGTAGGCCTAATGACAAACTGCATGTTCTCTTTACCGTTTATCCCCCCCGCCTCGCCCCTCCTGTGGTCATGAGCTCCGTCGTCGGGCTCATAACTTCGCTCTCCTGGAAAAAGATAATTGCAACTTTATCTCTAGAGTAGGCCTACGGTACTGTTCAAACGCATTAAATGCGTTTGAACAGTAGGCCTACAAACATTTTTTGAAACCTATAGTAAGCCCGGCTATAGTAAACATGTCAATTAATTTTAACTCGCTTATAAACTGAACTTACACATAAAACCTTTATGGAATTATAGTTATATGTAACATGCTGCGTTCTGCCAGCATGAAGTGTTGATTAAACGAAAATTGATTGATTGATTGATTGATTGGAAGATTGTTCCATATTCGTAGGGCGAACATGCTTTGTAGATTGCTATTAGCGCCGTGTATTGCATGCTGTCTGTTCTGTTAGTAACTGAGAGTTCTGTATTCTGTATATTGCGTTCTTATTAATTGTTTAAATTGCATAAAAATGTATTCTGTATCCGGTTGCGGTCTGTCAACCGTTGATTCAATAAAGAAAAATATTATTGTTTATGAATGGAGCATAGGAATGGAGAGGTGTTGCTAAAAAGGCGCTATATAAGTTTCAGTTGTATCTTATTTCTGGCTCTTAAATGTTGTGGTTTTTTGCCGTTCCAATTCAGAAATTAGATTTTTAATGGAAAGTTATCAAAGTGTATTAATGGAAAGTTATTTAATCATAAAACAATTAGTTTAATAAGAACTAATAGCCTACGATTCTCTTTTTCTTGGAATATTACTACTACCTGATTTGTAAGAATTATCGATGACGTGCCTGAGTAAAATTTGCAAAAGTTGTTACGAAATGCATATTCAGACATGCTTTCAGCCACGTGTGGCTCGAGTGGACTCTGCTGTCTATTTAATGTCTGCTTCTATTAGATTATAGTTTTGTATTTCTTTCCTAAATTTTAGTGTATTTATGACAACTGGGTCTTATTCTATTTCTCTAACTATAAGATTCTCGTCTGGAATTGGAGGGTGGATTATCTCAGTAAGATTCCAATATCGCAGGGTCTGCCCGAAGCCCCGAAACCCACATCCCCGAAAATTAAATACGTGACATGATTAATGATCGTGTTAGGGTTGTTGATAACACACTTTAGTGATTGTAGATTATTATTTTGTTGCCAAAATCGATTTAGAGATTCGTTTAGGGGATTCGGGCCGTAGCCATACAGGTGGCTTACAGTGAGTCTGATTTTTGCTATATGAACTTTTGTAGCGGTTTCTATCTATTGTTGCTGGAAAACATCCTGCGTAATGAGACTTGCAATAAGTTGGCTGGATTTTAACAGGATTTCAAGACATTTTTCTTTTTTATTTAAGAGAAGAAGGGCTCACTTTGAATATTAGTAATCATTTTAGACCACTTATATTTGGGTTTTTTCTTGTGAATTTTCTACATCAGATGGCTTAGTTTTATGCCCCATGCTTTGTTGCCACCTAATACCAACAGAATTCAGTTTCTCTGCACAAGTGTGACTGGCGCTCTCAGCGTGACAGGCCCATGAAAAAAGAAAAGCTTGAAGACTTTTCTTTTTTCATGGGCCTGTCACGCTGAGAGCGCTTCTGAATAGCTCTGCTGTGAGAAGCGCTTTACAAATGCTTTATTAGATTAGATTAGATTAGATTAGGCTATCCAAAAACAAAGCGCTAGTCGGCAACATTAATTTAAGACAAACAACCAACAGTGGCATAGCCAGGAATTTTTCATGGGGTGGGGGTTTGTTTTTTGCCTGGCCGGATGCCCTTTCTGACACCAACCCAACAGTATTATAGTAAATAAAAAGAGAATAAAGTAGCAAAGGGAATAAAGTAAGAAAAACAATTGTTATTACAGGCAATTGTTTTGTTTTTTCTTATTTAAGTGGATAAATAAATTTTTAATAAAAACTTTTTTCTTAGGCCATGGGGGGGTTTAACCCCCAAAACTCTCTCTTGTCTACACCACTGACAACCAAAAACTGCAAATTTTGACTCTTATACGCAAATTTCGTTTTAATCATATTCAAACGTGAAAATACCTTTAAAGCATTTTAGGTACCAAGGAAAACCCTATAAATAATTATTTAACCTCAAAAGCGTCAGTTTTAATAGGCATTACATATAAGAGTAGCGCAAATAAACACGATGTTGACTGTTTTTTAAGGGGTAGCATTTTGAGTCGCTTTGTGAGAAGCCATCAATGTTATATTGTTTGGATAGGTCAAAATCTGCTCTACATAAAGAAACAGTCTTCAGGGATTGGAAGAAAAATAAATT
Source organism: Lumbricus terrestris (assembly GCA_949752735.1). Taxonomy (NCBI): domain Eukaryota; kingdom Metazoa; phylum Annelida; class Clitellata; order Crassiclitellata; family Lumbricidae; genus Lumbricus; species Lumbricus terrestris. The sequence continues at coordinate 33,857,969 of OX457037.1, read as the reverse complement.
AACCTAGAAACGATGAATAATTAAGGACCTTAAAATAGCCTTCACATCACGTGATGGCTTGCGAACGCATTTTCTCTGAACATTGGTTCTGTCATGGCTAAACTTTAAAAGCGCACGACTCCCGTTAGGATCATCATAAATAAACGTAATAATATGTCATTTGAAAGGTCTAACAGAGGAGAATATAGTTGGAGAATAAAGAAATTTTTTATTTCTGCAGACAAAGGCCTGCTTTTGCCATGGTCGGTCACATATAAATGATGTAACTGAAAACAATCTACACTAGTACATTCCCCATCTGGCTGATCTGTTTGCTAAGTTGGTGATCTACCTACGTTGTAGGTTAGTGTAATATTCAGTCAGCTCATCATGTAGACCTCTCCAAACATGTTTGTGTTGTAAATTTTTATTCAAAGTAGTTCCTGCACGGTGGCTGATTGATTAGAGCGGTTGGCCTGTAACACAGAGAGTATGGGTTCGGTCCCCGTCCGAGGCAGTTACTGTGTAGAGACCTTGAGCAAGTCCTTCACTCACAATTGCTCTACAATACGATTGCAGTTGGGCAGTTGAGGCGTGTGTTCACCTCTGAGCTAAGTTGTAAGGACGGCAATATCAAAATATCAGTTTTCTGTTGTATGGTAATAATAATGGTATGGTATTGTATTGTTCTATACCAAGTCAACAATTTCAGTCACCACTTAAATCGGAACTGTTTGCTATTTCAGAAATACAAAACGAAAAATGATGACTTCAAGAAAGAAAATTGACCATCGCATTAAGACTCTGATTGAAAATTGTGTCACAACTAACCACCGTGCAATGTTTGTCATCCTTGGCGAAAAAGGTGTGAATCAGGTATGTAATCAGGAAACCAAAGATAGTCCTAAAATGCCTCGGCCATTTCGTACTTTCCCTGCAGGCTTTGGGAAGTTAAGATTGACGCATTTATTAGGACAAAGGAACAGCGTTGAATTAGAGTTATTGGGCTCCACACGTGTACTGAAATTACTGACTAGAGTGACTACTACTAAATAGGTATTTGATAATGATATATTAATCAGATGTTAAGCTGACGTTAATTAGTAAGATTTGACTGCATATTAGAGCACATTAATTCATTAGTTCATTAGACAGGAACTGATGGATGGAAAGAAGGCTCTTTTGTCTTAAATTTGTTTGCAAAATGAGATAAGAGAAAGATGGGGATTCCTCAGTCTTGTTGTAGTCAACTGGTGCGCAATTCATAGACATTCAAATTATGCAAATCTAATATAAATTTGGTTCTCTGTTTCAGATTCCAATACTTCATAACATCCTGATGAAAGTTAAACCCCAGGCTGACCTTGATGTACTTTGGGCTTACAAAAGTGAGCTTGCATTTGAAAGGTGAGACATATCAATTGCAGCTTATTCAAGAAGCAAACCTCGGTAGGAACAGTGATGCATCTGTAGTTTAAAAAAAACTTTTAACGGGTATCTATGTAGTTGCAGTGATCATATAAATTTTCCCCTGCTAGATACAGCATGTGATAGCTGCACTGTGTTTTTTTGCAGAGAATCTTAATCTTAAATCTTTAAAAATTTGTACAAGTCTAGTAATATACCTGCTGATAGAGAAGAGGTTTTTAAATCAGTGATTAACAACCAGGCCAAAATTATTAAGGTAAGGTGTTTATGCTAAGAGTGCTGCAGCACCACAGTCCTACAGTGTTGAGGACCCACAGTTATAAATATGTTTGGTGGACTAGTTGCTGGAGGGTAGTCACAGCACCCGGGCTCATGATTGTCTTACTGTGATCCTTCTTACAGTGCACTTCACCATTTTTTTCAAATAATGTCTTAAAATATGTAAACCATAAATATGATTTTTCAAATTTCAGAAAGAAGCACAAGAGCAAAGCAGCGAAGAGGCGTGTGAAGCGGCAGAAGGTTGTGGCGCAGGGACTGAAAGATGCAGATGAGGATGATCCCTTTGAAACGTTCCTGCGACAGGCGAAATTTCGCTACTGTTACTACAAAGAAACCCACAAGATCCTCGGCAAAACTTTTGGAATGGGCATTCTTCAGGTCTCTTCATCATATGAAAATTGTGCTTTTTAAAAATAAATATTCTCATATAATGGCAAGAATCTTCATGAGATTCTTGTGAGTTGCTATGTAAATGTCCATACTTTGCATGCACATGTGCGTACATGCATTTATACCATAAAATTGTACATACATACAAATGTCATACATACTTACATAGGCCTGCATACAAGCAGCATACATTCATTCCTGGCATTAGGAATTGGCTGTGATGGTGATGACTGTCATGTAATTGACAGTCACAGTTTTGACCTCAATAGGCGGTTGCTTGATTGCTCCGATTATTTTCTCTAAAAATCTATTATGTACACATTGTACAGCCAGCAGCAAACAGAACTCCTCATATAACAATGGTTTTTAGGCTGATGCAGTGTGAACAAAGACAGTGAAGCACCTGATTAGCTTTCAGATTTTAACATTAAATAATGTGACATTAATTTGGCAAGTATTGTTCTTTATTTGGTGATGCGCTGTTTTCAGGATTTTGAAGCGGTGACACCGAACACTCTTGCTCGGACGATAGAGACGGTTGTTGGTGGTGGAATGGTGATCATTCTACTTCGAACTCTCACCTCGATTCAGCAGCTTCACACAATGGCCATGGTAAGACAACAGTTGCTTGATTACTCTTATATGTTAGGTCATTTTGGAATTCTTATTTATTCTTTTCAATAGAATGTAGTGACTTTTTATATTCTGTCAACTGAATGAACGAACTTTGTCTTTTCGTCATCTTTTTCATGTTGTCGTATAAAAATTTATATAAGCATGCACTAGAATGTATTTGCAAAAGTCTGCTATGAGTTGACAGCTTTGTGAAGTAAATTGAAATCTGAACTGTTTTTTTTTGATGAGCCGTTTGATCAATTGCGTTGATTAATTTTAGGATGTACACTCTCGTTTCCGAACAGAAGCCAGCCAGGACGTTGTCGGAAGATTCAATGAGAGGTTGGTTAACATTCGGTAATGCTGTATGTGTCCAGGGTTTCTGATGATATGCTTTATATGCTGTGCCATCTTTCACACTCTCGGAGGAGCTAAACAGTAATTGCTACTGAAGTTTGTGTTTTGTCTTAATTTTAATGAGGCAAACAGTTACTAAACACTTATTTTATTGATTTCATTTATTCTATTGAATTCTTATTGATTTTAGAAGGTTCAATTAGGAAAGGATTTTATTTGATTAAACTAGTATGATATCATGTGTTATTCATGTACAAGCTGAATCACTCTATCTGTGTGTACTGGTTCTATCTTTAAAAACAGCTTTGTTCAGGACGTGCAATCGTGCATCATTGGCATTTTGTGTAAGATAAAGGCCGCTTTTAGTTCATGATTCAGAAATGCTAGTTGAATGTTGAGTTTTGATGTGTAAACATGTGTATGATATGTTACAATCATGACACGTTTAAATTGACACCAATGAATGTGGTTGTGATACATGTATGCAAATGAGTGTCCATTGGTTTCCGTCGTTTGTCAAATAGTTTTATGTTGATTTGATTTTTTTTGCTGTATTCCAGGTTACATTTGTCGCTGGCCACGTGTTCCAACTGCCTTATAATCGACGACCGCCTGGAAGTCCTTCCGCTCTCGTCCAGCTGTCTCAATGTGGTTCCAGTTCCTCCAAAATCTTGGGTAAAAATTTCCAGTCCTTTTTGGAAATGCCATTTGATCAGATTCAGTAATCTGATCACTCACACGGCATATATAGATCTGAAGTTTTGACCTGTTGTTGCTTCCAGCAGATTTAGTTATGCAACAGTTATATCATAATTGGTATATAAATTATATATGTCATGAATTTATAAATTTTAATTCCAGAAGAAGATAATTCCGAGTAGAATGTGTGAAGTTCCCCAAATGCCCTGTTGTTTGCACCTGTTATTTGCACCTGTAGTGTAGATTCAAGCATGATTTGTGCTTGAAACGCCCTTAGAGTTTATTGACAAACCGCATTGCTTTCTAATACATTTGAGTGCATGCTCATCATTAACCCTTTGACAACCGAGGGTATATAATTTCCCATGCCGTTTACTACACTTTGGTTTTTGAGGGGTTAATTGGTTTTAAATGTGCAATGACGGTGATTTAAGCTCAACCAGCAGAACACATTGTCTAAATGTTGGTAATTAATGTTTATTCTGCTGAACTGATGAGAATAAACAATTTAGGACAAGGCCACCTTTGAAAAGTAATGTGAAGTTTGATTGTGTATAGGACAATAGATTAACGGAAGAAGAGCTGCAATTGAAGAAGTTGAAGAAGGATCTAATGGAGGATAAAGACACTCAGCTGGCTGGATCTCTTGTCAAGTGCTGTGTCACACTTGACCAGGTCAGAATTACTGTTATGCATTTCATGCAAGTTTAATCTCATCAGATATATGGCTTTTTTTCTATTTTTTGCGTCTTAAGATTCTATTTATTTCATGCATAGTTTCAAAATGCATTAAATCTTTAAACATATTTATTGATCACTCACGGAGAGGCACTTGATTGGTTGTTTACATTACAGTTGTACATGTAACTCAGATTACTAATGATTTACAATTGTTTGCAATTTACATTCTATTTATTTTATATATATTAGCATAGTTTCAAAATGAATTCATGCTTCAAGCACATTTATTGAGAACTTTTGGACAGGCACTTAGTTGTGTGTGTGTGTGCGCTTGCATATACACAAAAATCAGAAGTTACTAATTGTTTTCAAGTGTTGGTTGTGAATGTTATTGGTACCTTAAATAATTAGCGGATTTATATATATTTGGTGTTTTTGCGTTTCAGGCGAAGGGAATTCTCACGTTCATTGATGCAATTGTAGACAAATCTCTGTCGACGACCGTTGTGATGAAAGCAGCGAGGGGACGAGGAAAGTCAGCCGCACTTGGATTGGCAATGGCAGCTGCCGTTGCATTTGGGTTTGTTTCCTGCCATTCTTCAGTCAAAACAAAGCAATCTGTTATCTTGATTAGTTTAGCACCGGCTGATGTTGTCACTAAAGGGACTACTTTCGGCTTAGTGTCAGTTTATATTTTCTGGTCAAAGATCAGAAACTTTGAGTGTGCATCATATGCCAACTGTGAATGAGAGCTTTTGATTGGAAGGTTCCCTGTATCTGTGTGTGAGGCTGCCATCTAAAACTTTATTCTAGTTTAGAAGTGTCCTTTACATATGTATTCTTGCATGCATGTAATGCATGCGCATATGTATTACCGGTACATGAATTTATTCATACAAATGTACATGTGTACAGTACACACATACTAGTACCGGTAAATATGCACATACAGGCACTTAAATGCTTAAACAGTGTGTAGAAATTGTAGGTGCTTTTGCTGTGTACAATTTATGTGTGATAGAGTTCTTGGTATAATAGGCATGTTTGTGGTTAGATTTTACAAGTTGTAAACCCATTTTATGGTTTTCTTTAAGATATTCGAATATCTTTGTTACGTCTCCAAGTCCAGAAAACTTGACAACTGTGTTTGAGTTCATTTGCAAAGGTCTCAAAGAACTCAAATATGAGGTATGATTTTCATTTTACTTGCATAATTGCTTTGGCTTGAAGTCACATTACTGATGTTTTTCCATGGATTTGCTGTATTATTGTTATGTACTGCAGTGATAATAGCTTCTCTTGTTGCGTAGATATTCAGTTGATTTATCTTGCATTACAGGTTAAATTGCAGAGTTCTCATCAAACAATTGAAGACAACAATTGTTTTATGTGGCATGGAGGCACATAGTTTAGCAAGAAAACCTATTAAATCTGAATATAAGGTTAGGATGACTGGTGTGACCATGATGAAGATGGAGTGATTAATTATGGGTCGTTTATGAAGAAATTTCAATGTCAAAATTTTGCAAGTCAGTTATTCTGATTTGATATGAAATTTTATTTAGTTAATGTGTGCCTGCGTTTTAGGAGCACACAGATTATGAGAGAGTGATTTCTACAAAAGCGGATCACAACAAGGCAACTGTGACAATCAATGTATTCAGAGGACACCGACAAATGATCAAAGTTAGTGCATGATTTTTTTCTTCATCATCAAACCCTTTAAATGTCTCTGTGTAATCGTAATTGTAATTGTGAATTTATATAGCACCTCTTCCTGAGAAACAAATCAGACGCATTTCAGACTTGACAAAGCAAAACCCTGTTTCAAATAGAATGAGTTTAAATCACTTATGAAAATGTACTAAGAAATGCTCAAGTCGAAGGCAGCTATTTCCAAGATAAAATTGATGGACCTGTGACAGCAGAATTGTGCTGAGCTGTGAAGGTTTGCATCACCAAGACAACGAGGACACCTTGCACACTGCACAGCCAGGAATGGAGGAGCTGAGACACTTCGATAAAATGGGTCACAGTCTGCAGGGTGATTACTGATTACGTGTAAGTATTACGATCGTAACTGTATGCATTTTTGCACGAGCAACCAGTGCTGTTCCTTTTGTGCATAAATGATTTTGCTTGTTTCACAAGTATAGGAAATGGTACCTTTAAGAAATTTACCGAGTTCATACGGATTGATAAAAGCAAAAAGAAATACAAAGAACTGTATAGAATTTCATTAAGATTAAGTATTGCTCTGAGTTTATTGTCTGTAGTTTTTTCAATGAGCTGTTTTTTTAAACTGTTGTTTTACACATTGTTTTTTGGATTGTTATTCAGGGAATTGTTTTTATATAAGTTTCGTTTCTCTGGTTTATTATTCCACAAGTTTATTTAGCAGCATTATACAATAACATGAGTGCATAGCAAGACTAATGCATCTGTAGCGTATTTCTAGAGCCTAATTTACAAGTTTACATGGGTTTTTCACAGTTCTTTTACTGCTTTGATTGAATATCTTTCTACTTTGATAGTACATTGAGCCGGATAGAAATGCGGAGTTGTCGCATGCTCAGCTTGTTTGCATTGACGAGGCAGCTGCTATTCCATTACCTCAGCTGAAGAAGCTTCTTGGACCATACCTTGTCTTTATGTCATCTACTGTGGATGGGTAACTGAACTGACATTTTACTAGTGTTATATAGTTGCCTGTAGCTATTAAGTTATGGCTATTAAGTTCTAAAAAGCTATTAGGTAAACCTTTCTAAGGCTACTTAGTTAAGCTACCTGTAGCAGCTGCAGCTATTAGGTTCAACTGTCTAAAGTTATTAGGTTTCTGTTTAAGATGGACATCTATTCAACGAGGTTCTGACCTAGGAATATTATAGCAGCAAGAGTAGGGATTAGTAGAGATTTTGATAAACTAAGCCATACCTGAACTGATCTTCAGGACTTGCTAATTACTAATCCTCAGTACCTGGTGTGGCATTTGTTTCCTCTTCAGCATTGCAAAAGTCTGCCAAGTGTTGGTTGTATATTTTAGACAAAAAGGTGTAAGACCCATTATAATATTACTACAGTGAGAGATATAAGCTGGATTCTCTAATTTAATTCCGTTTTCTAAAATCAAGAACTACAGTATAATACCGGTACATGATGTCATCGCACTTGCTACAGCAGAAGCTTGTTTTAAATCATATCACAAATTTATGTATTAAATGGGTAACTTTCTTAAATTGAATTAAGCTTTGGATCTCTTCAACTTACCATATTACATCAGTATTGACATTTTGACAAAGTTTGTTTACGGATGCCAAACAATATCACTTGAGAGGGGTATTATTCCCAAACACTTATGCTGTATGTGCTTATGCTTTAACATACGTCGATGATGGTGGTCATAATTTTGTTTTTGATATACGCAATTCCAGATACGAAGGAACTGGACGATTGCTGTCACAGAAACTGATACAAGATCTTCGAACGAATTCGAAAGTTGGAGGCAGCATTGATTTAGACAAAGTAACCAATTCACTGAAAGCAAATAAGCGCGCTGGTCCACCGTTGCTGTGTAAGTTGTCTTTTAGATAATGATATGATGTTTTTCTTGTGTGATATTGAATGCAAAGTTGTTGAATCAGTTGAAATTTGAGTTTATCGATTATCGATAGTATTTAAAAGAAATACGTGGATGTTAGGTTAAATTTGTGTTACGTGAGCTAACAGATTGAATTAGGAGCTATTTTCTGGTCAAAATGCAGATTCTCTAATCTTGGAATGAGTGCTAGTCTATGCTGTTGTAAAAAACTGTTTTTGCAATCCGTATATTATTATGGGTCCTGTTTTAATACTTTTGTTATCTAGTCTTGTGTGATCTTTGCCGCGATTTTAAGATTATGTAATTTTATGATAGCGCTTCATCTTGAAACTGTGAACAGTCACTGAATAATTGCGTATGTTCTCACTTTATTTGCTTAGAGTACCACAGACAGTTTCATTGCAACGTTGGCTTTTTATTGTAAAGGATGATGCCCTTCATAAATATTCCATCCTTCGTCTAACTTACTACTCAGCATGGTGCTTTTGTTTTGAGAGGCCATATTCTTCAGATCTATGCATTTGTTATATCACAATGTATGGCCTTAGTTATCTTAACGTTATGACATATTTGTCATCATCTTACCATACATTACATACTATGGGTGAGCTGATGTCTAAAAGCATAGGTTTTGTTTAAATCTTATGTTTTTTAATTAACCTTGTTTGCTCTGTAGCCGGTCGAACTTTGTATGAGGTGACGTTGATTGATTCGATCCGTTATGCGAACGGGGATCCGGTGGAGCGGTGGCTTTTCAGTCTGCTTTGCCTTAACATCAGCAAATCTCCGTTGGTTTCTAATAGCTGTCCTGCGCCAAATCGCTGTCATCTCTATTACGTCGATCGTGATTCGCTCTTCTCGTTCAGTCCCGACTCAGAGGAATTCCTACAGCAGCTTGTGTCAATCTTTGCGGCATCAGAATATAAGGTATTGAAGCAGTGAAGTTAAGAGTTTATTTGGATGTCTTGGCTATGGTGCAAATGACTTCATCACCTCCGCTATATACTGATAATGCACTGGTTTCTCATCATAGTAAGAGTCAGGTTAGGAATTGGTGTCTGTGTTTAGAAAGTATTCTATGTGAATCAGCAAATCTAGCATTTAGTTTGCTCACCGCATTCTTAATGCTATAAGTGTTTTACCCCTTCATTGAACTTTGACTTGGCTGGCTTACTCTCAAAGATTTTAGAGACTCTGTTGAAAGCTAGATGGCAGCCCTCTAATTTATTAATCACTTGGCTAAGCACTCTGCCACTGGTTGCACTCTGCCAGTGCCAATCCCACGCCTGGATCAATCTTTTATATATCACAGCACTTGACGTTAAGCTGCAACTACTACTACTACACTACACTTGGCTAAACAATAAATTTGTCATGTTTGCACAACTTGCTAGAATTCCAGCCTTTATATAGCAATGTCAGTGTGCATTGTTCCATATATGAATTTGTGTACGTAGTTCTGAATTTTGGTGGCCATAGATTTCATACGTAGATTTTAAAATGATACATTGGTATCTAAATGCCCAAATGAACATGTCTGCATTTGTAAACGGTTTATTGATTCTTCTGATGATTTTATGATTTTCTATGTTCTTAGCATTCTCCAGATGATCTGCAGATGCTGTCTGATGCCCCTGACCACCACTTGTTCTGCCTTCTCGGTCCAGACGCCAGTCCTGCTAAGCTCTCTAGAACGCAAATCCTTTGTGCCATTCAGGTGCGTAGACAATGGATTGTTCTGAACAGCAGCAGCATTTAATATCTGCCATTTTGTATGAAATATGATTAACAATAAACCTTTTGTTTTTGTGGTTAAATGCTATTCCAGGAGTAGATTTTTAGGAAACCATCTGTCTGTCAGATCTAGATTTCATTTTTGTCAAATGTAATTTATTTTTGATGTGCTTAAAAGGTGCTAACGTGTACCGTATTCATGCATATGCAGTCCAGTTTTTGTGCACGTGACTCAATTATAACGCGACATACAAGCATTACTCAATCCACTTACGGTGTTCACATTCACATTGCTCACTTTGAATCATTTAAGAATTGTAAAATGTTTGTTTCCAGAAAGTTGCAGATTGTTGTTGTTTGAAACACAGGTGTCGCTAGAAGGAAAAATTGCGAAGGATTCAATTGCAAACATTCTGCGTCGTGGAATTCGTTCAGGTGGTGACCTGATTCCATGGACCATCGATGAACAGGTGTGTCTTATTACATCTGTCCTTAGCATGCAAATTGTGCAGAAAATGTTAACTGATGATAATGCTGCTAATGTGATATCAGTTACTTCTATTTTATGGACCTCATTTGCCATTCTACTTTCACTTCGGGGTTCATAGGCGCCCCTAATATTCGGTACCCTGGTCCCTTCTGGGTTCTGATTGTATCCCAACATTGCTGTTTACTGCATGATTATCATATGCCGATTGTTTGAACTGCGCACAATTAACGAATTGAATAACAAATAATGACATTGATGAAGTCTTTCACGAAAATGGTGGGGTTGTAGTGGGGGTGTGGGTGGGGTGGGGTGGAGAGGAGGGCGGTGGGGGGCGGCGTAGGTTGTTGGGGTGGATGTCGTGGGGTTGGATGGGGTGGGGAGGGGGGTGGGCGGGGTGGGGTTGGGGGTGGAAGTGGCGGAGTCTTGGGACAAGGGCATTTTCCTGAAAACCCTAATTTCTCGCGTGGTGTACCGGTGGAGGTTGAAGTGTGGTGGGGTTGTGGCCGGAGCGAGTCAAATCCTAAATTTCTCGGGCAACGCCGGGTACCCCAGCTAGTTAAAGAATATTCTTATCTTATGTTATCTTACTTAACCACTTGAATCCTGCATCAGTGATGTCAATCTTGTAAGGCATTTTTAAATCTGTTTTCCTTGTTTACCTACTTATTACATTTTGTATTTATGCTATTATTTCAGTTGTTTTTATTTTTATGAATCTCGTGATTAGTTAACTTGATTGCCTTTTAGTTTGGTGAAAGAGACTTTGCCAGCAAGTCTGGTGCAAGAATTGTTCGCATCGCAAGACACCCGGACTTCTATGAAGTAAGTCACTGGTGCCAATTAAAGGATTTTAATTGTAGCTAGAATTTATATAGTGTCACATCAAGAAAAAAACTAATCAGAGCACTATCCTATGCGATGTTTAACTCTCACAAGCGTATGCTAAAGTAACTGGGAGACCAGTGCAGCTCATTGCTAAAAGATTAATCAGTATATTTAGCTGTGTTAGAAGTTTTTAAAACTTCTGAATTTAGAAAAGTAATCCTGCAAGATTGCATTATTGAATGACTTGGCTGATGGCGTGGGCAGCAACCGTTCTCTTGAATGGCTATGAATTATTTGCTTCAATGCAAAGTTTTATTGCATGCATTATGTACGCAACTTAGGTTTCCAGCTTTCTTAATTTTTTAGAAGAACTTACTGAACTGACTTCTTATCACATTAAGTGCAGTTTCCTTAGTCATGCCAGATTGATACCATCTGTTCAACTCTGTGCTTGTGTTATTGTATTTGGTAATTATTAGTGTTTTTTTCTTCATATTTTCCTAGATTTGATACGATATTATGATATTTTCAAACATTTGATTTTGATGTAGAGAGGCTATGGAACAAGAAGTGTGCAGCTCTTACAGGAATACTACGAAGGAAAGCTAGAGTGTGATGGTGCGATTCAAATGCATAGTAGTGAGAAAAAGATGCTGATAAAAAGTGTAAGTAATGGTTTGCATTATATAAAACTTCACGAAGATTTCATAATGTTTATACTAAAGAAAGTGCTTGAATCTTACATTTACATTTGCATTAATTATTTTTGTAGAGCTGTTGTAGTAGTAGTATCCTCATTTATTTACAATTCTAGAGTCATATTGCATCCAGCTACGCCTGCTACGGGCTATATGAAAAAATAAGATTCTTTGTAACCACAAATTTTGTTCTCATAAGAAAGTGTTTTTTGCTATTTTCTATATATATAACTCTTGCTATATAGTTTCTGTTATATTTGGCTTTGGTTCATCGAATGTTGCAAAGATTGCAGAAAACCAAGAATCTGTTTGCAAGTTAATATGATTGAAATAAGTCCTAAAATGTATAATTTTGATTTTAGGCGAATGGTACAACGACGGAGAAAGATTTGATGCCACTTCTGCGTGTCGAATATCGTCAGCCTGAGCTGCTTGATTACGTCGGTGTCAGCTATGGATTGTCGATGAATGACCTCAGGTTTGCTGAGTCACACTTATAAAATGATGGTCTTCGTCGATGACACCTAAGTGGACCTAGGACCCAACCTGGACCCTCCAAACTTACTTAGTCCTTCCCGTGCAGCTCTGCACATTGGGCAACACTCTTCCTTCACTCCTCCCTGTCCATCACCAGTTCTTCAGCCTCCTCTTATGACTCTTCAAGCACATGTTGTTAAATCCAGAATCATATATCTATGCGATTTTTCTGCTTAGTTTTTCAAGTGTTGTATTTTTACTTTCATGCCAGCTAAGTTAGTGTCGGTTATTTTTCATTTGTGGCTAATCATTTTGCTCGCTTTTGGTCACCAATGTTGAATTGTTGATTGGGTTTATGATTGGACAAGACTTAGTGTATTGTGTTCTTACCAGTGTCTTGTCCTTGTTTTGTTACTGGGTTCAAGGGTGGGCTGTAAGTGCATGATCTGTGATTTAGTTGCTTGTCCCAAAGTTATTATGTTTCAATAAATTGTTTGCTTTATTTCACCATCTGTGATTGGGCTAAAGGCACTTCCGTTTGCTTAGTGTGACGTTTGCTTTAATACTTGACAACTGTAACTCCTACTGTTTGTAGATTTTTCAAACGTTTGGAAATGACACCAGTTTATGTGGATCCTGTTTCAGTAAGTATAGTTTGTCTGCTTATTCTGAAATTGATGGACTGATATTGAATTTTTTATTGCTGTATTTATTATTGCATCGGCTATGTCTAATATTGCACTTTCTTTACTCTGCCTATTGTATTACGTTTTTAGATATTACATAAAATTTTGGTGGTTTCTTAATATTGTTAATTAAATTCTGTTAGGATCTAAAGTAAACGAAAACAGGTAACAAATCTTTGCAGCTCCTTTTTTTATATCTGGAAGTGTATTGGTGCATGGTCATAACTGTCTTTGTGCTTGTCTCTGTTTGTTTGTATCCATCCATCTTTTGTGTTTTCTGCCTTGTACCAGCTGATCAGTGTTTTTCTATATTAAACATTTTCTATGAATTCGTGAAGTTCTTTATGGCAAACACTCAGGCATATAATATAAAATAATATAATATAAAATAATATAATATAAAATAATATAATATAAATGTCGTTTCATCTTTCCTGTTTGTATTCTTTCAGAATGAGATAACTGGAGATCACTCATGCATCATGCTTAGAGTGTTACACAAAAAAGAAGACAATGAAGATGACAATGAAGATGGCAATGACGAAGACAAAGACAAAAATGAAGATAGATGGTTGACTGATTTATGGATCGGTAAGATCTGCTGCCTGTTCGTCAGCTGCGTACAAGCCGTACATGTCTTCAATAATTTATAAATCAGTAATTAACTGAACATATTTTATATTTGCATCACACCTTGTTAAAGCTTGGGTCGTCTATATGGAATGACCTGCCTTGAAAGACATGTTTGCTACATCTGACCAATCAAACTTTGTTTCATAAATCTCTCAATTCTTTTTTCTTTTGCCATGGCTGGGATGGGAGTGCCTCTGAGCAGTTTCTTGAATGGGTGCATCAAATCCATTGAATGAATGAATGAATTTGTCTGCAATATGAATAAATTTTAGCTTACAAGCTGCATGCTTTTGAGAAGGGGTTGTAAATTTTGTTCAGTGGAATTATGACGATGTTTTCTGTTTAGATTTCCGAAGGCGACTGATAGAGCTTGTACCGTTACATTTTCGGCACTGGTCGGCCGCACTGGCCTATGAACTTCTAGATCAACCTCATGTCAAACTGAATGCAACTGAAGGTCGGTTTCTGTAGTAAATTATTCTGTTTTGTTATCACGTGCAAGTTCCATTGCTCCTGCTGCGTTCTTTTCTTTGGTTTATTTATGCACTGTCGATCCATGTTCTTTGATTTATTTACTGTTCATCCATGTTCAGATATGTTTGTGAGCCTGTAGTTTGAGGTCATTGCATGACGTTGTTTTGCAGGAAATGGATACTAGATAGCAATATTTGATGCATAGAGAAGTTTGTCTGGAATTTGTGTCCTTGGATATTTAATGTAATGTAATTAGTAATTTTATATAGCGCCGCTGACAGCCGAGGCCATTCGGTGGCACTCCCAGTGCGATAACCTGAGAAAAAAGTCTTAAGAAGAGAGAGAGATGTAGATAGTGATCCTGAAAGAAAAGTCCCATGCAGAGTGAAGGGAAGAGAATTCCATAAAGAGGGCCCAACAATGGTAAAGGATCGAGTTTGAGCAATAGTGGTCCTAGCTCATGGAACAAACAAGAAGTCAGCCCTGTCCAGAGAACGGAGAGGTCGATGAGAAGATGCGGAAAGAGGAGAGCGAATGAGATCACTGAGATATTAGGGTGCAAGACCCAGTTTGGATTTGTGTACCAGATAAAGGACTTTATGTTGTATGTGGGCAGAGAGAGGAAGCCAGTGTAGATGGTTGACTATAAACGATGATCAATATATGAGAGTACTTAGGAAGGCGCGCAATTAATCGAGCAGCAGCATTAAGGACAGATTGAATGAGAGATAGACGAACCTTTGAAAGACCAATATGAAGGGAATTACAGTAATCAATTCTGGAACAGACAAATGCATGGACTATGGATGCCATGATAGAAAGGGAGGCAGATCTGCGAATGGCCCTGAGACGACGGAGGTGAAAGTAAGAGGAGCGTGTAAGGCTGGTTGCATGTGTTGAGAATGTCAGATAATGTGATAGTGTGATTTGTGTTTTAGGTAGTACATAACTTGGAGCACAATGTGATGAAGTGATAGTGCAGTATTCATTTTTATTTAATGCAAATTTTAAGCCTATATAACACATTTATACAACTGTCACAGTGGTCACTGGTCACTTATGAGTAAAACTGCATTTGATGACCATTATGGTCTGGGCTGAACCCATCAACATGTTTAAATACAAGCCAAAGCAAAATCTGAATTTCCATAAAAAATAATAACTTGCTAATAGTAAACTTGGTCATCAATTATACAATTATACGTGTAATTGGATAGGTGTGTTGGTGATTGGATGGATGATGATTCTTAAGGCTTGGAAAACTAGTGCAAGCGTATTTTTAGATTTTACTACAATATTGAACAGATGTATATGTAATTAACCATAATTTGTAGCAATATTTATTTATTTGTTTATTTATTTCTCCATTTCTAAAGCGCCCCTTCAAGCTTTCTACTCAGAGGCGCTCCCGACTACAGTGCGGACACTGCATCGGAGTTTCACGCCAAAGCGCCCAAGCAATTGCGAGTGAAGGACTTGCTCAAGGTCCTACGCGGCAACTTGAGGTGGATTCGAACTTCGAACCTTCCAGCTTCAAGGCAACGATGCCACCACTACACCACCGCGCCCCACATATTTACGTTATGTAGATATATTCGTTTAATGAAAAAACATGTTGACAGGACCGCAACACAGTTACAAGGTTGGGATAAGTTAGGCTTAAGTGACTTTGTGTGCTTTGCAGAGTATGATTTATTTGTCGTGAATGTTTTCAGTGATGACTAAGGACCAAATCAGTTGGGAGTTCAGTCCGTACGACCTCAGACGGTTGGAGAAATATTCGTCTCTTCAGGCCGATTATTTGCTCGTCAAAGACCTCGTCGCTCGACTCAGTCGCATCTATTTTGTCGGTCGGCTAAATGCAACGTTGAAGATAACTCAATCGGTCAGTGGAGTCAATCAATCAATCAATGAGTCAATCAATCAATTAGTCAATCAATAAATCGATCAATGAGTCAATCAATCAATGAGTCAATCAATCAATCAATGAGTCAATCAATCAATGAGTCAATCAATCAATGAGTCAATCAATCAATGAGTCAATCAATAAATCAATCAATGTATCAATCAATAAGTCAGTCAATCTGAGTTGTAGGGATCTTATGAAATGCAGACTTAGTTTTAAAGAGTCCGATGGTTCTGGCAGATAGTGTAAATACTGTTTATAATTCACTGCAAGTCAAGCAGTTGCGGTGTGTAGAAGTTTATGCAGCCCACTTTGCAAAGTGTTGAATAAAACACCACAAAGTAGCATAGGGGTGTGTGAAAAGTGCCTGATCTGTATGCATCCGTCTATGAGTGACTATTGAGCTATTTGCCCAAGGTCCCTACTTAGCAACGGAGAAAAGACCTTAACCTGCATGCATTAAAAGTCGTATTAAACTTATTAATTCGACTCTATTTACGCAGTGGTTGCATTATGGAATTAAAGAATGCAACAGCGCCTTTGATTATCATTTGTTACTATATGATAATTTTTGTTCCCGAGTTATTATGGGTAACTGGAAAGTCGACCTACGTCCCCCGCAACATCGGTGCTTGTATTTAGAAATGCTGTGACATGATAAGACTGGACACAGATGGAGAGACCCTGAAAAAGGAAACTGACCTCACGTGAATCTCCAAAGATGGTGGAAGGTGAATTAATTGTATGCAGCCGTCTGAATGTCCATATTGTTGTATTATGGACAGAAAATTATATTTTGAATTTCAATTAATCTCTGCTTGGTTTTATAATCTGCTTTGATTTTACTTTGTAAATGTCATACATTTCCTGTTAACAGAAAGTCCTGATGGGAATTGGTTTACAAGGTAAATCAACGACGGACTTAGTCGTCGAGACGGATTTGTTCAAGGACGGTGAAGGTCAGAAGGAAGGCAAAGAAAGTCAGATCATCGATTACTTCAACCAGTCGATCAAGGTGCTTTTAGAGGTAACGGCAGAATTGCTACTTTTAGTCATATCTCATTTTCGAGAACTTATCAGACTTTTCTAAATGTCTGTATTGTGGTTCAATCAGTGCCTAAAGTGTGGAAAAAGAAGTGCCTTGACGCCCCTTACCTCTCCAAAAGAAGCGCCTGACGCCCCTTACCTCTCCAAAAGAAGTGCCTAGACGCCCCTTACCTCTCCAAAAGAAGTGCCTGGATGCCCCTTACCTTTCTATTCTGTGCTCGCCAATTAGTGGCTGGACGGCGTTCAGATTTTAAAACAAGTGCATGGACGCCGTCCAGGACCGTCCAGGCACACTTTAAGCCGTGGGTTCAATGGTGACCAAATGTCAATGAGAATTCCACTTTGACTACAACATCACCTACAGCAGTCATTAATTAATTATCCTTTTGTTTTATAATAGCACTGTTGAATAATTCATTAGGTTGTCTTTATTCAGGTTAATTTCTTAAGATTATTATTTCTGCTGTAGTGCATTGCCTCAGAACCAGTCAAGTGCAAGCAATGCTTCAGCCAACATTATAGGCAGTGTTGCTTCTAGACATAAAATAAGCACAACGAAGACAATGACCAAACAAGTATTGTACACGCAATTGTACAGTGAAACAACAATACTTGAGACTTACAGCTGTCCAGAACCAAGATTAGAAATTAAATCCATAGTGTGAAAAGGAATGATTCATAACATTCGTGCACACAGTTCTTGGTAACTTGATCTTTCGAACAATGAGCTGCATTATCTTTCCCGGTAATTTTTTTGGCCTCCTCATTGTTGAAGTATTAAACACGATACATTTAGGCAACACGTTTACTGTTTTATTGTGATGTCTATTGAAGTGTCTGCGTTCCATTCAAAATCACGAAGAAGCCGAAAGGATGGACGAAGCTGAAGACGACAAAGATGAAATGGATCCAGAGCCGAAGGATAAACAAGAGGAGCCGCTGACAGAGCAACAGCTGCTTTTGGTACGTCCCGATGTCATCTGCTATAACCAATTCCATGCTGGCCATGTGAGATGATTGCGACTGGTGTTCTTGTTCTAGAGCCATTCTGTTGGATAATAATAAATAAATGTGGGGCGCTGTGGTGTAGTGGTGGCGTTGTTGCCTTGAAGCCGGAAGGTTCGAGGTTCAAATCCACCTCAAGTCGCCGCGTAGAGGGACCTTGGGCAAGTCCTTCACTCGCAATTGCTCAGCGCTTCGGCGTGAAACTCCGATGCAGTGTCCGCTCTTCAGTCAGGAGCGCCTCCGAGTAGAGAGCTTGAAGGGTCGCTATAACAAGTGTACATAAAAAAAATTATGCTATTTTTTCTTTAATGTAATGCTTGCAAACGCACTGCACGTTACATGTGCAAGTTATGTATCGCATAACGAAGACAGCAATTTGTGAACTAGATTGATGCTTTCTTCGTTATATATTGAAGTGAATTGTAGGTAGGTGGGCATTGTCATGACATGCCAAGATTTGAACCCTAAGATCAGTAGTAAATGGATAATCATCACCTACATTAGAGCTCTGTGAACCAGTAATCTTGCACAATTTAAGATTATATTGTTTTGCTGTTTTGAGGTAAACCGTTGAACTGTTTTGTGTCATCATGAGACTTTTCTAGATAATGTTTTCTCCTTGTTAGTAGTTTACAGTGGAGATATAAATATCCAATGTGAGCTGTTCAAGGTAAACTGTTATTTCTTTTCTGTTATATCAGACTCTTGCTGCAAAAGGATTTGCCATTAAAACCCGAGAGGATGACTGGAAGAAGGCATTGTCAAATGGAATTCCTTCCATCGTCAGCGTACCAACCAGGTGCTGTTCAGTCTCTTTGTGAATTCCAAGTCTACACAATTAGTCGTTGCGTAGTTGTAGTAATCAGGAAAAATGTGAATTAGCCGTTTTCCAAAGCACTGCTTTTCTACGAGGCGGATATTTTTTGTCTAGGATTGCCTTAAATTAGTCAATAGTATTGCATATTGTAGAGTGGTTTTCCATCTGTTTCCTCTAGTACATTTCTTATATTTGACAATTATAGTCGACATTTTATGTATTGTATTTCATATTAATAATACAATAATAATTTTCATTTATTCAACAATCTGGTTGACAGAACGCAACTGGTTACAGCGTGCAATTATGCAGTTTAAACAATTCAAAGGAACACAGACCACAAATCTTAACTATACTAACAGAACAGACAGCCTGCAATAAAAGTTGTAGCAGCGCTGATCGCTCGACAAGTACGATTTGGTCGATCAAGATACCGAGGAACAAAGTTCAGGATGTTTTAAAGGTTTTATACGTATGATGACAGGACACGGACACAGCCGAGTGGCTGACCCCTCCGTAGAGAGGGATTAATTCAAGCCTGAAGGAAAAGAAGAAGAAGATGACAGGACACGGACATAACCAGCCAACTGCGATGATGACCCCGATGACGACGACCCAAGACCGACCTCTGCTGCTCTGTGCAGCCCGTTTTATACTGCTTCCCTTGCCCTGCTTGGCCCTTGGTATTTTTAGCCAAGCTGACCGCAAGTCAGATTCCTAAACCTGTTGCTAGGCAACACACTAGTGCCTACTCCTAGCATGTAGCCGATCTGCCTTCTGACTTACTGCCTTCCTGCTGTCTGTTTGACCGTCTAATAACTAAAACATGTTCAAAAATGTGTGAACTAAGTGTTTTCACTAAAGAAAAACTTTAGTTCTATTGTATTATGTAGTCTTTGAGGCAATTTATAGAAGGACTAGCTGAATAACCCGGCGTTGCCCGGGAAATATAAGTTTTTGTCCCCAGCCACGCCTGACCCCGTTCCGACTTCACCATTCTGACCCCGCCTTCCATCGACCCCCGCGTTAAGGAGAAGTAACGAACCTCTCCGCTAGGTGTACAGGTCTGGTCGATAATCGAAGAGCAAAACCCGTTAAGTCCATTCGACACGTAACTGAGAAAAACGACTTTTTCTGAAAAGATACTACCATTCAGCGCAACGTGCTTTTTTCATAAATTGTTCTTTGCCACTTAGATAAAGGAAGTTTTTTAAATCTACGCTTTTTTATTCCGATTATTTGCAGTTATATTCGCATTATTTACGTCCACAACATTTTTGCTACGCGGTTTGGCGAGATGTGACGTTAAGATTTGAGCTCAAAATAATGACGTCATGAGTTTAGTGAACATAATTATGCCATGTCTAATATATCGTTTTTATAACAGCGAAATTTAAAATATGGAAAGATTTTTGGATGGCGATCTTTATGATTTTCTCGTGTGGATCAGAAGAAAAAAGCCGAGAATAATCCTCGCAAATATTGTCGATAGAAGTAAATATCACGTGACCTCAAACCGTCATGCCATTGGCTGTAGTTCTCTGGTAGTCAATGGAGGCCTTGTGGAGGCGATCAACGTGAATGGATTTTGAATCGCTTGCAAGTTTAAATGTTGACATCTCGGGACTTATAAAGTGAATTGGCAGCCGAAAATAGTGGCGTTTAACTCCAAATGTGGGTAAGAATCGATTGCAAAATTTTTTTTTAAACGAATCGCTGTAATTTCCGAGTAGGCCTCCGGGCAAAATTGGTGCATCCCACACACAGAAGGACAAACTTTGAGTTTTATACTTTAAGATATTGCTGTCAAACTCTTTAACTGAACCTCGTACACGAGTTGCAAGTAGACAAATTTTGCACCTTGATTCTTTCTTTCAAGTACATTACCACATTTTGACATTAACCTCTTTTATACTGTTTTATTTCTTTAGACACGACCAGAAGCGAAGAATTCTGGCAGAAGAAGTGAGCTACGAAAGGAAGGAAGAGAAGAAGAAGTCTAAAAAATTTAAGAAACATCGTGCGCAGTAGAGTCAGCATAAAAAACTGTGTCAAGAAAATACACTTTTTGCGTCATCATGAAACTTTTTTAGGAAATTCAATTTCTCCTTGTCAGTAGTTTTACAACTGAGATATTAATATCCAATGTGAATGTGGAAAGTTACTTGGTGTTTTTACTGTCTAATTGTAATTGTAATTATGAATTTATATAGCGCCACTTAAAGAGAAACTCCTCAAAAGGTGCTACCGACCTGACAGCACCAAAACCCCAATTGTTTGTGGGGGGTCCAGTGGTGTAGTGAGTATTTCGTTGTCTTGCAGCCGGACGGTTGTAGGTTCGAATCCACCTCAAGCCACTTCGTAGGACCTTGAGCAAGTCCTTCACTCGCAATTGCTCAGCGCTTCGGCGTGACGTTCCGATTCAGTGTTTGTGCTGTAGTCGGGAGCGCTTCTGAGTAGTAATCTTGAAGAGGTGATATAACAAGTGCACATACAAACAACCAAAGAGAGACATATTTTAGAATTACTTGTGTGGATAGCAGTTGAACTGGTTGAAATTGCATCAGTTCAATTGAAACTTGAAATTGCATCAATTCAAGCAAAGTACATATGTTGCTTTGCAGTTTGCCTTTTACAGCATAAATGTAAGCGAGTCAATACAGCAGAACTTTGCTGTGAGAAACTTGATGTACAGGACATTTTGAGATGCTTCATCAAGTTTCTCTTGTTTAAACTTTGATTTCTATTTGTTACGGAACATGTTCAGTAGTCAATACTCAATGGTCATGTTGTAGGATCAAGTTGGGGGGATGTCCACGTATTACGTATACGCTGAAGGGGTTTGTAATCAGAATAAGGTGACTTTGTGTATGGCGGGGCAGGGTTTCGACAAAATGTATGTATGCAAATACATATATTTATAATTATGACATCCACGTTAGCCTTTTTTGCAATTGTATTATGCTATGGCTTATGCAGTGCTTAAAGTGTGGAAAAATAAGTGCCTGGACGCCCCTTACCTTTCCAGTCATTGCTGGCTGGCCAATAAGTGGCTGAACGACGTTCAGATTTTAAAATAAGTGCATGGACGCCGTCCATGACCGTCCAGCCACACTTTAAGCCCTGGGCTTATGTATTATCCCATGGCTGTTATTACATTATAATTAAATTCTGTTCAGTAAACAGTAAACAACAACAGTTAACAAATTTTAGCCAGCAAATATGATGTTTAACAAAAGATGAATAAGTAGCCTATGGTACAATGCATGTTTTATAGATCAACTTTACCTAGTTAACTTTTGTGGGGGGTTCGAGAAGCTTGGTTGTATGCACGCATGGACAGGGATCCACGAAATGTAGCCTATGCAGTGCAACAGTGGGAAGGGGTTGAAAATATGATTTTTTGGGTGCCTAATAATACATGAATGAACCCTTGATGAAGGACATTATTTTTAGTTTTTATCCTTGAAGTCTGAGTTACAAGAGATTCTGCCATGAAAGTATGCTGATGTCAAGGAGAATCAAATAGAATTATTTTGACACCTATTGAAGAGCTGTTCAAAGGCTATATAGTGCAAGAAAGACCACAAGTACACATATTATAATTAGTTTTTGTCTACAGGCTGTATGCTGTGTGGCGCTGCACAGATGCTCGGAATTAAATGGAATTCAGATTTGTGGGAAAATCAGAGTTAATGAATTCTACTGAACTGATGCGACATTGTGCTGAGGACCTTGTTTCCTCCGATTATTCAGCGTCAATAGTGCCTTCGACCACGTCCGCATAACTTTGAGTTACCACCGAAGGACGATAAAAACTTTATTCCAAGAGCCCTCTATAAGTGCCTTCTCAACAAGCGACTGTGTAACCCGTAATGCTCCCTTTCATGTTACTGAGTTGCGGTCTTGTCAACCTGTTTTTTTCCACATTAAACGAATATATATATACATAAATTGCTTTGCGCTAAGGTTTGAAGGAAGCCATAATATATGTCCAGGGCTTGTCCGAAATTTGAGACAGCTTTTTCCTATTGACATCATCAGCCCGGCAAAAATAGCCTACTAAATGTAATCAAGCTTGTGAAGTGTATGGCAGGTAGTCGAAGGACGGTAATAATATAAACACTCCTTGGTCACAGATTCCCAAAAAATTAATGGGGTCAGGTCAAAGGTAGGTTCGGCACTGGCGTCAGCGAAACGACGTGCGTACGAAACTACGACAAAAGGTAGACGTCATTGCGTGCGTCATATAAATACGAGGACGACGACATAGAAGCGCACGCAGACTTAGACCAACGACCTCATATATATTACTAGACAGAGCTTCCTCTGTTGAGCTGCCCGGTGACGTTGAAGCAGTGGAAAAAAGAGCAGGAAATAAGAATAATGAGTATTTGATGGTCTATTTTTAGCTCAACCAATCACACGCCATGAAAGAACCACCAATCAACAATTCATGTTATTTATGTTATTTACGTTCACCACTGGAACATAGAAATAATTTTTTTAAACTTAATCTCCACTTTCCAATTTATTTACACCATTCATACTTAATCGATAATGTCACTAATCGCGCCCAAGTTACATTACATGTCCATATGGTTTACTCTCTAATGATGTAATGTAATTTATTGCCGTAAAGTCGTCCGTTTGCCTTATAAACTATAATGATTTGTCGATCGTTCGATTCGTTCCTACCAATTGAGACCACGCCCTCACAACTTTGTATTGCTAGTCAAAGACGACAAACACTGCATCTCACGTGTCTTGTACAGGAAGCCACCTATGCCCATTAATTATGTCAAATGATCTAACCTCAGCTTCTTTATTGTCCATGAGCTAGGTGTCCACTGCGCACTTGACTACTCTCTTCCATGATTCTGTCCTGTGCCCGGTGTGTCGGCTCCTGCGCATTCATCCCACGCCGCTCTTCTATGTCCTGCAACCATTCTCTGCATGGTCTTTCTCTTCTCCCCGATCCGTCCATGATTCCCATCATTATGCTCTATTTTTTTCTATCATCACTCATTCTTTGAATGTGTCCGAATAGTTTCAGTTTCCTTTTCTTTTCATTATAGTTTCTACCATGTCTTATTTGCTGTGAAGTCTTCTTCGCACCTCTACGTTAGTTATTTTTTGTGTTATTTTTTTATCTGCAGTATTCTCCTATAATATTCCCTTTTTGCTATTATTTACGTAATTTTTCTATATGGATTCAATTCTTATGAACATAAGCATTTTTCGGTAGCCTATAATTGTGTTCCATTTGTTGAACTACTTTTTATACCTGTCTCTCAGGTTTTTTGCCAATTAAACGAATATAATAATAATAAATTTATGTTAATATCAAATTGCAATCTTATATTTATTCGTAAGTCTGTGTGTTTGTGGGTGTGTTGAACACGGCCACAGTTTTGAAGCAATCTACCCAATTCCTCCTCAAAATAGCAAATAAGCCTGTTTGAAGACTGAACCTCTCATTTATTAGCACAAGAGAATCAAATTACAGTGCAACAGTATTGGAAGCAGAGCTCTGTTACAGCAAATTTGAGAAAATATCTACACGCTATATGATGACATTACATATTAAGTTTTATTACAGATGTATCAACTTACATTATTACTGCAATTTTTTGTTTTAAAGTTAACACTTAATGAATTACCAATTCAATAAATAATTACAGTTCTGCATTACAGTGAAGAGATACACTGTAAATAAACAAATACACAAATGTTCAGTCATCTGACATCACTGTAATTTTTTAATTTAAAGTTAACACGTAACAAATTGACAATGCCAAAAGTTACAGCCAATTACAGTTTTATACTAAAGTTAAATATTTTGTTAGCTACAGTCTGATACATCGTAAGTAAATGAATAACCAAACTAGTATTCTTTGCAAATGTTACAACAATTCCTTCAAAGTTGAAACAAAGCAAAACTTCATAGTGACATTAAATATTTGCTTTTACGATTTATTTACTTTAAAAAAATTATCAACTCACTGCAATCTTTAAAGATAACACATAATAAATTATCAATTCAAAATATATACAGAAGGAATAATACGATACACTATACGTAAAGAATATGATACAATGTGATAAATTAACAGCACTGACAAAATTTACAACTATTTACACTTTTATATTATAATTAAGCTATTTTGAATTAACAATACGATACATTGTAGGTAAATAATATGATACAATATTATATATTCCTCAAGCATCAATGCCCTTTGCAAATGTCAGTCATTTCTACCAAGCAAGAAGTAAGAAAAATTAAAAAATAATCGTTGCAGTCACATTGAGACCAATTACCATATCATGCAGTAACAGCTTAATGACAGTTTACTCACAAAATTCCTAAACTCATGTTTTTTTACACAGCAGCATGATAAATTTAATAAGAAGCGTTGACCTTGGAATAGAATGCTTAACAGTCACATTGATATTAATTACCATAACATGCAGCAACAACTTACTGACCTTTAAATATCACTGTTTTACTTAGTACTGACCTACAGCTCTGCCCCTGCACTAAGCGTGTCACAGTCTTACATTGCCACTTGCAACGTCTTTTAACTCATGGTGGGTAAGGAGACGCTTCCAAGTATTTCTAAGGTGTAAGGCTGAAGGGTTGTTGTTTGACCCACCTCGACTGCGAACAACTGCAAAAAAGAGCTCTAGATGATCCTGGCTTAACTTGTACGTCAGCAAATATCTTAGTGGATGTAACTCGGCCTTAACTGTGTAATCAAACAAATGCATAATGCTTACAGACGAGACAATAAAGCCAACAGCACCTGTTTTACGAACACTATAGCACAACGGCTGTCCATCTGCCAACTTCAATCCCTTCAAGTACTGGATGGCTTCCAGCAAAAATGGTCGCCAATAAGATTCATTATGTCTAAATAGTGGTGACTTGTAACCCTTTGCTAGAGGATTGCGACTATTCATAACATCAAATAACCTATCAATTATGCGAATGAATTTCACTGTTGCTGTGCAGTCTTTAAATTTAGGGATGCATAGATCCTTCTGGCAGAATTCTAAGCTATCCGCAACAGATGAACTAAGTGTCTGCGCAGCTAAACGTACTTTCATTTTTTGTTGGCTCCACTGAATGTGGCGTTCACTCAATCTGTTGGCTGCACGGACTCCCTCTTTGCTTTGCAGAACTTGTAAATCTTGTATATATTGCCATTTTATCTCATGCTGATCAGAGTCAATCAGAATCCTCTTTTCAGCCAGTGTGTTGCGCATGAGCTTAAGCATATGACAAGGGTCAAGAATTAAACAAACCTGCTTAGACGGATCAACAGGATGCAAAAATGTCGGCTTCATGTTATTAATATCAAACGAAGCACCCAATTCACGACACATTGAAAAATTGGCACTGCAGCCATCAAATGTTAAAGAAATTACCAAAACACCAGCAAAATACAATTTCTCAATACACAATTGAACCAAATTGGCCCTTTCTTTGCCGTGAAGTCCATCAATTAGAAAATAAGCAACAGGTACTTTCCAACGATCTGTAAGAGAAACAAGGAAAAACACAAGTGCCTCTTTGGCAATTGGCAGCCCAGCCAAGTCAATTACAGGCACTCCCATATCCACATAACCTACAAATTTGTCTGCTGATCTATCAAAGTCAAGTTGCTTCCTTATTGCAATTTCGTCCATCATTAACGCGCATGGCATTCTGATGTTGTCATTGTTTTTGATATGTTCAGAAATTGCAAAAAATATTTCATTGTGAAACCCAGGGTTCCCGTTAACACATGAATACCATGAAGAAAGAGTTCTTGGATGGGGTAAGCAGAAATTAAATGCTTCACGAACATAACTATATGCACGCGCTGAATAGAACTGCAGTGTTAATGCAAATGCTTTGAGCTCATCAGGAAACTTAACTCCTTGTCTTGATTTACCCTTTAGCATTCTACCTATCAGCTGTAACGTTGGCAATGAAAATGATGATTGAATATTATCTGCAGCTTGCTGTGATATCAAGTCCTTCTGGTGCAAGTTGCCTAGTAGCTGCTGCAGGGATTTGACTTTCAATTGAAGTCGCCGATTTTTCTGCGTAAGTATTCTAACTTTGTGCTTGTAACGGGCAAGTGCAGACTCCATTGTGCCTAACTTACGCTTAAGCACTCTAGGACTGGGTAAAGAGTAGTTGTGCCCGTTACATACGCTCAACTTAAATGGCGGAATTGTCAAGTTACTCTTTGCTTCTGATTCAACAGACACAGCATTAGTTCCAATAGCAGAATTACACTTCTTGAGACGCTTACAGAAAGGTTCGAGTACTGGTGAGTAGGAATGTTCAACTGCTGATGAAGTGGTAGGTTTGCAAATCATTGGTGCTGTCAACTCACGACTATTTCTTTCAGCAAGTGGCTTCCGATGTTGAATACACGAAGGTTCGAGTACTGGTGAGTAGGAATGTTCAACTGCTGATGAAGTGGTAGGTTTGCAAATCTTTGTTGCTCTCAACTCATGACCATTTCTTTCCGCAAGTGGCTTCCGATGTTGAATTGGATTCAGCATATGACCAGGCTGCTCAAAAATCGTCGGAACAGCTCCTTAAACCAATCAGAAACAACTTTTAGTTCAGCACTGTATACAAGTAATATTAGGCATTCACAAGTAATGTACGGCCTACAATGCTACTTCAGTGTAAGCCAACACTTACAAACCATATTAAACCATTCTTGTTATGCCTTGTCAGAAATGTGAAATGATGCTGAAACGAGGTGACAACATCTGTTATGTCAGAGCTGAGTTTAAATCCTCTGAACTTCGGCTTCTTATAGCGCAAGAATACGTGATGCTAAATGTTATAAAATGGGGACTTTACTTAAATTACTACAGCTTTTGTGTCAGTTTTCTTAAATTATAAATTATCTTTTTACTAAGTACTGAAATATACGAGTCTTGACTCAGATTTATAGGTCTGTTTGGGCTAAAAATTGATGCAATCATGTTTCACTTTTCGTTAAATCATGTTTTACTTTTGTCTGCGTAATCACAATCTCGAGGTTTCTACACTGTAAACTTAGTTTCCAAGATTATATATCCACGTCATTTAATTTACTTTACGCTGTTCCACGATTACATGCCTATATAGTCTAATTATTTCATGTAAGAATAACACATGCTCTGAACTCACCTGCTCTAAGTCGAACTCTGAATCCGGTGCGATCAAAAGAATCGGGGATGAAATGGTTTGAACAGACGCATGAGTGTACAGCTGCCTTAAATGCTGTTCTGTGCATAGCATCTTCCCATTTCTTCACAAGATCTGGTTTCGACCAAGGAAAGCTGTCACATAAAAAAGTATGCAAACTTTACTTTCAGTTCATAAATTACCATAAAAGTCAACAACAATTATTATACAATTGTTATACAATTGCTCATATTGAAACAGTTAATCAAGCGCAAGTTTCTGTGCACAGCAAAGGTCAGGATCAAAACAGTGAATATAGAGCTGTACAACGATGTTACAGGCAGAAACGTAAATATTCGTAATCACAATCTCGAGGTTTCTACACTGCCAACAAAAATCGATAGATCGAGTTAAAAACAAAACACCAAGCGATATGTCGAAATTGTAGACTCATTTTATAAATAGACATTTTATAGCATAGCCCAAAATCACTTACTAATGAAAAGTTATTCCTTGCTGTTTGGAGTGTTCGTCGTAAATTACTTTGCATCCAGGTGCAGAGCAATTCCTCCCTCCGTGCTGTTTCCTTTTCACTTTTGTTTCCACCAAATCGTCTGCTCCAGCATCTGATGTACCTGCCTGCAAAAATGACAAGCAGCATATCTGAATCTGCAGGGACAGGCACAGATTTGATAGGATACAAGATGAAGTCATGCAAAGGGAAAGGCAAACGGTGAGTTAACTACATGGCCTTGACAAGTGATTTATGGAATGCTATCAAGTTGTTATAATGCGAAATTGGTAATGCATCCTTTTAACATTCTAATTATTTACCCAATGCAGCATTATTACTTTTCATCAATGCGAGTTCTATTCATAAAGCAACTAAAGGAATTACAGCAGCCACAAATTTGCAGTACGTTAAAAAATTGACAAATCCGTCACACAAAGAGCCAAACATTTAATAACTTGTCTGTTGTTTTTTTATTGCTAAGGTAAATGACTATTGACTGACGGTTTTTGTGAGAACATCTTATGCAGAAGTGCAGTTATATGAGGATAGCGGTGTGTGCATTAGTTTTTGTCATCAATAAATAAATATAACTACTATGAGTAGAGACTAGCGCGCTACATAAATTTAAATGATTGATAACAATATATAGCAATATATAGCTTACTTCGTTTATTCAAGAAAAATGAAGTTGTCATACCGCAACTTATTACATGAAAAAAGTATTTTTAAAAAGTAAACGGGCTAAAATAACGAGTGTCCGCAGAATTCACGCTGGAGTACAATAACCTGAGAAGATGCAACAACTTCCTCCTGCATTTTTTCAACCAGTATACTGCGCAACCTGTCACGCGCCGTCACGCCACGCATATCCATATTATTTAAAAATAATTGAATCGACTGTGATTATATAATCGCTTTTAAACTTCAGAATGTTTTATAAACCGAAGAAGCCTGGCCTGGCCTCCTATAGTTTCTCTTCAGGGATTGGTGGTTCTTTCATGAGCTGTGATTGGTTGAGCTAAAAATAGACCATCAAATACTCATTATAATGGCCGCCAAAATACTTCAGCAGAAACCACGTGACCCCTACGGCCTGACTTAGACACGCATAATTATGAAAGCAGTGACGCAGACAGACAGCCACACCAAGAGAGAGCTGCGCTGGTTGCCTGCTTTACTAGCCGAATTGTCATCCGGCCCATTTGACCCCGCTAGGGTACCAGTATGTATGCGGTGTCGTTGAGCCAACGAGCGACCACTACCAGCACCTAAGAACCAGCACCACCATCATCATCGTCATCCATGATCCTACGCAAGCATCTGCAAGCGACCGCCGAGAATAGGTAGACGGAGGCAGACAGACGAAGCGACTGACAGAGCAAGCCTTAATTCGCGGCGTCTTCTAGCAGACCATAGTCAAGCAGCGCTTCAAAGGAGAGAGCGATCGGAGACCGTTGCGTTTAGTAATATTGTGTAATTATTGGCCATCTTCGACTAAAGAGAACTGTTCTTCCTCGTCTACTTCTTCTTCTAACAATGGCCGATCGCCTGAGGTCTCTCCAGGTCTGTACCTCTTCCGTTCTTAATTGTTGCGTTGAGTGTGTGTGCTTTTGAAACATTTTTTTTCCAAACGGAACTCATTTAGCGGAATGTTGCCAACGTTATCGAGGGTTGACTAGCGGTGTGGCATGAGCGCCAGATATAGGGCCTGCATTAAAATATGCCGTACGCATTGAGCATGTACGTATATATATAATATGTGCAGTAGTAGTAAGCAAGGCGAGTGTCTTCCCTGCATTTGGGGCTCGGATGTTTCGACTGGGAGCATGGCTTGCCCCTCCCACCAAGCGGCTATTGATCCGCATCACAATTGATGCTGACGGAGAAGCTGCTGCTGCTGGTGGTGGTGGTGGTGATGCTACTGCTAGCCGCTATTTTTCTGTTGCCTGGATTGTGATGACGATGATGATGATGGTGATGAAATTGATGATGATGATTGTTGCAATGATAATTACGATGATGATGATGATGATGAGGGGTCAGTCCGGATGGCGTGTCAGTCTGCGCCATTTCCTTTTCCAGGCAATGGCATTAAAGGCTCCCTCCCCACGACGCACTAGACCATTGCCTCGTGAAGCATGAATAGAGGAGATGAGCCTCGTATCCAGGTCATAGATTTCCAGGCAGGTCAACTGCCGACGTTGGTAAAGCTGAGAAGACATCAGGGGGTCAACATGGGGTTGGCAAGTTCGGGTTATGGGTCCCTGGATTTATGAGCTGATGGTGGCAGCCACTTGATTGCTTTGTCGTGTGAACTATTACACTGGGAATGGAAATTCAGTTACTTACAGACATCTGACATTCATTTAATCGAATTAGTCATTTTATTTTGTCAGCCCACTTGGAATCAGGTCATCTAGGCTATCTACTGTTACAGCTGGTAAATAAGAGATTACCTTTGTAGTTAATCATTTTGTTAAAGGTTTTGGAGGAAGTCATTAAAATAATGCTATAAAATAAAAAAACTAATTAAAGTAATGTGCCAGCCATAAACTGCATCAATGTCTGATAGTAAAACACACCAACTCAGATTTTGGATCATAGAACTCTGAAGTGATTGCTGGTGATATCTGCTTGTGTGTTTGTATGGTATGTACTATGTATGTAGTACTATGTATACTATGTATGTATATGTACATGTTTAATTTGTTGCATCATAATAAAATTTGCAATTCGTAACTAATAAAACAGGAAGAGACTTAAGTATGCAGTAACTAATTTTTACCCACTGTGTGTCTGGTTGCCTTCTGATTGCGTTTATTTTCCTACTTGTGAGGAGTTACACTGGTATATAGTCTTGTTTATGATTATAGTCTCTTAATTTATGCAATGTTGACGTTCAATTTTGAGAATCAGAAGCATAGGCCTACATACCGGTACATAGAGATTATATATTATTTACACAATTATGTATATATAACATATGTGTAAACATGAAAGAGGCTAATAAATGCACATACATATGAGCCTCTGAGTGATAGTGATGCAGTAAGTTTATGACATGCTATGGCTGGACAGCTGTGAAGGTTTATAAGTCTTAGAACATTGGTTCCCAACCTTTTTTTACTTTAGGGCCACTTTTTGTAAGTTGGAGGATACGAGGGCCACTTTTTCTTAGCCGAAGGACTTAAGGGGGTCACAAGGCTAAAATTTAATTAACTAAAAGCATATAAATTTGTTATTATTGAATCAAAATAGAATGTTTGATGTTATTTATAGACGTAAAAATAAAATAATTTGTAATGGAAAATAATTCTATCCTGTCCAAATTGTCAATTTTTCATATATTTTTGTTTATTCTTTGAGAAATGAGGGGCCATTTTCTCAGGCCTGGCGGGCCACTTTTGGCCCACGGGCCACGGGTTGGGATCCGCTGTCTTAGAATACTTACCTGTTAATGTAAACATTTCAATGACTCTTAAAACAGTGAATAATTCTGTGTACAAATTATGTGGCTAAGTGTCAGTGTGGTCATAAATGTCTGTTGCAGATGGACATGGTTGACCTCAAGTTCGCTCCTAAACTTGAGGCACACGAGATTATCTGTCCAGTGATCGGCAAAATCAATGCCTACATTCAGGTGAGTAATGTTGATGGGCGTCCTGACAATTTTCAAATGGAATCATGGCAAACAGTCTGAACTTAGGTCTACTGTTATGTGTTGCTATTGTTGAGCAATGATTCAGTGGTTAATGGGCTGGATTGAGAGACATTACCCTTAGACCTTAGTTTGTACCGTGTAGGGCTGTACATCAGGAAATGCAATGGGGTTGGGAGGGGCCAGTAGTGCAATGGAGTGATATGTATGATCCATCCGTTTGAAAATATTGGAGACAGCGGCTTTTTTGTCTAGAATGACAAGTTATTGATAATATATTATTATTAATTTTTGGTTGTTTACGTACATGATAAATCCAAAGTAGGCTAACAGATTTCAAGAGATTTTAAAGGGATGATGAAAGGCATTTGTGCGCGAAAGTTAATTTTGCTGATGTGTGATTTTACAAAGGAACTCAAGTGTTGTCTCTTGCCTCTATTTTTTTTATCAGACTGAATTGTTTATGAATTGGGCCAAAATTCAATAGAAGTAATAACATTGTACAAAGCTTGATCTCTTGGGCATAAAGAACCCAGGGATGTGCATGTATATAAGAAGCTTTTGGGTAGATTTCCTTTGATTGGATGAGAATATCCGACCAAGAAACCTGACTCAACTGAGTTTGATAGCGTTTATGATGTTTGAACTCCAACATGATTTAAGGATTTATAATGCATGTATTTACAGCCCTGGAATCAAGTGTTTAGTCAAAGAAAACTAAAAACAAGAAAATCGCGATATACTGAATTTTGTGACTGTAACTGCAAAAATTTTTGTACGAAAGCCATAAATATCAACTTTATAGGCAGCTATAATGTTGTTTTATTTTTGGCCCAGGCAGGTTATTGGTAATTGTTGATCAGGTCAGTGCTCAACTGAAAGTGATAGCATAATGGTTGTTTGGTGACCTAAGTAAGTAAGTAAGTAAGTAAGTAGCCTTTATTTGCATATGTCAAGCACACTTTGTATAACAGAACGAATACATACATTTAAAAAAACTATGATAGAGAACAGCAGCTAAAGTCATGTATAGCTAAATATAACTGAAAATGCATCTGTTAATAAAACTATTTTTGGACAAATTTGTTTTAACGAGAGGCAACAGGAAAGGATGTCCTGCCTAAGTTTACCTTCCGCTAAACTGCTGAGATTTATCACATTGGTGAGATGTGGGAACTGTTGTTAACTGGGGAACCGGTGTCTGTTGCTTCTCGTGCATTCAACTGCTCTTATGGAAAGAACTCGTTACTTAAAATTTGAACGTGATTACCACCAATAGAGATCATATGAAACTTTTACAGCACACTTTAGTATTAACCATACTGATTAAGTCTCTTTGATATCCATGTTTAGATACTTTGTGAGCTATTCACTGCCCTAGTCTACTCACTGTGCATCGATCTCATGAAGCCTAAGACCGCTGTAAATAGGGTTTGACCACATGTGCTGCAGTATGAATAATGCTAGTTTGAACCGTTGCACTCGCAGGAGTCGATCTGGATCTGGACTGAAAGATCTGAATCCACTTCAGAAGCGAAGGCAATAGTCATCGCAGGCGCCATCCATGTGAGAGCTGTTTGCAGACTGCTTCATATTATTTGTATCCCGGCGAATGATTAATTTCTCTCTCCTCCGGCGGCATCGTTAGTGGAGCATTGTATTAATTACCTTCTCGTTGCTGCTGCTGCTGCTGCTGCTGCTGCTGCTGCTGCTGCTGCTGCTGCTGACCTCGCAGCCACCGGAATTAATTTCTGCTATAACTGGACGCCGCCATTAAACCTGAACGGAATCGACCAGACGAACGGTCCCTCCTCCACCCACCCACCACCCACCCATGTGTAACTGATATCGTGTTTGTCTCACTTGCGCCACCTGTTGATCGCTGGCAACAAGTGTTTTTCAATGTTTGCCCTCCTCTTTGGACCATGCAGTGTTTATTCACAGAGCATATATAATATATATGTTTATATTATATATATATATATATATATGCATAAGAGTGCAGAGACTATATATATCCATAAGAGTGCAGATACTATATATATTGTTTGTTTGTAGTGCACTTGCTATAGCGCCCCTTCAAGCTCACTACTCAGAGGCGAGACGACTTGAGGTGGATTCGAACCTTGAACCTTCCGGCTTCAAGGCAACGACGCCACCACTACACCACCGCGTCCCACATATGCATAATAGTCTCGTCCAGCTTGAAGGGGAAGACTTTCAGTAGCAGGAACCATTCATATCATGTGGCTAGATTTCTAAGATAATATTAGTCTGCTCCATGCCCTTCAATGATCGGCGTCTGTGGCTCCTCCTCATTCCTCAGTCTGGACACGGCCCTCCTCTGTCTGGATCATATTGATATTCAATATGGAGAGCCATGGATGGGGGCAACATTTTCAAGATGCATTCCAGTCTCACCTTTGACCCTCTCCCGCATTTCATTGGACGCTGCTGAGAGGGTGCGTGCCAGTTGGAGATATGGATTACTTACCTGTTGTAGGAAATGCAGTTGTTACCTGGCTCAGGTGAACAATGGAGTTGCCTAGATATATCCATTGTCTTCCAGACAAACGAGCTCAGCCTATTATTAGTTGTTCGATCCAGTAAGACATATGATAGGCATTACCATCTTTGGAGCGTAGGATTGTTTCGGTGTGTAATTATTGTCATGACAGTCGGCCTTCCATTGAAATATGCACACACTGGTGAAAGTGGTGGTGGTAGTGGTGACAACACTGTGGCAACAAAGAGTTTTGTCATCACCCTCCTCATTTTTTGGGCTTGGGACTGGCATATAAACTTGGAAGTGACTATGGCAGAGTTGAGCATATACTGACCAGTTAAGTCTGTGTATGACACAGTGGATGAACTGTAGCTGTTTTCACTGCTGTGTTGGAGGTTTTGAACCTATAGTGTGTCATGAGAAATTGGTGATTTTGTCAAGTCAAACCAGGTGACTGGGATGATACTTAAAGATCTCAAAAGATCAAGAACAGGGTCGAAAACAATCTATTTTATACTAGTGTCAGCCATATCTTATCTTATCTTATCTGACCATTTATAAAGCGCTTCTCGCAGCAAGAGCCTTTCAGAAGCGCTCCCAGTGCGTTTAACTCCGAGAAAAAAGAAGTTTTAGACGAGAGAAAGACGAGGATACACTACCAGAGAGAATGGCAGAGCGAACTGATGGGGGAAGCCCATTCCATAGGGAGGGACCAATGCAGGCAAATGATCTGGATTGAGCCATGGCAGTCCTGACTCGGGGGACAAAGAGGTCAAGCCGATCAGCCATAGTTTCATTTCACAGCTCTACAGCATCATTTATTGTAGCCTATTGTATCAAAACATTTATAAACAGTGGCAGCACTAAAATAAGTCATGACAGGTAATTTTACATGCCTATTTTTTTACTGGTACTTTTGACCTGCCTTATGGTCATCTGCTAAAATTCTTTAGAATCTTTAATGTCTTCTTTGTATTTAATATCTTCGACCTTCTGAATGAATGACTTCCTTGACCCTTACACGACCTCCTGCTGAAATTGATATAGCTGTTTATAAAGTACCACATTAGTAATTTAGTAGGCTTACTGATTGTTTGAGCCATGTTGTCAGTTTATGCCAGTTAAAATTTCTCCCCAGTTAATTTATTCAATTGAATTGCAACAGCGACCTTTATTAAGGAAGTGGCGATTTATAATGCACATTCCTAAAGTCTTGTTGTATATATATACATAATATATATATATATATATATATATATATGCAGACTGCAATCGGAACCATTTGCACTCACTGACATCATTTGATGTCAAATACTCTCGTCAGACAACAATCATTGCTGCAGATACAGAGTCTAGATGATGCAAGTCTAAGTGATGCAAGTCTGAGTGATGCAAGTGTAAGTGACGCAAGTCTAAGCAATGCAAGTCCGCAGTGTTGATGTCAAAGGCAGAAATGAGAGAGCCACTAATGCTGGTGGCACTCAGGGCGTCTGCACTAGAATATAATCCTTGTCTGTAAACTCAGCTGTTTATTCAGAACCACTGGAGAGCTATTTCAGGGTGACCAGCTGAACCATTTGTGCCCCGTTTAATTTAGGATCCATTGCATGCCAAGCCCAGTTTGTATACGTATCTGTGCCTTGTATAGATCTCCTTTCTGTTCTGCAGGACTTGTCTAACTTGTCTTGCATCGTAAAAAATGTGCTGGGTCGGGAGCACCTCTGAAAGGTTATCTTTAAGGGGCGCTATATAAATTCTACAGATCGATGGCAAGATAGATAGATACCGAAGACAGAAAAATAGGTGTATGTATGCATGTCTGGCTATTTTTAAGACTACTTTTAAGAAACTCCACCGCACAAGGTCTCCTAGCACGAATATATTGCAGAACTAAACAATTATCTTAAGATGGGTTGTACCGCTACTTCCGTGATGGGTCCAGCTGTCTGGAATAGCCTCCCTGCTGCTCTCCCTTTGCTTCCCCTTTGACTCTGCTGGCTCTTTCTATCATCTTCTCAAGACTTTTCTTTTTTACAAGGCCTGGGTTGGGAGCGCCTCTGAGTAGATCTTGAAAGGGTGCTATAGATTTATGTGATTGATTGATTGATTGAAAAAGTAGATTGTTACAGATAGTTGTATTTCTGGATTGTAGCCTAACTGTAGTTGAAACACTTAAGACTTTTCAGAGTCTTGTTTTGGACTCAGCTGATCTTAATGCATCTATGTATATTAAAGGATACTTTATATAGCTCCTTTTAAGTACATCACAAAGCGCAGCACACATGGCTGGCTGTCTGTCAAATCTAAACAACTGACTTCGATAAAGCACAATTGATGGCCGCAGTTGATGTAAAGCTGCCAGCAGCTGGTGCCACGTTTGCTTTTATTTCCATAATAAAGCAGCGTTGTGTTGAAGAGAAGCCATCAATCAATATTGATGAGCTATATAACAAGTGAAAAAAGTTAATACTCGCTGACCAGTACCTAATGTACTTACGTGTACCTAATGTACTTACGTGTACCTAATGTACTTACGTGTACATCTGGACTTCTTTCTATTGAGCATCTCTGAAAGGTTGTCTTGAATGGATTCTATGTAAAGTCCATAGATCGATGGCTAGACAGATAGATAGACAGACAGACAGACAGACAGACAGACAGACAGACAGATAGATAGATATATAGATAGATGGATGGATGGATGGATGGATGGATGGACGGACGAACGGACAGACAGATAGATTGATAGATAGATGCAGAGATGTGTTTAAGTATACCCAGGGTGCTTCTATCTATAGAGCATCTTTGGGAAACCTCTCAGAAGCGCAGTAGATAGCCTACATTTATTAACCACGGAGGTAGAAAGTGAAAGAACCAAAATTATGTGTGTGCAGATGCAAAACTGGCATAAATTAATTATGTAAAGCGATCACTTCTGCGATCTAATATAGATATATCAACACCATACTAATTACAACGAGGCAAAGTTCAACGCTATAGCTGTATCCTCTGCCACTACTTGCAGGGAACTGTTGTTATGCAAAGCAAAATGTCAAGTTGTGAAGCAATCAAAACAAAACTTTATTCAAGGTCCTCATACGGAGTAATAATTATTTGAGAGCCAGGACTCATTGAAGTTCATGTTAACATTGCAAAACGTTTCCTGTTGTCGGGGATCTCTGTAGATCAGTGGTTCCCAACCTTTTTTGCATTTAGGGCCACTTTTTATAAGTTGGAGGACAAGAGGGCCACTTTTTCTTAGTTGAAGAACATTAGGAGGCCACAAGGTTAAAATTTAACTAGCTAAAAGCATATAAAATTGTTGTAATTGATTCAAATTGGAATTTTTGATGCTATTTATAGACGCTAAAACGGAATAATTGGCAATAGAAGGTGATTATGTGTTCTATCCTGTCCAAATTGTTAATTTTTTCATATATTTGTTTAATTCTTTGAGAGGTGAGGGCCATTGTCTTAGGCCTGGCGGGCAACTTTTGGCCCGCGGGCCACGGGTTGGGAACCGCTGCTGTAGATGGTTACCTTGGAGGAGGTTTGAACCTAGGACATATGTTACTTGACAAGTACTCCGCCAGAAGCTGCTAAGTCACCTGTTAACTGACATGTCGTATATTATGATTAAAAATGTTACAATTATCTTATTTTTCCTTGCAAGCTGCATAGTCTGTAGCTAGCAATTGAATCATGCTATGTCAGTTTTGAGCACCTATTTCACCTGCATTTGCACGATTTGATAAATTGATGCAGTAATTATAATTATTATAAATGAAAGATATTGCAATGCTTTGAAGTTGTCACCTCCAACGGATGTTTCCCACGATGAATGGAAGTGACGATGGCAAAAAGGAGTTGTGAGATTTATTGACGATTCTGACATTTTGGAAATCAATCACGCTTAGGAATCTTTGAAGTCGGAGTTGACCGTGTAATGGCTGATCATAATTCAGTGATTTTTAAAGTGACAATCTTTGCAAGGCAATCACCTCAATAGTTACTGCCAGTTCAGGTTCAATTTTAATTACTCTTCCTGATTTGTGTGCGGCAATAAAGTTAATGTAGTTTAACCGGTAGTTAGATGAAATTGTGTAAAAAAACAGCCTTGTGTTGCAAATGTCTGCATTTTCATGATAACAATCAAATTTAGTATGAAACTTGAAAAATTTAAGATATTTTAATCTATAATCTAAGATCATTTATTTAATCTAAAATCTTTCATCTAAGAATCTAAGGTGATCTAAGATCTTTAATCAAATCTTTATAGTATATCTTAAATGATGAACATTAGCCTGAAAGGAAATACAGAAATTGCATTTTCATACTTAACGTTATTGCAGGTGATGCCTGTTTTGTTTTCACGGTAATAATGAAGCAATGAAGCTGTCATTGCAATCTAGGCTGCTATTAAAAAATATCTGCATTATATGAGATGTGATAAAAGATGATTGATCGATTGGTTTAACATTCTAAATTATTCGCTCAATATAGCAATATTATTTTTTTATCATTCCAACTCCTGCTTTCACATGAATCATTTTCATCAATTTAGCATCCACTTAGGCAAGAATTCATTCAAATAATCCAGGTTCTGCATGAACAACAATAATCTTTTCATCAATCCAACTTCTATTTAAATAACAATTGCTTTTCATTAATACAACCCAATCTTTTCATCAGTCCCACCTATTTTTAAGCAAAACTTATTTTGTAATCTGACTTCTATTTCTATAGCAAGAATTTTTTTCATCAATCCAACTGTATTCGCATTTTATATTCGACCAACGTTAGAACCCATGCAGTGTCAAATAATTAATTTAGAATGCTAAAACAATAGATTAATTACCAGACCAAAGACCAGATTCATTAGATACCAAACATGGCCTGTTGTAGAATTGAGGGTGTAAGTGATGCACACCTTTTATGCAGACATTTATCCAAGTATTTTACTTCTTGCTCCAAAGACTTTGCCTACCAAAAACTAAACTTACTCACTTAGGATTTTATATCCAACTCTGTAGACTGTAGCCAATTAAGTTCAACTGTCGTTTCATCGTTTCGTGTGCATCGTTGTAATTGATGGAAACCAAGCGAAGTTATAGGTACTTAGCCAGTAAAGTTATGTACTTAAGAAAGTGAAGTTAGATACTTGATTAAAATTAAATGAAACTGTGACTGATTTCTACCCCTCTCTCTCTCTCTGTCTGTCTGTCTGTCTCTTCTCTCTCTCTCTCTCTCTCTCTGTCTGTCTGTCTGTCTGTCTGTCTGTCTGTCTGTCTGTCTGTCTGTCTGTCTCTTCTTCTTCTTCTCTCTCTCTCTCTCTCTCTCTCTCTCTCTCTCTCTTTCTCTTTCTCTCTCTCTGTGTCTCTGTATCTGTCTCTCTCTCTTTCTCTCTGTCTCTGTCTCTTTCTGTCTGTCTGTCTGTTTGTCTCTCCAGATTCATTGGGCTCATAGCTGGTGTCTTTATTGTGCCACTGGTGAGAACTGATGGCCTGGATAGATCTAATGTGAGCCCAACAAACACCAGGCCATTGTCTACTAACACTCATTGTCTTGGATCTGTCATCCGCATCATCTGGGACATAACCTACTTAGCTCTGTCTTGGCTGCTCGTTTGCAGAGGTCATTTCTGTGTCGATGACATTGATAAGATGAGATTGAACTGTTTTTTCATATATCTGAATAAACAAGTTTTAATTAAGTATCAGTCAGTATGACCTTAGCTTCAAAAATTTAAGTCATCAAACGAAAACGTTTACAACAGGCAGGGCTTACAGTGTGGCTGGACGGTCATGGACGGCGTCCATGCACTTATTTCAAAATCTGAATGCCGTCCAGCCACTTATTGGCCAGCCCAGCCAGGAAAGTAGGGGGGCGTCTAGGCACGTCTTTTTGAAAGGTAAGAGCGTCCAGGCTCTTATTTTTCCGCACTTTAATTAAGCACTGGCAACAGGCACATCTCTGACTTTCAATTTGTGTTGCAGGTTGGATGTCATAGTTTCAGAACCTAAGACGATGAGTTGATCTATGGTTTCTAGAGACATCATCATATACCTAGATATTGCCTTTGACATTTCCACTGTTCACGTTTAATGGAATCGCTAATGAGATGTTGCTGTAACAGTTGCGTGTCTTCAAGTTGACGTCTGGGATCGCAGCCTAATTGAAGATCGGCAGAATCAAGAGTGTAGATTTTTGTGTCTTCCAAAAATTATGAATTCTTCTTAACACAGAAGTGGCGTAATGCAGCAGATAATTATGTGTAGAAGATTGCTCAGAATCCCTTTGGCGACGTGTAGGGAACGCGTCTCCGATTTTGTTGTTCTTATGCGATGCAGCAAAGGATGAATATTCGAATAAACCTAATAATATCCGGTGATCTTTTGAACGAGACTTCACTCATTTCCAGATGAGTATTGGTTTACCAAGGAGAACAGCTTCAAAGTCTTCGTCCTTTTGCTGTCGCTGTTCAAATGCTTCATTTGCAACTGAAAAGCAAGTTTTATAGCTAAGATCTTAAAGGCTGTGAAGAAAGTCAGATGGAGTTGGCATGCTTTCAGTTTGTAATTTTGTCTGCCATCGTTTAAAAATGTTAATAATTGTGATGCGATCTGACAAAATCAGACTTAGGCCATGTGGGAGAACCATTTTTTTTATCCACAAAATAATAAGCTTAATTAAGTATTTCTGGACTGATTTAGATGTGACATTTAATGAATAGCTAGATTACACAGTAAGCTACATAGAGATTCAAACAAGTAAATATTGATTAATGACACCATTTCACTAACACGAACCATTATCTCACTAAGGCATTCTGCCATTGTGAGCCTGATTTTGTTAGATCGCCTCACAATTGGTTAGCCTGCCTGTTTTATAGCCATGGGCAATTTGGCATTGTTTTCAAAGTTATAAATAAATGAATGAATAGGAGATGCTGTATTAATACTGTTTTAGCACCCTGGGGGACATGAGTGTCAAGTGAGTTCTGCCATGAATTTAAATATAGAATTATTTTCGTTCTTCAACCTTTTCTTTCTTCCTTAGGCTTAACTGGTCATAAATGACATGAGTGCTGCACAGTTTCCACAATCAGAGATTCTTTTGTTAACATTTCCAATTTCTGGGGGCATTTTCAGAATTTTTTTTATATCTTTTGTTCTAGATAGAAACAATGGCAAGAAATTCAAAGAATAATTGATTGTGGAAAGAAGAACTTGCATTGTGTTGGCAATTTTAATTTGTCTTTCCCTGTAGAATTCAGTTTATGAATGGTGCATGTTGAATTGATATGAACAACAATGCATCTTTACATTTATTGTCAGATTGTGTTTGTGCTGAGTCTGTTTTATTGTCTCCATGCATGCAGAACTTTTCAGATAAAAAGTTGATGACCTTTTTTTTTTTTTTTTTTTTTTAGTCATTAGGCCAAATCTCGACGAAATTCTTAGATTTTCGCCGCCCAAAAAAGTCTTGACGCTCAAACATTGGGGGGGACAAATGCATGGGCCGTCCCCCCCAACACTTTTATTGGGGGGACCGTCCCCCCCTAGGTCTCCGCCCATGCGGACACTGGATCGGTATATCACGCTGAAGCGCATGAGCAGTTGCGAGCGAAGGACTTGCTCCTACTTAATGATGGGCAATATATAAATCTGAGGTGTATTTGAAAGTGCTACATAAATGTTATTATTGGAAGAGTTCTTCTTGTGGTCATTATCTTCAGAACAGTGGTTGTTGTGGCAGCAGCAGCAGCTACTGCTCAGCACTGAGAAGATGCTGCTGCTGCTGCTGCTGCTGCTGCCGGTGCCAAGGGCATGTTGCAGAAACAGGAGAATGCATTCTAGGCTCGACTGCACTACACCAGAGTTTTATAGAGTTGGCCAAATCGATGCAACCTTGTCAGCAGTTTCATTTGTCGCAGATATTTTGCTTCTTATATTACGGTCACCTTACTTGTATGCATCCTGAAGTGCACAGCCTCACTCATAATAATTGGGTTTTGTCATTAGTCCTTGGTCTTTGGGGTTATTTGGATGTACTGGAATGAATTATTTTTTTAAATGCACTATCTGGAACTTTTTCTTACAAGGCTAGTCCATGGACACTCTTAGAGCCTCATGCAGAAGCCTCAGTGGAGTTTTCCAGGCAAGAAATATGACGCAGGTCATCTGTTGAGAGTTGACCAGTGCGT
Source organism: Lumbricus terrestris (assembly GCA_949752735.1). Lineage (NCBI taxonomy): Eukaryota > Metazoa > Annelida > Clitellata > Crassiclitellata > Lumbricidae > Lumbricus > Lumbricus terrestris. The sequence goes on along the minus strand of OX457037.1, from coordinate 33,815,080 downwards.
TATATTGCATGCATATGTAACATAGCGTAAAGTAATCGTTTACTTATGTGCTGCATATGTCAAGAGCAATTCTGGCTGTGTGTATTTATGTGCATGTGTGTGTGTGTGAGTGTGTGTGTTTGTATGTGTGTGTGTTTGTGTGTGTGTGTGTTTGTTTGTGTGTGTTTGAGTGTGAGTGTGTGTGTTTGTTGGTGGACCTGTTTCTGCATTCAGACCAAAGATTGTGTGTGATGTCTTCAAGTAGCACTTTTGAAAGATTCTTCATAGGGTGTGACTGTAATTATAAATGTTACACACACTCTCACACACACACGCGCACACACCATGCATGCGTGTATGCATTTGCATGCACATACTTTTATCAAAACATAAGGCTTGGTCCTGGTTCATTTGTTTTTCAGGCTAGTTCTTGAAAGTGGCTTCCGAATCTTTGAGCTGAAGTGCAAACATGACAGAGTGCCAACTCTACAGATTAACTGGCTTGTTCTAACTTTACATTGTGTATCACCTCTTGCAATGCGATTCAAAACACAAAATGTTGCAATAGGATTCAAAGCACAGAAACTTAGGCAGAACACAATGTCGTTGGTCTATGTACAGGTAGATTCACCTTGTGTTTATGCAACAACGATTTTTCATGCATGTGGACAAGTGCTTGGCAGAGCAGTAAAACATTGACCAGCGCTTCTTTTGTCATTGCTTCTTTTGTCATGGCTTCTTTTTTCATTGGTTCTTTTGTCATTGCTTCTTTTGTCATTGCTTCTTTTGTCATTGCTTCTTTTGTCATTGCTACTTTTCTCATTGTCATGTTAAACCCATACTAAAGTATAGATGTCAGTTATTAATTGCAATTGCTTCTTTGCAGTTTTTTCATACCAGAAATTCAGATTATTCTGTGCGTGAAAGTATAAGCAAGTAATTTGTTGCCATCTCTTAGTCTCTTTCAGCATGACTTTGCCAAGTTTGCCAGGTCTAGAAATGTTGCATCGTGGCCCATAGCAAAATCCAACTCTCCACATTGACGCGTTCTTTGTTATCCGAAGCACATCTTGTTGATGTCTCAAAACTACGAAACTTCTTTATTTTCTCTGGGTCTTTTGCATTGGGAGCGCCTCTGATGCACTGTGAGAGGTGCTTTGTAAATTCATACAATACAATACAATGCAATGCAATGATTCACGGAATGAAGCATTTGTTTGGGTCTAAGGTAGTCATATGGATAGAGTGCTTGGCCTGCAATGCGAATGGTACAAGTTCAATCCTCCAAGGCTAATTAATTACTGTGTTGGGACATATATGTCTATATGACTGTCACTCACTATTTGCTAATATAATGATAATAATAGTAATTATTATTATTATTTACCCAAGGTATCTCAGATCCCTCGGGATTTCAGAAAATTATCCAGAGGCATAAAAATTATTATTATTATTATTATTATTATTATTATTATTCCTATCAATGTTCTGTCATATTATGGTCGTCTGTGCACGTCTGAACTTTTGAAGGAAGGATACAGTACGAAGGTATACACTTGTATCGTATTATCGGTTGTATACGACCGATCTGTTCTGCGACAGAATGAATTTAATCAGCAGCCATGCAATCCGATATGCCTCTGTGTCACGTTGTTATTGTTGTTGTGTCGTGTTTTGCCAACCGGTTTTTTACTTGCATTGCGACACCGAACAGACGAGACGAGGTTGACAGACAGACGGACGGACATTCCAAGGACTAATGCATGTACATGTTACAACACATATTGCATAATGTATATTCATATAATTATATATATATATATATTCATTCATACATATTTATATGTATATAATTAATATTAATTATATATATATATATTCTATTATTCATTCATACATATATATATATATAATTATATATGTGTGTGTTTTACTTTCCTCCACTTATTCCTGCTCTGTATGACCAGAGGCAGAGTACAGAGTAGCTGCTGTGGACTTTGTATCACTTAGTCTTACATGTAGTGGTAGCGAGAGGAAGAAGATGAAGAAGAAAAGAAGGAAGAAAATGAGGGTGGGAGGAGAGAAGGAGGAGGAAGAAGAGAAAAACGAGGATGGGGGGAAAGGAAGAGAAAAATGAGGATGGGAGGGGAGGAGGGAGAGAAAAATGAGGATGGGAGGGGAGGAGGGAGAGAAAATGAGGAGGGGAGGGGAGGAGGAAGAGAAAAATGAGGAGGGGAGGGGAGGAGGAAGAGAAAAATGAGGATGGGAGGAGGGAGAGAAAAATGAGGATGGGAGGGGAGGAGGGAGAGAAAAATGAGGATGGGGGGAGGAGGAAGAGAAAAATGAGGAGGGGAGGGGAGGAGGAAGAGAAAAATGAGGAGGGGAGGGGAGGAGGAAGAGAAAAATGAGGATGGGAGGAGGGAGAGAAAAATGAGGATGGGAGAGGAGGAGGGAGAGAAAAATGAGGATGGGAGGAGAGAAGGAAGAAGAGGAAGAGAAAAATGAGGATGGGGGAAAGGAAGAGAAATATGAGGATGGGAGGGGAGGAGGAAGAGAAAAATGAGGATTGGTGAAAGGAAGAGAAAAATGAGGATTGGTGAAAGGAAGAGAAAAATGAGGATGGGGTGGGAGGAGGAAGAGAAAAATGAGGAGGGGAGGGGAGGAGGACGAGAAAAATGAGGATGGGGGAGGAGGAGGAAGAGAAAAATGAGGATGGGGAGGAGGAGGAAGAGAAAAATGAGGATGGGGGAGGAGGAGGAAGAGAAAAATGAAGATTGGAAGAGAGGAGGAGTATGGTAGGAGGAGGAGGAGGAGGAGGAGGAGGAGGAGAACATTGTTCTGTTCATCTAGATTCTAGAAGTTGTTGGTGGTCTGTCCTTGTTGAAGTTCAAAGACCAGCTTTCTTTAATAACTCTTCAATTAATATACTTTATTCAGATCTTCATGCATGACTTTCTCAGCAGCCAATGACGTTTCTTCAGCTGTAAAGTCTTCAATTTCTTTTTACTAGTAAATATTTATCAGATATTAAAAAATCTTCAGTTTTCCCAAGTTTTTTATGTTGTGAAACGATTGCTTGCCAGTTTGTATCATTGTATGATCCTGCAGTTTTGAATTTTGTTATACATGATTGCACTTAGGTTGAATGGCCTGTTACTTTGTTTTATAAAGTTAGTATTTGTAGGTGACTTGTTAATTTTACTTTCCGGTAAAGTATTTACGGTTGCTAGTTAACTTTGAATTTGAGAAACTTCCAACACTGCCTGCAGTTGGAGAAAGTGTTCTGGTAAGATCACCTTTGAATGTCTTGTTGTAGAGGGCCAGTTGCAAGACAGAAATTAAAAGATCTGTTATGTAGTCTAGAATGAAAACACATATTTTGATGAAGGCACATAATATGAACTGTGGACAGTCTTCTTGCTTTTAGGGAATCCGAGCTCCAAATGAGGTCGTCATTCTGACCGTTCACGACTTGGGATGCGATCGTAAGTTCATTCCAGTTCATCTTAAGTTCACAATAATAATAATTGTGAGTTTGTCAATTAATCCAGTTGATTTATTCATGGTTATTCAACACAGTTATCTTTTAAACTTTTGTATGGTTGAAACTTGAAATCTGCACAATGTTATTGAATTCTAGATATGACTAAATGCACTGGAACTGACAATCTGCTGCAAATTTTATCCAGCATAAAACCTTTTAAATGTTATAATACAACGAAATGTATCGCATAAACTTTGTTCCTTGCAAAACAGACAGCACAAACAATAACACAAAGACCACAAATAAAAAAGTTTACAATAAACCCAAGAGAAAACAAAAGTTCAAATCCACTGGAAACATAGGATGATGGTGCTGTGACAACTTCAGCAAGTAGGCAACTCACAACTTGGAGATTCAATGATTCATCATGCGAAAGTGAAACCGTCCTGAAAGATGGCTTCCTCATGTCACCCGAAAGACTCCTTAATAAGACTTTGATGAGAGAGCTTTTTAATTTCCTGGAATCATATTCGTATGGACTGTCACCTGCTGCTTTTTCATAGAACACGTTTGAAAACTGAAGTCATCTATAGGTAATTAAATGCACAGCAACAGTAGCGGCAGCAGTAGTCGGTGGTGGTGGTGGTGGATGTTTTGCGCTTACTTCTTGGTCCTTTCAAAGATTTCCTGTTATTACCATGGCAATTTTTGTGCCATCTCTCTCTTTGTTTCTTCATGCAGTCTTGTTGTTCGGATTTTTTACCATGCACTTACATTTGTGCGTGTGTGTGTGTGCAGGTGTGAATTTGTGTGCTCGTGTAGATGTAATTTAGCATAGTCTGGAGACATCTATGAGGCGCCTCTGAGTAGGTTTCTTGAAGAGGTGCTAGATAAATTCTCGAAATGAAATAAAATGAATCCTGAAAAGACATCACATACAGATGAATAAGGTTCATCCATATACGCATTGAGAGGGAACGTTACGCCCATTTCGGATGTACGTTTGTAATTTCTGTGTCATAGAATTTGTTCAGACAGCCCGTGCATTAGACACCATGGTCATCCAGACTAGCATATTATATGCCATCTGCTAATGCTGGATCCAGTTAGAATCTCGTCTTTGGAAGTGACAGCTGTGTACTACGCCGCACCCAGCGAGATCAGTGAGGTTGCCTTAAGTATGCGTTGAGTACTCTCTGTTTGAGTGCGGATGTCCACAAGATATGAGATGACAGGTTATGCCAACTACAGAGAGATGCCGACGGCAGAGGGAGCCAGGGATCTAAATAGGCTGTTCTTTGAAGATGTCCTTTATGGATGACCCGTGTTGCATCGTTACTCTATTAGGTATTCGATGGTTGCTTCCAAGTGAAACCACATTTTGTCATGTTAGTAGCTCATGGCACAAAGCAAACGCATGTGATTCAGATCACTAGCGTAAAGAAGATGGTCCACTAGAAAAGCTAGACAGCGGCCTATAAGGAATAAGCAAATTGAAGAAGATTTAATAGTCTTAAGTGGTTAACAGAATGGCAGCAGTGGCTGAGCAGAGCAAAAAGGAAACAGGGAGATAGCCCTGATGTTGAGGAATTAAGAATAGCAATGGACCAAGTCGTATGCAAGTACGGTTACTACGGTATATGCATTATGCAAGGAGTATCGAAAAAGAGCAGCTTTATTTTAAGGAGCAAAATGTTTAATTTACCAAATGATGAGACTCTTAAATCTAACTGGGTCAGAATTTACTTCACTGTGATCGACTAAATGAAACAACAGAAAAAATCTAGAAATAAATGCTTTCACATCTCAGTACTTTGATGTATTCCTCCTTTGATGTATTCCTCCTTTGACGTATTCCTCCTTTGACGTATTCCTCCTTTGACATATTCCTCCTTTGACGTATTCCTCCTTTGACGTATTCCTCCTTTGACGTATTCCTCTTTTGACATATTCCTCCTTTGACGTATTCTTTTTTGACATATATTCCTCCTTTGACGTATTCCTCCTTTGACGTATTTCTGCTTTGACGTATTCCTCCTTTGACGTATTCCTCCTTTGACGTATTTCTGCTTTGACGTATTCCTCCTTTTACGTATTCCTCCTTTGACGTATTTCTCCTTTGACGTATTCCTCCTTTGACGCATTCCTCCTTTGACGTATTCCTCCTTTGACGTATTCCTCCTTTGACATATTCCTCCTTTGACGTATTCCTCCTTTGACGTATTCCTCCTTTGACGTATTCCTCTTTTGACATATTCCTCCTTTGACGTATTCCTCCTTTGACATATATTCCTCCTTTGACGTATTCTTCCTTTGACGCATTCCTCCTTTGACGTATTCCTCCTTTGACGTATTCCTCCTTTGACGTATTTCTGCTTTGACGTATTCCTCCTTTGACGTATTCCTCCTTTGACGTATTTCTCCTTTGACGTATTCCTCCTTTGACGTATTCCTCCTTTGACGTATTCCTCCTTTGACGTATTCCTCCTTTGACATATTCCTCCTTTGACGTATTCCTCCTTTGACATATATTCCTTCTTTGACGTATTCCTTCTTTGACATATTCCTCCTTTGATGTATTCCTCCTTATTACTGGTAGGTTATGTGACTCTTTTCACTGTCTCAAGACCTTTTTTCTCTCTAAGTCTCTCGCACTGGGAAGTGTGCACTGCGAGAAGCACTATAAAGATTTTCTAAATACAATATAATGAACGAGTTGGAAAATCAGAACCAGGAACCAAGCTTAAAAGCGGAATGATGCGTCAGGTGGTGAACTAAACTATAGGAACGCTGCTTACACTGGATAATAATTAATTGTCCACAAATTAAGTTAGTCCTTCTGTGCTTCGACAAAGACATTCCTTCCATTGCTTCAGTAGAGAGAAAGTTTTTTTTATCCAGCACTAATCGGCACCAGGTAACAAAATTGCTACCGGCTGCAGCGCTGCATGGGCATGTGGAGGGAAAGAGAAGCTAAGGGAGACAATCAAAGACCTGGATGGACAATATAAAAGAAGATCTAGCAGCACAGAACATGGATATGAGAGATGCGGTGGATAAAATCAGAAACCGAGCAAGCTGGAGACGGCATATTGAGGCCTCATCGTTGGCGTAGGACATGCGCCTGACGGAAGAGAGACCAAGAAGAAGAACAAAATTGCTTCTGATGAAACTTGTGAACAGTTGCTCTTACCTATGTTAACTAAACACCAGCCCTTAAAGGGTAAGCCTGGACGCTCCTTAACTTTCCAGTATGTGCTGGCGAAATAAGTGGCAGGATGGCGTTCAGATTTTAAAATAAGTGCATGGACGCCGTCCATGACCATCCAGCCACACTTTGAGCCCCATAAAAAACTGCAGGTTGAATGTTAATACAGTGGACAGTTGCAAGCTTGCTATAGAATTATCTAACTGAAAATGATAATGGTTAAATAGTTTTTAAATAGACAAGTGTTATTTGCACTTGTTCGTAGCCATTTGCTTTTTTATATTTTAATGCTATTCAAATAGGTTCTTACAGATAGTGTACTATTTTACATTGTATTTAAAATTGTCACCCTGGCTATTCATTTATCCCAGCACTGCTTCCAGGTTTTGTCAATTCCTGATTTCAGTATACCTACCATTGTTTTGTTTACACAACAAGCACCGACTTGAAAGCATTGGAGTAAATTTTGGCATGCTTAAAGCAGTGGCGGCGCTACGCCAGGGCATGCCAGGGCAAATACCCTAGTAAAAAAGCCTTTGCCCTGGTCGTTGCCCTGCCAGAAATTTTGCCCTGGTAGAATTTGTTCAAGCATATTATTGTTCCTTACTGTGCATGTCCGTCCATCCGCTCTCTGGCATGGCAAAAATTCTGGTAGGGCAAAAATTCTGACAGGGCCAAAAGGTCTGGCAGGGGAATTCTGGCAGGGCAATAGTTCTGGGAGAGAAAAATTGTGGCAGGACAAAAATTCTGGCAGGGCAAAATTGTGAGGGCAAAAGTCCTGGTTGGGCAAAATTCTGACAGGGCGAAAATTCTGACAGGGCCAAAAGGTCTGGCAGAGGAATTCTGGCAGGGCAATAGTTCTGGGAGAGAAAAATTGTGGCAGGACAAAAATTCTGGCAGGGCAAAATTGTGAGGGCAAAAGTCCTGGTTGGGCAAAATTCTGGCAGGGCGAAAATTCTGGAAGGGCAATATTCTGGCAGGGCAATGATTCTGTCAGGGTATAATTCAGGCATGGCAAATGTTCTGGCAGGAAAACTGTGGTAGGGCAAAATTCAGGCAGGGAAAGTTCTGGCTTGGAAAAAGTCTTTTTATTGTAGGGCAAACGTTCTGGCAGGGAAAAATTGTGGCAGGGAAAAGTTCTAGCAGGGAAAAAGTTCTGGCAGGCAAAATTCTGGAAGGGCACAAATTTTGGTAGGGCAAAAGTTCTGGCAGTGAAAAATTCTGTGGCTGTTTATCCACATTGCCATACAATTAACAGCATGGGTCTGTCGCTTTATTGTTTTTCAAATGAAGCATGTGACTCAGTTACTTTATTTGCTGAACTTTTTGCTTTCAAAAGGTTATATGAAAGATAAGTTGCAATGCTTCGCTAAGTCACTGAGATTATTCAATATGATTTTGCTTTCCAAATGTCAAAAGTTTTTGGTTTTATGGCTTCGCCCATCCGATCATCTGACTAGCCAACACTAATAGGATTTTGTCAATGTCTAATAATAAAAATTTATACAATTAACACAATGTTAGAGATGCGATACGGCTTGACAAGGAGAGGAGTGACCTGACCTATACTGAAATGTTAAAACAGCTTATTTCTGCATGTGTTGCGCATAGCTATTCTTCTGCGTCACCAGGTTATGAATTATTCGTGAATTGGCAACGTATGATCTTGATTGTGAAGTTTAAAATTAAAATGAGTGGAACAAAATTATGTAGCACAACCAGTTTACATTGAATTTGACTGTGAATACAATGTATATTGCTCAGTGCACAGAATATTCATGCATAACTTAAATAAACCCATATTTCCCCTCCCCAATCCCCCACCAGATGCCCAGACGAAGGCCAATAAATCTAGATCTAGTGGAAAAACCCATCTGTGGCATCTATAGTGAGCACGGTACTGCCAATTTTTTTATTATAGGCCTATACATGTAGGCTCGTGCTACCGAGCATGCGACTTGCCCTCTGCCCTGTTTACTTGTATGACTGCCCTGGCGACAAAAAGTGTCTGGCGCCGCCACTCGCGTAAAGGTTGTGATCTTTGCCCGCATCATTTTCTCTGTCTGATTATACCTTTGCATGGCACTGCTGGTGACCATCTATTAGCAGTATGTCATCGGGTGTTGCTTTTGGTGACACTTTTGGCCGCGCTTTTGGTGGCGCTTCAGCGTGTCAACACCGGCTCGGCTTGCGTTAGCGTTAACTCGAGTTTGTAATGAATTTTTTAAAACTTTGCTCTTTTGCTTGCCAATTTCGTCAGACTAACTTCACTACTCTGGATTAGTGTGAATTAACTTGGATTAGAAAAGAATTCTCTTGGTTCTCTTCGCTCGTACCGCAGCTATACGGAATCAAGCCTTTTCTGGAATGGTCTTCCTGTGCAGTTGCATCTACACCCTGGGACTCTGCCTGAAGCTTTCCTCACTAAATCTAAAACTGTTCTTTTTGGGTGTGTTGAAATTGGGAGGGCCTCTGAGTAGTTTTCTTATGGAAGCGCTATATGAATTCCCAAATGAATGAATGAATTATTGAATGAATGAATAAACAGCCACATGTGATTGTGCATTGTGTGTGAGTCACCAAAAGTGACTGCTTAAGCCAAGTTTTCGAACAGTACACTTACTGTCTGTCTGTGTGTATGGATTTCAGTGTGTTGTTGTCGATATGTTGTTCTTTGCCTATGTATTTGTTTATTTATGGTTTTATGAGTTTGCGTATTTAGCTGCACAGAGTTTCGAACCTTTTTAATGGTGGGCCAGTGGCAAATTTTCCAGCAGATTTCGGACCATGGTGCCAGAGTTGCCTGAGCAAAATGGAGGTTGGGTCTGGGAGAGAATGTGCATACCTAGAAAGTGTTTGCTCTTAAAAGATGCATATTAAGCATATAAATAGTTAAGTTGGGCTATAGAAAGTCTTAATTTTGATCTTCACTGTCAGTTGTGACCATCACTTGAATCCAATTAAGCCTTAAAAATTACAAATTTCAACTTTTTTTCTCAACTTGTGTAGTCTTTAGGCAAGGATCCATGGATCAGAAAAACATTGTTTGCAGGCCAGAAATGGTCTACGAATCCACACTTTGACATCCTGGTATAACACCTTTAAGAACCCGAGAAATGCACTGTCAACGCATTGCTTTTGTACTGCGTGCATTTGCTTGTATGTGACTTTGTGTGCACACTTTAGTGCATGTTTTATACATGCATTGCATACTCTATGCATGCTTTATAGTATACGTGTTTGCCTGTGTGTACCTTTGTCTGCAAGTCCAGTTGCAGTTTATGTGTGTTTGTCTACATCTGGACGTGTGTCTGAGTGTGTGTCTGTGTGTGTATGTGAGTGAGTGTGTGTCGGTGAGTGAGTGTGCATGCATGTGTGTGTATGTGTGTGTATATGTGTGTGTATGTATGTCTGTGTGTGTCTATGTGTGTCTTTGTGTGTATGTATGTCTGTGTCCGTGTGTGTGTGTGTGTTTGTGTGTGTGCGCAGCAGAGCAGTGGCATTGAATCTTAGTTTTCGATGAAAGCGCTTCTTAGGCTCCTCTTTCAGCACTTAGACGAGAGCTGCAACAATCAATCACCTCTATTCAAGGACCATCCTGAGCAGATATGCGTTTGGTCAACAGTGGATCACTGGCCACTCCTCTCCAGAAACGACGACGACGATGCGACCTCTGCTTCCTCCACGCATCACTTTCATCTTGTGTCCTTCAGTTCTTCTTCCATCGCAGGCGCAGACGACTTGCTGCTCTTGACTGCAATTACTGACGCTGCTCTTCGTCACCTCTGTCTGCTGCCAGCTTCTTGATTTTATTTGTTCGCGTTGAGAACGAAAGTGACGGAAGAAGACATTGAGGGAACAGTAAGGTCGAAACAATCGGTGATGCCAAGCTGCTCGTCACTGTACGCTGTGCTTCAGTTGTTTTTTTTAACCTATCTTTCTCTCAAAAATCTTTGAAGACTTTCCAACTTTCTGTCAAATATACCTCTCGCCTAGGTGCAATGAATCAAATCAAATCAAATCATTTATTGTTCACACAATATATGTGGGTATAAATAAGACTGTTAAATCTACATTATCTCTTTTTTGTGTATATATATATGTATATATGGTGCTTGTTTAGTTCTAATATCATACTTTTTTAGTTTTTTATTTACTTATTTACATATTTGTTTGTTCGTCAACCGTATATCAGAACAAAATATGAACAAATCACTCAAGTCAGTGAAAAGTTGAAAAACAATAAAAACTGGTTACACATGGGAACCTAAGAGGGGGGGGTTGACCCAATTATCCATGGTCCCTGACAGTGGCATAGGCCAATTGAAGCAATCAACAAAAATACAATGCAGTTATGCCAACAACAGAAAAAACAACTCTTTACTAACGACTTTAAAACTATCATATACTACAGTTACTTGTCTTGTAGCATTTACTGTAGCATGTACTGCATACTAGTATTCAGAATTATAGGAATATTGATATGTATTTCTACATATACTATATATATATTATATATATACCTATAATATAGGTATGTATATGTAGAAATACATATTAATATTCCTATATATGTATATATTTTTATATATAAATTACACATAGTTGTAATAAAATATAGATAATATATATATATATATTATATATTACAGCAATTTTACCTAATGCCCCATCTATGTATATCACAAATACCTTACATTAATTGTATTTATATGATAATATGAGCTTGTGTAACGAATTTCTGCTGCAGATACCATGTACCTGGAATTCGTTGAGCATCCAAAGATGGCTGCCATTCGCAACCGCACCATCTGGGTTCATGTTGATCTTCCCGGCCAAGGCTCCGATGTTCCAGATCTGCCAGCTGAGTAAGTAGGAAGGATCTGTTGCATTTCATATAGCGTGACAATTTCTGCAGCGTCTGCTAATGCGCATAATGTAACCATACATTGGTGCAAGCCGTGCAATAAATCAAATCACTTTTGTGGCTGCTACTGTATGTGGTTTCCTGACATTTTTACAGTTTCGTACCTTGGACTCATGAAGTGTCGTCTCTTGCACGATCTGTTTGCGTTTTACCGACCTTACAGTTTGTCGGCTTCTAGTAACATGACTTGTATGTTGATTGAAAGGGATCTTGATGCTCATGACGTCAGACTACTCTGCTGCTGATGCTGTTTATTGACATATTCTGGATGAAATCCTATTGATCTTGTTATTCAATCAATGCATAAAATTATATGGCACTCCACCAAGGTTACTGCCCATCACTCAGGAACGGCTTACCAATCCAATAATGCCAGGAATTGCTTTAAGAAACTTCCAAGGAATAATTGGCCATGACATTTCTACCTGGCTTCTGCTGCAGCAATGTAACGTTGACAAGTGTCCACGAATATACTTGTACTTGTTTGTAGGATCATTAATCTGTTTCATGTTGGACCACAGCTGGTG
>OX457037.1:33482955-33797955 GCA_949752735.1 Lumbricus terrestris | reverse complement strand
ATCTGTAATGACTACACTGACCATACACTTAGGGAACTGCTCTACTTTTCGTCTATTTGTCCATGTTTGTAGTCAAAAATATTTTGGATGTAGATGTATAGGAGATATGATTATGAAGGTACTGAGCAGAGAAGCATAAACGAATAAAAGTGTGTCTTTGTGAAAATTGTTTTCTAAATGTCCTATGATCGAAAAATAAAATAGGTTGAGACCATCCCAATTGTGTAGTTAAATAAGATCAAATTGATTCTGTTTTTATATGTATTATGTAACCATCCGTCTTGGAATAATAAAATTAATCTTATTTACCCAGAGGATCCACTCAGCAATAAAGGCATTTGAAATGAAAGGTATAAGAAAAATCCTCGGAATATCAGGGACTGAGAAGAAAACAAATGAATGGGTTCTGGAGATGGCTGGCGTAGAAAGGAGTCTACTGGAGTCAATTAAAGGAAGGAAGTTGTCATACTTCGGGCACATCATGAGGAAACATGGAGACTGCTTAGAGAAGGAGATTATGCAAGGAACGGTTCCGGGAGCAAGATCAAGGGGAAGACCTAGGAAGAGGTGGTGGGACAACATGTGTGAATGGACGGGATTATCAACAGAAGAATTGTTGAGAGCAACCAAAGACAGGAGAGGGTGGAGAAGAACTGTCCAAAATGCGACCAACCCTCGTGTCGAGGAAGGTTGAAGGCAAGGCAAGGCATCCACTCAGCATGAAATGCATGATATATTTAAACAACTAGTAGTTGTTACATGTTTGACGACACTGCCATATCAAAGATGATTAGGGTTGCCCTCCTCCTTTATCCAGGCTTGGCACTGGCACTGGCAGAGAACAACCAGTGGCGTAGTTCTTTAAACAACTGCACAAATCATTCATTTGTAATGCGGATTTTACCATAAAAAAGCCAAAGTTAAGCAACAGACAAAACAACTTCAAAGAATTAAATACCTATAAGCAAATATTTAAATTAAAAATATTGCTTTTATGCAGGGTAAGATTATTTGAGATTTTTGCACCGGTGATTTGTAGGACACATAGATGGACCATGGATGTGAAGGCAGAACAACAGCATACTTTATATGTACTTTAGAGGGATACTTGTCTGTCCTTACATCTGATGTGATGAATAAAGTTAACACCGACAAGGCTATGCTTACTCCACCACTGAGTAGGGACCTTGAAGAGGCGCTATATAAATTCTGATTGATTGATAGTAAAATACATGTAAGTAGAAAGTATTTGTCTTGTATGAATCTGCTTTTTCTCAGATGACCGTTGTTGTGCCTTGACTATGCAGTATGCCTATCACTAGACCTTTACAGGAAAGTATTTTCCGTCTGTGTCATCAAATGTGTATTTCCCGCTTTTTCCATAAGAGCATAAATATGCCTGGACGGTCATGGACGGCGTCCAGGCACTCAATTTTCAAATCTGAGCGCCGTCCTGCCACTTATTTCGCCAGCACAGCCAGGAAATCTAAGGGGCATCCAGGCACTTGTATTTGTACACTTTAAGCACTGGTGTCCATCTTGTGTTTGCCTCCATTTGCCATGGTTATGTCATCTGCATTATGTCAGCACAATGCCATGTCATCCACCGGTTGTCTAGCCACGTCAGACAAGAGAAGTGAGTCCTTAATGCGTTGCAAACAGAAGGCAATCAATCTCATGTTACCTGCCCTGCGGAGATCATTGCGGAGACCGAATTCGTTTCGATGAAGGCAAGTAGGCTACTTCCGGTTTTGCGTGACATCATCGATTCATCGTCAAAATCACGGATCGGATCGAATGATCCATTTCTGACGACGGGATTAATTAGAATCGTTGCTTTCGCTGTTGGTTGGTCGGTCGCATAGCTGAAGGCTATGCTGTGGAAACATCTGGAAGTGCTTTGGGGTTAGTTGTGAACTCTGTGTGCTTGCAGTCCAGGTCGTCTGCTTGAAGTATTGCCTGATGACGCTTGGTGAGAGGCAAGAGAACAGACATACAGAGTTGTTTTGGTTGGTGGCCTTTTGGTATGTCTATAAGGAATTTTTTAACATGCAGCTCTTGACAAAATGCGCAGTTCTAATTATAAATGGACGTGTGCAGTTGTAAAAGCATTTCTGTGCAGCTGGAAATAGTGAAGAAAGGTCATTGTCATCTGTTATATTATTGACATTATACGATTTTCATCGGAGGAATAAACGTCATAGAATCATATACTGAAAAAGTCATCAGAAAAATGAAAAATCATGAGTAGACGAGACATCGTAAATGGAAAGGGTCACAAGAAAAACCGAAAAAGGTCATCAGAAAATTTGAAAATGAAAACTTTAGTATGGAGGATGGTAACGGAAAGAATACATTGTACAGCTCTAAAAATTCCTTTAAAAACGCCCAATTGTGTATGTTTTTGTGGTTTATCTTTGTCTGGTATGCAAATTATCTCATGCTCCCAGCCTTCCTTAGTTATCAATTGCTATGAATTGTATATGATTATTGATTAGATGTCACTTGTATATGACGTGGAATTACCTGTCTGCAATATGACGAAAAATCAGAAACCTGATTTAAATATTTGCCAGTTCTGAGAAACACATCAATGATTTGAAGAAGAAAAGACCAAAATCCAGATAAATCTTTAATGCAAAAATGATGTTCAGTCGAACAATGGTTACTGACAAAGTATGAATTTTAGCACAATAGACTGTCCGAAATAAATATTTTGATCAGTAAGCAAACAGTGGAAACATGATTTTAAAAGCACCTGCTCAGAGGGAAATATTTTCGATTCTAACAGTTAAGCAAGATTTAATTGAACGAAATGAATAAATTTTATAGCGTTGATGCTTGTTTTTCATGGTCTTTGGTCTTGTACATTCAGAGAGACGATCACAATACTCTCGTTAGAAATGTTTACTCTTGACATTTCAACTTCCATCACCAAATTGATTTGTGCAGTCACTGCAAAAGAGAGCAATCACGCAAATGTAGATCTGCTTTACCCTATCAAATCTTTCCTAATGAAAGGACATTAATCCTTCCAATTTAATGAATGGTCTTAAATTTGATAGATTATTGAATGACTGACTAGATAGGCCGTGGTTGTTGTTCTTGTATGAGCTCAACTAAGTCTCATTCTTCCTTCAATAGAGACCATCATTCAGCTTTCTTGTACTTGTCCTGCTTCTCATCCATGAGTTGCAAGGATCCAAAAACACAGACATTAGACAAACAGATAAGCAAAACTATGAAAAAATATTGCTGAGGAGAATGACAGACTTCTGTGCTGATCTGTCTCTGTCATTAGGTTCCCAGTTACCTGTAGATACAGCACCTGCTACTTGACAATGCATGAATTCTGACTCCGTGCTGATTTCCTAAAGACTTGCATGACATTTTGTCATAAATAAGCAGAATGAGTGTATGCTATTGCCATGTTTTTCATGATATTAGAGAAACACGATAGCCTTTTAGTTAATGAACTGTTCTGTTATTCCATAAATTGCAATAATAATGATAGCAACAGCAATTTCTGTGGCGCCATAATGCTGCCATGCCGCTACATGAACAGCTAACAGGGCAGAGGAGCCTTAGAGGCCCATGCCGCTACAATAACAGCTAACAGGGCAGAGGAGGGCTTTGAAGCTTTATTGGTTGGGGATTGAAATCCCGGATTTAGGATTCATTTTCAAGATTTCTGTTCCATTAATGCACCTAATGACATTGTATATGAAATATGAGTACAACTGTACAATATTGTTGAGAGGATCAGACAAAAAGGGAGAGGACTTGCCACTGGTCATCGTCGTATCTGCTGAGCTTAACAGACTGAAGCGGCTGATAGAGCAGACTTCATTCTGGTTGTCAGTTAGGACTTAGGATTAGCCTTCAAGTATCTTCTTCTTCTTCCTCTGGCCGCAGTAACGGAGTTGGTTCATCTGCCGACCGCATCTTGTTGTCATCTTTGCGTTGTGTCTTGCGTCATAGTCCATCTGGTGATCTGTCTGTTATGGTTGTGTTTCTCGTTTCCTCTCTTTCGTAGGCTTTTGAAGCATTACCCTGGTCCATTATATACACCTATGTTTGTGTCTTGATAGACCTCTAAGTTGTAGTAGTAGCAGTAGTAGTACCGGTAGTAGTAGTAGTAGTGGTAGTAGTAGTAATGGTAGTGGTAGTGGTAGTAGTAGTAGTAGTAGTAGCAGCAGCAGCAGCAGCAGTAGTAGTAGTAGTAGTAGTAGTTTCAGTTTAATGACACTGTGTGACAACAAAGATCATTAGCATTGACCTCCTCCTTTGTCCAAGCTTCGGACTGGCACTCTCATAGTGCAAACATTGGTGGAGTTATAGACCTTTGTGCCTCTATTGTTTCCCTTTTATACCTACTCCTCTTCACTTTCGGGGCTGTGATCCTTGTCTCTGTTTTGTTTGTCAGATTGCTTTTATTTTTGTTTCATTCTGTGCCGATTCATGAATTGCATGGAGATTGCTAAAGACTGGAGGACACACACATGCTTGCATGCATGTGTACATGCACACTCACATACGTGCAGACATATACCGACATGAGATTACATTCATACTTAAACACTTGTGTATAGGATTTATCTTATTTAAATGTCATGTAAACCAAAGTGTGGCATAAATAGTTGTCATCAGTAGAAGTACTTATGTTGGATTTAGGATTATATGAGTTATTTTAAAGCATTTGGGTTTTGATTGGATGAAGAGAAGAAGTATTGATTGACTCTGCAGTGTCTGCACAGTAGAAGATGTATGTTTATCACAGTGTATGTACACGAAAATGTGGATAGCAATCGGTCAATTAAAGAATATTCTTATCTTATCTTATACATATAAACACACACACATACACACACACACACACACACTGCACACACACACACATACACACAAATACATATAAATAGTCGGTTATCAGTAGAATTGTCACTAAAAAACATACTTATATTGAACATACTTATATTGGATTTAGTAGTATGTGTTTTATTTATGCTTATTTGCCATATAGGCTTCACACTCATGTATATGCATATAATATATATATATATATATTTGCATATATACACACTCATGTATAGGTTTATATAATATAATAGTATATGTATATATACACTCATGTATATATATGGATAATATCGATGTATATATATATGCGTATAAACATGTAGCAATGAAGTGTGCTGTGTAGCAATATGCAGTTCGCTATGCTTTCCATATGATGGTTGCAATACGGCTGAGTCGGTCAGCCGCCCTCTCAGCCGGCGGCGTCCGGATGGCCTGCCGACCGCCTGATAGGATGGGTCCGATGGCCCTTGGTCCGATGGTCCTAGTATTGATTGAAGTGGATGGGCAGTTAAAGGAGGAAGACTTGACCCTGTCTGCTGTAGCAATGTTTTTTTTTCACCACACATGATCTCCCTAGTCCTCCTTCTTCTCGTCAGTCCATTTCATGTCACTTACATATGAAAATCTTGACTCGTTTTGATGTTGCTTCAATAATTTGCCATAGGTTTACTGACTAAGGCAGGCAGTGTGATGCCATGACCTTGTTGCAGGCTGGATTGGACCAAGCCCAGAAGCCAGGCTAGCTTGGGCAAAACCTAATCACATGTATCAAACTTAGATATATATATATATATATATATATATATATATATATATATATATATATATATATATATATATATCTGATTTGTTGCTTTCCTCTCTTTCTCTCTTTTTGTGTCTCCCTCTCTTTTATGTCTCTCTTTCTGTGTCTATGTCTGTCTGTCTGTCTGTCTGTCTGTATGTCTGTCAATCAGACGGTCAGTCTCCGCAGTCCACCTCTATGAATATATAATATTATGGATATATATATTATATATGTATGTTTATATGTATGTGTGTATAATTGTGTATGAACATTTATATAGCGCCTTACAATAACCTCACGAAGGCGCTTAACGTTCTGAATAATTGCAACTTAAGTGACTTTGAGACACATGCAATGCAGTATATATAATGATATATACTTTCATCATGTATATACATAATATATGTAAATACATATGCATATATATATATATATATATATATATGCATAATTGCATATGTATTTGCATTCATACATATCAGGGTAGATTCATACATGCAAAGATGCATGCATATTGGACTATGTGCAATTAAAATGTAAACTGATAGTTACGCACATACATAAGTACAAACATGTTTCTCACAAGGGCATAGCCAACAAACAGTTTGGTAGTTTCCATTTTGTGGTTTACCATCGAAAATGGCTGCAGTCCATTGTGACATTTTTTCAGCAGTTGTTTGCTTAAAAAGACTCAAGCCCATTAAACCCATGAATGCACCAATGGGCATGCATACTTACATTAAAAAATTTGTAAATACATCCTTACAAAAGGCTTGCATGCATACTTGCAGTGATTTTGCATGCATACTTTAAAGTCTGCGATGAGAGTTGTATCTACTGGGGTATCGGGAACCAAGGAGGTCTTATATTTAGTTCCTCATTGGGAGGGGTGGCATATATGCCAGTGGCAACTCTCCGGAATGTGCCAGTGCTAATGAGCAGCGCGCAAAACAGAGTCAGACGTTCTGCATTTTTTGCAGTAGACATCATCAGACAAAAATCCAACAGCAGGACTCACACACGGGAGCAGAGACTGAGACTGACATGGATAGAGAAGGACAGGCTGATTAGCTTTCGTGACACAGAAAGGTTTAAATGTACAATTGTACATGTTCATGTTGAGACATTGATCACCTCTGTAAACGGATATCTCTGGTCGGTCGGAACTACTTTCTGCTAATTCGTCATTCTCTGCACTGTTAGTGGTGGTAGGCCTATTCACCTGGAAATCAACTGCCAGACCTCGACAGACAGACAGACAGACCGGTGCATTTATTGTGCAGCATCTGACCATTTGTAAAGCGCTTCTCACAGCAAGAGCCTTTTCAGAAGCGCTCCCAGTGCATGCGACCCAGAGAGAAAAAGGCAGAACTTGAGGCAAGAGAAAGACGAGGAAAGACTACCAGAGAGGATGACAGAGTATTTGCTATGTATTCAGGATGTGTGCTAATAATAATTATTATTATCATATTTATATAATATATTAATTCATACTAACAGGTATGCAGCCAGATAACATATTATTGTAGTAACAGATGGTAAACAACCTTCACCCTGCCCCATTCTTTTAATAAATACAACAATTGAGTAACTTCTCTGTCCTTCAAATTTTTTAAGGTTTCGATTAACTTAAAGTTTTTGAATCCATGAGGAGTTTAGTTCTCCAACACTTTCAGACTGATCCCACTCCATGCCAGCGGCGGAAATTAAATTACTTAGAATATTCATGTGTGTTCTACATGCTTTTTAAACAATTGAAATTTCAACACAATATTATGAAATGACAGTACTCGCACATACATAGCGGATCAGTTGCAAGTCCTAAGTACATGCACATAAATTGGGCCAGATCGTTTGATTTGAGGGCCTCGTAGTTCTGTGCCATGGTAATGATGATAATGGTGATGCTTGCTATAAATGACAATGATTAATGATTCAGATTTGTTGGTATAACTTGTATTAAGAGCTGTCCTGTCATTGGATTATTGCAGTTAAATATGTTTACACAGGCACACAATGTATGTGTATATATACTGTGTCTGGATATTTATTTAGCTCCTTTAAAACCCGCAGAAGAATCACAACAACGTCCCAGACTTCACACATTTAGCGTAAACTTTTTAAGAAATTGAATTACTTGGAATATCCAAGTGATTGCGGTTATGATAATTGTTGGCATCGGAATCGTTGGTGCTTGGGTCATTCTCTGTTTTCAATTGTTTTCTTTCTCTCAGCTACCTGTTTCCCTCAATGCAGCAGATCGGAGAAGATCTCGTTCATGTTCTTGACCAGTTGAAGTGAGTGTCTGACGAAGGTCTTCTTACACATTGAATCTCTCGATCAATCAAGTTTCACTTGCAAGATATTTGGATCTCCAAATGATGCATTAATAATCAATGCTGCGTATTCTCTATAAATTTTGTTTCTGTTTGAGACAGCAGAGTGATTATACATTAATTTTTCAGAATTTATGTAGCATTCGTTCAAGCGCCATACTCCGGTGTTAATATGCCAGATCCTTTTTCATCGCTTAAATATTTCTATGATCCAGTAATTATAGATGAAATCATTCTCACAATTATGTGTATTTACACGTATACACATGGCTAGATATCTATGTAATATCCAGTTGTATTTGATTTTTAAGACACACTTAATATACGTTTGCATACACATCAATAAATTGTGCTGTCTCCAAATTCTGCCTTTTTAGAAAAACACATATTAAAGCATGCCATACATTGGGAAATACGTGTGAGCTCTGAGGTTTAGCAGACTTTATTGTATTGAAAGTAGAAAAGTGTTTGCTTCTACCTGCTACTCTGTGACATGGATTAGTTATGTTTGAGTAGCTTAGCACTTTAGCAATGAGCTGCATTGGTTTCTCAGCTGCTTGAACAATACACTCTCGTTTTAAACTGTTATGTGATTAAATTTGGCTGGCAGGCTATGTTGCTAGTGCTCAACTTTTGCCCACATTGTAGCTTGGATGTATCAATCATATTGTGTATGAGAATTTATAAAGGGCCTCTCACAGTACCGGTGCTAGCTATTTTGAGGTGCTTTCAGCGTGACAGCTCGAGGAAACGAGAAAGTCTTCAAGCAGCAAAGGGTTAAAAGTTGACAGCCAAGAAAATATAGCTACAGATAGAGGGAGGGAGGTCATTCCACATAGAAGGGCCCAACAATGGAAAGGGTGTGGTGTTGGGTCATGCATGGTAGTCCCAGGCCTGGAACTTGGAGACGTACATGGCCAACTGATTTTCATGGGGTTGAGTGCGTCAGGACCTCTTATATAATATTACATGTTACAGTACGTAATGATATTTACTTTAGTCAAGTACAATAAATTTTATGTACCTTTCGTATTCAGTCAAGGAATTGCTACTATCTTTTTGCTGTTCTTAATGTGACATATTATATTGTTTGATGTGGTGAATTTTTGTCATTTAGAGTGAAGGAGGTCATTTGCTTTGGTGAGGGGGCTGGGGCAAACATACTGGCAAGATTTGCTGTAAGTTTACTACCTTTAATACCAATTGTGCTGTATTAAGTAGCCTAACATTTATCATAATATTCACTTTCTTGTCCTGTGCACTTGTTCTCTTATTCTGACGCTCGCATTCACACATCACCTCATCTTTACTCTTCCTACAATTCATCATCTTTTTGCTAATACTACTCCTACAATATTATTCTTAAAACTAACGAATGTATTCTCTCGATTCCCAAAACCTTAAACTTGCATTTCTTCAATTCATAGTCATTATATTTGTATATGTTTTTTTCCTATGCTTATTCCTATTCTTTCAATTCCAAATCTTTACATTATCTTTACATTATCTATTGTTTCAGTTCCTCATTTGCAATCGTTCAATTCTTTATCCTTACACCTATATTCTAACCATAATTATCAGATATATTTTCTTCTTGTGCTCCTGCAATCCTTACATTCGTCTTCCCACTTTTCAATCGTCTCTTTTCATTCGTTCATTCAAAAATTTATATAGCTCCTCTTCCAGATAGCTACTCAGTGTAGCTTCCAACTCCAGCCCTGACAAAGAGGTAAGTTTTCAAATGGCCATAGAAATTGTCAGCGAATGATCTATGGACCAAGCAAGCATAGCTCCCAAGAGAAGCCATTCCAAACCCTGGGACCATCCACATGCTTTTGTTCTATTTTCACCATTTTCCACCCCCTTCTCTACCTATTTCTCCCACTCTGTCTCTTTCTTCTTCTCCCTCCTTCTCCACCTATTTCTCCTACTCTGTCTCTTTCTTCTTCTCCCCCCTTCTCCACCTATTTCTCCCACTCTGTCTCTTTATTCTCCACCCCTCCTTCTCCACCTATTTCTCCCACTCTGTCTCTTTATTCTCCACCCCCCCCTTCTCCACCTAGTTCTCCCACTCTGTCTCTTTATTCTTTTTCCCCCCTTCTCCACCTATTTCTCCCACTCTGTCTCTTTATTCTCCACCCCCCTTCTCCACCTATTTCTCCCACTCTGTCTCTTTATTCTCCTCCTCCTCCTTTGTTTGCTTCTCTCAGTTTCCATTTGCCATCTGTCGTCTAAGATTTGCATTGAAAGCAAATGTCTGTCGTCGTATTGACAGATGACTCACATCCATCGTGTTCATGGCGTCTGTCTGCTCCACACAACTGGAACAGCTGCTGGACTGCTTGACTCTCTCAAAGACAAGGTATTGTCTTTCAAATCACAATCACAACTGCATTTTCTGTGGTGTGCAATATGGATAAGGCAGCAGGCGCTAAGATTGAAAAATTATGCGTAGTTGAAAGAGCAAAAAAATTGCATCTGATTAAAGATAGCTGCGTTTTGAGAAACTATATTTTATTTAGTTAAATAGCAGAGACAAATAATATTATTATTTAAAATTGCAACTGTAGCCGAAGATGTTTAAATGCCTCTCAAAATCTTATCCCTTGTATATGCACTTAGCACGTTTCAGAAATATATTTTGCAATACGTAATTTTCCTAAATTTCTCCTTCTCTTCGCTCTACATTTCTGTTTGGCAATCTCTCTTTCTCTATACTCAGAAGCTGCTTCTTCTCATGGGGCCTTGTGCACCATGAGCTTTTCTGAATAGTTCACCCTACTGTAGGTAGGGTGGTTATAAATACTTAAATGCAATACAATATTTTGGGCTGAAAGATAATTTTATTTTTAATTCTCAATTTCTCAAATCATCTTCTGTCGCAGGTGATGAGTTGGAAGTTGGACACAATCGGAATGAATCCATCGACTGAGAGCTATCTCGTTCTCCATCGATTCGGTGCCGTACGTATATCCAGAAACTACTATTATTGTCGAACGTTGGTAAAATAACGATTGATGATCATGAGCTGAGTTGCAGCGACTGAGAAAAGGATCTTTTGAAAATGACATATGGCAACATTGTTTTACATGCCGGATACGGTATAAAATGTTCAAGTGTTTACCATAAATGTTACTTTACCATGAATATTCTTCTTCTGTCCAGAGCAGTGATTTTTAAATAAGATTGTATATATAATTTGTATATACCAGAATTGTTTTGACTAACACATTCCAACTTTGCCGTTGTTGTTTGGTGCTGTCGTTAACAATTTTATAACATGTTATTGTTTCTGTTCTGTTTGGTTTAACCACTGCTTCTGATTTGTCATCATCAACAACAATAATGTTGGGCATAAAGACTAAGGTGAGATTGAATGAAAATTGCTTTAACAGTCCATTAACACTTTTTTAGTGCTGAGAGTCTAGGCCTACTAAAGTCACTGGAAACCCAATGCAGTACGTCATCAAAGCATTAGGCATTGTTTCTCATCGTAAAATGGTCTTGTATCGATTCATACAATTTCTGTTGTTTCTTTTTCTTTTGTCACTAATGGCTAAGCTCTAAAGGAGACTTTTAGAAATAAGTGTCGTACAATGTACAATTGTACATTGCAGTCGACAACAGTAAGCCGCAATTACTGTAGGATTATTATGCAGCAATTATGACAGGGATTATAGATAATATTGCAGTGACAGCAGCAGCCAGTTCATATTGCGCAGTCCTCTTTTGTCTCAGCGTTAGATCAATGTTTTCATCTGCGATGCACTGATGGATGGATGGACGACAGAAGCCATGGAGAACGATGATGCTGCAGACAGTATGTGCGCATAAAACAAACAGGTTCATGATTGGCATGCTGTTGAGTCTGATGGTGTTCTCCCCTGAGACATTAGTGCGCTGCGTTGTGGCGCCAACGCTGTTCATTATTTGTCGTGCGACAACGTGTGGCGGCGTTCTTTATGGTCTAAATTACGTGTGCGGTTGGGGAAAACTATATGACTTGTGGTAATTGTTGCCAATATGCACGTGTGTGTGTGTGTGTGCTCGCATCTCTTGCTCTACTTATTCTCTGCGGGTTCTCTGTGTGGACTGGCTCAGAGCCGTATATTTGGACTGGCTTACTATTAGGAATTCAGTATCCTCTGGGTCTGATATAATTGTAGGATACAGTAGGAATATTCCTGTATTATTTTTGGTACTGCTATGAATGCTGTGCCTCATGTGTGATTGTCTATGGTACTCGTGTTATGAGCATCACTGGTATTGAATATATTGTGCTTCTGGGACATCAATGTGAATGCCGTGGCACCACACACCAAAACCAGCATTAAGATGATTTTCCAAGATATTGAGTTTGATACATCATATCAAAGGCCTTGTCTTAGGCTTTAAAATGGCAGAAAAATTATTGCTCTAGCTTTATTCCAACCAAATATATAAGGAAAAAAGTGATTCAATTATACTAATTAATTAACCAAATAACTTAATTAAAACAAACTAATTTGCATTCCAAAGAGCATTAAAATAGCTCTAAAAGTTGTTTAAAAAAAATGGTAAAAATACATTTTTTTAAAATTTAAAATTAAATTCTGCACCAAAAAAATCACAAAATGCTATTTTCCTAAATATCTCTGATGTGTAATTTCCGACTTAATGCTGATTTCGGTATGGACCGCCACATTAATTTGAATGTGCTGTTGTTTGTACATGTACGAATGATTATTATCGTTGTACCTGTATCTATTGTACTAATGTATTTTAAGTATCAATGGTGGTTCCCTGTCCTCAGTATGAGTATTGATGGCACTGACTCGCTGTTTGTTGACTCTAGAGAAATTACATACGACACGTTGCAACAGGCTTTCTAAATGATTTTTATATAATTATTGGCCAGACTTGCCATGAAAGAACTGTTGTGTATATAGGCCAGACTTGCCATGAAAGAACTGTTGTGTGTGTATAGGCCAGACTTGCCATGAAAGAACTGTTTTGTGTGTATAGGCCAGACTTGCCATGAAAGAACTGTTGTGTATGATTGATTATTTCAATCCGATTGCGTTGTTTTTTAATCCGAGCGCAGCCTGGAAGGCGCAGATTTGTCACCTTCCAGTCTCCAAGAGCGGGTGGATGGCGAAGCAGATTTACATTTCCAGTTGCCATAGTAGGGTTTCTCACCTCTGCCCTCCCTCATCACATCCTACTAACACTTGCTATGTGTCAAATAGAGCTACTTTGCAATAATATTGTTGTCTCTGCTGGGTCTAAAATGTGTGTCCGGTCTGGTCCTAAGAATCGTCTATATGAGGTCATGGGTGACATTGTTGCTGATTGGCCAATGGTCAGTTGCTCATTAATCAATCAATTCATTTGTTAATTGATTGATTGATTAAATTAGGATTGATTGGTTGGTTGGTCGATTGGTTGATTGATTGATTAATTGACTTACTGAATTATGGACTGACTGTTTGATTGATTGGTTTGTTGATTGGTTGGCTGGTTGATTGATTGACTTTACTAATTGATTGATTGATTGATTTATTGACTTACTGATTGATTGATTGACTGACTGACTGTTTGATTGATTGGTTTGTTGATTGGTTGGCTGGTTGATTGATTTACTTTACTAATTGATTGATTGATTGACTGACTGATTGATTGGTTTGATGATTGATTGATTGATTTATTCATTGATTACCAATTGACCGGTGACCAATCATCAATGATGTCACCCATGACCTCATAGATGTTTCTTGGTTAAATTGTTAGCTTCGAATTTTGGCACAGTGTCCATAGTTCAAATTCATGTGACATAATTAGAATTTTTGTTGATTCATGCAAGACTGGCTGCTGCTGCTGCTGCTATAATGTCTGGCTTTAACGCTTTAGCAACATGCTCCATTGGTTCCCAGTCACTTTTAGTACACGTTCGTTGTTAAAGGGTTAATGAAGTTCTGTGGTTGATGAGCATGATGAATGATGGTGTCATGCATGCTTTCCATTTACTGCATTGGTTGGTCAGTGTTTGGTCAGCTCTTAACTTTTATTGTTCTTGGTCAGCTCTAGGATCTGACTTTGTGAAGAACATTTCCGTTCAGTATTTGCAGCTCGCAGTTTATCTTCTAACCGTTGAAAAACAACTAATAATATTTTTTATGCATGAGGTTCAGCATTCTTTTTACGTTGTTGTTGAAATGGTTTTATGACCTGGACGCAAAAGCCTTTTTTGCATGCTTTTTTAGGCCTACTCCAGGTTTTAGTTGATCATCATGTGCTGTATCTTGGATCGAGATGAGATCACTAGGGACTAGTCTTCAATCTCTACACTGGCTTCCTGTCTGTAGGCATTTCAGCACGGCTGCCGTCTTTATAATTAATTTTGTAGGCCTACATTTCTTGGTCACAACCTGCACTCCTTGCCTGGACCAGGATCTACTGAAAAATATGCTCATTTTAATGTCTAGTCTTTGGCTTTTGTTCATTTACAGTTGTCGGTCCGTCCATCTGGAGCTTTCTGCCTCCTCTTGTCCTCAGCTCTCTTAACAACTTCTTCTTTCTTCTCTTCCATCAGTTTACTGACGACGAGGCCCTTATGAAGTTTCTCCACAGTGTTTGTCCCTGACAGTTTCGCCCACCATGCTCAAGTTTGTGTTTTTGCATTTCAAGTCCTCCTTGATATTGTCCATCCATGTTTTTCGTTGTCTCCCTCTGCTCCTTTCTCCTTCAACGTGTCCATGCAAGACCTCTTAACATGACTGTTTTTAAACGGAAAACTGACCTCTTCGTGTCTGTCTAGGCTCTTTGTGGGCACACTTTTTCAAATGTGCATTTGTAAACTTTGTAAGGAGGGCATTCTCAAATTTGTATTGTATTGTTAAGTATCGTATCATCAGACACCAGTTGTGCTTGTTGGATACTGGCACTAAGAGAATTATTATTGAAGGTCGTTTTGTGTCTCTCCAGCAGTGGCGGTTCTACCGGGGGGGGGCTGGGGGGGCTACAGCCCCCCCAGCTGAAAAGTTAGCCCCCCTAGATTTTCCTAGCCCCCCCTATACAAATGTTAGCCCCCCAGTTTAACACTTAATCAGCTATAAATTGCCTACAATATCTGTTGGCAGTTGGCACCAAGGTCTTCTAAATCACTAATTCTTATAATTATGCTGTGTGAAGCTTTGGACCTTTGGTACTGTAATACAGCAATAATTATCACCTTTCACATACCCCTGCACTGTAGCTTCAATAAGAGTGCTCAGACACAAGCTCATGTCTATCTATACTAATATAGCTGCCCTTCGACTACAGAGGACCCATGGGATGTTCAAGCGAAAGTGAAGAACTAATAACGGCTTCAGCGGCTGAGATTAAGTCATACGCCAGCTCTTAATGACCCTGTATGCCGTAGTGACACCAGCTTCATCCTTAGCTCACGGTGACAGCGGGGCGGCCACAGGCCCCAGATTCAGCAGCAGTGCAGCACAGATGGTCAGACAAGGCCAGGCCAGATAAGATCCCATGTGTACTATTAAAGTGTACAGTATACTGTATATGTGCGCATATGTGCAAGCTGGACAGTGTGTACTAAAACCAGCTTGGAGCACGCACATGTGTACATCATTATAAATGGTTAAATTCATTGTGAGAATTGAAAAGTGAAAAGCTGATGAGTTAAACGATGAAGTTTTCGACGGCAATGATAATGCTACAACAGGTATGTAAAATGGCAATGAATCTACATGGGATGGGATGATATAAACTAAGTTTTGTTATGGAAGAAAGCCTAAAAAGGACACTGGTACTCCAGAATATCAACCATACTAAGCTTATACTAAGCTTATACATGGAGGTGTCACATTCAAAATATCATTTTCAAGAAAGACTACTGTTCTTTTTCGCAACCTGACAGGGGAAAAAGTGTTCTGCGAACCTGCAAATAGATAAATTTAGGCTATTTTGTTTGTAAACTTATTTAGACATGAGTTATTTGCTCAAAACAAGTGTTACGGTTACAATAATGAATCAAGTGCATGCAATGCAACATACAAGTTAAACATGCAACATTTGTGCTCTGTGGATTCTTCAGAAGATGACATACAACATTCTTTAGATACACTTTGGCAGGGCATACAAAAACTGTCCTCTTTAGCCTTTTGTACTGTCTTTTAGAAAAGCCAAAAAATTGGTTTTGATAAAAGTCAAACATGATACGTTTTTCTTCGATGTGTTAATTGCAATCCTCAATGATAGAATTGAGGTAGGAGTCTTTCTCAGAACCTGTTGCACTGTCCTTGATTCATCATTGTAACTGTAATTCATGGACACAATTTTTGCGCAATGAAAAACTTAGAAAACTTATTTATTCATTCGTTCATTATTTTCATTCATTAGAAATATTGTACTTTAGAAATCATTCTATTTAGGCCTATGGAATGTCAGTCAGATAGCCTAATATCAATTTTTCTGTGAATATATTGCTGAAACGGGCAAGGGGGGGGTGCAACACACACAACTGCGTAAACATATACATCTATGGGACGGGGGGCTAATGCAATTTTTAGCCCCCCCAGTCTAAAAAGTCTAGAACCGCCACTGCTCTCCAGAGCTACTTTGTCTGTCCTGCGCAATTACTGCCATTAACAAACTGACCTTTGTGTTTGGTGTGTTTGAAATCCAGCATGTCATGACCACCAATTAATGCTTCTCATTCATAATATCATCATCATCATCATCATCATCATCATCATCATCATCATCATCATCGTCATCATCATCATCATCTTGAGTGTCATCATCATCTGCTTCTAATTCTTCATCGTTGTCATCATTCTTGTGATTATGAAATAATATGATAGTTTGGATGCCTCTCATCTGTGAATAGTTGAGATTGTGTGTTTCTCTCTCTGCTCAACGTACGTCACGTATTGTATTTAAACATTTATAAAGCGCCTCTAGTAGGGTGAACCGTTCAGAGGCGCTCCCAATGCGCAAGGCCCCGCGAGAAGAAGCAGATTTTGAGAAGAGACAGAGCAGATGAGAGACTGACAGACAGAAGTGTAGAGCGAACAGAAGGAGAAAGAGCATTCCAGAGAGAAGGACCAATTGAGACAAAAGATCGAGACTGAGCCATAGCACGTATGCTGGTATCTCAACTCTTAGTCTCTCTCTATTTCCCTCTCTGTCTGCCTGTCTGTCTGTTGTGCTTGCTAAATGTCTCTGCTTTCGTCACGATCTCTTTCTCTGTCTTTCCCGATGATGGTTGTCAATCTGTGTATTAGTTATTAAAATTTTGTTTTACATTAAGAACCTCTGTGAAGTGGAGGAGAGTTTTGCCATTTCATATGTATTTGTACCAAATGTGAATAATAAGCTGGTGTCCTATGCTTGATGTTTGAGTGGCGCCTTAGACGTTAGGAGATTACAATTACCATTTTTAATGTATTGTATTGTAATGTTTTGTCCCATTTATTGTTGTTCTACTGACCTGACTCATGAAGAGGGATGGTTGCCATGCCTGATTATCTGTACCAATTGTATTGACCTGCTTGTTATTGCTCTCCTAACCTGGATTGTGGAGGGAGAGAGGGAGTTGCCATTGGGGAATATTTGCACCATGCGTATTGCCGGTGTGGCATGAGATCTTGTCCGGCATGAAATAATGTCCGGAAAGCCTTGTCATTGGTTCACGTGACCGATGACATCAGATGGCAACTGTCAAACTACAGTATTAATAGCACCATGAGATCTTGTCCGGGAAAGACACAAAATAGATAAGATAATTATTCAGCCTACCAAGACTAATAATACGAAGCATAGCCTTGCTAGGCCTAACTATAATATTATTAAAACTAAGGCTTATGTGTCGAAATCCTGTATCATCCAAAATTATGGGTTTTAAGTAAAATTAGCTTTTCCTAAAATTGGAACTAACAGATTCTATTTTAACGACTATTTGAAAGTGAATGCGTATGAAGTTAGAAAATGAGTAGGCTATAATCACACTTCAGACAGATAACCTAGGCTAACAGGGCCTATCTCGAGATCTGCTGTACGTAGTAGGCCTAGCCTATATGAGCATTATACATTCAACAGCAGTAGCATCGTACCGTGTCCATATATTTAGGCTAGCCTATAGGCCCATAGCGCTTCTCAAAGAACGACTCTCATAGTCGCCCTCAGGACGAAAACGCGGATCCCGAGGAAAATACAATAGGCCTAATGCTTTAAAGAATGACAAATTGACTGAGCAGAAAAACGAGTC
This sequence comes from Lumbricus terrestris, assembly GCA_949752735.1. Classification (NCBI taxonomy): domain Eukaryota; kingdom Metazoa; phylum Annelida; class Clitellata; order Crassiclitellata; family Lumbricidae; genus Lumbricus; species Lumbricus terrestris. The sequence continues at coordinate 33,779,717 of OX457037.1, read as the reverse complement.
GTTAGTTTGGCCCTCAGTGCGGAAAGAAGGTCATTCCATATGGAAGGACCAACCACAGCAAATGTCCGATGTTGGGCAAGAGCAGTAGCCTACCCTATAGGTCCCAATTCTGGGAACAATTAAAAGATGAAGAAATCAGTTGAACAATATAGACCTAATTATCGATATGAGGATGCGGTTAACGGCTTTTGCGCATAGTTTTAGAGTTTTTATAGAGGCTTTTCGATTCCACCTGTGCTTTGGAAATCTGAAAGACGATTGATCTTGTAAAGATTGTAGGCTAGTGGATGCGTGTAGTGATAGGTAGCCATGCAGTGCATGATTTCAAGCTAATCAAGCATATGCCTAATATCAGTAGGCCTACTTGATACTTGGAATACATATTTCAAGTATCAGCAGCCCAGTTGAGCAACAGTGTGCAAACTATACATCATACATACACACATAGAAATTTACAGCTACAACAACTAGGTGCCAAAAAAAGAACTGAAAACTAAGAGATAAATGGAAAGTCTAATTTTTAATGGTTTCAGAACTCCTTTCTATGCTCTGAAAGCGATCTTAGGCCTACTCATTACACAGGCCTCGACTCATCGCCAGTTCGCCACGTCCGCGATGGGAATTTCTTTCTAAATATAGAACTAGCGTCATCGTGGTCGCAACAAGCATCGCACATTAAAACAATAATTCAACTGTTTACATCCTTGATTTCTCGTCCCATATATAAAATTAAATTATTGACATTACATCAGTAAGATACTTTTACGCGGATAATTTATATGATAATAGTAGGAAATACTGTTTCGACAAAGAAAGTAGGCGGAGTCGTGTCCATTTCATGCCGGACAAGATTTCATGCCGGACAAGATCTCATACGTATGCCGTATGAAATACTGTCTTGACAACGGAAGTGGGCGGAGTCGGACACAATTTCATGCCGGACAAGATTTCATGCCGGACAAGATCTCATGCGTATGCCGTATGAAATACTGTCTTGACAACGGAAGTGGGCGGAGTCGGACACAATTTCATGCCGGACAAGATTTCATGCCACACCGGCTTTATGTTGTTATCCTGACCTGGATCGTGGAGGGAGGGTTGCCATCCCTGACCACTTGGCATAAAATGTATTGTTCTGCTTGTTATTGTTCTCCTGGCTCTGGGTTTTATGACTGACTGTGTTTTTCTTTGTGTCTGGCCCATAGTTCACTAAGGCAAGCGACAAAGAGGAGTTGAAGACCATTGTGGAGAGCTATCAGGAGGCTCTGAGGAATAAGGCCAATGCAAAAAACCTGAAAAAGTTTGTGGAGGCATTCCTAAAGTAAGTGCGTTATGATGGTCTAGTCTGATCAAGTTCAATCACTTTTTGTAGCCCTTGAGAACGTACTCTTTACCAAGTTCACAAGAGTATTTAGAAAAAGTACTCTCTGTCTAGTTCTCATGGGTAATCGGATAAAGTATTATTTGGCAAGCTATCAGAATTAGAAAAGTAATCTCTGACAAGCTCTCAGGTGTGACTTAGTATGTGGCAATTGTTTTAGAGCCTACGGTAATTAAAATGCTGCTCTCACAAGTAATGTCAAGGACTCACATCCAGAACTGCATGATAACGAGTGTACTTTAAAATGAAGTAATGGTACAGCCGATTTAAATTTGTGTCTTGTGACCATCACTGTGTTGTTGGAATTATCACTAAGATAAGTCATGCCATAAACAGAGTTCGCCTAACAAAATTCTCTGAATTTTTTATCTTATTTTGCCTGCATTTGTTAGTGTTTGATGAATTTTTAACACATTGCTAAATTGTGTTGCTGTGTCTAATTCTGAACTACGTGAGTTGAATGTGTCAAAGTCTGCCAGCTTCAGAATGACTTGCTTGTCAGATCTCCATCCAAATATGATTACCAATTCCCAAAGAGCGAAAATGTCAACAAGCAAAAGACTGAGTTGTAGTTAAGTCTTGGCATGATCTAATCATGTCCAGATCGGGGAGGGGCGGAAGAATTGGGGGGATTGTCCGGATACCAATCTAATCCCTAGTATGCCGAGTGGCTATTCGACTATTTATGCTGCTGTTGGTCTTCTAGGAACTGATGTTTTGGAAGCTACTTCTGGCTTTTACGTTTTCATTAACCTCACTGTATTAGTTTTGTTGCTGTTTCAGTTTGTTATATCTGCTTTAATTTTAGACGCACAAATATTGCAGAGAACATTGGAAAGCTGAAGTGAGTGTTTTAGACACGTTTATGATTTTATTTTTTAATTGACATGAACTCTTGCAAGGACTGTTACACCTTGCCATCATAATTTGGTTAATTATTTATGAAGATGTAGTGTAATTAATGTATTATACCCAGGCCACATTAAGACTAGTGTGGGCCTATGAGCTGTAATTAACCTCCAATATCATACTCTGACATCCCAATGATCCGCTATTCACATATTTATAAATACAGACCCCTCAATACTGCGGGTCCAGGTGCCGCAGCACTCTTAGCACGGACCTTGAAGTGGTCAAGGTTATACTGGTAACGATCTGTTACACTCTAGTTTGTAAGGTAATCACATTTATTTAACAAATTTTGGTAGCTTAGCATGGAGATATGAAATGCTGACAGTGCTTATCTGACAACCATCATCAAAATTGATGATTATGTCAGTTTGCCATCTGACAATGAGGATGCTCATTCAATTATGCGTATATGGTTTTTTTTAATTAAACTTTTTTATTAAACTGTGTGTGCGTATGTGGTGCTGATTTCAGTATATTCTGCTACATTATTTTAGTTTGTAGGAATTAATGTGGTTTTTCTATGTTCTGGTGTTGAGGTGTCCGGTGTTGTTGGTGACGGGACAGCATTCGCTGTTCAATGACACGACTCGTGCATTGCACCAGGCCATCCTCAAGACCTGCACTGACAAGACCAAAGTGGAGTTCATCGAAGTTGGAGGAGTGGCGAATGTCCTTGAAGAAAAGGTCGGACATTTTGGGCACTTTTTTTCCATGCTTAATTAATGGCTTGGAGTAATTTTCTTTGCTTGGCTTGTCCTTTCGTACTTTGAGCTGGTGTTGAACCTAATCTATCGTTCAGATTTCTAATTTCTGAATCTTATTTTTGAGCCTAGTATACGGTAATTATAATCTGTTACTTTTAACAGGATGAACGCGAATGTTAGCTGTGGCACTCTCGCTGAGCATTGGAAATTGAATTGTGCGATATTAAATGTCTCTTGACTTGAATTGGCTTGTTCTTTCTCTATGGACTTAGTTTGGAATTTACATAACTTTGTTGCTGATGATGTCTGTGGTCGAAATTTTCACTGTCGAGTGAGCATGGAATGGTATTGGAAATTTCTATGGTGTAATACCGATGTGTCATTGTGCTGTTTGCATGTTTGTGATTGGCTGTTTTTTTGCTGATTCCCAGAGTCTGTTGCGAAATTTCTGATGTGATTGTTATCTATCTCAGGGTTAATTTGGTTGTGATTGGCTGGTTTTCTCATGAATTTTTGATGTATTGTTTTTTTTGCTGGAATGCGTTTCAATGCAAATATTGAGTCTACACTGACTATAATAATTATTGGTCAGTGTTCATGAATAATATTGAATGTCACTGGTGACCACTGAATAAGTGGCAAAGGGACCAATAAAGTCGGATGCAGAATGATGTATTATTAAGAAAGTGCCAAATTGATTCATTACAGGTAGTCTGTCACGTGCCTAGTCGAAAAATTAAGTTGCAAATGTCATTCGTAGATTTGCACTTTTAAATAGGCCTACTGAGACAATTCAAGCAGTACTGTTGTCATTAAACCGTTTTTATAGAAATTTTAGACTTTGTGTCTCAAGTCTAATTAATATCCTGACTCAGATTAACTCTACACTAAAGAAATTGGACAAGTCAATGGTTCAAAGTTGTCAGCAATAATTTCGCCATGTGCATGATATTGATTAGTTTACATTACAGGTACATTGCATTACTTCCCATGCTGTTCAAAGTATCATGCTTAAAGTAGGCCTCCTTGAGTAAAAGTAATAAACTAAAAAGTGACGAGTTAGTGAACTCAAGCAAATGCTTTCTATACTTTTTACTTTAGAAAAAGTACAGTTCTAAAAATAGAGATTCACTAAGTGTTAGTGAAGTAATATTTCACCAATTCGGCCATACTTTTTCCTTGAACCACCAATGCCCAGAGATATAATGTTACTCGTTACTGCTTACTTTACTTTAAGTTTAATTAATTAGTGTGACCTTCACAATGCACTTCCTGGTTTTTGGTTTGATGTTTTTTATAAACCTATGATTTGGTCATTTTGTTTACAGCCTGACAAGCTGGTCGAATGTTTCCAGTACTTCCTGCAAGGTCTTGGTCTGGGTGAGTGACCATTGTCAAGCATTTTCACCTTGCCTCCTCGTCCAGATTTCTATTCCAGTATAATGGCCAGTTTTTGATCGCATAAGACAAGAACTTATTAGCTTCTGGCATCTAAAACCAACTTTGATCAAGACAGATTGTCTCAGGTAGTTGAGCAGAAACTGTCTTCACAAAATTACCTTGCGCAAATATCCAATTATTTATATATATATATAAACTATATAAATATATGTATACACACACACACACGCACATATATATATATATAAATCAAATGCTTGGATGACACAATGGCCCATACACACAATGTTATAAATGACAGCAAGAAAGAAAGTTCAAAAATTAATTTAACATGTTAGGCTTATGATAACAGAGAAATTCGTTTATATTGGACTCTTCATTGAAGTTCCTATAATTAACTTTTAGTGGAAGTTCGAATTCACGAACGCGACGACGAAGGTTACAGTGTCAGTGGATTGTAGATGGGAAAGGCGACGTAATGCGTATGCATCATTTCACACAACAACTGCCTCTATCTAAAAGTTACATAGCACTAGAGATCGTTATAAGACTGATTCTGATATGACATTGCCAGAGGCATGGATCCGAAAAGTTGTTCAGCCGCAGCAGATGAAATCATTATAACACGCTTTCATTTACGAGGCGTTTCTAACGGTGTGTTAACGAGCTTTTGGTTTTACTTGGATCGCAAATGAAGCCAATCAGTTAACTATAATTTCATTTAAAGACGTCAATAACTTTCTTCAAACTCTGAAGACATGACGTAGAAATTATAGGAACAGCTTATTTTGTACACATGCACGCACGCACACGCGCATATAGACACACGTGCACACACAGAATTCCTCTATCTAAATACAAATGCATATTTCAAAGATTGAGCAGTTAACAGCTCTACAAAATAATTCATATACAGATGTATACAAACGAACAACAGCCATCAACTTTCAACATTGCATGTCTCATCAATGTCTTAAATCGATCCCTACAGCGTGCACTTCTCTAATAACTACATGTCTACATAACTCGCATCTTTCCAGCTAATTGTGTTCGCCCTAACACCTGGAATAACCCCCCCCTCAATGATATATGAGGTGTTCCAACTTTAAACGAAATGGCACGATAACTTGACAGCTCGGATAATTGCATTACGTGTGTTCATTGTTCATGGATTATTTTATTTATTTTGAATTATTTTATTTATTTTGAATAAATGAATTTATTTAGCACCTCTTCAAGGGAACTACTCAGATGCGCTTCCAACACCAGCATGAACAAATAGTACACTACTAATTAATCTGTTCTAAGGACTCCTGTAGCACCATTATCATAACAAGGCACGAGGCCTCGATTATTGGCGGTCAGTTAACTATCGACTATTGTTGATGGTCAATTCGTAAATGGGAAAACAATGCATTACTATAACTAATCATCTTCTAGTTCCTCATATCAGAACGACTATGGCTCAGTCCCGATCCTTTTCATCAATAAATTATTGGTCCCTTTCTTTGGAATACGCTGTCTCCATCTACTCGTTCTCAATTTCTAGCTGGTAATCCCTCGTCCTCATTTTCTTTTCTCAAAATCTATTTCCTTGGTGACCTTTCACTCTGGGAGCGCCTCTGCACGATTCAACCATAGTAAAGGCGCTTTATAAACGTTTTAATGCAATACAATACAGTAATCGTAGTTTTTGTTTTTTTTGTTTTTAGTGTCGTCCGTTCCTATGCAGAACGTCGTTCGACCGCAGCGTGGCCGGTCAATGTCAATGCAGGAGTACGACATCCCTCTGCGCCAGCGCATGAACAGTGCCCAGCTCTCCTACAGTCCCCCTGTGTCGTGCAGTCCCCCTAGCGCCGACGGGCACCACTCTGGATCAGGTGGGGGCTCCAGCCCCGGGTCCAGCTCTCCCACAATTCCAGACAAGGGATTTGCTCAGCAGCCACTGATGCAGTCCAACTGAGTCTGACTCTGCTGAGGTCGGTTGTGACTTTTCGTCATGGCAACCGACTTTGTATCTATGGTAGCACTGTCAGGAAATGAGAACAGTTATGAACTGCTGACAGAAATGTTGCAAAGGATTAAGGCAGTTCGTCTGTTGTTTTCTACGAACCTGGTTGTCCTCCTAGAGAGTCATTTCGAGGAGACGAGAATTTCTGGATATTATTTGGTCATTGGATACTTGAACATTTTAGCAGTTTATTCATGTCTGGTGTTTGTGTCCAGTCCATTGAATAATGATGCGTTTGAATGTGCAAGATGTTATCTTTAAAACAGATGGTTGATTTTAAATCTGTTGAATGTTTCATTTCCAACGACAGCTCTGTGCGTTTCTCGTGCGTCATTTTGGTCTCATGTATTTTTAGATCTGCATTCCGTTCCGCTGTTTTCTATTTGTTTTTCCAGTATCCTCGGTCCTTATTTCTTTGCATGGCCTTTCTCGTCTTCCATTAAGGCAAACTATTTCTGTGTATGTCTTTGCTGTGTGAAAATGCACCCATCTTCTCATCTAGTTTTTTTGGTTTACACTGTCTTTCTTCATTTGCTGTTTTGTTGTACTTAGCTGCAGTTGTCTGTTTCTATATTTCTTTCATTCACTCCCTCTCTACCTACACTTGTGAATGGTTATACTTAAACAGATTCATGTGAATAACTAATACATTTCTTTTACCATGGAACACTCTGGGATTCAGGCATTCAGGTTGCTTATTGAAACAGCCAGTGTTGGATAGTTACTTTATAAAAGCCTTTATTTACGGTAACTAGTTGCTTGAAAGAAAGAAGTACCTGGAAATACCGTGTAGTTACTTTAGAAAAAGTAACTAGTAGCTAACTACAGTTAATTTGAAAAAGTAACAAAGTAGTTTTAGTTACTGAAAGTTTGAAGCCAACTTGAATTTTCAGCTTTTTCCTTGATAAGATTAGACTTTGAAATTGATGAATAAAATTTTAGGAAAGAATTTAGAAAAATTAGCACAATCCAAATGTCTGAGTAGTTTTAAACAGCGTATTTGCCAGTTGATGATAAAATACTTTTAGTAATGATTACAGCAACATAATCAAACTAGATGAAATGAGCATAATTATGTTGATTTAAAAGTAACTATATTGTTTGCGTTACTGTTACCTCGTAAGAGTAATCAGTTATCACTGTGCGTTATTAGTTATCCCAAAAGTTTCTGCAAGGTTGTAACTTGTTACCGTAATGTGTTACACGTTAAGCAGTAACACATAGCACTGAAGACATCATTATGTGTAACGAATATAACACAAGGTATTTTTTCAAGGAACTTAATAGAACTGAAAATGCTGAAAGCAAAATACTCTTGTGCTATTATTAAAAAGCTAAAAATGTGTAAATGAAAAATGTGTGAAAATGTGTAAATCGCAAAAGCTATTCATGCAATATTTCTTATTAAAGACCGAAAACTTGTTAAAGGTACTTTATGAGATATCCTTGCAGTGCTCCTTATTACAGATGAAAATTTCTTAGCAAAGATACTTCTGTAAAAAATATGTATCCATGCAGCACTTTGTATCAAAGCTGAAATTTTTTAGCTAAAATACTTCATGAGATATTCTTGTTTTATTCTTATTAAGGCTGAATTTTCTAGCAAAGATTTTTAAATATTCTTGCAGAACTTGTTAAAAACAGAAGATGCATCAACAAATATTGTATGAGATATTCTTGCAATTTTTGGTACAACTTTTTATTGTTGAGAGAAGAATGTTTTCGTACTTTTGGTGACTATTTATTTTATGATTTATGTACAATGTTCCTATTTTATAACAATTGTTGATAATTTTGTTACAATATGATTATTTATTTTTAGACAAACCTTTGATGATTTTATATGTGAAGTAAATAAACTGATTGGCTGCCCAATCAATCAATCAATCACTGATTGAACAACCTATTGTTCAGTCAGTCATGTAGATCTAGTCGCAATGGTGTTTGATTTCAAATTTGAGTTTAGCATTTTGAAAGATTTATTTGCTACTTTCTGTAAGAAACTTGATAGCTGAACTGTTTCGATGTTGAATGCTTTAATAGATTCTATTTAACGTAGTAGTGATTGTACAGTTGTTTGGGCGATTCTTGAATTTAGTCATTATTATTGTACAGTATATAAATAGTGTTGGAAAATATTCCTTTCTACATTTAGACTGACATGTGTAGACTTTGCAGGACGGCCTATTTGTTGCTGAATATATTTGCTGATTTTGTAAAATGTTTGTAATGATGATAGCTGTACTTGTTATACTTTGATAGCAACTGTTACTACTTTATCAGAATGAAATATTATGTAGAAAACTAGAACAGCGTGTATACTGTTCTACCGTGTTCTTTCTTTCGTAGTTTAAATAGCGTGTTAAAGGTTCTTTTGATATTCGTTCTGCTTGTTCCAACTCTTCCATGCTCGATTGATTTATCCACAGCTGCATATCCGAACTCCGCCTCAGGGTATCTTAGGATACCCTGAGCCTTCCCAAGCCAGGATAAAGGAGGAGGGTTCCGCGGTGGGCTTGCAACCCACCCGGGTAAAAAAAACACACGCAACAGAAACAACGCAACAAATAATGTGTTGCCCGATGTGCAGACCTGCATGGGAAGGACTAAGTACTAAGTAAGCATATCCGAAGAGTCACTACTTAGGATAATTGTATTTTGTGATGTGTGTGCTGTAGCCCATTTTCCGTCCTGTTACATATTCACTCTCACAAGGGCATCAGCATTGGCGAACCTGAGCCTAGAGGACCATCATCTTGCTCGAGACTGCTATTATCAGCTGCGCCAGCTTCGCACTGTCATCCGTTCTCTTACGTCTGCTGCTACTCTTACTTTAGTGCATTCTTTCGTTACATCTCGCATCGACTATTGCTCTTCGCTCTACATTGGCCTCCCATCCAGCAGATTGACTTGTCTTGACCGGGTGTTGCGCTCTGCTGCGCGCCTAATTGGGAAATCTCTAAATATGGTCATGTCTCAAACTACTTGCTTGAGATACTTCACTGGCTCCCTATTCGCCAGCGTATTGAGTTCAGGGTAGCTGCATTGGTATGGCGATGTTGTCAGGGCCTTGCCCCAACTTACCTCCGTGAGCTATACAGCTTTACATTGGGTATCTAAGGACGTCGTCAGTTACGCTCTGCTGATAGGGGAGTCCTCTTAGTTCCTTTTGCTCGTACTACTACCATGAAGAATCGAGCCTTTTCTGTGGTTGGACCAGTGGTCTGGAATGACCTTCCTTTTGAGCCACGCCTACACCCTGGGACTCTGCCAGGATCCTTTCTTACTAAACTTAAAACTATTCTTTTTGTGCGCGCTGGAGTCGGGAGCGCCTCTGAGTAGTTTTTTTCTTGAAGAAGCGCTATATAAATGTCCGAATGAATTGCCACACTTGAAAATCGTTAAGATATCAGCCTACCAATGACATCCTATCTGAAAGTAAAGGTGTCCTTTGTCGCCCCTTGCTTGTAGGCTACACAAAGCTAGAAGCCTACACCCCAACACTCTCACGTAGGCAAATCCGTAGTGGAAGAGTGGGAACTGGTGGTACAGGCGTAGTGGTACATTAAGAGGACAAGCAGCATACAATACAATTTACAATACAATTTATTATTTCTAACGCGCTTTAACAAGACACGTCTTGCACAAAAGTGCACGGAACACACCAGGTATCAACACAGTGTGAGAATTGCAGGAAATTAAGTAACTGGGGGCGGTCAGACGTTGATTTATGTGGACTTGGGGTGTGCAATGAAATCTGTCCCATGGAAGTTCATAGAAAGACTAGGGTGGGTTGAACCCCCTCAGCCTCCTGGCAAGTCTCATCCCGTATGCATGGAAAAATAATAAAACTGCTTAGAGCATTTGTCACTTCAGTACGGATGTATTGATCTGAGTTTTCTTGTCTAAAGTAGGCGGACAAAGAAGGATTCTAGTAGTATTGTATTGTATATGACCATTTATAAAGTGCTTCGCTCAGCAAAAGCCTTTCAGAAGCGCTCCCAGTCACCCAGTGCGATTGACTGCGAAAGAATCGACAGGATTTGATGCAAGAGAAAGATGAGAAAAGAGTATACCAGATAGAAAGGGTGAGCGAACTGATGGTGGAAGTCCATGCCGCAGAGAGGGACCTAGGCTGACCATCTGGATTGAGTTATGGCAAGCCTGATGCAGGAAACGAAGAGGTCAAGCCGATCAGAGGATCTAAGAGGACACGATGAACTAGTGGAGAGGGGATGAGGCATGAAATCACAAAGATACTTTGGAGCAAGACCCAACTGAGACTCAAGAACCAAAACAAGAACTTTGAATTAATTATGTGCAGAGTCATTAAAGTTGTCCAGTCGTGAATGTAGAGATGTGGGAGAATCTAGACGAGCCATCAGTCTAGCAGCAGCATGGAGCACAGTCTGTACAGGAGATGACGAACCTTAGGAAGGCCAACAAAGAGGGAATTACAGTAGTCTATCCATGAACAAACAAAGGCACAAACAATAATTTATTGAGGTAAAGGTTGAAGATGAAACAGAGCTGCTGATAACCCTGAGATGCGGCTTACCTGAACGTCGTACAAGTGAGTTAGCTTGAAAATATTTACAGTAGAGGTAGGGGAACTATCTATCGTGTGACACCTGGATTACAGGATGAAAAGAAGTTAGAGAACCTTTCAGAGTAATGCGTAGTCAAGCTCTTGGAACTGCTGGGGAGTGCCAAGCCATATGAGATGGGTTTTGGAAGAGTTTGAGGATAGGCAATTAGAATTAAGACATCCAAAGATGAAGATCTCAGAAAGCATCAATTTGACTTGCAGGATTGAGTTGAACTGAAGGGGCCCATGAACATAAGCTTGGACATAACAGGCGCGGATTTAGAGGGGGCGGAGCCGGCGTACGCCCCCCCTAAACCTGCAGCAAATGTTCTCAAACTAAACTGACCTAAAACTAATATAATGACAATTTGGGAATAGGATGTTTGAAGTAGCTGGACCGGTAGAATGGAGCTCTCTTACCGGAGATCTCTTACCTGTAAGCAACTGTTGCTAGCAGACGTTGCCCACGTGACCAATGACTTCTACCGTGACGTCATTCACAAAGTTCATGTACAGAAAATAATTTACGTAAATAGAAATTGGTCAATTTAAAAATATAATAATAATCTTCGTTTATTGACATTCAATCTGACAAACCGCAGAACGATTACATGTACAAGTTATACGAAATACGGCCTGCTTCGCACGACACGCAGTTCGGCTACAACAGGTTCGGTAACTTAACTAATGGCCTAAGTACTGGATCACTCCTGGTTCGGCCAAGCCAGGAGTGGGAGGGGCTATCTTTTATTTTTAGCAGAACCCGAGTCAAGCAACACAACAGCAAAGCGCCATATATACGGGGTTGGTAAGACATAAGCCTATCTTAGGCCTAAATCTCAAAAGATGGCATATGATTATCATTATAATTTTGCAGGGCTTTTTTAACGTGCAGTTCTACACAAAATGTGCAGTTCTAAATTGGTTCGTGCAATTGTAGAAGCACTTCCGTCATGTTCCGTGCAGTTAAAACTGGTAAAAATAGGCCATTTTCCTCAGACTGGGAGTAATTTACCATGGAGGACGAGAAAGGAGAGAAGAGGATGTGCAGTTCTAAAAATTCCTTAAAAACAGCCCTGTAATTTTGAAATTCGTCGTGCTGATTATAGCCGCCGAAAGCGTTCAGCTGCCGACATTATGGACAAAAGCAAATCAAGGATATAGAACTAGGCCTACTCATAGCCTATAATCATTCTCTTAACGCTCAGTGGCGTGCGGTCCATGGATGAGGCGCATCCCTTGCTTATTGAATATATTTTTTATACAAATACTAGTGTATTCAATTTCTATCATTACTATGTTAATTATCGTATGATAAATTGGCATCGACTAAGTTCTTATATTATTTTTATTTGGGGCAGAAAGGGGGAGGGGCAAATTCTCAGGGGACCGGCGGTGTGAGGGGGGCCCCGAGTGCCCGGGGAAAAAGTAAACAATGTAAGAAGTTTAACAAATACGAAGACATTCTGCATGTAGAATTGCGAGTTTGAAAATTATTATTAATACCATGTCACCAGCCTCAATTCTGAACTGTGTGATCTAATTTCACACACACACACACACACACACACACACACACACACACACACACACACACACACACACACACACACACACACACACACACACACACACACACACACACACACACACACACACACACACACACACACACACACACACACACACACACACATATATATATATATATATATATATATATATATATATACGGGATTGGATTGGTAGTATTTACGCCCCCCCTAACCAGAAATCCTGGATCCACCTCTGCATAATCAGCAAAACAGTTGCCAGAATGCCAGTTAGGCTACTGTTGTTAATGAATATCAGGCTATCAGCCTTGTAGGCCTGCAAGATCAAAAAGAGTCCGTCTAAGACAGAACTCTGAGAAATATCCGTACAACAGGGACCCACTGAGTTTTTATGGATATAAGCTAGCTAAAAAAAATACAGGGGAGAACAATCAACTGAATCAAGTAGTAAGTAAATAAGTAAGTAATGATTGTTCGTTTGTTCAATTATCCAGCTCACAGATAGGATTCGTAATTAGGTTATGTGGAAAGAGTTGACGAAGAGGGGCACGTGCACTTGTGGACGAAGTAGGAAAAGGTTGGCATGGTTTTTGGCCGTGTTAGAACAAGATTGCTCGCCATGGCACTAGAACAGACTTTACACTATGGTGCAACTCCCCCACTGGTTGCACTCTGCCAGTGCCAGTCCCAAGCCTGAATAAAGGAGGAGGGCGTCGCTAATGGTCTTTGTTGCCACACAGTGACGTTAAACTGCAAATGCCACCTCTTCCTTTGGGGGGGGGGGGGGGCGGTAGAGTAGGCCTAGTGGTTAACACGCTGGCCAAGAGTGCGAGAGGTAGTGGGTTCGAGCCCCCGTTGGGCGGATTTGCTTTGTAGGCTGCTATTAGCGCCGATTATTGCAGGCGGTCTGCTCAGTTGGTATAGTTAAGATTTGTGTATTCTGTGATCTCCGTTCTTGTGAATTGTTTAAATTGCATAAGTGTACATTGTATAACCGGTTGCGGTGTGTCAACCGGATTGTTAATAAAAAGAGAATATTATTGGTGCAATATACGTCGATGATGGCGCCTCTGAGCTCATTTATTGACGTCATGCAGTGTGAAGCACAAAACTATATATACTCGCCCGGCAAAGTGAACGGAGGAGGAGCTTGCGAAAAACATCGTGGTTTATTCGAGGTTTGTTGTGAATAATATTCAATTTTTAAAGTGCTATAGGGCAAGGATATTAAGATATTAAAATACCATATTACCGTTTAAAATGAACTGTGTACCAGACAAGGTGTGTTTTAGGAAATCGCGATCAGACGGACCAAAGCAACGTAGTAGGCCAAATTGCAGGTTGAAGGACTGCGCTGCATATGACAGAAATGCCCAGGTGGAGAGAATTTAAAGAATTAGATTTATTTAAGTGTGAATTTTTATAGCACCATTACAAGAGAAACTCCGCGGAGGCTCTCTCAATCAGTTGAAGCTCCATGCCACAATAAAAGAGAATGGTTTCAAGTGCTTGCGGAAAAGGGCAAAGAAAGACCAAGTTTATTTACGGAGATTTGCTAGGCAACTTATTCCAGACAGACCATAGGGGATGATAGGGAAGCTTTTGTGCAGCAGCAGTAGCATTGGAAGTTCGAGCCATAAGGTCAACCAGGTCATCTTGCGTGGAGCAGTTGTGATGTTCCAGGTTTTTTAAAACTCGTACATCCGACCCACTTACTTAACAACATAATATTTTTACATAGACCTCTACTACCATTCGCAGTTTGAGTAAGTAAGTAATGAGTAGTAAACATGATAACGAGGAAGATAAAAATGAAGTTAATGCTTTTAGAAAATTCCTGACATTTCATTTTGATGACCATATTAAGATCAATTTTCTGCCATCTAAGACTGAATTTGTTGTAAGACTTAGATGAAAGAGTGAGGGCACTAAATGAGGAATTATCGAAGGAAATGTAGAGTTGAATGTCATCAGCATGCAGACAGCGTTACTAAGTGGAATAGTGTTCAAAAGGAGAGTAATAGGCCTGTCTGTGGTAGATGGTTATGTGCCAACTAACGTGGGGCGCGGTGGTGTAGTGGTGGCGTCGTTGCCTTGAAACCGGAAGGTTTGAGGTTCGAATCCACCTCGCCGCGTAAGGACCTTGGGCAAGTCCTTCACTCACAATTGCTCAGCGCTTCGGCGTGAAACTCCGATGCAGTGTTCGCTCTGCATTCGGGAGCACCTCTGAGTAGATGAGCTTGAAGGGGCGCTATAACAAGTGCACATACAAACGTAATTTTGAAGTTGAAAAGTTGAACGTCACAAAGTTATAACTTTAGGATCAGACACAAAGTCAAAAATGTATAAAAGCAACAAAAGTTTTTATATTATTTATAGTATTAACATATATTCATATGTTTGACTTATTTTGTATGAAATCACTTGTTTAGGTGCAATAAAGAGCAACTTGCGGTCAAATCCTCCGTACCAGCAACGTTTACAAGTCCATCTTTTCCTTGTGCTTTGTAGACAACAGACTCGTCATGTTTTGCCTAATTGCTGCCAGGAAGTCTTCTTCACTCATCGTTTCTTTGCAAGCGTTCAAGGTAATCTAGACATCATCTGAATGCATTATGTTTTACAAGTTTTCATACACTTTACGTGGGAATAATTTTGTGGTGCAATTGTTTAACCTGTCAGTAAGTTTTGGCTGTGGATTGTTATTAAGACACTTCGTCGCCTGACAATTAAAAAACACTTCACTTCGTCGCCTGACAATTATCTTGTCGTATCTCCATTTTTTTCAAAATCGATCTTAGACTTGATTTGTAGCAATTTTTTTATATCTTTTATCACTTTTAATCATTAGGAGTTACAAGTCATTTTAAAAATATTCAACGAAAACTACCTGTCGTATGTCCATTTTCAGGATTTTTTGGTCATATTTCCAATTTATTTTGCCGTATCTCCAGCACCACATTCACGGTTTAGAAGTGCATTGCCGTATGTCCAGAGAAAGCTCATCGTTGATAAGACGATAAGGAGATACATCAATACATTGCCCACTTCGTTGTATCATAGTGTCGTATGTCCAGGGAATAAAAACGTTCTTTTATTAACCCTTACCGCTCCGATTAAAAATTAATTGGCCCGAAATTGTCCGGTGGGAGCGGACACAGGAGCGGTAAAGGTTAAAAAAGGTATTAAAATCGTGAAAATTGAAACGAACAAACTCGCAAATGATCGTGTATTGCTTTCTTTTATCATTTCATGGGGTTTTTTTCTCGTGAGAAAGACTTGCAATTTATTTAAATCCATTTTATACAAAATTGTCACAAATGTCTCAAAAACAATTTTAAAAGTTAATATTTTTAAATGAATTGTTTACGAATCACTGGCACGACTGTCCCTGATGTTGATATTTTAATGTGATGTTTATTGGCCCAAAGTAATTTTTTTCCGTAAAATTTTACCAAAACTTTAACCTCGATTTTCTCGGAATTCACAAAAGTGGAGATACACGAAGATAATTCTCAGGTGACGACTTAGTTATCCGTTAGTATTCTTAACACACCATCTAATAGTAGCTTCAGCTCTTGTATCAGCCATATGCAACCCAATAAAGCCCGCATGTTGGCATTTGATGTGCAGTGCTTCTTTCAACCTCCTAATCAACCTTTGAAGGATACTTTTTTTAAATGGCATATATTTTTGGTGCAATGATATAACCTATGATCACTGAATCTGCAACCATGAAACATGCATTGTGACAAACCCGAAAAATAGTAAATTTTGAATTTCAATAAAAGAAAAATGCTTACTGATTTTGTGCCCAGTACTAAATTCATTATCTGATTTTAATCATTTCAGAACGGTTCTGTGTCGTGGAATTACTTTGGCAACACATTGTCTGGCGGGTCGCTTCCCACAAGCGCAGTCTGCAAATTGAGTCCACCAAACACAAGAGGGCTGGCTTTTGGGTTGTGGAAAAGAAGAGAGCCCAATCCAAAGAAGGATGGTGTAGGACCTGACGCACAACTCATCTTTTCAAATAACAACAAGTGGTACCTGCATGGAGCATACGTTAGCCTCTCCCTGTGCGCTGTCTACATGACCTTGACTACAGCATATGTCTACCATCAGTTTTACAATGGGCAACTTTCTGATGAAATCAGCCCCGAACACCCTGTGGCCTTAGCAACATTGGGCTTAGCGTTTGGGCTTGCTCTTCTCTATCCCACAAGACTGCTAGTCAAAAGGACACTCTTCCGCATCTATTACCTTACAACAACGAACAGATTCACAGGCATAGAGTACACGTGGCTCATGACTAAAAATAGGGTGCTGTTTGGCCCAGAGAATGTCAAACTTGTGGAGCAGAATTCTTCGGTCCTCAGGGAAGTGAAGGGGAACTTCAGAATAAACGAGAACATGTACTACCTGCCACTTAAAGATTTCAAAAGTCCACTTTATTACAACATTATGGTTGGTAGTGTTATGCCAGAGACAACGGACGACGAAAAATAATGCACGGTTCAGAAGTTTGCAATTTATTTCAGCAAGAATAAAGTCCTGACATCAACTTCCGGCAAGTGCGACTCTAAACCCAGGATGTGAAGTATCGGACAGTGGGTATGCGGATTATTTGGACAGTTTCACACAGTTCTTTGAGGATCAACACGCTGATTTCTGAAACGAATGCAGAACACAATCTAATATATTGGATCTGAATCATGGCTGATGCCCTTCCTTCTCTGAACAAAAAAAGCTATTGCTGCTCGTGTTGTTAACACTATTACGAATTCACATAGCTTTCAGTTCTGTTGTCGAAATGTGTATATTGCAAACTCCATCTGGTAAGCAGTAAACCATTCACCATTTACAGAAACTGAATATATTCTAAATTCACAAAGTTGCTAAATAAATTATCAAGTTTGGTCGGCGGTTGCTAGTTTGTCAAGACTGTTTATCACAAAGAAGGGCATACTAAAAAAGTAAATGGAAAACCAATGCAGCTCGTCACAGAGGGGGCAGGGTTTAAAGCGGTGGAAACAACTGCTCACCATGCATTGAACCCTGGAAACACATGCGTTCCAATAAAACGCTTCAATGTTTTCACTGCTCACCCAAACCACTTTAACCACTGCTCGGGGAACAATTTCCCTCCCTCTGTCTGTATCAGGCACAATCCGCATCTGAGCTGGCATCTTGAATGCTGCCATCTTGAGCAGCATGTTATAATTAAGCAGAATCGAATATCGGCATTCAACATTGTTTAGGCTAATGTAGGCATGTGCAATAGTCTGGTGGCTGCTCCAAGATTGGGTTTCAAATCCCACCAGAGCAGGAAGTTGCCTTAACATCTTTGTCGGTTCCATTTGCTTCCTGTAGTGAAAATGGCTGTAAAAATGCAGAGATGTTTTTGTAGCCTCGTCATATGAGGTCAAGTCCCCTCCGCTTTGGCATGATCTTCCCACCAAGTCATCATCCTTAATCATAAACCATGATGTGGAAATGGTTGGGTGATACAAACCTGTACTTTGCAGTTAGGAAACATAGATAGACTTTTGATGTTATGTCCTACAAAGAAAAGCAATTGTCACTATAAAATGCTGCTTCAGGTAACACATGACGCATTATTGCATTTAACTGCCAGTGCTTTGCTAACACGTATGATTTCAACTACAGCTCGATGTGCGACATAAACACAGGTGTACACTGTACAGTACACGCAATTCTTACGACAACTGTAATGTAAGCAACTTTATTACGTGAAAATAACAGTTTATACTTACGAGTCATAGAAAAGTGAGTATTTATATACTGCCATCACATTAGGATATCCACAGAGTGCTACACGTGGATACAGACTCAAGTAAAGAAGCCAAAACGTAACCAGACACAGGAAGCTAATACTGAACTAAATAGATATTTGCAACTTAAAGCATAAAAATGTCCTGCTCCTTTAGACCTGCATCAACAGAATGTTTTCCATTAGATTCAAATTGAAGCACTCGATCCTTACTTTTTTACGATCTGAATGACATCTTCGTCATTGAGTTGGTGGTCCTTGCCGACTTTCTGCGGCTGATGTTTCACAGACGAACCCCAGACGATAGCGCTGAAATTTAACAAACAATCACTCAACTTAGGACAAGCTGAACTTTCTTGCACTATACACAAACTATAAGCAAGTGCTTAGTCGTTAAAGTATCAGTAAATCTCTGTAAAATCTTCTCATAAAGACAGCAGCAGTACATACTGGCATAAAGTTTTAACCTGGTTTCAGGATTTTGATACCCTAAAGGAAATTATTGCTGTTTACATCCCATATTATTAACCCTCTAACGGCCAGCATGTACTAAAATGTACGGGATCCAGGGGAGGGCCAATCCGGCCATGGCCCCCATTTAAAAAGTGCATGGGACGTGGGCCCCACCCATACGGTTTCAACAAGCCATTCAATCAATGCAGCGGAGAAAAAAAGCACGATACTAGAGAGGCAGGCCATAACTCCGACCAGGATGACTGATGACTAAAAAAAGGTCTTCAGATTTTTCGGTGACCAAGACGAAATTTTTCCTCTGTCCCAAGACCGAAAATTTTGGCCCCCTCTTCGAAAATTTCTGTATCCGCCCTTGATGGGAACCAATGCCATTCATAGTTAAAGAATTAAGACGTGAGCCTCGTGAGGCTGTTCACTAACTATTTGAACTCCTTCATGATGCTCCTGTGGATCTTGTTACAGAAGTCCTCCACCAGTCGATGATCCTCCTTCAGAACGACGGGCGATGTGTAGTCGGGAAGTTGACCCTTTGGTTTAGTGTAGCTGCAAGTTAATGACTACAAGTTAAAGCCATCTTCCAATGACAACCAACAATATCCGATAATAACCGACAATATCCCAAAATAACCGATAATATCCTATTTTAAAAAACCCACAATATCCGAGAGTAACCCACAATATCCGAGAGTAACCCACAATATCCGATAGTAACCAACAATATCCGATAATAACCTACAATATCCGATAATAACCAACAATATCCGGTAATAACCAACAACATCCGAAAATAACCACCAATATCCGATAATAACCAACAATATCCGATAGTAACCAACAATATCCGATAATAACCGACAGTACTGATGGACAAATTCGATCCATGAACCATTGAACATAGATCGATTATATTATGGCTGTCTAGTCTACATGCTACAGGACCTGACAAGTACTATTAATTCACATACGATTAAAATCAAAGACAGCGAGCATATACGCTTAACACAGTGGTCAGCCATGTACGACAATCTATCCAAAAGATTTATAAAATACAGAATCGCTTTAAGCTCCTCCATTACACATTTAAACAGCTATAAAAATTTGTGATGCCACATTTTGACATCCATCATACATTTTAAAGTGACAAAAAAATTACGGCAAAACTTCAGCAAGTTTGAACTTCAGGAGTTTGAACTTCTGAGTACCGTATATCAGATAACAGTAAAGGGCAAGGACACAACCAATGCAAACATTCAGAGTTTTTCAGAATTCTAAATTAAATGAAGCACCTTATTTTTAAACACTGAAAAAATTAATATGTCCCTGCCATTTAAAAAAAATCAATTATAATACAATTTTAAAAAAGTGCATTTTTTCATGCAACCAGGACTCGAAGCAAAAGATCAAAAGAAGTCTGCACACTACAACAGCATAGAGTCTACCGTACATGTATTCATGCAGACACACAGGTGTATGTAGCGATGAATTTCCAGGTTCAAACTCCCGAAATGTGTAATTTAAGAAATTTTAAAACTAATTCTCCGTGTTTTCTGTGTATTTTATGACCATGTCCATTGGTGATCCCCCCCAAATAGAAACCACAAAAATATTGATGGCAAAGATAGTGCATGCAGGTAGATGTGAGAAGGATGATGGAGCTACATAAATGGACGCTGAAGCAATCCTGCCTTGCAAATTTAATTAACTCACAGGCGGACGAGATGAAGATAAAACCACATCTTCTCCAGAAGGTCATCAAAATTCCATCTGTGATGGGCAGAGATTGGAACGCAGTGCGGAATCTTGTAGATGATGTCCAGCTCCTGAAAATTCCGCATTAAGCAGCGAATGAAATATTTAACCAACTCGACAGAAAGCTTTCTTAGCAGAACTGGCAAATTATCAGAATTTTACAGCACAATGAAAGTCCAATAAATTACAATCAATAGTAACTGCAATTGATCCTGTATCATGGCAGCTTAATGCTAACCTGAAACCATTGCCACGCAAAACAGTCAAATGCTATATATATTAATGATCAATTGCAAAGTGCTCGTAAGGTTTGCGGCAATCTGTCTCTTACGACCTTTCTCGACTATATGTGAGCCTGTATTTAATCAGCAGTTGATAGTTATTTAATCAGATATGGCTCCATATTATAAAATTAGCGACATCTACAAATCCCCTGAAGAGACACTACAGATGATATAGCAGATTTTGATAAGAATTTAAGTGGCAAATTGAACTGCTCTCCATAAATAATTTTCTACATCTAAAAAACAAAGAGCAGTTTCTAATCCACATAAAAGCTGCCAAAATACCTAAGTTTTTTACATCTAAAAATCAAAGAGCAGCTTCTACTCCACGTAAAAGCTGCCAAAACACCTAAGTTGCAAGTGACTTGTTTAACCTGAAAGACAATGTTCTAATAAAAGACAAAAGAAGCCGCAGACCTCGATGGAGATCTGGTCGATTTTGTTGAGGACATAAATGCACGGCACGTAGACTCTGTTGCCCTCGATGACGTCGATCAGGTCTTCAGTTGTAGCGTCGTGTCGTAATGTAACGTCCGCATTGTTGATTCGATACTCGCCCAGAATGACCTTTACTGTGTCGATGTCCAGTTCAGATTGCGCTACCTAGACAAAGGTTATCATCACAACATCATCAATTTTTCAGCATCTCCAACGGGGGGGCGTGGCGGTATAGTGGTGGGTTTGGGGCCTTGGAGCCAGAGGGTTCCAGGTTCGAATCCACTTCAAGCCACCACGTAGGGACCTTGAGCAAGTGCTTCACTTGCAATTGCTCGTGTGCTTCGGTGTGAATTTCTGATGCAAAGTCTGCGCTGTAGTTGGGAGTGCCTATCTGTAGCGAGCCTGAAGGGGCGCTATGGCAAATGGCAATGGAGAAAAAATAAAACCGCTTAAAACAGCAAGTGTATGATAAGAGCGACAAAAAAGATACAGCTTGGCAATAAAGTGTCAATTTATATGCACCAATCGCAAAGCAATAATTCAAAGCTTATCTTGTTCTTAAATTCTTTGAACTCAATAAAAAATTTGTTCTGCAGTTTATTTTCTAAAAGACAGCTACTCAGTCCCACAAGGTTCAGTGTATCAATCGCAAAATATTTGTGAAGCATTTTGTAAACTTTACATTAATGTTTTGTCGTGTAAACATATTACTATCAATGAATAAATTATTTAAAGTGGATTGGTTCAGTGCTGCAGACGTGCAAGTGCTTAACTCTTTACCCCTTCATTTTTAAATTTTAAGGCCGTTTTCAGCGGATATTCTCGGGGCAAACGGGTAAAAGATTAAGCCATCACATAATCACAACACATTCAGTTCAGCAAAAAGTACTGCCTGCCTTTTTGCACTATACTTCAAAATCAAGTTTCTTATCAAATCTCATACAAGCACAATCCAGAACTAATAATGCCTCGCTGACAAATATAAAAAATCATTGCAGTAAATGGAAGTAATTCAAAATCAGTCTTCCGATGATCAAAATTTGATGTTACAACTATGTTTCCTTCATGCAACCGGCCAGGACTTGAAGTGAAAAATCAAAATAATTATGTTGCAATCACAGCATAAGCCATACATGTATTCATAAAATAGATGTATGTGAGATGAATGGTTGGGCAAAGCATTAAAATATACAGTTATACAGTTATGACAACTGAAGAATATGATGCAAAATTGGTAATACCAGAAGACAGTGAATTGGCAATTAGTTGGAAAGGTAAATAGTGACTGGTAAATGGGAATGGCAAAGTGAACAAACACGGATTGCAATGGACAACGCTGGGTTGCTTTAAATATAAAATGCATCAACACGATTTGCTTGCCACTCCGATGAAAACTCCAATGAAGGAAAAGCAGAAGACGATTGTTCGTCAGAGACTGAAATGTTACCGTGGCTGTAAGGTTGATGCCACCCTTGTCCTTTCTCTTGAAGGTGATGTTCGATGGAACCTTGTTCAGTCGCAGTCCAAATCCTTCGAGCTCCTGCTCCAGAATCTTCTTATGTTGCAATGGTTTTAGCACGTCCAGAACAATGAAGATAAGGCTGCACGTACGTGCCACTGACGTTTAAAAACAAAAGATAATTATTATTTATATTTCTATTTAGTAATTTTAGCTACTGAAATATAAACATAAATTCTCATCATTAAAAAATGAAATAAGGAAAAGCGATTTGGGAATTTTGGCACAGTGTGCTGATTGCCTTTAGGCAACGGCATAAGTTGGTAAACAGTGAAATAAAAAAATTGAGAAGCAGATGATAGAGCTGAGTGCAGTTTGCTTCAAAGAAGAATAACAAAGATGAATCGCAAGCAATTTCTGGCAGAGGGTATTTTGGTTTGGTCCAGTGATTTTCAACCTTGAACTGAACTCCTACATAAGTGGGCTGGAATGGAGGTATTGAACGCTACAGATCAGCAGGCACTCCATACTTCCAGGTGTGATTTGGGATTGATTAAGTACATTATAGGTACAAAATACGATTGAAGTACCAGACTAGAGGGACTGTTGACTTCCGAAAGCCACACGGTATACTTACAAAATAATCAAACATGTCTCACTGCATTTGTAATAGAGCTAAAGTCTTTAAATGATGTTAAAAAAGTTCTGAAGGTCATTTTACAGACTGATGATCGTCTATGACTTATCCATTGAAAGAATTCCATTTGCTGTAAACGTCAGAAGAAGAAAAACTGGAAAACTTACCTGCAATAACCTGCTTTCCTCTTCCCTTTCCATCCTTTGCTCCTTCAATGATTCCAGGAAGATCGAGCAACTAAACAGAAAACATTTCCATTTAATCAATACTAGCTAAAATTAAATAATCCACTAGACTGCAGCAATCCCACATTACTGAAGAAAAGCTTAAAATTATGAAGCATACTTCAAACAATTTTCAAACTTAAACCAAGTCTAAACATTGAAAACTAGTACCGCAATACATACTTCAGACCAGTATTTATAACTTTACATCCACGTGAACCACAGTTTCTTGCATCAAACAAATGCATTTCGCATCGAACTTCTTCTGTCCATAAGTACTTGATATTACAGAGAAAGAAGGCCGCCAATTCAATCGAACCTTTGCTATGGTAAGAAATATGTGATCAAATAAATCATGAATGGCTCATTAATACTGTTCCACACTCTTATCTTCGATTCATCATTGAGTTTATCAGAGTAGCGCTAAATGACCCTGCATAGCATAAGTTGATGACAATTATAAGCAATGTAGCAGATAATCGTTTATTATCATTAATTGTGTCTTTGCTTTGTTTAATTTATAATTTAAGTAGAAGTATAAGCTAGTTAATTTAAAAGTGGTGAATAATTAATTATAATTACTTAATTAATTGAATATAATTGTAATTAAGTATGACATTCAGCTTTGCCAAATTGAATTGCCAATGATCTGAGCCGGTAATTGTTGACCAAGAATTTTTTTTATGAAACACTGACAAATCAATTGTATTGGCAAGTTCTGGCTGACGAGCCTTTCGGATTTTAACAAAACCACAGTCAAGATGATGCAGCATTGTTCACACCCCAGCTGCGATATCATGTTAAAAATGCAATAAACCAGTACTGTTGGTCAGGACGATTTAAAAAATGTAATCGCTTCTTAAAAACCGACTCCTTATGCAACTCTAAAATACTCAAACCATACATTAAACTTTGTAATTTTTTTTATCTTTGTCATACATAAAACAAACTGCCAAATTTCAGGTGTAATCACTTGACAACTATAAATGTGTGCATAAATAACTAGAGCGAGAATTGTAGTTCATCACCAAAATTAATGGTCAACGCATTTACATAGGATAACTCTGGTGATCAAACTAGCAACCATCATAGTTCCCATACCTATGGTGTCACAACTTTGCGCCTGTGGCACAAGCAGATAGTCCGACGTTACAATTTTGTTCCTATAGAATGCAATCTGAATTTTAGGAAATATTACGCACCTGTATCTTAGCTCCTTTATACTTAATGCAGCCAGGAACAGTTGTCAGGGTTGTAAACTCATAAGCAGCCACCTCTGAATAGACACCGGCCAGATTCGTCAACAAAGTCGACTTACCAACGGATGGAAAACCTAAAAATACAAAATACAAATCACATTGCAGCAATCAATGTAACAGAACATTGTTGCTTTTAAGAGGTTTTTAAAGTAATTACACACAAAAACTCAAAATATAGTATGACTGAAATAGCTTGAGGCATGATTCCAGCATTTCACTACATAAGCAAAAGTCTCTTACTATGTCTTGGTTTTGGATCACAAAATGAAATTGTGCAGTGAATTTAGACATTTCAATTCGGTCAGAGAAAACGCATGAACTGAAATTTGACAACAGATCTTGCAATTAACAATAGGAAATTAATATTTAGCAAGTTAACTATATCAGTTCTAAAATTCACAATGAAATTTTGATTAAAGACTCTCATTCCCAGGAAATTTTTATTTCCACTTTTCCCTGTATAGATGCACTGGTCGGCTAGCCAGGGATCACTTTTTCGCATTCTATAAACTTCTTTAAGACTTAATTGTAGCACAGCAGTTGGACTGGGTATACCTTTCAGCAAAGCTTCTCTTTCTCTTAAAAGCACACTTTACAAATCCTTGAAATGAATTAATATTTCACTTCTTTGAAAAAAAATTTTATGACAATATGCACTACACTAGGCAGAATCCTAGTCAAGCTGCCAACCATAACAAGAATATCACCTATATGTCATTTTAAACAAAATAAAAATTAACTAAATACAAAGATCACAACTTACCAACAAATCCAATTCGAGCGTCACCAGTTTTCGCTACATCAAATCCTTCTCCTGTTGCCCCCGAACCTCCTTTTGGCTCAATCAGCTCACGTCGTAGCTTAGCAAGTCGGGCCTTTAGCAAACCCAAGTGACCCATCGTTGCTTTGTTCTTTTGTGTCCTAGCCATCTAAAGTTCAGAACAGCAAGTTTCTAATTTAATTCAATGCCTACATCTGCTATTTCATAGCATATTTAAGGTGAAAACCTGCATCATTAAATATCAACCTTTCATTACTGCCAAGGAGATGTCAAATCTTATGCTTCCATTTATAATGAGAATCATTTTTAAGGAATACATAAACAGTCCAAAAATATACTGAAACCTCCGTAAACTGCCATTATATGAGAATCACATATAGAGCCGTGCTCTAATTAATTAAGGAGGTTGCTTTGTAAAGTTCAATCAAAGTTGGGTTACAAGTCTCCTCAGGACCATTATGTCATGCATTTAATTTAATTCTAATTGCTTTTCTTGAGTTCTATAAGACTGCCTTCGGAAAATCAGGCATTTGTGAATTTTCAGCGTTTTCGGGGATTCGGGTTGACCCAACTAGGTAAGTCATCTTACATTGAAACATGTGGAAGGCAGTCCGCCTTCTTAAATTATACAAAAACCTTTACTGAATCTTGACCGAGTAAAGAACAAATGTAAACCTCGCTTTCGATCTCCGAAATTCTCTCCAATATACCCATTTTAATTAATTTTAAACACAAAACTTTACAAAACAAACGTGGAACTGTCAACACGATTCTTGCAACACTTCTTGGCTCGTGCGCCGGATGTCGCTTGGCGCTTACTTCAGTAAGTAAGCAGTTTAGAGTAGTAGTAGTCGTTTAAAACTATAGTAGTCGTTTAAAGTATGTATGTATAGACCTGGGAGTCGACCCCAATAAGTCGACCCCAGTCGACTTGGTCATCCCAAGTCGGGTCGGGTCGTTTCTGCTCACCGCAACTGACCCCAAGTCGAATTTTGTAGATAGAAGTCACTTGAAGTTGTTTTTACCCCAAGTCGACTTAAACCGACTTGAGACACAGACATAGTTAAATTTGTCACTTCAAACCAATGATTGTGACAACATTTAAGCAGCTTTTGCTGCCTAGTGTGTTTACAAGAATGAATGAGGCCTTTGCTAAACAGAGACTTAGGCTAGGCTACTGATTATTTTACCGGTAGGCTATCGTGCAGACTGACGTCTGCCGATCTATTCATATAATTTGTAATTTTATACTTAAACGTCACGCTTAGGCATGCGCTTAATTAAAATGGCGCAACAAAATGTTACTAAAACATTAGCACGTGTGCTTATCAAGCAATCAGTGAACTTCTAGTGGTCAGTGAATTCGTTGCAAAGAAAGCTGGATTTACAAGGCCTATAATAAATCGATAGTTTGGCGCTACTTTGGAGCGCTGTATCTGGAGTTGTCTGCAGACGTAAAAACTATTGTAGGACCAATTGAAACCAAAGCTCGAGGGTACGTACCATACGTATTCTATTTTTTGAAAGGTACGTACGTATTTTAACGTACCCTATTTTAGGGTACGTAAACAATAAATAAAATACGTCAACCACGTCATTGATCATTATAAGAATGTTCAATTTAATTTAGGCAAACACTCACCACGTAGTAAATTGCTGCAATGCTATATTGTAGGTCTATGCTTATCCAGCATACATTGCACTTAATGCACTAATGTCAGTCAGTCGTCTCAGTTCTGCTGCAGCACTTCAAAGATGTGTTCTTGTGCGATTGCCTGATCCAACCCAGAACTGCTTGTCGAAAAAATTGCATTCAATCAAATAATTGTTTTTCGCATTTGTCAAAACTTTCACATGCGTCCATTCCTTCACACGTCCTCTTGGCATCGCTGACTGATGCGTAGGCTATATCAGCGGCGCCCGCAGGATTTTTTTTGTACGCACAGAAATTTTTGATGGAGGGGCGAAGAGGGAAAATTTTTCGTTAGGGTCGCCGGAAAATGATGACCTTTTTTTTAGTCATCAACCTAGAATTTCCCAAAAACATACCTTTTTTATCCGCCGAAAAAACAGATGACCTTTTTTTAGTCATCGCGCTGTACGTCTGCGGGCGCCGCTGGGCTATATAGATATAGGCCTACTGCAACTTTCGAGTTAGACTACACCAATTTGCAAACCAGCGACGTGTACCTAGCTCTCATCAGAAAGACAGTACAATTTGCATTAAATTAATTATAACCAAAGAATTTATCGAATTAAATTTACTGCTACGCTACCGGAAGTACCGGTTTCAATGACGCATAGACCTACAGTTGACGTCAGATTATACGTTGGCTATGGGTCGCTGAGTAAACCAAGCATAAATAAAATTTTCGTGTATGGTACGTATCATACGCGTATTCTATTTTTGAAAGGTACGTACGTATTTTAACGTATTCTATTTTAGGGTACGCGTACCCTCGAGCTTTGATTGAAACAATGAAAGACTTTACTGTCAGTGAGTAAGCTTACTCACTGAGTAGGCCTAGTAGCTGTAGTAGCCTATACTGTAGGCAGGGGCGGATCCAGGGGGGGGCCAATCCGGCCATGGCCCCCCCCATTTAAAAATTGCATGGAACGTGGCCCCCCCCATTTGGTTTCAAAAACATGTAGTGGGAGAGAAAAACAGGACATCTGGCCCCCCCCTATCAGAAAATCGTACGGGACGTGGCCCCCCCGTTCGGAAATGGCATGTCCTTTTCCCGGAAAATTGGTTGATGACTAAAAAAAAAAAAAAAAAAAAAAAAAAGGTCATCAACTTTTTTGGCGGATAAGTTGGTATATTTTTCCCGGAAAATTGGTCGATGACTAAAAAAAAAAAAAAAAAAAAAAAAAAAAAAAAAAAAAAGGTCATCAACTTTTTTGGCGGATAAGTTGGTATCTTTTTCCCGGAAAATTTGGTCGATGACTAAAAAATTTTTCTACTGTCTCACAATACCAAAAATTTTGGCCCCCCCCTTCGAAAATTCCTGTATCCGCCCTTGACTGTAGGATGGATGCGCTTGCAATGCTATATGCTACATGTAAGTTGCGAAATGATGTTAGTGACCACAAAATTACGAAAACAGAATTAGGCCTACAAATTAGGCTTATCATAACACGCCATTCACTGCAACCACGCAGTTCGCGGTCCGCTATTTTATCTTAGACCTTGCGCTTTTTACAAATTTATTTAATATTAATATTAATATTAAAAGAATAATAATAATGAGTGTAATCTGAATAATCACAGACAATGGACAAGCTAAAATTCATAGGCCTAATAATTTGCCGTCGCATTGTCTAGGTTACTAGATGGCCCAAAGGCCAAAGCATCACAAAACTATTCAAACTGAAGCACAAACAGCTTGAAATGGGCTTAATAACACTTGAACAAATTCATGCTTCAATTAAGTGTTGAGGCCTCATTACTCATTTGTAGGCCTAAATGAAATTAATGCTTGCAGGAAAATTGGCTTGACTTCTTGCATTAATAGCCGTACGTAGACCTAGGCTAATGGCTGCATGGTATATCATGTCGGAAGTCGACTTCAAGTCGGAAGTCGGTTGTTTTTCTGCCAAGTCGGGTCAAGTCGTTTTGGCGCCGAGAAGTCGACTTCAAGTCGACCTCAAGTCACTTTAGGGTCAAGTGGGGTCAGATTAGCTTACCAAAGTCACTCCCAGGTCTATGTATGTATGTATGTATGTATGTATGTATGTATGTATGTATGTATGTATGTATGTATGTATGTATGTATGTATGTATGTATGTATGCATGTATGCATGCAAGTATGTATGTATGTATGTATGTATGTATGTATGTATGTATGTATGTATGTATGTATGTATGTATGTATGTATGTATGTATGTATGTATGTATGTATGTATGTATGTATGTATGTATGTGCGTTTAATTCCAAAACAACAGGCAAAACGTTGAAAGTGCACATTGGCAGTATAATTAGTACTTATGGTTGAGTTTATAGAACATCTTTCAAAATTTTATTTTGGGGATAAACTAAGGTTCATACAAAATTTATTGGGTATGTGAAATCATAGGTCTTAGACTTAGAGTCTTCGAAGACTCTAATATCTTTGCTGAAATTGTATACCGTTTGCCGAAGGCCATTAGGCTAACCCTTCCCTCTCAGATCAAAAATTATTAATCGGCCCAAATTTGTCCGGTGGGAGTGAACACATGAGTGGCAAAGGTTAATGGATCTCGCTGCAGTGGGAAGAAGCTACGGAGGATAAGAAGTTCGTTTACTTTGACAGTTCTAAAGAAAAGAGCACGGTGCCAAGTTAACCTTTGCGCTAACGATTCTCAGGACGGCAATGCATAAAGGCTGTTTGTTCAGTTTGATGTTAATTAAGATTACTGCATAACTTGTACTTGTAAAGTGCAGTGCGTTTGCAGGCGTTGAATTAAACAATAAATATTATTATTATCATCATTGCCACAAAGGTAAAAATAATGGCGCTATAAAACATAATCTATAAATAGGTGGATGATTTTAGAGACCGCCGTGAATGCATAGATATAATATGAATGTTGTTTAAAAGATTTACAGTGGTTTTTAATTTTGTCTTCCGTTCGCTGTGGCTCTTTAAGCTCAACTACACATGCTTTCGAAGACTCATTTCAGACTAATTTGAGTCGCTAAGCAGGATTTGCTGTTTTTAAGTAGGTGGTTAATACATAAAACAGTTTTACGACTCAGACGCACATTGATTTAATAACGTGGTACGCCACCTAGCTGTAGATTGATTAAAACAGTAATGGCTGCCAATACACTTGTTTTTTTGTACAAAGAGTTGTGCGACGGTCAAAATTAAGAACACTGTGTTTGTAATGTGAGCCTTTGTATTATTGATTTGACATTTTTGCAGAAGTGTGTGTTTTTCTTTTACATGTGGAGTTTGCGCTAGTACATACTCTATCATCTATGCGCATTTAAAACAACGGTTTTTGGTGCCTGGATATGTGTTAAAGTAGTGGCATTTTCATCTATAGCGTACTTGAAGCCCTAACTGGAAAAACAACCTAGTCCTTTTTTGATAATATTTAGTTAAATGTGTCCTGCTATATTTGTGCTATGACCAAGTGAAGGTTGCCTGGTGGCCTTCAGGAAATTACCGGACAATGGCTATTAAAATTGAAATCCTGGCCTGTAGCGTTTCTTTGATTAATAATTGCAGAGGCCAATTTTGGTGGGCTGGGAATGTTACTCCATAGCAAATGCTTTAATAATTAAAAATTGAAGTTAATAATGCTTTTGATATTTCGTTAAGATTTCTATACTTCAATACAGTGTTTCATTCTGGATGATTTGCAGGTGTTTTGGTAGTTCTTTTTCTTTGAAACTATCCATTCAGATCTGACAGTGCTGAATCGGATAAATATGATAAACTATTTAGTCTTAACAAATTTATAACTACAGTCCAGGTTAAAAATTTGACTTGTTTTCTTTGTAGTTTCTGATTTAGGGACTTTACAGTTTGAGTCATTGTCAATAGCGGACCTTAACTGTCAATTTGCATCCTACTTAGGGTTTTAATTTTAATATTTAAACGTTAATGTTGGAGCAAGGAGAATGTGAAGATCACAGGCCTGATAAACCAAAATCGCAGTCTTTAAAATACCCAAATTACCGATTGCTAGTGCACAACATAATTCTTCACCACAAATGTGCGATGTTTTATTTGTTTGATTCTTTCTTAAATCAGATGCTGTGATGGCCGAAGCTTCCATTTTGCAAAAGAAGGGAATCACTTTGACAACTACGGATGACTTGTCTTTCCAGCGCAAGCGTCACTGTTCCGCTCCTCAGGATTCCGCATCAACTTTTGCGCTCCTCACGACACACGAATATGCAAGCAAAATCTTGTCTGGACTCGATCATTTGCGAGAGTCCGGACTCCTGTGTGACTACACGCTCATTGCAGGCGGTCTTGAACTGCACGTACATCGAGTTGTCATGGTGGCATGCAGCGACTATTTCCGTGCGATGCTGATGGGCGACATGCGGGAGAGCAAGGAGAGCAGCGTGCAGCTTCAGGGGATTACTGGCACCGGACTGCAGGCTGTTATCGATTTTGCGTATAAGGGCTGGCTCAAGGTCAACCTGGAAACAGTGGAGGAGATACTTGCGGCTGCATCCCATCTTCAGGTAAGTGAAGCGGTCGAGCTGTGCGCCCGGTTTCTCGACCACGCCGTCACCGTTGAGAACTGTGTCGATATTCTGAACATCACCGAGCTCTACTCGCTGACGAAGAGCCAGGCGAAGGTGCGTGCGTTCATCCTGAAGAACTTCGAGATGATCGCCGACTGCGACGAATTCTTCAAGCTGAGCTGCGCCCAACTCGCAAGTCTTCTGTCGGAGAATTCGCTCTGCGTGCAGTCGGAGTACATTCTCTTCGAACTCGTTCTCAAATGGATCGAGTTCGACGAGGCGGAACGGCGACTGAACATCGCTGCGCTGATGCGCAACATCCGGCTGCCGCTTCTCAGCGGCGAGGAACTCGTAGAGAAGGTGAGCCGGGTTGAGATGATGACGTCAAACGACGAGTGCTTCAAGCTGCTCGTTGAGGCGAAGGATTACCACATCATCGTGAACAAGCAACCGCTGCTGCAGTCGAGCCGGACGCACGTCCGGTCGGAAAAGCACCGTCTCGTCATCTGCCACGACGAAAACCTCGAATGTCTTGACTTTGAGACGGGGCACCACACCTACCTGAAGGACAACCCCATTCCGCTGTACAACCCGTGTGTCTGCGTCGTCGACAACTTCATGTACGCGTGCGGCGGGAAGTACGACAGCAACGAGAACAACGACATCGCGACGGCGCGGTGCTTTCGCTACGATCCGCGCTTCGACACGTGGTTCGAGTTGAGCGCGATGAACGAAGCTCGGCAGGACTTTGTGATCGTCCCGTTTAACAGCTCTCTGTACGCAATCGCCGGGCAGGACGAGAACATGGTGATGTACACGGTTGAGCAGTTCAACATAAGCAACAACGAGTGGGTCATGTGCTCAAACATCGCTAGCGCCATCTACGGACACGCGGGATCGCTTTGCTATAAGCGCATCTACGTGTCGGGCGGGCAGAAGTTTGACGGACACAGCAAGGGTTTCATGTCGTACGACCCGGTCACTGACGTATGGCGGGACGAACCGCCGATGCTGACGCCGCGCAGCAACCACAACATGGCGGAAGTCGGCGGTAGACTGTACGTTGTCGGCGGAAATGTTGAGGACTCGTACGGGTTTCCGGTGCCGGTGACTAGCATCGAAATGTTTGTTCCGGTGACCGGAATGTGGGTTTGCTGCGAGGCAACGCTTAACATTCGCGAGGCAGGCGCAGCGGTTTTAGAAAGCCGAATCTACATTGTCGGCGGAATTAATGGGCAGCACTACTATTCGGATAAGGTTCTCCAGTACAAGACGGACACAGATGAGATCATTACGATGGAAAAGCTGAGCACCAGGATTCACGGACGGGCGTGCTGTATCCTTCAACTACCTCGCTACATTTGATCTGCACTGTTTGTTTGTTTGCCTTACAAATTTTTCGTTTAGATTTGGCTGTCAAGACTTGTGAAATTTGGTAAAATTAGAATTTAAGGTGCAAAAGAGTTAGGTTTTGAAGTGGCTTTATATTGGTTTTATGTTATTTATTGAAGTTTTTTCTATGACACGAAGTATTTGTCAAGTTGATGCACCATTTCAATATTGACTCAGACATTATTAATAGCAATATAGGTATGTGGAAATTGACAATTGCATAATTATGTCATACAGAGTAACTTGAAGAACAGTTTATGATTTAATACGATAATTAGTATAACTTCAAGGCCACAATGGAATTGTTCATGTTAGCTAATAGTAATAGTTAAGTCAAATATTTATGATGAGCTTTAGCTGTACATGAGTTTACTGTTGATTCCCAAACTAATAAATTCATTCAGTTAATTTAAAAGGATGCAATTTTTGGATGCAGCATTCACGTGTTCTGCATTGTCTGTTCAGCCCTGGACATTATTTTGAAGCCATGAGCCTGGCTGCAACGTGCATATAGCATTAACCCATTCGCTACCGGAGGTAAAAAATTCCTGTGACCGAGGTTATTAAACAGACAGCGCGGCACCGCCGGATATATCCGGCACATAGGGCATACGATTTATTTCCTCTGCCGGATATATCCGGCGTCCTAGGTATCAAATGGGTTAAGAAAATGTCAAACTGAAATATTTATTGTTAAAAATTTCTTCACAGACCCAGCTGCAATCTTGTCATTTGATGCTCTGCCATTGGCATAATAAATGATTTTTAACCTGACATCTGCTAACTCTGATCAATCACGTATCTGTCAGACTTGTAAAGGTGTTTAACGACAACACATGGCTTTCTGAATGGCCATGTATTTTAATGCTGTTCATCATATCTATTCATGAACCCATATAACCATTTGGGTGTGTAGTGGTAGGTTCGGTGCCTTGGATCCGGAGGGTTCCAGCTTCGAATTCACCTCAAGCCAAAGCATAGGGACCTTGAGCATGTCCTTCATTTGCAATTGTTGTATGCTTCGGTGTAAAATTCTGATGCAGTCTCCATGCTGTAGTCAGGAGTGCATCTAAGTAGAGAGCTTGAAGGGACGCTATGGCAAATGCGAGAAATAAATAAATAATATCTACAGTAGCGGCGCTAGGGGGGGCTGGGGGGCTAAGCCCCCCCTAAAAAAGGCCATCCATTTTTTCCCCATGTAAAAATAAAATATTTGGACGATTTACCCCCTTTAGCCCCCCCCAAAAATAAGCGCAAGGTACGCACGAAGTTTGCGAGACAGTTCGGTGGTCACGAAAAAGGACCATTTTTCTGAAGAATTTGGTCGATGACTAAAAAAAAAAAAAAGGTCATCAGCTTTTTTGGCGGCTGAAATGGAAATTTTTCTCCGGATTTTGGTCGATGACTAAAAAAAAAAAAAAAAAAAAGTCGTCAGAAATTTTTCAGACTGAGACAGTGGCGTAGGCAAGGGGGGGTTTCGGGGGTTAAAACCCCCCCCATTGGCTCCGGAAAAAGGTTTTTTTAAGGCTATTTTTCCATTTAAGTAGGAAAAAATAGCAAAAAACAGGGTTTCCGGCCATAAAACCCCCCCATCAAAAATTCCTTGCTACGCTACTGGACTGAGAACGGAAATTTTTTCTGAAAATCTAGCCCCCCCAAAACGAAAATCCTGGCGCCGCCACTGAATATCTATGTAGGGTTTCTTCCATCGCATGTCTATCCTTGGGATATCTTTACTTTAACTTTGGTGTGCTCCGGTCACTTCTCTTTGCACTTAGCTTTTGAGGCAACTGTGGTTCTACATACACGCACAAGTTGCACAGCCATTTGAAGGCAGAATATGGCTTTCTCGATTGTGGGTCACTCTGTTTGGAATATCCTCTCCTGTGGTGACCTGTGTTCCCTGCCTTTCGCAGGACTTGTCTAACTCTTTTATAAACTGCTCAAGACTCTCTTCTTTATTGAGGTGTTCTTGACTCAAGCACAGCAAAAAACTAGTCTTGAGCAGTTTATAGACAACATTGGGAACGCAGGCCGTCGTGCTCTTGAAGGGTCGCTAATCTCGCTATACAAATTGCATAGATATATAGATAGATGTCAAGTTTTAGAAGCTAAAATCAAATCTTTTCAGCCACCTTTACTCCCCGACATATACAGTGATGGTAGTAATCTCTACCAAGATGCAACCACCTTATCATGCACATGGAAGTAATTGAAGATTCAACTTCATGCAACTAAGCTTACTTGTGGAATAAAAGATGCAATACATAACCACATTATATTGCGTAGGGAACAGCGGCGCCCGCAGGATTTTTTTTTTGTACGCACAGAAATTTTCGAAGAGGGCCGAACAGGGAAAATTTTTCGTTAGGTCGCCGAAAAAACTGATGACTTTTTTTTTTTTTTTTTTTTTAGTCATCAACCAAAAAATTTCCCAAAACATACCTTTTCTATCCGCCGAAAAAACTGATGACTTTTTTTTTTTTTTTTTTTTTTTTTAGTCATCAACCGAAAATTTTTCAAAAACATACCTTTTGGGTCATCGCGCTGTACGCACTTACCTATGTGCGTACGCCTGCGGGCGCCGCTGGTAGGGAATATAAAATCAAGATGCAACCAGGTTGCGTTGCCTGTGGAATAAACGACTTCAAAATTTCAGCTAACTTGCATTAAGTGTTTTTACTGGAATGCAACCATCCTCCCTGATCTGTCTAAAAACCAAGATTTGACCACTTTGCCACGATGGTGGAATGAAGAAAAATCCAAAGTGCAGCCCAGGGCCGGATTAAGGCATGTTCAACATGTTCGGCCGAACAGGGTCCCCACACTTTAGGGGCCCCACACATGCGTGAACAAATTCTGAACATGTTTAGATTCTTAGCAAATTTCAACCAAACGACTAAAAAAGTCATCAACTTTTTGGAGGGGAATAATCGGTATATTCTACAAAGTTTTCAACCAAATGACTAAAAAAAGGTCATCAGAATTTTCGGTCGAAGATCCACAAAAAATTTCCTGGACAAGACCCCACATTTCTTAATCCGGCCCTCGTGCAATCCACCATTCCTTACCGCTGATATACCAAACATTTTAGTCTCGAGAGAAATGGTGAACAAGAACACCACATGAACAACAGAATCTGGAAGTTTATTATCCTCAAGCTAGAAAAAAATGCAATCTACTCATAATCTATAAAGACCAAAAAGTTAACAGTCAATCTACACAAAAGACAAACTATACACAAGAGCGCCATCACATTTATACGCTAACCGTGGTAACTATGAATAAATATTCAGTGATAATAAACAGCTTCAGGTACTTCAGACAGGCAATGTTTCCTAGGAAGTTCAGTGCAGGGAAGTAATGAGTACCTGCTATGCACAGACGCCACAATTTAAATGAATTGCATATAACTGTCACGGGATATTAGTGAGAAGTACTTGTTTCTAATATTAAAATTACACTGTTTTGTCCAACTGTGGGATGATTTTTTTCTCATCGAAACCAATTAAGTCCCACTTGTGATAATTTACACACAAAAAACACAGAAAAATAACACAGCTACAAAAATGGAATACAGGAAGACAAAATTACCCTACCACTCTACATATGCATACACAATAGCTATCATGGTGTCGCAGTTATCTGGGGTTATTGTACATCTACTGGTACTATGAGAATTGCCGAAACATAACAAGACTAGGAGAGGGAGGCTAAACAACACCGATCCCCTTGGCAATTCTCAATGTGTTTTCTGGTTGCATTTATATTTTTAAGCAGACAGCTGGAGTTTGCTGACACTTGAAGGGGTGTATACTAGCCATTAATGATTGGTTCCAATCAAGGTTATCTTTGGAAATGTACTTTTTGATGCTGTAAACATAATACAATCATTGTCTATACAATCATTGTCTTTGCGAATGTGTTGTTTGAAAGGCTGTTTCATTTTATGGTTCATCACAAGGTTTTCAGTTCCCCCAGATTTTAACCGAACTGGTCTGTTACTCTTGTCTTGCAGTCTAACATTTTCAGTTTCACAAGACGTTTGAACCTGCTGCAGAAAACTTGAAGAGTTTAAAATTGTGTAGCAATCACTGACTGACAATTCTTATATTACCCACGCAGCCAAATTAGAATTCGCGATTACATAGGTTTACAAGTTGCCTTTGTATAAGACCCCCATTCAGAGTAGTTAAACCTGAAAAACAACGAGTCCAATTATCAGTGTTGAATGTATGCTATAAAGCTCCCAGATGCTTTAAAAACTAACTAAATTTGATTGTAGTTCAGGTTAAGTAGAAAAGCAGCAAATTATGCATACAAACTAAAGCCAATTTAACACTAAAGCCAATTTAACATAAGTCTAAGCTCAGTAGAAAAGCCTGCTATGCGACAAAACTACAGGAAGTCAAATCATAGCAAGTGTAAATGGGCAGCAATTTAAATTATAGATTGAAATGCTTTTAACCGGTTTAAAGTCTCTTACAATAAAAAGTAACCTTGTTACCCTCATTCAAAAGATCTAGTTCAGCACTTTACAACATGTTACATTGGTAACCCAGTCATTTGGTACATGCTCATCATTAAAATATTTTAAGTATTAACTTCATATTACAGTTTAATATGGCTTCATTGAATGATTAATATTTTCATAGTAGGTATGTTAGTATCATAAAACTACCTAAATGATGGCAGATAAAAATTATATTTAAGGGTAAATTCATAATTAAAACCAAATCTGATTAATTAGGACAAACAGAATGCCTATTAATAACGTGAACAATTACATCGATCGTTAAATTATGTTGTGACCGCAAAGTCAAAGTGAAGCTGAAGTTAGAGAAGTCAATGCAAAGCCAGACTTGTAAAAGCAACAGCAAGCAAAATTGCTATTAAAAATGTTGAAGACTGGAGAAGACTAGACTTGTGAACTAATCATAGTTTGCATTAAGTCAAATCTACCGTTTGCTTGTTCTACCCGCTGAGCACAAAATGCAGAACCAGTTCACAAACCATTTCAAGAAATTTTTATACCACCAAAGTATTTTGTGTAGATTTTTCTGTAAAATAAAACCTATTGCGTAACGGAGAGATGCCAATGTGGATGTGGTCCAGCATTATGTCCAGTAACTAACTGACTAAGGTGTCTAGTATACGATCTAAAACTCTAATCCTTAACCATAAGTAGACTATAAATTAAGGTTTCACCATGATGCACCTCATTGCAAAATGTGCAAAAAATGCACGAAGACATAAATGGTTAGTCATCTTTAAAAAACATTTGTTTGGCATACGACACAACGTGCCATCCAATAAAATATAACACTGAAAAGACAACAGCAAGAATAAAACGAAGAAGATGACGAAGCTCAATGTGTTTCTACAAAGCTGAAAAGAATCCATAAACTATTAAACTTTACAGCAAGAAAACTACTGTATGCTAAGTTCATAAGCCTTGAATGATTTCATGAAACCAGAATTTGAAAGCAAAGAAGACGCAAGTGTAATATGCACGTTAATGTGTATAAGAGCTTGTCAGTTATCCATTCAAGTAATAGCATTCTAGTGGCAAATAATTTACAAGCATAATCCTACTATCAAATTTAGTTGGAAATCAAAGTAGCATACTGATCAATAAACAGAATCAATCCAAAAAACACACAGCATCACTTTCCCTACATGGCCAAATTGTCAGCTGCGCAGATAACTGTGGAAAAGTTCTGTCAAAGGTTCGAGTCGTCCGTAAAGTATTTCCACAGAGGGGCAAGAGAACGCTACGTAATGTAATGTAAATCGTCACGATATCTCAGCATCACACAAGTCATGTTTGGGAGACCAGCTTATTCGACGCCAAACTGTGAACATAGAGCGCGTATTATGCTGAACGATGAATCCTAAACCTAAATTTTCTACAGATAGTTATTTCTGTAGAGCATGTACTGAGAAAAATGACAATGAAGTCGAAGCACATAATCCATTGGAGGAACCAGATATCGACATCTGATAGCTAGGAAACAGAAGTGAGGTTAAGGCAAGCTGTAAGAGATGAGTTTTAAGCTTATTACCCGGCATCCAAGCTGTGAGCAGTCAGTTTCATCCTACCGTCTTCTCAAAATGTTAACATTAATTCTCCAAATTAGATGTCAACTCCATCCATCTTAACAGGTTTATGAATGGTCTGGAACTCTGGATAAATATTACTAGACAAATGGAACACAATGAAAGCTCTAAAAATTTAACAACGACGTTGAACAACGAAACACAAAGAAATGGCACAGCTATCACTAAATATATTATATGAATTACTATTATTGTCATTATTAGTATTATTTAACTAGGAAATATGAAACAAGGCATCTACAGCAACTCATTAGCAGTATTAATGGTGTTTCTGGCACTGCTGATAAAACTTTTGTCATCCAATGCTTTAACAACAAAGTCTTCTCGATAAATATGCGTAACTTTTGAAATACTCAAATCATAAAGTTGGAAAAAAGCTAAAACAAAATGGTCAAACACCTTCGACCATTTAACAATGGCCATTCTGAAAAGTCTGCATCAGCCACACTACCTCCATTCTTAGAGACTATCAGAGACCATACTGGCAGAAAATTAAAGCAATCAGTGTTCAGACGCTGAGACGCGTGCCTAGCGTTGGAAAAATAAATTCACCCAGTGTCCGTTACATCTAAAAGGCAAGCTGATGGGAAATTAATCACATAATTAAATAATTACCTGAATAATAATAACAAATGTATTAAGAATTCTCAACATATTCTCTTGAAGAACATTGTAGAAAGCAGCAAGCAGCTCCAAAGCAAAAGTGAGCTAGGCAGTCATAAACTTGGCAGTCAGAAGTAACGTGGGCGACTAGATGATATATAATACACACCGATTCCATAGGAAAGGAGCAAAACTAGTCAGAAAGCTAACAGAAGAGTCGAATGGCTATTAGACTTCAGCAGTAAATGGCATCAGACAGCGTAATGTAAACTGTAAAATGGCTTCTGTACATAAAGCAATCTCCTGGCAAAAAATCAGGAATTTTGAAATGGCAATCAGTCAAACCTTCAACAGCAGGAAATCAAACAATTTTTTACCCGCACTACACCTCACTGTAAAACCATAAAAGAGAAAAAGCTGGAGTCAATCTGACTCAAAAAAAATCAATAAGTCGACTCATCAGTCTCATAGCCAAGATCACTCACTTGACCAACCAACGCAAAACAATTTGACCGACTATACGAACAGCAGCAGCATGCAGAATTTCCCGAGGATTGAAAAAACGATGTAAGCAAATAATTAATCAAAGGAATGATTTAAGAAATCAACGAAGCGAGACTCAGCGACGCCCCTCAGAGAGCATCTGAACCGCTATTGGTCGTGCTGTCATCGTCCAGCGCCGTCGCCATAGCAGCAGCACGGTGAATGTCATCCTGCCACTTCACCCGCGGGCGCCGGCGTGCGTTCATGAAGAAATTTGACACAGTCCCAACAGGCAAGCCAAGCTGGTGCGCAATGGATAACTGAAGCTCTCGACTCGGCCGTGGCGTTTTCCGGAAGATGTTTCGAAGCGACGCCCGCTGTGCGTCCGTGAAGACCATCCGACGCTTCTTCAGGTCGCTTTCGAACTGGATCGACCTTGGTGACGCGCTCCCAATGGGACATGACTTCGGCTTTGCATCGGGGGTAGTTTTAGGAGTCGCTGATCACAAAACAGTTGGTGTAATACTTCGGTTAGTCACTTCTAAGCTGCGATCTTTAATTAACGTTACACTCAAGTATTCTGTTTATCGTGATCACTCACCATAACTCGTTCGTTCATACATTAGTTTCTCTTAATGCATCATTCTTTTTGAGTCATTCCTTTATAATTTGGACGTATTAAAACATTGCAGGCCTGCATGAAGAGCCTGTATTTACTTTAAACTATCAACAATCAGATTATTATCGTAGTCCCTTTCATCAGACAATTCCAGCTTAACGTTCCATATTTACATCAAGTCCAGCCAAGTTTTGATTAGAGTTACTTTCTTCATTATGGTTTATTCATTTGTACTAAAACCTATGTATAAAATTATAAAACAGCATTTGTCAAGAGCTCAAGCGTATTTCAGTGCACTCTGAATTATTTGAACAGTGCATCTCTAATATTCTCTATCGTGTATTTTTCTTATGTCAACTTGCACAACGCAAAATTGTAAATAATCCAAACAGCAATTCACAGTGCTTTCCAAGTCAGTCGGTCTGTCTTGCTGCTAGC
Organism: Lumbricus terrestris; assembly: GCA_949752735.1. Classification (NCBI taxonomy): domain Eukaryota; kingdom Metazoa; phylum Annelida; class Clitellata; order Crassiclitellata; family Lumbricidae; genus Lumbricus; species Lumbricus terrestris. Next base: position 33,738,220 of record OX457037.1, on the reverse strand, counting down.
TGAAAGTTTTACTTGACCAGAAAGACTAGGAAAAACAAACTGCAGATATTTCCAGACATTCTTTTCTCATCCCAATCAACTCTCATCAAAACACCAGATGTATAATTATTAATTCAAACCCAATATTTATTTGTGTTGCATATGAACTGAACTTGCACATAAAAACCTTTATAAAATTAGTTATATGTAACCGGCTGTGTTCTGCCAGCTTGAAATCATGAATAAACGAAACTGATTGATTGATTGATTGATGAGGAACTGTTAGGTCTAATACACATGAACTCCTGACTGTCCTTCACATGCATACAACTGATGTTCAGTCCAGAATGATTTTCCTATGTTGGGCCAACCAGCTGGAATCATCTTTCTGAAGAGCTGTGTCTAGTGCCTGGCTGTCACTTGACTACCTTCCATAGTTCTATAGCAGCGGTTCTCAACCTTTTTAGTGCGGCGACCCCTTGGCAATAGTTCGAAAGTTATGACGACCCCTAACAGAAAAATTGATTGATTTCACCCCTTCACTGCATTTTTGTTACCATTGTCCATTGTCATGCATTTCACCCTCATAACTCGAAAACTGGTTTTGATAATTGAGCTTCCTGGCTCTTGGAATGCTTAGAGCCAATCCCTACCCATTCGGTAATTTCAAGTTGAAATGTCATAAGTTTATTCGACTTGTGAAACCTGACAACTATTAGCCTATCCAATAGCTAGGCTACTCTAACAATTGGTCACTATTTAGTTCTTCATTTCTTAACACTCGTTTCACCGTTACTGATTCGATTTTGGTTGGCAACCAATCTAATGAACTTGGGCCATAGGCGTACGTATGTTCTTTATCAATGCGCCGAAGATGGAGTGGAGTTTGGGAGGGGATGTGTCTCTCCCAATTGTCAAAATATTTTTTGGATTTCCATACACTGCAATGATAGCAATTTAGGCTGTCATTTTAACGAAATTCTTAATCACTTCATGATAGTCGTGGTGCAAGACTTAAAATGCATCCCATCCCCTTGTTTGCTAATTTTCATCTAAGAAAAATCCTCAAAATTTCAGCTTTGAAAGACATGGTTTAAGACTTCAGTAAATGTTCCCTCCATTGCTTACAATTTTGAATTTCGAATTTACACGCTGTAATGGTTGCATTTTTAGTTGTCATCTTAATGAAATTGCTCAGTTTTTCAATGCTGATAGCCATGGTATAAGACTGTGAGCTAATTTTGTATAGTGTATGTGGTCAGCTAAGGGTTGAGTGTACGAATAGACCAGCTCAAGGTCAGCGTCCAGACAGACAGAACTGCAGGTGGCAGACTGGCGGGAAAGTTGGCGCGGCTCGGCCGACCGTCGCCGGAGAGCGCGAGAGAGAGAGACAGACAGACAGACAGACAGATAGACAGAGAGAGAGAGGCTGAGAGAAGGACAGAGCGGCAGGGGGAAGAGTGTACGCCCAGACAGTGATATAAGTTGTAGAAGGAGTGCTAGTTGAGTGTAAGACGTTTTAGAGAACAGTGGAGTGTGTGTTGAAAACTTTAGAGAGCAGTGAGATAATAAGGTTGCGTTGCTGTCGTAGAATTCAAGCGTTTGTCGTCGTTGATGCATTGTTGTGTTATTTGCGTTGTTATGAACGAAGAAGAAAACACGAGAAACAGGTCTTTGTTGTAAGTGAACAAGTTAAAAACTTTAGAAACTTATACACTAGCTTTAGATACCGTGATACAGTGAATAGGTTAGGCCTAGGCTGCGCTACAGAACAGTAAGAAGAGACTGGAGAAATCGTCAGTGATTGTGGAACCTGACATTTGGTGACAGCGGTGGGATACAAATTCAGGCAACGAACGGTGGGATAGTGGATTCAAGCAACGGACAGTGGGATTGTCAATCCAAGCAACGGACGGTGGAATTTTGTATCCGAGATACGGACGTTGGGATATTGTATCCAGGTTTACGGACGGTGGATTGCGAAGTCAAGCAACGAACGTTGGGATAGTTGTATCCAAACTACAGACAGTGGATTTTGAAGTTTTACGAGACGCCGACCACACGGGAGAAGGAGAGTGAGCATCTGAACAACCGGAGAAGCAGTCCGAGCATCCGAACAACTGGTGAGAAGATACAACGAGCATACGAACGACACTACGACAACACAACGCCAGAGAGAGGTATACAAAACTCGCTCCTCGAATAAACAAGTAATTGAAATTACAGTCAACCAATCACAGAAAGCATAACCACTCCCTCGATTTCTTCACGCAAATCAGTTGAAGTAAGAAAGTAAGATGGAGAAACTCACGGAACAAAAGCAAGCTAGTATAAAGAAGATGTCTTCTGATCGAATAATAAAATTATTAATTGAAGCCGGTCTAGACGTGGAAGAAGTCGAAGAGATGTCAAGGGAAAATTTGATGAGAGCCTTAGCAGAGGTGTGGCTAAAGGAAGCTGAAGAGAAAGGCGCTGTGGGTGGGGCTGAGGAGAAACCACAGGCTATGTCTATGGAGGCGTTGATGCAATTTATGATGATGAGGGAGGAGCAGCGGAGACAAGAAGAGAAAGAACGGAAACAAGAAGAGAAAGAGCAAGAGGAGAAACGTAGACAGGAGGAGAAAGAGAAAGAGGAGCAGCGGAGACAAGAAGAGAAAGAACGGAAACAAGAAGAGAAAGAGGAGCAACGTAGACGAGAGGATAAAGAGGAGCAACGGAGACGAGAGGATAAAGAGAAAGAGGAGCAACGGAGACGAGAGGATAAAGAGAAAGAGGAACGAATTAGGAAAGAAGAGAAAGAAAGAGTGGAAAAAGCAGAAAGAATGAGACAAGAAGAGATAGAGATGCAGAAGCAGCAGTTCCAGCTTCAGTTAGAACAACTGAAAAGAGATCGTGACGAAGCCGAACAAAGAAGGATGGAACTAATGATAGAATACGAGAGAGCAAGAAAAAGTGATGAAGAAATACGAAAACAGCAGATTGAAGAGCAAAAGGCTCGCGAGGAAGACAAAGAAGCCATGCGTTTGGTAGAATTGGAAAGAGCCGAAGAGATTCGACAGGCAGAATTGAAAATGGAGAAAGAAAGTTTGGAAAAAGCGGAAAGAGAAAGGGAAGAACAAGTACAAATAGAACAAAAGAAACTCGCTCTTAAGGAAGCTCAGCTCCGAGAAATGGCTATAGAAAAGGAGGAACGCAGAAAGCAGTTAGAATTGTTGCAGCAGAAAATAGAACAAGAAGAACTGCGTAGGGTAGAAGATCAAAACAGACTGAGGGAACGAAATGAAGACGAAAGAAGAAGCCGTGAGGAGTCAGAACGAAATAGGATCAGAGAAAGTGAGACAATGGTGTCCAAGATTAAAAAGATAGGTGATGCAATGAAACACGTGTTACCTAAGATGCCATATGATATGATGGAGGTGCCATTATACTTTGAGACAGTTGAGAATGCATTCAACAGTTTTACGGTCGAAAAGCAGTTTTGGGTCAAATTGCTGTTGCCACTAATGACGCCAAGAGCGAGAACGGTGTTGAATCGATTGTCTTTTGATGATCTAGACGATTACGACATAGTGAAAGAACATTTACTGAAAGAATTCAAATTGACAGCGAGAGAATATCGATCACGATTTGGAGATGCGAGGAAAACGGCAGAAGAGACATACACTATGTTTACAGCAAGATTGAAGAATCTGTTGAACTATTATGTCAGAAGTAGGCGAGTGGGCAAAGACTATGAGAAGTTATTTGATCTGTTGGTGGCGGATAAGTTGAAAGAATGTCTACCACCGGGTCCACTACAGTTTGTACTAGCAAAAGAGGGTACTGAATGCTTCGATGCTAGTAATGTTGCAGAACTCGCAGACATACACGTGAACAATCGAATTGGTCTAATGTTTCAAGACAAACCGAAATATGAAACATGGGGTAATAGTTCGAAGCAACCCAGGTGGAATAGTAATAACAAAGAAACAGGAAACCAAGCCAGAAATAATGAAGCAAGGAATGATGGTGCTCCTGGAAGACAGTTTGGTCAAGATAGAAGAGAAGCAACGGGTGACAGACAAATGTACAGTCGAATTCCAGTGATGGGACGCCAAAGAGAGAACAATGTAGCGTACAATTACAGGCGGGAGAGCACTGAACAGAGAGGGATTGGTAAGAAACGTTGCCATAATTGTCAGTCAGACAAACATCTGATAAAGGATTGTCGTGTACCACCAAGAATGACAAATCTGAGAAATAGATTTACTCAAAGCGCAGAAAATCTCAGAGTAAATCAGATCCAAGTAATGAATGCACCGAATCAGCCGGAAGAACAAGGCAACCGCGAAACGGAAGTGAAGTCAGTAATGAAGTGCACGCCTCAATTTGCTATACAGAGAGAAATAGTAAATTCTGCTCCCATCACAGATACTGATCGAGAAACAGAAAGCAAAGATGAGTGTCAACGTACGAAGAAGTCTTTACTACAGCATGTCAATGTGGAGATACGTGGAAATGATGACAGTTGTCAGCCTCTGCAAGTCAAAGCGCTGATTGACTCTGGTACTGAGATTCCAGTAATCAATGAGGAATTGTTGAAAGGAGCGACTGTGGAAGAAATGGGCAGAGTACATTTGCAATGTGTGGCTGGAGAACCCATTCCAGCTAAGTTGGTAAAAATCGAAGTGCGGATGAGTTGTCATAACGAAGGAGGAGATCTGAAAGACAAGGGAGTAAATATCGCGCCATATTTAACCTTGGTGTGTGCCAGCATTCCGGCAGTCTTGTGCAAAGATAACAAAGAAAAGTTCTTGCTGCATCCAGAGATAATCGCAGAACTGAAAGAGGTTCCACCAGTGAGTGTATTGCAAGGAGAATTGCAAGCGAATGTGACTACAAGAGCACAGAGTCGGAGAAGAGAAGTGGAAGAAGGAGAAGAGGAAAAGTCAAATGAAAGCTTACTAGATGAGGACACAGAAAGCGATGATGAACAAAGCGTTCAAGAAGAAGAAGGAGTAACATCCGGGAACAATGAAATTGAAGAAGAGATGGTTGCATGTGAACGTGATGATGATGATGATTCTGGGAGTGATGGTGAAATGGACACGAGTATGAGGGATTTGTTTGCCGAGAACACGAGTGATGAAAGACAATTGGCAGACGCGAAGAAGTTTGAAGAGCAACAGAGAAATGACGAGTCACTGAAGTCGTGGTGGAGGATAGCTGAAGACAAAGGATCAGAGTTTAGTGTGGTGAATGGTTTGATGTATAAGAAGCATCAAATGTTGGATCAGTTGGTGTATCAGTTGGTGTTGCCGAAGGAAAGAAGAATTCAAGTGATGGAATTGGCGCACGAGTCAGTATTTGGCGGACACTTGGGAGAAGAGAAGACAAGGGAACGTATCAAGTTGTCCTTTGTGTGGCCAAGAATGCGTATAGATGTGGTGAAATTCTGCAAGTCCTGTGAGAAGTGTCAGTTGAAAGCACGAAGTTTGGTGATGGATCGAGTGCCGATTACGCCAATACCAAGGGAGGATGTGCCGTTCAGAAGAATGACCATGGACGTCGTAGGACCAATCGAACCGACGTCAGCAGCAGGGCATAAGTATTGCTTGTGCATCGTGGATTCATGTACAAGATGGCCAACAATATTCTTGATGAAGTCATTGACCGCTAAGGCTGTATGCGAAGCTTTGATGAAGCTGTTCATGGATGTGGGAGTTCCTTCCGTGATAACGAGTGATAGAGGGACGAATTTTACAGCCAGTCTAACAAGAGAATTTCTGAAACTGATGGGATGTTGTCCTCGATTCGCCAGGGCATCCAGAAGCGGCAGGATTGGTGGAGAGATGGAATCAAACGTTCAAGAAGATGATTCATCATGTCATTGTGGAAAATCCGAGACAGTGGCATAAAATTATTCCATTTACAGTCTGGGCATTGAGAGAAGTGCCTAATGCAACTACAGGAGTGGCACCGTATCTACTAGTCTATGGAAAGTTGCCGAGAGGGCCACTAACCATTCTTAAAGAAAGCTGGACCAAAGAGATAAATCTACCACCGAACATTGGAGTGCAACCGGCAAAGTACCTGAAGAATTTAAGAGCAGACATGGAAAAGGCCTTGACATTCGCCGAGAGCTGTGCTGAAGAAAAGCAAAAACAGTACGCCAGTCAATATAACAAAAGAGCAAAAGATAAAGAATTCGAACCAGGAGAGAACGTCATCGTGCTGTATCCAACGTCAACCAATAAATTGATCTCACGATGGCATGGTCCATGCACGGTCTTGCAAAGAAGATCCAAATATTCGTATCTGGTGGACATGAACGAAAACGGTCGACGGATTATTCATGCTAACAAGATGAGGAAGTTCATTACGAGAACATTGTCTTGTGGTCTGATCGTGGAAGAGGATGACGAATTTGGATCAGTGGTAGAAATACCGCTGAAGGAAGACTATTCAGAAACAAAACAGAAATCACTCCAATTGGATTATGAACAAATTGGACATCTGACGAGCGAACAGCAGAAACAATTACTTGATGTACTGAATCGATATGCAGACAGATTTTCAGACAAACCGGGACTATGTACATTAGTAGAACACGAAGTGGTGCTGAGACCAGACTTTCGAGAAAAAGAATTCGTGGCATATCGAATACCATTAATATACCGAGCAGAAGTGGAAAAACAAATACAAGAGATGCTGAAAGAAAACATCATTCAACCATCGTCAAGCAGAATGGCAAGTCCACTTGTCATTGTCAAAAAGAAGGATGGATCCTTGAGATTGGCTTGTGACTACAGATACATTAACTCTTTTACTGAGAACTGCAGATATCCTATGCCAATCGTCAACGATGTCTTGAGCAAAGTCGGAAAATCCAAGTTCATTTCTGTTATGGACTGTCGCAGCGCATATTGGACTTGTCCTGTGAAAAAGAGTGACCAATGGAAGACTGCGTTTATTACACATAATGGACTGTATGAATTTACGCGTGTTCCTTTTGGAATGATTAACTCTGGACGGACTTTTGTAAAAGCGATAAATATGATTTTGCAACCGATTCATGATTTTACTGAACCTTATGTTGATGACATTGCAGTGCATTCTAATGATTGGGACATTCATTTGAGACATTTGGAATTATTTTTGAAACAAATAAGACTGCATAATGTAACATTGAACTTGAAGAAATGTGTGTTTGGTAAGAGTGAGGTGAAGTTCATCGGTCACCTTATAGGATCAGGGAAGAAGATGATGAATCCAGACAGGATTGACAGTTTAATTAATTTGAAGAAACCTGAAACCAGGAAGGAAGTGAAGCAAGTCTTAGGATTTTTTGGGTTTTACAGACAGTTTATTTGTAATTTTGCTGAAATTGCTAAACCATTGACAGACTTAACCAGCAAGAAAGTACCTGAGAACATTGTTTGGACTGATGCACATCAGAAATCCTTTGATTCCCTTAAACAGATTGTTTTGTCAAATGTGATTCTATATATGTTTGAGGTTGGGAAACCATTTAATTTGTACTGTGATAGCAGTGATTTTGCTGTGGGAGCTGTTCTGTCTCAGGTGGACGAGGAAGGGATAGAACGTCCCGTTTCATTTATCAGTCAGAAGCTGACAGATACCCAGAGGAGATGGGCGACGATTGAGAAGGAAGCCTATGCAATCATATGGGCTTTAAACAAGTTGAAAGAAATTCTTATTGGTTCTAAAATCAATGTGTTTACAGACCATAATCCTTTAGTTTATTTGACTGAATCAATGTCGAAATCTGCTAAATTAGTCAGATGGTCTTTATCATTGCAAAATTTTGACATTCTGTTGAACTATAAGAAAGGTAAATTGAATGTAGTAGCCGATTGTCTGTCTAGATTGTAGTGTAAGATATTTTATGATGTTATATATTATGGACTATTTGCATTGTTTAGTTAAGATACGTTCGCTAATTTTTATAGATAATTAGCTCTCTTTAAAAGAAAGGAGGGAGGTAATGTGAGCTAATTTTGTATAGTGTATGTGGTCAGCTAAGGGTTGAGTGTACGAATAGACCAGCTCAAGGTCAGCGTCCAGACAGACAGGACTGCAGGTGGCAGACTGGCGGGAAAGTTGGCGCGGCTCGGCCGACCGTCGCCGGAGAGCGCGAGAGAGAGAGACAGACAGACAGACAGACAGATAGACAGAGAGAGAGAGGCTGAGAGAAGGACAGAGCGGCAGGGGGAAGAGTGTACGCCCAGACAGTGATATAAGTTGTAGAAGGAGTGCTAGTTGAGTGTAAGACGTTTTAGAGAACAGTGGAGTGTGTGTTGAAAACTTTAGAGAGCAGTGAGATAATAAGGTTGCGTTGCTGTCGTAGAATTCAAGCGTTTGTCGTCGTTGATGCATTGTTGTGTTATTTGCGTTGTTATGAACGAAGAAGAAAACACGAGAAACAGGTCTTTGTTGTAAGTGAACAAGTTAAAAACTTTAGAAACTTATACACTAGCTTTAGATACCGTGATACAGTGAATAGGTTAGGCCTAGGCTGCGCTACAGAACAGTAAGAAGAGACTGGAGAAATCGTCAGTGATTGTGGAACCTGACAAAGACTTCAAAGTTTCGGCCCAATGCCTACAAATTTGGGATTTGCACTTATTATAACTATAACAGTTAAGCTGCTACCGGTACCTAATCTTAGCAAAAATAACTCATGATTTCAGTGCTCACATAGGCTACGTACGTGGTTTAAGGCTTCAAATAAATGTCCCCTCCCCATTGTTTAGGCTAAATTCTTTGAATTTCCACACTGTGAAGGCTGCATTGAAAACTGCCATCTCAATGAAATTGCTCATTTTCAATTCTGATAGTCATGGTTTAAGACTTCAGAGTGTCTGTCCAATTGTTTAAATTTTTTTGGATTTGGACACTGTCACTGTAAAATCTTAAGCTTTCATCTTAACAAAATTACTCATGATTTCAGTGCTCAGAGAGGTGGTTTAAGACTTACACCACCCTTGTTTTTTTGGAAGAATGGTAAAGGTAGATTTTACATTTGAAAACTAAGATGGCAAAACTTTTATTAGCTGACGCAATCTAACAAACGAATCAATTAAAAAGTATAGGAAAAGTTTATTTTAAATTGCTGCACTGTACTAACTAGAGCTGAAATTACCATTGCGTATTTTACAAATTTCTGAAGGTCCAGGCGACCCCTGGCAAATCGTCAGGCGACCCCCGTGGGGGTCGCGACCCACAGGTTGAGAACCGCTGTTCTATAGCTTGATAAATGGTCAGATAAGATAAGATATAAGTTCTGCAAGCATCTGCAGTCTGTATTTGACAATGATTTCCCTGGATCACGTTGGAAGCATCACAGTCCATCACTGATCAGTTTACTGTTGAAGCTGTGCTTAATAAATTTTATGTCCGATTACAATCTAATAGAGTTAGTAGAAGAAAACCATTCAGACAAACCGAGATACCTTCTGGCTTGGGTTTGACTGACAGAACGATGGGTTCGACTTTCGGAGATTCTGATTTGAACCCTAGAAAAGAACAAATGAAAACATGTTAACTTAGTCTGAGCATCACATCACTTGTGATTATCACAACCTTTAAAATTGTAAACTGTAACCATCCTACTTCTATCTTTCGATGCACAGAGAAGAGAATAATAATTTTTGGCTATTCAACAAACTGGTTCACTGACCACAACCGGTTACAGTACACAGTGATGCAATTATCTTAATTAACATCAATCTTAACAACTAATAGAACAGAATGCAAGGGCGCAAATAGCAGCCTACAAAACATGTTTATCCTACAGGGGGAGGGGCTTTGGGAATCGAACTGCGCTCTGCTGATCTCCATGCCAGTGTATTATGAAATGTGCCACCGGGCCCCCAGAAGCATTACCTTAATTTCAAGAGCCTGCCACATCACATGTATATTTTCAGAGCCTACACACACAAACACACACACAAACACATGGGCAGGTGGTCATTCCACGACTTTAGACTGATCTTCGAACTGACTGGGTATGGAAGATGTACTCATTTCTGTTCAGAAATCTCTCTGAACAGTCTGAACCTTTGACCTCCTGTTGACAGACGAGCATACTAAATACTTCTCTGAAAATCCTCGTGAATCTGATTTTCGATAACTGGTCCAAGTACTTGAAACAACCTTCTGAATTGCAGAAGGCCAAAAACGACTAAAATTCTTACCATGTTTAAGACGATGGAAATGCATTGAACATTTAAATATTTGGCCTTTATACTGATGATAATGCTATTAGCATCCCAGAAGCAGACCACCAGTTACGATGCTCTAGAATATGCGTAGGGGCCTTGGACAAGTCCTTCACTCGCAATTTTTCACGTAAACTTGAGTCTTCGCTAGCGATTCAAATAATGGCAGCGAATAATTAACGCTGGAAGTGCAGTCATTGACATGACTCACATGAGCGAAACAAAATTGCCTCAGACTCATCTGTGTTTATATCAAGAATATTGAAGCAGAACCATGAAGAGAAGCACTTTGCCTAACTGAACTGCCATCGACAGAGTTATGAAAGAACCAGAAAGGGTCGCAACAAAAATGGCACAATATCAACAGTATCAAATGCAGCACTGAAACCAAGAGCTCTGATTCTAATTGCTCCATCTGTTCAAGCTGAATGGAAAATAAGCACCTAAGCACACTCAATCTATCAGTCAATCAATCAGTCAATCAATCAAACGATCCATCCATCAGCCCTGCTTGCATAATGAACTCATGTCAGTTCATGCTTGTCAGCCACCATTTAGACTTTTAGTTCACCTGATAAATATAGTTTCACAATAAAAGTCTACATTATTTTCATTCAAAATAAACTACAAAACCACCACCCATCATAAGCCAAGTAAACAAAGATCGAAACAAGAAAGCATCAACCGAAATAACACAACAGAGAAAGCAAAAACCACCACCACCGCCACCACACGAACTCCGTGGCCATACAATGGAACCCATTGTCGTCATAAGACACGTTTCCATTCTCTTAGATACCTGCCCCTTTGAAAGGTGCCATCCTTTCGTTTTCTGGCACCTGCAGCCACTTCCACATCCGACAGAACGTCTCCCGGCCGGACTTCAGCTTCGCCCACGGCTTCGGATTGCGTAGCAGGTCACTGAGCGTGCCCTGGCTGCGGCCGAGAATCGTCTGCGCAAACAGCACCTGCGAGATGTTGTACTTCTTCAGCTCGTTGCTGACCTTCTCCGCGATGTCCCGCGTGTCGACATCCTCCATGTCCACGTTCAGCTCGAACCCATCCGACCCTGGAGCCCCAGCTGGAACGACTGGCACCGCGGACGATCTCTTAGCGGACGAGTCATGTGGAGCGATGTCAGGAGTTGCCGACCTGGAAGATTGCATGCTGTCCGTTCCACCCGATTGGTTGCCGTTCACAAACGGGCCGACACATGGAACTGCGGTGCTCGAGAACAGGCTGTCACTGCTGATGGAAGAGTCGAGGTCTTTGGCCAGTGGTAGGAGCAGCGATGCCTGGCGGTAGAGGGAAAACGATGGCTGGACCTCGCAGCATTCCATGTTTCCACTTCCGTCGAGCATCGCGATTGGAAGCAGCGGCTCGAGGAACTCGTAGCCTTTCAGACCGGTGTCAAGGTCCCTGCTGTACTTGAATGAGAACGATGTGTCCGATAGACTGTAGAGGCCGTTCTGGCCATACCCTCCTCCTCTGTTTGGGCATTTCTCGGAATCGGAGAGAGGCGAGAGGGGTCTTAATGGGGTCAGGGTTGCGTACGTTGTCTTGTACTCCTCATCTCCTTCAAACTCCCCAGATGACAGATCCTGCAAGCAGTCTCCGCTCTCACTCATCGCGCTTACTTTCATTGAAACAAGTCTTTACTTTCCACGGAAAAATGAATTCCTACATTTCAAATCAGCTGTCACAGAAGCTGCTTAATGTTGTGAAATATTCACAGTTCTTCGATATATATTTTATTCTTCAATATTTATTGATGAAGATAAAGTCAAATCTGTTTTCTAATTACTGCACCACATCCAGAAAGTAATTTCCGCTGTAATTCCTGTTTGTGGTGATCATTTCAGGCAAAGTTGTTGAGAAAGTGTTTTGAAATTTCTTACACACACGCATGCACATATCTGCACAAACGTCATGATGCAAATAAATAGGTTTCCAGTAAACGCCGATCACTCAACGGCTGGGGACCGGGAAGCCGGGTATGGTCCTACTCCCTCATCGACTACACTGCGCATGCGCTCTGCCAGCCGGAGCACAATGTCACAATGGAAGCAGCTTTGTCATAGACAATGTACACACAACAATGGCGCCTCGCCTGCTGGCACGCTCCCTATCCCTCTCCTCCCCCGTCCCCTGCTCTTCTCCCTTCTTTGCACTTCAATCGGCAGAGCGAAACTGTCGGCTTTATCCGATTTACGACGCGACCATAGATGTTGAAGAACAGATGCAATCTGCACAGACTCACACCCAGAACGACGGTCGGAATATTCCGACAACGCAAAACCTGAATTATATCCTTTTAAATCCGTAATTCGTCTTCACAGCGTTCCGCAACCGGGCGAACAGACGCGAACACCGCCGACCCCGCCGCGATAGATGACCCAAACGCGGACAAAAACGTTCGTGGCCGCCGCCCGAGTCCCTGGCCTTCTTTCCAGAGCCGTGCATCAGTTCGGCGGCGACCCAGCATCAGCAGCACTAGAACCTATAGCTCACCGATCGATCTCTGGCTATAATTATTCGATATCGATTGTTCGGCAGTTTAACGGGCGCCGGTGGCCACCTGCAGCCCTCTCGCTACTCGATTCGCAGCGCTATGCGACCATCATCAGCGCCTGATTGACAGGTGACCTCTGACCGCTCACGTCTAACACCCGAATAACCCGTTTCGCACCGTTTCACTTTGCGTCTTCTGATTGCGATTAGGCCTACGTTATTATAATAACGGTAACTATTTTATTGTTCTGTTATTCCGAACAACTTCAAGACATTTACGATCAATGCAGAGAGTGACAACGTGACGGCAATCTCAGTTTAGCTCAAAGGTGCGCCAATGCTCTTTTAATTGAAGCTATTTAGGCCTTATTGCATTATTTGCATATGATATCTATAGGCTATTAGCAGCATAAGCTGAAGAGTAAAACTCGTAAGGGCCTATAGGCTTAAGTGAGGTGGGTCGATTTTGCACAACTGTAACTGTAAGAGTTCTAGGCCCAATTGTTTTAGAGCGAACCGATCGGCAAAATGAAGGCATGCAGTCACTTACGACAGTATTGGCTATGTAGCCTAGGTTAGGCCTAAAGACTATATCTGTAGGCCTTATTGGCAGGCCTTTGGTGGATTGCACAATCATTTTCTGTCTTATTTAAGTAAGCATAGGTGTAAATTTTCCAGGGTCTTAGGTCTATAATAGGCCCATGCTTTTTGAGGTGTCTATACTACTAGACAATTAACAGCCTGAATAAATATTAAGCCCTTAATTAGGCTAACTAGTCCCGCATGTATAAGCTGATTCATCAACCGTTCCTATAATCTGCGTCCGATCGATAACTTATGTAACGTGAGAACAAATTGAGAAAGACGACAGACCTGTAGGCCTATAGGCTGCAGAAACTAGATTCTAATCGAAACAGCTGTCAAAATGTCAATGCAATTTTTTATCATAATTTCTGTACCTGACTAGCAAAAGGGCCATGGCCTAATCCTTCTGCCTATAGACCTATGCAAAGTCATTTACTTTGAAAAGTTATTTATTTATTTCTGGCATTTGCAATAGTGCCCTTCAAGCTGATCTCTACTCAGAGGCACTCTCGACTACAGTGAGGACACGGCTTCGAAGTTTCACGCCGAAGCGCACAAGTAAAGGACTTCCCTATGCAGCAGCTTGAGGTAGAATTGAACATAGAACCTCAAAGGCACCGATCCCAGCACACTGCGTGCCGCACGTGAGCAAGGCAACAAGGCCTACGTCACATGTAGCCCTACAACTCCTAACATTGCAGATCCTGTTCTACCAAATGTACAAAATTTTACCTGGTCATCAGGGTGAGAATGAATGCCAGGGGAGGGTTGGAGCCTGGAGGGTTAACTCCAGTCTTTCTCAGGTCTTCTTTGCACACCCCAGCTACACGTGGATCATAGTCTGATTCCCCCCATTTATTTATCTACAATTATTTTCATACTGCTGGTGATACCTGATACCAAAAGTAGTCAAAGGAGCCAGGTAAATTGGGTGACATTGTGTGCAAGTCCGGACTCCCCGCCTGTAATTGTTGGTTTTTTATTGGAAGGAATGAACTGTCAACCAGGAGCAGTTAGTTTAATATTCAGTCAGAGCATTAAGATGGATGGATGGATCCGATTTGACCAGGGTCTAGAGCATTAAGACATTTCAAATGTTCAATTTAAATCATGGTCCGATCCAGGCACCAGTTCAGTGCTTCAATCATTCAATCAATCAATCAATCAATCAATCAATTATTTTGTAACCAACCAATCATTTTTTAGTTATAAATTGCACGTCACATATTCAAAGGGGAATGGCCACAAGGATAGACCCTCACTGACCCTGCTAAAAGACAAAGTGGCAGTAAATCAGATGCAGAAGGTGAAACCAACTTAGGAATATTTTCATCAGGCTTCACATTATAATCCTAAGTACGATTGTCGTACATAGGCGCATGACAGAGCTGCTGGGGATATGTACAAAAAGACCCCTAGCTCTAATTTGTTTAACACAGATCAACGCATTTAAAATTATTTTGTGATGACATTTTATTGTTTGAGAAACACTTCATTAAAAGATTTAGCCAGAACGTAAAACAACAAACTCAACGACAGCATTGTCATCACAAAGTTAACTTGCCGCCTCTTAGTTTTTTAACTCTCATTATACAATTCGTGTGAAGTATCACAATCATGAATGTCCTGATTTGATTATATGGTCACATTTCTTTAGGCATCAATGGCTTCCCAAGTTATACTTTACGGTAAAATTTCACTTATGAGCAAATCTAAAATCAACGTTTAATTTGTCTGAGCTCATTGCACTACTGCTTGGAACATGACTGGACTTGACACGGCATAATCCTCTGCGTTGAATTGCAACAAGACTTACAAGAGCACGCAGTGAAGCAAAGTTGTGAAACAAACAAGATTTTCTGCTAAGTAAACAGCCAGTTAGAAATGTACGCAGAGTGATCAAATAGCTGCTGATATATTGTATGAAATTACATGGCATGCATTTCGAATTGAATATGGAGACCCTACCAGCATATTCAAATGAAGCCCATAGAGGGGCCCGGTAGAGTAGTGGTTAACACGCTGGCCAAGAGTGCGAGAGGTAGTGAGTTCGAGCCCCCGTTGGGCGGATTTGCTTTGTAGGCTGCCATAGGCGCCGTGTAATTACAAAGCTGTCTGTTCAGTTGGTAGTTAAGTTTAATTAAGATTACTGCATAACCTGTAAATGTAAAACGCAGTGCGTCTTGCAGGCGTTTAATTAAAGAAAAGATATTATTATTATTATTATTATATGGTTCCCATGTAGCAAATTAGATTGAAAATTGGAAAATGGCAGTTGCAAAGTGCGACCCCAAAAAAATAAGTAGAATGGCAGATGATCTGCATGGGCTTTGCACATGAGGAGTGCCAGCTTGAAGTGCATACGTTCACAGATGGGAAGCCAGTGTAGCGAAAGACCGTCAGGTGTGATATTTCTTTTATTCATTGTCTTGTTAAGAGAGTTCAAGGCAGAGTCTTTCATACAATATATCAGCAGTCTTTCATCCTGATGCACTATTCCAGTTAGAGGAAGTAGTGCACATTCAGGAGACCATAGAGAAGTGTTGCAGTAGTCGAGTTACACCTATGTATCAGTGAAAAGATCGAACCATGCTCCAGGGCTCAAAGTGTGGTTGGACGGTTGTAACGCCCGCCCCTATCGGCCTAGCCGGAGTCGCCACTTCCGGATCCTCGCCTAATGGGACCGCGTGCTGTTGTGGGTGATACAGGTAGTTCCTAGAGATGGAGGGAGGACAGGAGGAGGTGACCTCTGGATTCGAGTCCCAGCGATGAAATGACGGCCAGTTATTTCTGCGGCTTAATTCCCTGTAGGAAATTGGAGTTTTGCTTGATAGTCGTTCAATAGGCCTACCGGGGTTAGGCGGGAGAGATGAGTCCTTGGGTCTAGCACCCGTACTTTCTGCCAGGCCGATGGTCAAATGGTAAGGTGCGTCCGCCATGATGAAAGCGGGGGACCTCAGTCCCGAGTTCAAACCCACAACAGATCTTATTATTGGCGATGATTTTAGCCTTTCTGGACGTGACACAACCTCTGTCAGGGCTTCTCTAACTGTTGACTGTATCGCGAATATCGCTTCTTGTGTTTCCCTAGCGTGTTTCTGCATAGCTTCTTGGAAGGACCTAGCGTTAGTTTGCATAGATGAATGCATGGAAGCAATAGCCTCTAAAATCATTTCCAGTGATGGGGGAGGTCTTGAATGCTGTGCGGGAGTCGCAGCTCGGGAGTCCTCCATAGTGTATTTTAGTTAAGCCTACTTGTTTTTCTAATACCAGCAATGAACAAAGTCGGTAATTTCAGTAATGTTTCTTATTATTGTCATTCGGTTAACTCCTCAAACAACAATAGTTACAACTTATACAATCACCAAGAACAACTTAAGCAATCAGAAATACTAGTATTGCAAACGACACATAGACCAGAGTATCATCTATTGTTATTCCCGTTTCTTCTCTAAGTCCCCCAGGCCAATTTCGTCAATAGCCCAAATTCCTATCATCGATCGCTTTTAAACTAAACGTACCTCGATATCATTGGCTGGACATAAGGCTGAGAGAGGATGCGCGGAATCCGGAGACATACGTAGTTCCTGGATAGGCGTCGAGGAAGTATAGCGCCGAAAGGAGTCCGAAAAAGATTGACTTCCGTAGATTGGCGACGATATCCGCCGAACGAAAACAACCCGTCGAACTATATATATATATCGATTAATTGACGCCTCATGGGCAAACAAACTTTCAGGCTATCGCCTAAGACACAACCGAACTTCAAGACGACGATAAATTCGCTCAGCAGTAACGATTCGACGCAACACTGATACGTATTACATTCCTCCGATCGAGGACAGAATCCGAAAGACTTTCAATAAAAATCGCAACGGCGCCTTTTAACTTCAGCGTCGAATTTAAGCTACTCCACTGAACACTTCTCCACTCCGTCGACAAAGATCCACAATGTCATCTCCCCAATCGTCGACAGTGCGCATCTAACCTAACGTCGGACTCCCTCGGTCCGGATCTCCATTGTCTTACGTCGGACTCCCTCGGTCCGGATCTCCATTGTCTTCTCTCCCAACGTCGGATTCAAGCAACTCCACTGAGCGCTTCTCCACTCTGTCAAGATCTACATTGTCGTCTCTTCTGCGCACTCTGTCGACAATGCGCGGCTTTATATAGAGCCTTCTGACGTCACCAACTGCGCATTTAAAAATCTACGCATTTAGGTATACGTGGCAAGAACTGCGCAAAAGCATATACGCAGCAAAAATAGCTGCCAAGATCACGCCCACGTGTCTTTGTGTCTACCATCCTGTCTGTCGGACTGTATCGGTCTCTCTCTCTATGCCCATTAAAACGCGCTATCCGACGACACACTAGGTCCTCCCTTTCTATCTTCCTTTGTATCTCTCTTTGTGATAGCGACTTCGCCTGGTGCCATCGCGTATATATACAACTATAGTATCCGTCACAGCGGTGGATTATACCAGCATCCATGTCTGTTACTACAGAGCCTGTCTGTGTGACTATGTCTGGTGTCGCTCCCTTTCTCTCTCTGGCCGATTCCCGACTATAGTAAGCGTGGGAAAAAAATAGCGACTTATGACGACTGACTGCTGATCGCTCAGATACCGATTACCGCTATGTCGCGAACGATTAAGACGCGCTGGCCATGGTCCAATACGTATCAGTTGCCGACCGGAAGTAATTAAAACCCGATGGCAGAAACCCAATATATATTAGTCGCCGACCGCCGACGCATCGTCGCATATCGACACAAGATGGCGCATCGCGAGGCCATTAATTCGCGCTGGCCGCAATCCAATATATATAATAATATACCGATCACCCGAAGCGCAAATGGCGGATTCCAAAAATAACTATCGGAAGCCGTAACGTCACGTCATACGGGGCGTTACACTACCCCCAACCAAGACAATTGCGGAATATATTTATTTGGAAAAAACATATTCTGCAATGGGTAATAAGACGATAGATACTCTGGTTGGTACATCAAGAATTCGAAATTAAATGCAAAGAGTAAAATTATGCAATAAACATTTAAACAACAACGTCTAGCGATAGCAGTCAAGCCATACACATATTTCAGCGCAAAATCTTATTGGCCTTTCAAGCTAAAAGTTATTTAAAAGTTACTGAATTTATGTAGCTCTTTTCCTCAAAAAGTTCAGATGAAGATGTAAACATTATTCATATATTATAAGCTTATTTCAGTTTAGTTATACACTAGCAATGTTATAGCAAACAAGGACTCAAGCCGCAGACAGAAGTATAATAGATCACAGAAATTATTAACGTTGCCGCTAGGCTGCTACATACAATGGCTTCTTACACACGAGACTCTTCCAGGCATTAGTTGTGCATCAGGCCATCTTAAGGCATGCCAGCAACTTACCAAGTCTAAGCACACCGTCAACTACTGGCCACATTTACCCGAGACCCCTTAGGCTTATCCTGGTAGTATCAGGTCTACCTTAAAAGACATACCATACCATATAACCTAGGTCTCAATTTTAGCTCATATTATTATTATAACTCTGTCTGTCGGCTATCATCACGGTCTACCACAAAACAAACCCAGCGTAGCTTCAACCTAATAGGCCTAAGCCCACCCTTACCATATAGCATCTTTCAGTAGGCCCACTAGTATGGCTATGCAATCCTAAATTAAAATGCAGCCGTTTATGCACATCAAAATTAAAATAGGCAGCGCAACAACAATATCAGCGATTAAATAGTTCCACTTTGTAACACTAGGCCTACGTAAAAAAAAAACCTGCCTCGATCCCAACGAGCCAGATTATTATGCTCCATAGATTATGCACAACATAATAATTAACTAGGTCACGTATAGAATTAAACAGTCAATGTTTACACACAGTCTTATAGCGTAAATCATAGGCTAATATTATAGTCTACACAGAAATCTATAGGCCGTAATGGACTATCTTTAGGCTACGCTTCAACTTAGCATCATTGCATCATCATTCATTCATTCATTCATTCATTAATTCTCTGCACAGGAAATCACACAGTGATAATTAACATCCGGGAAATAATTTTTGCCAATAATAATTAGACGAGATAATCTTTGCATGGACTTCTCCCTCCACTCTGTCCATCATATCTGAAGTCGGGAAACGAGCCCTGCCAAGAACTGTTCATACATGTACGCCCATGTGCAAGATAAGCGAAATCACAAAATAAATCGTAGCAAAACTTTACTAAGCTAATATTATTGATAAACCTTACATGGCACGTTTAGACTACATCCTCTGTAGTTAAAATGAAAAATAAAATAGCCAGTCTTATTCATCACACGCACAGAGATCCTAATTATTATTATTATTTCTAGCCCTAATTAATATTATTATGCCCCTAATTTAATCATAGCCAACACTGTCAAATAAATGCAGGAATTACAGGGACTAATCATTATTCATAGCAGCAGTTTACAAGCATAGCAGACTTATAATTATAATAATATTATCACTTAAGTTTTAAAAGTAGGCCTAAGCCTACGATTTTTAATCCAAGCCAACTATATATATACATACAGTCTCATTGCTGACAGAAATCACACAGGCTACTATGTTTATTATTCACAAAGGCAGCCAGTCACTTTAGCATAATTAAATATTATTTTCGCCTTTGTCTTACCATTTAAAAAAATAGCCTCATAGTCATATTATTAAGCCTGCAAGTTACACTAGTAAAACGCAGAATCTAGAAATTATAGTTAAACGCTAGATAGGCCTATCCTTATATATTATTAATGGAAGAGAACAACTATATATACATATTCTGCCACTGATCACAGTTACAGAATCTCAGTCATGTTATGGGCATATAAACCAATTATTTAGCGCCTTTTTAAACCAGATAATGCGTCTATATACTTAATATATATATATATAAATGCTATACGGCCTCAACTAATATGCATCTATTCACTGCTGAATATTATATATCAGAAATGCGAACTGCTAATCATCTAGAACCTTTAGCATCAAAATTAACTGCAAAAATCTCTTAATATTATTAAATGACTGTATTAGTCAATAGGCCTATATAGGGCGAAAACATGTTGATCTTGCCTCACATTACCTTAATCACCTCTCAAAAAGATAGGCCTACCCAGCCTCAAGACAGGTCATCTCAGTTCACAAGGTCACATAATCATGTTCAATGGCCATACTTAATATAGGCAACCTTAATCATTTATCCTCAGATCAGACAAACATTTATATAGCACCACTATGCAAAAACAGCCATTATATCTGTTTATAGCAATAATATAATGCAATACAATACGAATACTACTACAATATAAATCTTAGTCACCATTTCACGCATTCATCAGCAAGCATCAACCAAGTACACAGTTATTATGCAGTCCACAAACATGAGAATTCCTTCACATGGAAAAATAAAAATGTATCATCACAATCAAACCAGTGTTACAAGCGAGTTCCTGTCCTTCCAAATGACGTCCGCCACGATCCTTAAGGACAGTTACCCAGATGGCATCAAGTCCCAGACGGATGACTTCGTGTACTTTAGCTGTTACGACGATAAATTCCGGTTCTTTAATTGTTCCATCGGAGGAGGTCGACGGTAATGCCAAGTCGCCAGTCGTTTCAATCCTCACCGGAAGTGTCGGCTTCAGTAGTGCTGAACGAGGTACTTCGATGTCACGGCCGAATCCGAAACTCTGCGCACCGAGGCAGGAGCTCATTCTCACCGATTCCGTTACGGCAGGCCACCGAGGAAAGTAGGCGTCGCATGGTCGACGCGGATCGAAGCCAACCCGGTTGTCGTAGAACGCGCTCGGAGCGTAGGTCGGAGCAGGAGGTATCCACGAGACGAAAGGATAGTCGGGGCGAGAGCGCGGTTGCAGCCAGTCGACCGTCGCCATCGCCGCTGGT
Organism: Lumbricus terrestris; assembly: GCA_949752735.1. Taxonomy (NCBI): domain Eukaryota; kingdom Metazoa; phylum Annelida; class Clitellata; order Crassiclitellata; family Lumbricidae; genus Lumbricus; species Lumbricus terrestris. The sequence continues at coordinate 33,716,979 of OX457037.1, read as the reverse complement.
CTAGGATGAAGGTCAGGTCGAGCGTAGTCTCGACCAACCGAGGTCGAAGTTGCTCGGCCGTCGAAGGCGTCGTCGGCCATTGACAGGTAGGTCGGCCTTCCTGACGTTGATGGCAGGCTGTCGACCAGGTTCGTCGTCATTTCCGCTCGCGGTTGATCGACATAGGCGAGCGACGCTGGCATCCTCCATTGCGGATTAGATCGAGGATGCTCGACGTGAGGAAGCGACGAAGAGGCCAAAGGAAGTGGATTGACCTTATCACCCCCCTCCCGTGGCAATCTATTAGCGATCGGTTTGTTTGTTTCTACATGTCGAACCTCTGGTTGCTGTGCTGTTTGCATTCTTTGATCATTTATTGTAACAGTCTTGGGTCTGGAGTCCATTATTTTACTAATCTCAATGTCTACACTGCCATCATCAGACATAAACTCTATGTTATCATCAAATTTCGTTAGTTTCCTCACAGTTTCCTCCCTTCTTTCAAAAGACCTTGCCATTTCACCTCTTCCAGCATAATCAGCTTCTTCCTCCAACCTATCATCACCAAAATCTCTAGAACCAATTTGTACCAGTACCCCACTTCTGGTACCAATTGTAACGCCCGCCCCTATCGGCCTAGCCGGAGTCGCCACTTCCGGATCCTCGCCTAATGGGACCGCGTGCTGTTGTGGGTGATACAGGTAGTTCCTAGAGATGGAGGGAGGACAGGAGGAGGTGACCTCTGGATTCGAGTCCCAGCGATGAAATGACGGCCAGTTATTTCTGCGGCTTAATTCCCTGTAGGAAATTGGAGTTTTGCTTGATAGTCGTTCAATAGGCCTACCGGGGTTAGGCGGGAGAGATGAGTCCTTGGGTCTAGCACCCGTACTTTCTGCCAGGCCGATGGTCAAATGGTAAGGTGCGTCCGCCATGATGAAAGCGGGGGACCTCAGTCCCGAGTTCAAACCCACAACAGATCTTATTATTGGCGATGATTTTAGCCTTTCTGGACGTGACACAACCTCTGTCAGGGCTTCTCTAACTGTTGACTGTATCGCGAATATCGCTTCTTGTGTTTCCCTAGCGTGTTTCTGCATAGCTTCTTGGAAGGACCTAGCGTTAGTTTGCATAGATGAATGCATGGAAGCAATAGCCTCTAAAATCATTTCCAGTGATGGGGGAGGTCTTGAATGCTGTGCGGGAGTCGCAGCTCGGGAGTCCTCCATAGTGTATTTTAGTTAAGCCTACTTGTTTTTCTAATACTAGCAATGAACAAAGTCGGTAATTTCAGTAATGTTTCTTATTATTGTCATTCGGTTAACTCCTCAAACAACAATAGTTACAACTTATACAATCACCAAGAACAACTTAAGCAATCAGAAATACTAGTATTGCAAACGACACATAGACCAGAGTATCATCTATTGTTATTCCCGTTTCTTCTCTAAGTCCCCCAGGCCAATTTCGTCAATAGCCCAAATTCCTATCATCGATCGCTTTTAAACTAAACGTACCTCGATATCATTGGCTGGACATAAGGCTGAGAGAGGATGCGCGGAATCCGGAGACATACGTAGTTCCTGGATAGGCGTCGAGGAAGTATAGCGCCGAAAGGAGTCCGAAAAAGATTGACTTCCGTAGATTGGCGACGATATCCGCCGAACGAAAACAACCCGTCGAACTATATATATATATCGATTAATTGACGCCTCATGGGCAAACAAACTTTCAGGCTATCGCCTAAGACACAACCGAACTTCAAGACGACGATAAATTCGCTCAGCAGTAACGATTCGACGCAACACTGATACGTATTACATTCCTCCGATCGAGGACAGAATCCGAAAGACTTTCAATAAAAATCGCAACGGCGCCTTTTAACTTCAGCGTCGAATTTAAGCTACTCCACTGAACACTTCTCCACTCCGTCGACAAAGATCCACAATGTCATCTCCCCAATCGTCGACAGTGCGCATCTAACCTAACGTCGGACTCCCTCGGTCCGGATCTCCATTGTCTTACGTCGGACTCCCTCGGTCCGGATCTCCATTGTCTTCTCTCCCAACGTCGGATTCAAGCAACTCCACTGAGCGCTTCTCCACTCTGTCAAGATCTACATTGTCGTCTCTTCTGCGCACTCTGTCGACAATGCGCGGCTTTATATAGAGCCTTCTGACGTCACCAACTGCGCATTTAAAAATCTACGCATTTAGGTATACGTGGCAAGAACTGCGCAAAAGCATATACGCAGCAAAAATAGCTGCCAAGATCACGCCCACGTGTCTTTGTGTCTACCATCCTGTCTGTCGGACTGTATCGGTCTCTCTCTCTATGCCCATTAAAACGCGCTATCCGACGACACACTAGGTCCTCCCTTTCTATCTTCCTTTGTATCTCTCTTTGTGATAGCGACTTCGCCTGGTGCCATCGCGTATATATACAACTATAGTATCCGTCACAGCGGTGGATTATACCAGCATCCATGTCTGTTACTACAGAGCCTGTCTGTGTGACTATGTCTGGTGTCGCTCCCTTTCTCTCTCTGGCCGATTCCCGACTATAGTAAGCGTGGGAAAAAAATAGCGACTTATGACGACTGACTGCTGATCGCTCAGATACCGATTACCGCTATGTCGCGAACGATTAAGACGCGCTGGCCATGGTCCAATACGTATCAGTTGCCGACCGGAAGTAATTAAAACCCGATGGCAGAAACCCAATATATATTAGTCGCCGACCGCCGACGCATCGTCGCATATCGACACAAGATGGCGCATCGCGAGGCCATTAATTCGCGCTGGCCGCAATCCAATATATATAATAATATACCGATCACCCGAAGCGCAAATGGCGGATTCCAAAAATAACTATCGGAAGCCGTAACGTCACGTCATACGGGGCGTTACACGGTCATGCACTTGTTTTCAAATCTGAACGCCATCTTGCCACTTATTTCGCCAGCACATACGGGAAAGTTAAGGCACTTCTTTTTTTTACACTTTAAGCGCTGCCATGCTCCAAGCATAGCAAAACATGCAATCTGAAACTACATGTAATTCACACAATTCTCACTTTTAAAACTTAACAAACATACGTCATTCAAACAGTGTAAATTAAACACTCAAACAGCCCAGTTCCAATAATGAGAACAAGACTCAAGAGTTCTAGAAAAGAAAATTCTACCACTCGCTCTATGAAGCGCTCCTTCTTTTCATACTTCGATTGAGGACTCATCTTTGTCTAGCTAACCATGATTTTAAGGTGAATTCAGACATTAGTTTGATATAAATATCTAATTAATAACAATAAAAAAATTTGATGTTTCAAGACATATTATCTACTTCCTGAAATATGGAAAGAAATTCAGTCATTAATAATAATTCACAATCGAAGTTTGAATTCTACAACCCAAAATTCAACGCATCTAATCAAGAAAAGATACATTATAACCAAGACAAGTATTTAAATTTGCAGTCAAAACGAAAGGCAATAAACTGAAATCAAATACCTTTGTTAAAGCAAACATGATCTACAACTCAAGTAAGTAACTGGCTCTTAACTGCTTAGCTTTGATGTATCTATCAAGCAAAACATGTACACGAATCAAAGTTGCAAAGGAAGCCTTGTAGAAGGCTGTGCTGTATTTGCATTCAGCATAAGATAGGCCTACTGTGCAGAAGCACAACAAACTACCGGTAAGTAACACTTGCAAGTAACCAAAGCCGGCAAAGTGTAAATGTATACAACTATCAAAGCACTGAAATCAACAAGAAACAAGAAGATTATAAGTTCATTGGCTTCACGTTATGAGATCCTTGCGATCTTTCCTGATCACATCACAATGTTATGCGATCAAAGGATTATTACGATCCATTGCATCCAAATGCATCACATTACAATGCTATTGTGTTTCAGTCTGATAACATCACATTACAATGCTATTGTGTTTCAGTCTGATAACATCACATTACAATGATATTGTGTTTCAGTCTGACAACATTACTGGGTCACTTTAAATCACAGGGGCACGGTCAGGAAACAATTAAGGGTTTTCATATTTGAGGGGTTTTCATTGAACAAGGCCTCAAAGTACTCCGAATTAGTTAGGAGGGGCGTTGAACATGCAAGCCCTAAATACGCCCATTCTAACACAATTCTTATGTCGATGTTATGACCTCATCAGACTTATGTGAAATTGTAAGTTTATCTGGGTAACACACAGATTACATTACAATTTCCAATAAATGACAGCTGTGTAAAGTAAAGGTAAGGTAGGAAAAGGTGCCTACTCATTTATTATGTACGGTACCTCAAGAATTGTCATCAAAAACTGAGGCCATGGGTTTCTTGATCTTTAACCAAAACCCTATTTTGATCAGCACTTCAAATCTTCATCGCATATAAAATGCAGTGGGAAAAACCAACACAAGTGGGTGAAGGGCTTACACCGAGAAAGTCCATTCTTAGAGGGGCTAACTTACGAGTCTGCGCCTTCTGGTGGGGGGGGATTAAGCCCGGAAAAAGGTACCATTTACAGGGTAAAAAACTGAATCTGAGAATTCTTGGGGGCTTAGCCCCCCTAGCCCCTGATAAACTCCGCCCATGGAAAACAATCTAAAATAAAATGTAATAAAAAAATCCGTTTCCCAGGACCACCTAAAATAAATGCAACACAACATTCCTCATGCTGTTCAGTAGGATTTTCGCTTTCATCTTCGCATCACGCGTGCACCGTGCATACTAAATGCATAGTTGTTCTGGTAAGTGTAACCAAACGATTCATCAAACAAACAGAATCTTTTCTCTAGACGAGACCTACATGGGCGCCTGCAGATATTTTGGCAGGGAGGCAAAACAGAGTGGTCATAGTTAAATTCTTTTAGCAAGAGCGACAAATAAACATGCGATAAATAAAGAGGCTTCTAAATGCAAATTTCCCAGTTTCACTTCGTGCATCAGTAGTATTTTAGTGTGAAAAAATATATTCAAAACAAAAAAAGTAGTAGTTAAAAAATAGGTGTAAATTTTCCTCTTGCCTTTATGTGCAGGCACCCATATAGACCTATATCCCTGCTATCACTTAACTTCACCGGATATGTGGCATTCACTCCATTCAATTTAACAACAATTATCAACTGCTCATGACTCGCAAATCAAATACTTTGGGACTATTTGTTGGAGGACAGGCCGTGGGAGGTGACACCGTTCACCAGCTGTTCTTCTTCGGTTGGGAGTTTGATGCACGGGTCAACGAGGGTCAGAATAACACCGGAGACGAGAAGAAAAATGCAGACAATGTTGCCACTGCCTTGACCGAGCATCGACCTGATGTCCTCAAGTGCGCCGTAAAACAGGTTACGTTCCTCTTCCGCATCCAACAGCTTTTCCACTTCCTACAACGCAACCACAACCTACACTGTACAACAATTACAGCAAAATGGCAAACACATGTACTATAAGCATAATTTTATTTATTTTATTTATTTCTCCATTTCTATAGCGACCCTTCAAGCTATCTACTCAGAGGCGCTCCCGACTAAAGTGTGAGCACTGCATCGGAGTTTCATGCTGAAGCGCCCGAGCAATTGCGAGTGAAGGCTGAGGTCCCTAGGTGGATTCGAACATGGAACCCTCTTGAACTGTGGAAAGTCTTGAAGTTAACATCAACAGTCTCTGATGCGACAAGTCAAAACTTCCTTATTGGAGATCCATCCAGTGACAATGTTGGCACCTCTGAGCGGTTTCCTTGAAGAGGTGCTATATAAATACTTCAATGAATGCTATATAAATATTCGAATGAATATTTCTGCCCGCTCTAGACTTCTGATTGATTCTTTGCAAAAACATATTGAACAACATGTAGCACTTGTTTCTGGGGCGGGATGGTGTAAGGGTATGCTCAGTGCCTTAGAGTCGGAAGGTTGTGGGTTCGAATTCACCTCAAGCTGCCACATAGGACCCTGAGCAATTGCTCACACGCTTTGGCATTCATGAAACTCCAAATTAATATCCGTGCTGTAGTTGGGAACGTCATTGAGTGGAAATTTTGAAGGGGTGCTATAACAAGTGCTCAAAAACTGCTCATACATACTTGACAGCACGTTCTCCTGTATACCATGTTCAAATTAGATAACTGCATGTTGAGTGGATTCACACGTAAATAATGCAAACAACTATCCACAATATCAAGAGAAAGATAAGAAATAAATAAACCAGCAAATGAGTCAATTAAAATAGAGGTCAACAGCATTGGAACTGAAGAGACGTACCGCATATATTCCTGCATCCATTAGATAATTGACAAAGCTTGGTTCGTCGAGCGTCAGAGGCGGCATGTATTCACGAATTGCTTCCCTCTGCCACCAGTCAGAAGCAGAGAACCTACAACGTAGCAAAGAAATCAATTTAGTGAAAATATGGACGAAATATCTGCTGCATTTAATATGTGCCTCAGATGATCTATATTATTTATAGAAGAAAAGATCTTAGACCAAACCGATTATTTACCTAAGACTTGAAAAGATCTGCACCACTTATATTCCTGCATCCAGTTGGCCGAGCTTTCTCTGTTGCAGGTCGACCATCTAGAATGACCTCACTTGCTTCAAAAGCTGTGTATTTCATCTCTGACCAATCAAACTTTATTTTTTTAAATGACTCAAGTCTGCATTCTTTAGCCGTGGCTGGGCTGGGGCGCTCCCGAGTAGCTTTCTTGAAGAGGCACTATATTAGTCCCTAGAATGAATGAAGGACAGCAAATAACTAAATGATTATACATGCCAAGTTTTCTTACAAGATAGACAAACCCTACAGGTAACACAGGAATTGATTATAACGTAAGTAAAATGACAGTCTCTGCAGTCCTTTCATAACCAAAGACATTTGGCATATTCACACTCAAATCCTTCAATGTGAATGAATATGTAACAAAACTTTCACAACCAGAATGTAAATGAATTTCCATTCAACAAATTACCTTATATGCGCTTTTGGCAAACATGCATGCATACGTACATACATACATACATACATACATACTTACAATAATCATACATGCATATTTTACATCCATACACACATGCATACATGCATTGCATCCATACATACATACATGTTTGCAAAATCAGGCACACTAAAGAAAACAATAATGAAAAACAAACACATGAAGAAATTCTAAACAAATAAATATTCAATTAAAAATAATTATCATCGAAGTGACTGATCTGATATACCGGTAATATTATATGTATAACAGTCTCACTTGTCAGTCTTTGCTGATTTGGAAGCAAAGCGATATCTGTACAAGATGGCTCTGACATACTTTGGTGGCTTATTCGGGAATGGATTGTCATCCATCAGTTCAAGAACTGCATAGAAAAAGAACATCTACTATATTTAGTATCCCATGTTCATGAACGATACTTACAATATCAACAACAAAACATCTATCATCTGTCATCTATCATAGTTTTCTAGAAATGTATTAAGCATAATTGTATATAATCATTTTACACAATAAATGCAATGCATTGCACTTGTCAGATGCAAATAAAGGCTACGTGCTTACTTGCTTACTTATCAAACAACTGTTGTTTTCCATATTTTAATTTAAAACTGCTACAGATGAATTTCCCATTTAAAAGTGTCTAAAAATTACATACCGGTAGGTGATTTTGTCAAATGTTCTCTGTGTTCTGGTCATTGTAGCATTAAAGACTTTAAAGTACAACCAAGCTGACTAGCAATACATCTAATGAATTGATTTTTCCACATAAATATGGCATTTTCTGACACTGTGTCCAGAATAAAGGCGCAACTACAGGTAATAGTCTGGAAAACGTAGTGAATCTACCTTCTCTTTGGTTCTGCAGTAGACGGAAGGCTAAATTCAGAAGCCAAGGATTCTGGTCATAGTGAGCTCTAGCAGCAAACCACATCTGTGAGTCAAGTCGAGGATAATGTGGTGCTGTCAATAACAACAACAAAATTCAGAAATAATAATATCTCCATTATCTAAAAAAAACCAATTCAAAACATTAGAACTTCAATCAGGTTCAGATAGCCAAAAACAATACTCTATAAGAGTAAAAAAAACTGCAGAGACAATAAATCAATTAACAAATGCCTAAAAGAGCAATTCAAAGACAAGAGTCACTCAGAAAATATTTAAAATTTTAATACAGCACCACAGTCACTTCAGAAGAGTTCAAATTTTGTATAACCAATACAAACTATACAAACTGCTGATTTATTGGTAATTTAGTTCAAACAGAAATCTACTCACCAACAATCGAAAGTTTGCTCTTCACATCATCCGGTTTGTAGCGGAAATGATATTCTTTCCAGTTGCCCTGAAGTTTGTTGCTTCCCTCAAATACAATCTCCAGTCTTCCATTATCTTCTTCCTCATTAGACCTACACACCAACAGTCATGAACAGTTAGAAAATCAGGGTTCATTGGAAGGCATTGAACGGACCAAACTGATATGCAGATAACACACCTCGTAATATTCTTCAGATGCACATATGACAAGCATCTAAGAAATTACAGAACTTGGCAAATTTTAAAAATCAAATCAAATGGTAAAACAATTCAGGCTTTGTTTCTACAATAATAGCTGAGATTTTGACGAGTGTTTAACACTGTTTATTCACTTCAGGTCAATAATTGAAAACTTTTCTGTTTTCCCCGAGCGCTCACGCAGAAAGCACTTATGACCAGTCACTATACTGTGAGAGACACTTTGTATAATACAATACAACCAAACTTTTAAGCCTATGGTACACTTGAGTGACCTGACTCTTAAATAAACTGGCACTAAATTAAGAGACAAGTGATTTAGTACAACAACTGACTACTACAATAGAGCCCCTTAGTTCTAAAGTGGTTCATCGTTGACTATTATACAGAAGGCAGATGAACTACTTTAGAACTAGAGGGTCCAATTTATAGACACAACTCCACATTTGAAGTCTCTCCTCACAACAAACCCAATGGCTGCGTACTTGAGAAATAAGTTGTATGGATTCGTCAAGCGATAGTTCTGTGACGTCCACGAGTAGGCATCCTCTAATGCCTCTGGCAGGTAAGATTCATCGTCTTTCCGAATGGCATCATGAGGAACCTAGGCAGTTTCAAAAAGTCCCAATGGGAAGTCAGTCAGAGAAATCGCGGTTGAAAATAAGTTAATCAGTATGAGAATTGAATAAAAATAACTAAGAGGGAGCAGACATTGATTTATGTGAAGTTTGGGTGTGCAATGTCTTCTTCTTTTCCGTGCTCTGCCCTTAGGCAGGTTCGAATGTTTGACGTCTCCATTCTTCTCTGTTCTGCGCTTTCATTTTCAGCTTCTGATAGCCATCTTTCATCATCCAGTTTTTTCCTCCTTTTTGCCAGGTTTTCGCTTGCTTACGACCAAGGAGGCCTTGGCCCCTCCCCTGCCGAGCGCGACTCTCCCCGGTAACCGGTTTGAATCGTTCACGCTGTTAGCTTCTATATGTGGATTCGTCATTCATTTAAACTTGGGAATTTTAGAGAGATGGTTTCCCGTTGCCTTTCTCCCGGTGTTTTTAAGGAGACACCATCTCCCAGCGTCGATATCCTCTATCGTCCGTCCTTCGGTTTCTTCGCCCATGTGGGCATCGCATATACCGGCGATTGCTCGGTCGCCCACCACGCCCTTTGTTAAAACAGGGGGGACCACGCGAAGGTGGCGCGGTTGGGCATTTGGGTAGCAGAGGCTATTTGAGACGCTTGCTTGCCCCATTCCCCCCCAATGTGCAATGTAGAATTTACCATATGGGGCCCTAAGAAAGAACGGGGGGGGTTGAACCCCTCAACACCACTGGCAATTCTCACCTCGAAATTATTTCAAAAGAACAGATTTTTGGGAGGAATTTCTCAAACTTTTAACGGTACAAGTGTTAACTGGCAAGAATTCGCAAATCAAGCAATCTCAGTTTATCATCACACATACATGGGCGGAGACTTGGGCGGAGACTTGCAGGGGACGAAAACGAGCGGCCGAAGATTTTGGGCAGACGAATGGCTGAGTCGCTGACGAAATTTTCCATCTTTTTGCCGGCAAATATTTCTGAGGACCTGTTTTTTTAGTCATCACCTCATTTGTTTGAAGATCTCTTTTTATCTTCCAATGTTATAACCTCCCAACAGTGTGTTTCGTGAAGTGTGTACATGTCCTGACATTTAACGATTGGGGGGGGACAAATGCATGGACCGTCCCCCCCCCACCACATCCATTGAGGGTGCTCATCTCCCCCTGTGCCCCAAGTCTCTGCCCATGCACACATACATCCAGCAGACACACCCCTTCGGGCAAGTTGTTTTCTAAAATGATACATTTTTAAGTTATTCAAATCATGATGACAGAAGCTACTTACGAGGCTGACGGAGAACAACGCGAGAGCAATTAGTCCGAAGAATGCGCAACCGGTTAAATCTTTAACCTTGGACTTTGAGCGTTTATTCGTTAACACTCTAGACAAAATAAAATTGGAACACCTGATAATATACAGTATGTTTCTTCACCCAAAAATTTCATCAACCCACATCTCACAACAGACTTTTTCATCTCTCTATATGCCTGATATGTAAGTAAGTAAGTATATTCTTTATTAATCCAACTGCATAACCGCACTTTGGTTTACATGAAAACAGTCATCATAAAGCAATCTTATTAAAAACGTTTTTCTCATTAAGTTGTCTGCCCGTGGGACAATTCGGTCATGTGGTCTGGGACGCATGGAATAAAGGAGTGTCCTTAAAGGAGGGAGGAGTGTGTTTAGAATCGCGAGTAACACCAAGCAACGACAATAAAAAAAATCGTTTATTAACTGTATGGCAGCCTGCTGAGCACTCATATGTCCCTATGCTCATTTTACCCTCTAGGGAGTTGAAGGCTGAGTCTGTTAACCTCATGTCAATGGCCTTATTGCTCTACTTCATGTGTCTTTGCATCTATGTCTTGATTCTGCTAATTTCCATACTTATCTTTCTCATTGTCTACATCTGTGTTTAAGATAATATATATCTTGTGCAAGCATCATTATATTAATCAAAGCATGGTAATAAAATGTCACTCTGAGTGCAGAAACACATCAGCCACAAGCATACATCCATACATGTCTACATCCACAAACACAGTGAGTATAGGTAGCAAGTATGTAATACATCATATATATTACATACATGCACATAGTCATACACTTATACACACATAATCTTACAAGAATACATACACACAATTGCGACAAATATGAAATGTTGATCGTACTTAAGAATGGTGCTTCCAATCTCCCAAGTGAGTGAAACAGCTCCAATGACCATTGACAAAGGCAAGACATACGACAAAAACCAATCCAGATCTTCAGGTGTTACAGCTAAATTCGAAAAACAATAACAGAAAATCTCATAAAGATTAATCCACAGTTAAACAACAGGAAACCGAGAATATATTACAGAAAATTTACAGACCATCTCGTCAGCACAGAGCCCCATTCTGTCACTAGAATCTGTTGTTGAATGTTTTTCGGAGGTCTCAACAAGTTTGTAATCTCAGTCATACAACGTAAGATAATTCTACAGTTCACCAGTACCACATAAAAGCTGTGACAGAGACTGGCTTATTCACTGGCATTGTATCAATTCAGATCTGCAAAGACAGAGACGTGTAACGTAACTTTAATCTACACTGAGGTGCTCAATAGGGTAGTGGTAAACATGCTGGACTGTCAGTTGAGACAGTTGCCCGTGTGCAGAGGTCCCGCATGGGCCCCTTCTTGACCTTGTAAGGCAGGTATCTTTGCGTTCTTGGCATTACTTGCAATCAATATCACCAAAATTAATCAATGATATTTGCTATTAGCACATGCAATAGAATTCACTAACACAACAAAAATCCTTTGCTGTGAGAATGAGATTAATGCCTGATTTTGAGTTCAGACTCAGTATTGTTTTGCCTGAAAACAGCACAGCGATTAACGAGCCAGTAAAAGTAACGAAGTAGACCTAATGCAAATGTGTTCACAAAAACTACACTTGCCAAAAAATAATGTGAATTACTAATTAAGATATATAAATAATTTAACCATCTCCGTGGGCCCCTGGAGGTCATGGGTCCGTGTGCTTTGCACACATTGCACACATGGTAGCTACGCCACTGGCCTGAGTGTTTACCATTGCCCTAACCCCCTCCCAGTATATAGCAAGGAGATGTAGAATAAAGGTGGAACTGCGTACCAATTTCCGGTTCCAGACTCACTGGCTCCGTCCGGATGTTGAAGGCCAACGAGTAGAGAACCAGGAACAACAATCCTCCGTATGTTACGATAGTGAAGACTTTTTCAACAATCCTCATCCTATCTGAACTTGTACGACTTTCTTTCGGATGGTCCTTCTCAGCTGCAAACAAAATCGCAATGAGGATTAATTACATCAATAGTAAATCCTTATTTAAAAAACTCATTATTAGACTGAATTAGCAATGAACAGCTCATCAGATAACATATTCAAAATGTAGCTACATAAACAATCAGAATTTGATATTCAAAGTTCTGTCATAGCCATACTTTTACATTCCGGTTAACAAATAGAATCGCATGCCTTACGAACAAACTTGTGCATTTTGCGAAATCAGATGACATTTAAAAACCACAGAGTTACTAACATCATGTCATATAAAAACCTCACATTAAACATCTTCAAAACATATCATCATGCGAAATATTCATGGAAAGCATTCAGCAGCATATATAAATACTCAGCAACATTCAAATATTCAGCAACATTTAAATATTCACCAACATCTAATTATTCACCAACATTTAAATATTCAGCAACATTTATAAATATTGAGTGGATTTACATATTCAGCAGCAAATAAATATTCAACTGTATATTCAGCAGCAAATATTCACAGACCTTTTGGTGACTGATGAACCCATTCCTCAATGAAATCATCGTCCACAAGTGATAGGCAAAGTGTTAAGACCAACAAAGGAAAGAAACCAAAGTTTCCAGTCAACACCATGAGTACCATGTTGGCCAACTGAAAGTTTCCAAATGAATCACAATCAGCAAGAATTAAATCAAAATATTTCAAGAGTATCTAAATTGCATTTGAATTGGCAGGTCATCATAAATCCATTTCACTTCCGATAACACTCTACATGACAAGATTCATTTTCCTATCTCAGTAACTTCAGTGCAGTGAATTCAGTATTTCAGCAAAATACAAAGTGCCAATTTGATTTGAAGTGTATAGAGAAACTAGCATAAAACAGGAATCACTGTTAAAAAAATCATAGAATATACAAATAAGTGCTATATAAATCCCATAGATCTATAGAATAACAGAATTTGTGTTTTTAATATGGACTCACAAAGTGTAATTAAAATGAAATGCAGCTAGTTCAGTAGCCAACAATACATAATCAACAACGTCACAATGAAGTTCAAATCCTACAAACCTACCAATGTTAGCAAACTTCAGTAAGAGGCACTTTAACCATATAACAGTGACGCACTATCATAGGCTCTCATGCATTCGATCATGGAATAGAGCCAACTGTCTTAACTACGATCGTTTCTCCACAGCTCAAACTCTTTTTATTTCTTCACAAAACGCCTCAAAATTCATTCAATTACACCAGTTGGTCTTCTAAAAAATTTACTTAGATACCGTACTTAACCACACTTCTTCTGGTGACTTACTAATTGATCCTCATTATCTGCAATCATGGACAATATTGCACTCACTTAGAATAGCAATAGTAACAATAAGTCACAAAAACGTTGCAACCTGACAATAGAAGGCAAAGTGCCGTTGCTTCCTTGATGGCGAGAAGAACAACAGAGCAACCGGTATCTGAATGATGAGAATTGCCGCTGTGCTCAAACGATGCCAACAATCAGGAAACTGATGAAAGAGCCAAGCGATCGGCGTCGGCAACAACTAAACGAAACATTGACAACGCGTCAAATGTAATGCTCAATTTATTTAATTTTCAATGCTAAACTGTGTCCAGTCTGTACAGTCTAGTCCTGTTACCTCACAACCTGTCTAGCGGCCATGCACGAATCTACTCAACTTAGCCATGCCATCAAATGTTACCTATTTAATAAATGAGACATGTTATCATGTGATACAAGAACATAGCTGTGTAGGGCTAAAAGGTAGAAATTTTTAAAAACTTATACAAGCATTGCAGTGGGTTGGAGATTGGATCGTAATCGTAATCGTAATCGTAATCTCGAAACTTCTACAGCGCCCACAAAAGCCAAGTCGCGGGAACCAGCTTATTCACAGGCGCTCAATCAAAACAAAATCGATAGGCAGCGGGTCAAGTCCGGAGAGTCAGGCAGGCAGATAGATGGACGGCTAAGGTGGGTGATGTTTAGAGTTGAAGTGGCGGGGGATGTAAGGAGGAGGATCTCCAATGCATTGAACTTTCTGGGGGAAACAATGGTGATATCACATATATGATGTCGAGATACAAACATACATCCAATCCCAAAACTCCATACAGGAACCAAGCTGCACCATACGCTCATGCATGGTCTGTTTGTTTGTAGGAATATATTTTTTGCATGTGGGGTATGTTCATGTACATGCATGCATGCATGCATATACTATCTATTATAGTATATTTGTATGTATCTAGACATCAAATATACCATCGCCTGTGTGCACACGAGCAACTTTTTTTATGAATTGAATCAATGACTGCACTTGTGATGTCTCAGAAACAATCTAGCTAAATCAGAAACCCATGAAAGAAAGCAGAATGTCTCACAAGTTACATATTGGCATGAGAAGAAGACATGGGAAAATGAATCTGATAAAAATATTTAGCTCTTATTAAAGTTGAAGTCTACAGCGAAGTCACGTTTGCAGTGCATGGGCGGATCTGCGTACCAACATAAAAATTCACAGAGAAACAATATTTCATGTGTTTCCAGACAACGCCATATGGCATTTCACTTCTCTTCCCACAGTTATGCAGCATCATGTCTCAGTCACCTTCCTTCATCAACATCCTCACCTCTAACCTCTCTGCTTAGTGCTTACCACAGTTCTCTCCACTCTTTGTATAGTATACTCTGTTCTTCTAATCTCCTTCTCCACCCTACCTCCTCATTGTTCTAAACAGAAATCTCTCCCTCTTCATTGCCTACCTTTCTTCTCTCCCTTCCCACATGCCTTCAACTCTCTCACTCCGTCTCCCTTCCTGATTTCCCTCTGGCCATCCACATCTGTATCTCCCATTCTCCCACTTTCTCCTCCACTTTCTCTCCCTTCCTTCCTTCCTTCCTTCCTTCCTTCCTTCCTTCCTTCCTTCCTTCCTTCCTTCCTTCCTCCCTTCTGCTTTCTCTTCACTCCACTTTCTTCCCATCTCAATTTATCACTCTCTGACAGCCTGCCTCTTTCCATCTCTTTTATCCCTCTACGCCTTCCTCTGTAGGGCTCATTCTCATCACCTTTCCTACGTCAGCTGCCTTCCTCCAACCAATCTCTTTAGATTCCAATGCCATTGTGTAATGCTAAGTGCCAGACTCAGACTTTTTGCCTTTTATCAGTCAGACACTCAAATAGTCCTGCCACGTCGATTTTCAGAAAACGTTTAACTGAGGTCAACATACCTGGGTTTCATAATGGTGTTTCATTGCTGAAAACATCAAAACATCATCATCTGTGTCATCAGCATTTTATGTCATCGCCATCACCATCCAAGTCATCTTCATCAGCACCATCATCCTTGTTGTCGTCGTCATCATCATCATCATCATCATCATCATCATCATCATCATCATCATCATCATCATCATCATCATCATCATCATCATCATCATCATCATCATCATCATCATCATCATCATCATCATCATCATCATCATCATCATCATCATCATCATCATCATCATCATCATCATCATCATCATCATCATCATCATCATCATCATCATCATCATCATCAACACTGCCATCAAAATCCTGGCAAAGTAGATATATAATAATGGCTACAACGAAGAAAAATATACTTCAGACTGTTCTGACTGTACCCTCTTCAGCAACAAACTAAACCTTACAAACCTGGTCTGACAATCCACCAAAAATTCACACAACCATTCTGGAAAGCGACTTTACACATCCTGGATATTATTTTATTGTTTCTTGATTTTGTCGAAACACTGTGTCTATCCTTGTTACCTTGGTCACATCGTAGGTCCGAAGTTTATGCAACCTCCCAAATGAACACATCATCCGAACTACATTGAATTATGCCTATTAGCAGTTGCAGTCAATGTCAGCAAAAGACAAAATGTTGTTATGCAGTGGTGTCTAAAGCAGGCAAAGAGAATGATTATTGAAGTTAGAGACAAGAAGCTGACAAAGCAAGTAAAATCAGTCCACTGGTGTAAATCTTGCAAGCATTTTCACCAGTAGATCAACAAACAGCTTTCTTCTAAGTCTACAGACAGCAGGACAAGAGGCAAACAGAAAATGATTTAAAATTTGTGCCTTCTCCATTAAGCCTTAAAACTTCTTAGGCAGTGAGTACAGGCTCAAGACCCCATGAGATGGTTATTGTTAGGGACTTTGACCAAGTCCTTCACTCACAATTGCTCAGCACCAGCATTTAATGCTTTGTCATTAGATAGCGGCTCTACATAAATGCATAACACTACTAATGCCATTCCAATCCTGCTATAACTTGTGCTCAGATCTTAGCCCTGCGCAATTCTGTTTCTGCCTGTTATCTTAAGACTTCCCCTTTTCAAGTGGTCCTTTGCACTGGGAGCAGCTCTGATTAGGCTGAATTGCGATAGGTGCTATATAAATCCGTAAACAGAATAAAATACAATACCAGCAGAAGTTTACGAGTCGTCTTTTACCCGTAAGTGACCACCAGGTGGCGCTGTTACTGAGCAGCTTAACGACTCCGTTGGCAAACGTCAGACGAAAGAGAAGCCACTTGATGAGCCAGAGCGTGATCCGATCGTGAGCGTGGTGATCGACGATGTCGTGCAGACCAAAGAAGTTGAGCGGTGCCACGATTATGGCGAGAAATCCGGCCTCCAAAAGCAAAAGATCCCTAAGACACAATGCTCAGGGAGTCAGTGAGGGATGATAGGGGGTCATGTACATGAATAAATAAAAACGACAATCGAATGAACATACAAGAACAATCAGAATCATTTGAATGAACAAATACAAAGGGCAATCAAATGAACATACAAGAACAATCAGATTCATTTGAATGAACGAATACAAAGGACAACTAAAGTTATTTGACTAAATGCAGGGATCAGAAACAAAAACAAGTTATGTAATGAGCAAATACGATGAATGTGTATTGTATAAGGTCTATACTTAACAATAACTCAACATACAAAAGACAATAGAAGCCACTTGATACACCACTCCATCATAACATGAGCTGTACAAAATAAATTTTACTAGCCACGAAATTCCTGCATTTTTCACAGCATCTCAGTTCAGCTGTGACGATTCTTTTCTTGATTTTTGCATTGTGCAGCATTGTGATACCAATGGAAAAATGGGTTCCATCAGCACCTCATATACAGGGTGCGCCAAAAAAAGTAATCCTCTACGGTTTTTAGCCCATATGGGCTGAAAACCGTAGGGGATTACTTCTTTTTGGCGCATCCTGTATATTCTTGCCTTGTTTTCTATGCTCTTTCCATTATTGTCCATACTATGCTTATACTTCGAAGTTTAATAGGTTTGCAAACCTATTAAACCTGATTTACCTGAAAATTATTGCATGAATTTGAATTCAAAATATCAGAAAGAAGCAGCCAATCCATTACAGATAAAACTTACCACTGACAACAGATGAATGTTTGTCCAACCTAAAAAGAATACAAAAGCAACACAGGATAGACTCATTGACGGACACTAGCAAGACTGCAGCTCTACAAGCTCTAAGCAAATAGCCAAGCGTATACAAAATACTCATCTTTTCATTTCATCAATTACTGAAACTGCTGACTCATTGCAAGTCAAGGGTGACCTGACAAAATGTCGCAAGACAAAATGTTGCCGACAAAATGTCGCAGCGACAATATGTCACAAGAAAAAATGTCACCGACAAAATGTCGTGGACGTAAATGAATAAATACTAGTTTATTTGAATAATTGACTCTCTGAAAATAAAAATCGAATGAACTGGTTAATATTAGTGTCAAAGAACACACATTCCAACTCGAAATTTCAAAGAAGAAAGCCACAAAACAGAAATACAAAGCTACAGAGTGTGCAACAAACTCCCAGGACTCTCAGTTACTACAAAGCTAGTGATATTAAGAATTCTTGCGATGTCTCCCAAATATTGAATGGAATCTCTGTTTCTGCAATCGATGACGATGCCGCTCTTAGTGAAGTTTACGAGCAAGTTTGGTTACTGTTGGATGGACATTATTTGATTTCGCGATACGCTGGTTGTTCGACATCAAGGGGAAAATGAAGGCAAGTGCAGGCAGACGCTTCGTGAGCATGACAAATTCAAGGTCATCTCTATATTGTGTTGTTAATTAAACCTTCGCTCTGCAACTTCCTCCAAATGCATTGTTCAAAATGAAACATGCAACCGTTAACTGAAGCAGATGGAAATGCAGTTTGGAATGCTACAAATGCTGCCAGTTGGAAGTCCATCACCACATATATAGGGTTAAGACCTGTCTTCAGAGACAACAATGACTTAAGGAACGATTATACATTGTCTCAGGTGCGTCCTCTATTATCCTGGTCCGCTACCATGCTTTACCTCCTCGTATAGGTATACTTTAAACTTTGGATAGATCGAAGTCATCTATTCTACGCACTATGCACTTACATGTAGTCCACTACATTTTGTCCACGACATTTTGTCTTGCGACATATTGTCACGGAGACATTGTGTTGGCGACATTTTGTCACGGAACCCAAGTCAAGAGGTTTGAAACCAAACTTTCCTCTGATATGAATCACAGACAAATTTAAACAGGACTAGAAACTGCTGATACATTGTATTATATTTGTACTAGGTCAAACAAATTACTGTTACGTTTGCTGCAAAGATATAAGTCGTGTCCTAAAATTGAATTAAATTGGGATCCACACGCTGTATTGGAATTTTATATTCCAGTCTAATGCCACAATAAGGGGATCCTATATGTTTCTGTTATGGTAGACCAGTGGTTCCCAAACCTTTTTTGACTGTCGGGCCACTTTTTCTAAGTTGGAGGATACGATGGCCACTTTTTCTTAGTCGAAGGACATTAGGGGGCCACAAGGCTAAAATTTAATTAACTAAAAGCATATACAATTGTTGTAAATGATTCAAAATAGAATGTTTGATGCTATTTATCAAGGTCAAAATAAAATAATTTGCAATAGAAAATAATTATGTGTTCTATCCTGTTCAAATTGTTATTTTTTCATATATTTTAAAGAATTCTTTGAGAGATGAGGGGCCATTTTTTCAGGCCTGGCGGGCCAGTTTTGGCCCGCGGGCCACGGGTTAGGAACCGCTGTGGTAGACCTATCTCATGACTTCACATAATATCCATGGTTTCATCACGTCCTTAATACAAGACAGAAAGCAATTTTTTTTGTCGTGCCAGATGCATAGACATCTCGTAACTTCTGCTTCAGCTGATCAACAACAGAAACATTGACATGTGGTAAAGTCTTGGAAGTTCTAATAATGAGAGTTCAGGTACACTTGGAAACTATGAATTCATACTCTTTTAAATAGAATTTGATCATGGAGCAGCAGAGAAGGAAGCAATGAGACACTTTTACCAGCTATTGAGACACAGACAAACAATAAGAGACAATTCATAGAAGCCCAGACTGACAGGCAGATTGACCAGACAGGCTGAGAGACAGACAGGATCCCTGACAGTGCTATAAATGGAACAAGTAAAACTACAAAAAGTATTAAACAAATATTAGACAGAAAGCCAAAAATTTGCCATTTAATACACATCAAAAAGACTAAATAAAATAAACTAACAAACTATCCGCACAAAGTTAGAAGATAAGTACGTAAAAGAAAAGGTTAGAGTTTGGATAATTACAATCTTAGAAGTTTACCTGAAATAGTGAAAGATAGAAAGCCCAAAGGACAGCGAACACAACACAGTTTCTGTAGTCGTGTGAAACCATGGCAACGAAAGACACTATGACTCCTCCGAGACTCAAGAAGTCCATCCCGGTCTGAATGTCAAGGCCGACCTTTGGCAAGAGTCGCAGCAGCGAAGGCTGGTTGGTGACCAAGTCTTGCAGTGATTCCGCTTCTAAAACAATCGTTCTAACCCTTTACTAACCGAGGGTAATGGTATATGATATATATATCCAAAACATTTACTACGATCGTTTCAAACTGCTGTGCTAAAGTGTGAAATTTAAAATTCTTTGATAATTGATTTATCTAAGCAAATAATCCCTGTCACATAATAATTTTTAAACTTTATTTTTTTGTCCGGAATTCAGTTCATACATATTTCCTGTTTAGAGTAGATTAAAACCTGTTAATCACTCCTCAGTATTGAAATTAACATCATATTAAATTAATTTTTCATTAAGTGAAAAACTGGATAGGTCATTTAAATTGTGTAACTCGCCATTTCGAATGTATGACTAAATACATCTTCCATGTTATGGAATTATTTCAGTAGCATCCAGGAGAGGTTAGAAGAATTATAAAAGTAATAACATGCAAAGTAGCCTTGCTAATTTAATAATAAAGTCTTTTTAAATTCTCAGTTTCTTGCCATTTATACAAGTTTAACCATAGCCATACAAAAACAGCAAAATAGTCATACATTCCACCAAGTTCATGGTATAGACTTTCTTTTCATGTAGTAAAGGTCTACATACTATTTTAATGACAAATTTACCTGTCAAATAGCCCAGGGCTGTTTTTAAGGAATTTTTAGAACTGCACATCCTCTTCTCTCCTTTCTCATCTCCCATGGTAAATTACTCCCAATCTGAGAAAATGACCTTTTGTAACTAGTTTTAACTGCACGGAACGTGATGGAAGTGCTTCTACAACTGCACGAATCCATTTAGAACTGCACATTTTGTGTAGAACTGCACGTTAAAAAATGCCCTGAAATAGCCTGACAGTAGACTTACCATTCTCTACAACTAGGCGTGCAGGTAAAATCCCGTTATCTCCATACAGTCCTAAACAAATTATTCAAATCATTATAAATCTCAAAACATCTCAAATGGATTAAATATTTCAGATTAAAATAATTAAAGAACACCTATGGTATAATTCTACCACTTTCTATCCAACTTAGCTAAATTACTAAGTTAACATTTGCATAGGACCTACACAAGAAACAAAGCAGAGATATTGATTTAAATATAAATATGTGCACTTAATAATTAACACACTTGAAATGTACAAACTAAACACTGGCACCTGACATTTAGACATTTTGTTTAGTTTCATAAACAAACACTAACGTCTAAGCCTATGCTTTAGTCACAAGTATACATAACTCAAGTATGTCATGCATGTATGTATGTATCTGACTATTGTATATGGTGACTGTTAGAACCCAAATTGTCATATTGCTGATTATTTTTATTTTACTGTTGATCTCTTTGAATAAAAAAGGTTTGAATTGAATTAAAAGCAAGAGTACAAACAGAAGTTTAAAATTGGAATGCTGATTGTAGCAATCAAGGAACCAGAGTTCCCATCAATGTCACAACTCACAAACTTAAGTTTCCTTCAAAGCCCATAATGTCTCATCCAAATTTTGGCAATGCACTCATCCAATATATATTTTGGTAAGTCTGTGTGTTTGTTTGTTTGTTTGTGGCTTTGTGCTCTATATGCACGGCCAGCTTTGAAGCAATCGACCCCAATCCTTCGCAGGGGTCGGGGTCGACCTGGAGCAGGTCAATGGGGATCGGCGAGTCTCTGCCCCCATGGGGGCCAGGGTGGGGGCAAAAACCCTCATTTTTCCTACTTTTCAGCCGTTGCCATGCATAGTTTCATACTTATCCACCTCAAACGTTACAACTACACAGATTTTTACACAGGCCACCTCACCTCCACCAAACACACACCTCGGCAACCCGCAGGGCCGAGGTGTGTTCTTGGGAGGGGTTCAGGGCGGGGGAGAGAAAATTTTTCCCGAAAACCCAAATTTCACTGGGTGTCGTGGGGAGTGGTGGGTGGGGAAGAGAGGGATGGAGGGACGGAGGGTGGGAGGGGGCAGGGTGGGAGAAAGGAAGGGAGGGTGGGAGGGAGGCAGGGAGGGAGGTTGGGAGGAAGGGAGGGATTGGCGTGCATCGGCCCGAATCCTAAAATTCCCGGGCAATGCCGAGTGCCTCAGCTATATAGTTATAAAAATGATTATTATTGATTAAGCAGCCTACATAGTACATATACGTATACAGACTGCCGACCTTTGCATTCACAGTAATATTTATAACTCGAACACTTCCATCAGAGCTTGTCTGCAGGCTCTGCACAATAGGCTTGGCTAAAACCTATAAGGTCAGCTGGTATTTCCGTTCACACAGGGCCCAACTGTCTGTAAACGAAGAGGTAGATCACACTATATATGTATATATATATAGGCCTATATGAATAGGCCTATATGAATAGGCCGGTATGTATAGGCCTATAAAAAACCTTCATATATATATATATATATTTTAGGCCGACGCATAGGCTACACTGTGTGCATACTTATCAAAGCGGTAGACGTATGTGTAGGCCTATATTATTTATATACATACCTGGAATTTGAACAAAAAGTGAAGCGAAGGCAAAGAGATATATCACAGACATGCACCACAGAAAGAGATCTTTGGTCAGGCGTACGCGTTGGCCGGCCATGTTTCAATAATTAATTCGGTCCGATCAAAAAACCTCAACTTAGGCAATCATTCCTGGAAGTACCAACTAAGTTATTATAGCTGGACAACAACATCGCCTATCACGGACCGCCGCCGACGCCTCCTTGAAATCCGCCAACTTCGCCTGAGATGCCCGGATGACTGACTGGTCGGCTCGGCTTATCCGCAGCTTCCTCAGCGGCGTCTGAGCTGATGGAAGGATCGACGGAAGAACGGATCCCTGATGGATGAACGGAATAGGCGATCGACCTCCCCGCCCACATCATCCCGACTGGCGCCGCGTATAAGGCTATCGCAGCGCCGTCCAACACTAAAAATACGCCTCGCTGCTCCAGTCGGCTACTACGTGGATCAGCCGCCTAAACATCGACTCTTCCACTCTCCCAATCCGACAGCTGTGCTTATATCCATGCTTAGATCAGACTTACACGGTACACCAACCAAAAGACGCCCTCTGTTGTCGACATAATGCCAGAGCGCTCGCGTGCACCACGAGACCCATCTTGAAGCATCAAGGGCGCAGGCTTCGACGGCAAACCGAAACCGCTAATTGAAAGTTAGGCTAGTATAATGGATCTCGCCGCAGAGGGCAGAGTTCACGGAGGACATGAAGTTCATTGCCCTGAACTGTTGAACAGCTGTACCCTCTAAATCGCATGCGTCGGCCTCTTGCGCTAACGTTTCAGCTCCCAAAACATCAAGACCTAGGCTATATAGACCAAAGTACTAAGTAGCCGCGGCTCGTCTCTTTTCATGAAGTCCTCAAGGCGGGTTTTAGTTTTGTCCCTTCCACTCGTAAGGACCCGTCAAGATAACCATCGTCATGGACGGCGTTTGGTTTCCGTTCTTGGAGGCAGAGGCGGATCCAGGAGGCCAATCCGGCCATGCCCCCATTTAGAAATTTCTTTATTTTATCAAATAAAAGCCTAAAGACGTTCAATAGGTATTATATTGTATTTGATAAATTGCTTTTTGTACCTGAAAGCGGTGTGTTTACCAGCTTTTGTTACCAATAAAGTTGATTAAACGAATATAATAATAATCGACAGACTGACAGTTCCGGGACATATTACTTACTTAGGCCTACTTATGACTAGTTATGAGCGATATGATGTTAGCACATAATTACATTAATTCTGTAATAATTATAATATAATTTTTATGTGATGTTAGTATCTGTCGCGTGTTGACGCCATGGCGCCGCGGTTGTTGGATGGCGGAAGCGATTTGTTATATGCGTCACATGCGTGGCTGCATGACACTGCGTCCATATCGCGTCTTGTCTTATTAATTACGTGATGCTTAGGAGAAAACGATTCATAATTATAACTATTATTCTTCATTTCGCGTGGATAGAAAAGTTTTCAGTTTTGCTATGGCGGACGATGATGGGGAATCGGTGGTAGAGGAGTTCTCTCCTACGTACTCATCGTTTTTTGGCATGATGGGGGTTACATCGGCAATGATGTTTAGCGGTTGGTGATCAATGCTTAATTCTAGGAATTTCTATGAAGCAATTTCAGTTAATTCATTCGTTGATTTATTCTATGGTCATACTACTCAGGAGCGCTCCCAGCTCAGCTATAGCAGAAAAAAAAATTCTGAAACAAAGTTTGATTGGTCAGCTCAACTGTATAATAAACGCAGAGCTCTTGAGCTCTATTCCAGACAGGCGGCCCTACAGCTAGGTGCATGACCGTGCATCAAAGCCAGGTAAATGTAAATTTTAACGAATTAATTAGATGGAAAATCTAAGCTACCCATTGCTGGTGGAAAAGCTTGTAACATGTGACAATGGGTGTGGTTATGGAGTGTGCATGTGTGATTGCAGCACTTGGTGCATCGTATGGGACAGCAAAAGCTGGTACAGCCATTGCCTGCGTGTCTGTTGCACGCCCGGATCTCATAATGAAGTCTATCATACCAGTCGTCATGGCTGGAATAATCGCCATCTATGGCCTGGTGGTGGCTGCACTGATCAGCAATGACATCAAAGTTCACAACTATACGTTGTTCAAGTAAGTGCTTGGTCACACTGCACATGATACTGATTTTTGTGTACTCTTAGGACAAGCCATTTTGTTGTACAAAACAGATAGATGGCTAGTCTCATGAACAGGTGCTATGGTCAGAGAAAGATTCGTTTATTATAGCTAGTATTGTGACAACAATAAGAATTTCACCTGCAAAACTTCCTAATTACAGCCACTTTTAGATAGCTGTAAGGCAGCGGTTCCCAACCTGTGGCCCGCGGGCCAAAAGTGGCCCTCCTGGCCTACAAAAAAGGCCCACAGCATCTAAATGAATTAAGAAAAATATATGTAAAAATTGACAATTTGGATGTGATAGAATTTATAATTATTTTCTATTACAAATTATTTTAAATCCAATTATAGCAATTTTATATGCCTTTAGTTAATTAAATGTTAGCCTTGTGGCCCCCTAATGTCCTTCAACTAAGAAAAAGTGGCCCTTGTGTCCTACAACTTAAAAAAAGTGGCTCGACAGTCAAAAAGGTTGGGAACCACTGCTGTAATGTGTCAGTTTAACTCAGTTATACATAATATGTATATTATAACCGTATATTGGGGGACAGTATGTTAGTACCAAAAGATTGAAGTAGGAGGCTTGCTCCCATGGAAAGCACATTAAACAGCTCTTGGCCCCTGCAGTGGGATCAGAAAGACTTACATCATAAAGTTACATGCTGGACCATGGGCAGTCCAAATGAACCAATTGCCAACTCATTCATTGTATTATCAGTGGAAACACTTGCACAAAGTCTTTAATACCACTCCTTTAAGCCATCTCATAAAATCCTCGTCTGTTGACCACCATCTCTACGCAGACGACACTCAACTCTTCATTTCCTTCTCCCCAGGCTCTTTTTCCACCTCCATTGCTCAACTTCTCAATGTGGTCAATCTAATCTCTAAATGGATGTCTTCCAACCTCCTCTGCCTCAACCCCTCCAAAACAGAGTTCATCATTCTTGGACTTCCTGACCAAATCAAGAAAATCCCAGACCCTTCAATACACCTATCGACTAACTCTTCGTCTCTTACCTTTACTTCTGATGCTCCTGTCCGCAATCTTGGTGTAATGTTTGATTCGCATCTCTCCTTCTCTAACCACATCTCCAACCTATCGCGTTCCTGCTTCATGCACATCCGGGACCTCCGTCGCATCCGACCCATGCTCGATTTCAAAACTGCCTCTACCATTGCGACGTCCATCGTCCACTCAAAACTTGACTATTGCAACTCTCTGTTCTTAAGCCTTGACTCCTCACAACTTAAGCGCCTCCAACTCATTCAAAATTCTCTAGCTAGAGCCGTCACCAGAACACCCAGACATCATCACATCACCCCCATCCTCAAATCACTTCACTGGTTGAAAATCCCAGAGCGAATCCACTTCAAAGTTCTCTCCTTAACCTACAACTCCTTGCAATGCTCTCAGCCAAGTTATCTTCGCGAACTCTTCACCATCCAACCTACCCGTTCTACCCGATCATCCGCCTGCCTTACACTTTCTCGACCGCCGGTCACAAGTCATCTCAAGTTCTCCAACCGAGCCATATCCATCTCAGCACCACGCCTTTGGAATGAACTGCCTCCTGAATTCCGATCCTTTTCAGTCCATCCGCCATCATTACTAATCACACACCATCACCTTCCTCAGGCTCCTCTGTCCATCACACCTCGGGCTTTTCATTCAAAACTCAAGACACTCCTTTTCACGAACTCTTATCCTGTCTCATCTGATCCTCCACCTTCCAATTCCCGGCCCAAACGACACCCGCCTTAATAGCTGTTCCGCCCCTCTGATCCTATGGAATTTCGACCCTGACCACCACGGACTACTCTCACGGACAACCCTTCTAACTCAACGCATTTGATCCTGATCTTATGGTAACTCGACCCGGACCACCACGGACTACTCTCACGGACAACCCTTCTAACTCAACGCAGCGCTCGTGAATAAGCTGGTGCCCCGCGCTTGGCTTTCGAGTGGCGCTTTAGAAATTTCGAGATTACGATTACGATTAATAGCAAGGGATTATTTTTTCTGTAGCAAATGATCTTTAGCCAATGGAAGTCCTTGCTGATCATAATTATGTTTTAATCTGCACAACTGGTCTTGCAGCAGCACTGATGATGATGAAAGAATTGGGGCATTAATCTTTTTCAGTGACAAAATGGTAGCCTATAATCTCCAAGGTTGTTTCTTTATAGTTTGGATCAGACTGTTTTGAACCAAAAAAGCTCAGCTAATTGGTAGGATTCCAAAGTTTGGTCATATCCAAAGTAATAATACGTGTAAAACGAGCTGCATCCATCCATTGTCCTCCATCCTATCTTAGAAACCTATGAACTTATTGTCATTCTGGCTGTTTATTTCTGGTTGTTCTTTTCTGCCACAGTGCAACATGGAAACTTTGCTGTGTTGGACCAATCATTACGGAACAGGCTTCCATGCACTGCAGCATGAGCTTCTCATTATTTTTTGTACCTTTGTTTACTCAGCATTGTAGACTGTGTAGTGGTCAGCATGCTTTACTGTCAATTGAGAGGTCTGAGCTTCATATATTCCGGCTAGGGCAGAAATTTGGGTCAAGATTTCTTTTCCATTTACCCAGCTATAATAAGCATAGCATACTGGTTGTACACTGTCGTCGGTGGGAAGATGAGATGGCGAAGGAGAGGACTGGTCACCCGCTCTCTTCATATGCAGAGGCCAAGAAAATGAAGTCGCTAAGACTTCATACTCATGCTTTCGATCTTTGGTCTGCCTCTTTGCTAGCTTAAAGCCATAGGTGGAGACCTGGGCCGAGAATTGGGGGGACGGAAAGACGCGAGAATTTCCGAAAAATTTCTGACGACCGGAGAAATCTCGGAAAGAAATTTAGTTTCGCCGCTAAAAAAGTTGATGACCTTTATTTTTTAGTCGTCCGGCCAAATCTCGACGAAATTTTCTATTTTCGCCGCCAAAAAAGTTGATGACTTTTTTTTAGTCTTGACGCTCAACGATTGGGGGACAAATGCGTGGGCCGTCCCCCCAACACTTCCATTGGGGGGACCGTCCCCCCTGCCCTCTAGGTCTCCGCCCATGCTTAAAGCCGTTAAAGGACTACTCCTCTCTTCTGTTCGATCGTGATTTTATATTGTGAGGTTGGGCAAGTTTTGTTCTTGAAAAGGTACTACATGAAAGTTATACTTGCAAATAAAATAAATTATATTGGTTTAATTTTTGCTTTGTTAACCTATGTTACTTGCTATTGTGCTAAAGTTTAGTTGAAGCACTTTTATGCTTTGTGGCACATTCAGTTGTGTTCTAAATCTCCGAATAAATATTGTGCTTTGTCGATGTTAATTTAGGGGCTTTGTGCATTTCGGTGCTGGTCTGACTGTTGGCATCTGTGGCACGGCTGCTGGTATGGCCATCGGGATCGTTGGTGACGCAGGAGTGCGTGGCACTTCTCAACAGCCGAAGCTTTTTGTTGGAATGATCCTCGTTCTCATCTTCGCCGAAGTCCTTGGTCTCTATGGATTAATCATTGCACTGATTCTTTCAGTGAAGGAAGGTTGACTAAGAACTTCCAGATGCAGTGATAAGACTAATCTGATTCTGTGTTGGTTTAACTAGTCAAGTGCTATCTAGTGGCGCTTTGTTCATCAGATCTGGTCGTAGGTTTGCTCTCGACTTTAAAAGTTTTAATTTTCTTTCAAGTTTAGGTCGTATTTGTGAACTTTTTTTTATGAAAAGTGAAATATGTGTTCCATAGTTTTATAACACTCTGACGTTGTAACTCATCATAAGAGTTAGTTTATTATTGGAGAACTATTTTTAGTTCTGTCATTTGTTCAGAATTTGTGTAATAAGGTGTCTGATAAGTCCATTAAGTGTTGACATAGATTTCACACTGTAAACAACAGCCAGTAATTTAATTGTATTGTAGCATTTATAAAGTACTTCTAGTAGGGCAAACCATTCAGAAGCACTCCCAGTGCACAAGGCCCTGCGAGAAGAAGCAGGTTTTGAGAAGAGAGAAGGAAGAACAGAGACTGCTAGACAGAAGTGTACAGCGAACAGAAAGAGAAAGTGCATTCCAAAGAGAAGGACCAATTGAGGCAAATGATTGAGATTGAGCCAAACTTTCGTAATTTCCATTCTGTTGCCATAGTTTCACAGGTCGGAGTGGGATAGGGAGCAATCGGTTGGGATAGGAGTGAGGACGGGATGAAGTGAGGGTGGGCAAGTAGGCAATCGGCCGGGACCGGGGTAAATCCTAAATTTCCTGGGCAACGCTGGGTACCTCAGCTAGTTCATATATAAAGAACAGATCTGCCTTTCCATTTTTCATACTCTTTTCAATTAAATTTTAATTCAATTGAAAATAAATTGATTTATGTTTGGTTAGTTCAGAACTGCATTCACTTAACTTTAATGTGCATAAATTTTAACAGTATAACTGCACGACCCAAGTGATGGAAAGAGCTTTACATGGAAAATAATATAGCCCTACTTTGAACTTTTGTATTTACTAAAAACATCAAATTGTCGAACTAAAACAAGATGTTATATATTCTTTATATAAAACCAAAGTGCTTTTCAGATATGGATTAAGCGTTAGATTCGTATTGTACTTGTAACTTCTCTCTCACTGTGAATTACATACCCAAGGATTGAAGGGGCGCTATAGCAAATACGAGAAATAAATAAATAATAATGCATATGTAAATAGCCTATAGAAGTGCTTGTAATTATTCCTGTACTTGCACCAGTACATAATACTACTATTAATGCATTTCTCATTATCATCTGCCTGAATAACAGTTTAAAATCAAATGAATCGAAATTTAATTCGAAAAGTTTATCAAACACCATGTATTGAGTACTCTGTTAACTTGGATGAAACAGTAAAAGGCACTTAGAAAGCATCCCATGATAAAATAAATTCAGCATTTTGTGTAATTCCACTTTTGCAACAGCCAAACTTCCAACATTCCATCTCAAACACTACACTGAAAAGTGAATAACCTAACCTTGATAATTAAAACATTTTGGAGTTTGTTAACCACCATGTACTTAAATTTTATTGACCAGAATCCAACTTAAATGGAATCTTAACTTGGACTAACTGGTTTTTTTCTCTAAGTTTATTGATGTTACAGTCCTACATTAAATCTATGAAAAACATCTGAACACAACAGTAATTTCAATAATTATTAATTAGCAAATTATTACAGTAGCTTTCTACTGATTTTCATTTTTTAAAGTCAGTATGGTTCTGATTCAAGGACCTGATGTTACACCATATGCATATATTTTTCCAAAATCACCATTTCTTTCTAAAAATCATCAGCTCAATTACAGAATATCACAAAATTTGCGCTTCTGAGTAGAGATCTTGAAGGGGCACTATATAAATTTGTGATTGAGAATAAAGATTGGTTACATAGAAACAGTGCGTTTTATACAGTTCGTTTTCTGTTATCCTTGGGAAATAACAGGTTCCATCACTTGTGCAATTAACTATCTTTATTTACCGTCATCAGTACTATGGTACTCTCTCACTTCTCATCTGTATTGATAATAATTCTGGTCGTCATCCAAATAATTTCTATCTTTATATTTTGTTTTGCAATGAATCATTTAAAATGGAAGATAAGTTCAAGATAACAATTAGCATAGTTCCATTCTGTACCATTTTCAACTCATATTTACCGGTATATAGAATATTTTCTTGCAAAATGCGAATTACATTGCTATTCTTGTGCTGGTCTTCTAGACTAAGTTTTGTAAATGCACAACGAAATCTGCAATGTTTCCCTCTGGATTACAACCTGTTTACTGTAAACGCTTTCTTCGTGTTGTAAACTGCCATTAATGTTGCCATCCTTTTAGCTGTTGAGTTTGTCCAAATGGCAATCCTGTTTCCCATCTAAACTTTCATCCGTTGCATATTGTATTGTACCAGTTGTCATTCATATAGTCAATGTAGTCATGCTCGTAAATGTTGACCTCATTCAAATGACAGCTGTCTTTTATTTGAACTGATTTGCATTTACTCCTATGGTGGATTGCTCTTCAATTAGGAATGTGGGTGAATTTCTATTCCATGTTCTTGTCCTATGCAGTGTTCAGCATGGAGTTCAGTATACACAGCTGCAACAAACCACAAAATCAGAGTTCAGTCACCTGTTACCACCAGGAATTAAAGTGCAAATGAGATATAGCAAGGTAGTTCAGTGTTTAACATAATTGGCTTTACTCCTATGCAACATAGAACAAAGTGCATTATTGGTAATTATCGATATCCTAGACATGACTTGCCTAACTTGATAGAATCAAATGCAGTTCAAATTCCTTAATAACACAAAATTGAAGTCTAACATAGATCGGAGTAATAAAACTGCTTCCGGCTTTAACTAAAGCCTTACAACATTTTTACCAGTACCATCAGAAAGTAAGTTTATGCAAACGCTGCAACAAAGCACAAGTACTTTGCAATCATATAAGTTTCATATTATATGCTATAGAATGTGCAGAAAATAAAGCTACAAGAAATCTTGTCAAACTGTATGTAAAATAAAACCTCATTTTCCTTCTTTGTTTCTTCTTCCATTATGTTCTGTAACTCCGTCTGTAGAGAGTCCTGTACAACAAGAGGCCACCAGATCAGTTACATAGTATAACACACTGATTTACACGATTATTTTACGTTAACTTCTTTCACAAAACAAATATGCTAAGAGCTGCTGACTGTTGTGTTTTAGTTAGAGTAAACTGAGATTAACAAAAACGGCAGATGCTGATACAGTCGTTAAGACATCTATTATTTTTTAAGTCAATTATATCTGATCAAAACATGATTCTTGTCCGGCTTCAATGCACACTTCTGAAAAGTCTAAGAAAGCATTATCGAATTTCAGTTTAGGACTCTAAATTATTAAGTACAATGCACATGTACACCACTGAATTTAAGCATCCTGCAAACTACTGCTAACCAGACTTTGTTAATAGAGAACCAAAACTGTCGACTTCATCATTCTCAAAAGAGAATGTCTAAGCAGGTCTATCAATTTGACCAGCACCAGAGAAACTAAAACCAGTTTCAGACTTGTGACTTACATTAGAGTTGTCATTTTCAGCGATTGCCATAAAGTTCTCTTTGGCCATTCTTCTATCTCTCAGTTCTTTGAGCTCTTCGGTAACCTCATGATGCTTGCTCTGCAATTCAGCTGAAAAATATACACAGACAGTTACAGGCAATGCTTTCCTTGAGTGAATCACAGCAAATGCGATCATGGCACAATTTTTCAAGCGCCAAGTTAAAGCACATGGCCAAGTACACCATTGTCTTGTTAGTCCTAGGGGTACTGTTAGAATATGCAGGCAGGGCGAAAACCCTGCTGGAGTTCTGGGGGAGTTTGGCAGGTTCTCTGAATTTTTAATAGGTGGGTTGTGGAAACATCGTACGTAATTTTTTAAGGGAATCCCTTATCTTCAAACTATCTGGAGAAATGCCCATTGCAATGGCTGCACACTTTTAATAGGCTACACCTACATCCAGTCTAATCCAGCAATTAACTCAACTTCCTCTCTACTTATGCCTAAATTTGCCGGAAAAATAGGACTACTAACTGTTCAACTGTTGTGAATTAATTACTATCCTAGATATAGCATGCACTAGTCTGTTTCTGATGAAGTTTATCAACTTCTATTTCCATACCACATTTCTCAGATGTTACTATCCCCAATAAAATCGCAGAACCAGAAAAACTAAGTCCAACCCATGGGCAGCAGTGATAAAGACGTTTACTAAAGCCAACATTTATCCACATCCAGGACTTGGACTTTCATTAACACGTTCACCGCCCAGTACGAGATATCTCGTACCGGATTCAGTCATTTAACATGGTGTGTAGGCGGTGAACGTGTTAATTTAATAGTTGACATGGCTGTAATTATATACTTACACATATCCGGTTCATTAGAGCTTGGCTGCTCATTTCCAAGGAAGTCAGCAAGTGGCGTGACTCTAGAAACGCTCAAACCCACACCTCCAGACGAAGGGAATTCATCGGCACTGTCGATTACATTCACGTCTTCTTCATCAGAACTGCTTACGTCGCCAAAGAGTTTATCTAGTACACGAACAGATCATCATTGTCAATATATCTCCAATTAATAAGTTTAATATTTAACTCGGAAAAAACCATACCAGAAATTTTCCAGTAATTTTGTTTGTCGTGATTTTCTATAGCATCTACACTGGCAAGCATAGATTCGTAAACAGTTTTACATTGGGCAATTCATGTCTTGCATGGGATAAATATTTCAAACAGAAGGTCCAATACGCTTAATTTGAAATAGTTGAAAGCTTGCACATGGGAAAACTTCCATAACAATCACCGGGCTGCAATCTGGCGCAATGTGTTGATGCATATGGCATTTAGAAATACTAAAGAAATTGAGAGTAAAAATGGAAATGAACATCATGTGTACATCAGTTCTAAACTTCTTAAATAGATCTGCAGTGTTTAGAATATTTTATTATAAAAAAGTGCAGCCATCAGATTTTAGTACAGCAGTACTTATATGAATCTCCTCATAATCATCTGAATAGCAAATCCTTGATGAAGAATTAGAAGTCCAAGTAACATTAAAGTAGGATAAATACCTGTAAATGAGTGAATAATATGAATTAATATGTATTTCACAGGGTAATACATTATTACTGTAACATGAAAGTAGGCCTCCTCCAAGATTTGAAGACTGTTAGTTGATATATGGTTGGTATATGCTCATCAACAGAAGCACTTAAAAAAGTTGATGTGATAGAGTTACTTTCATACAAATTCAACAATAGTTAATTGACTAACCATGAACCAGTTAGCAACATATGTGTTCCAAATTAACAAGCCTTGATAATGTGTTTAATGACTTACGTGATGAAAAGACATTCGTATCATCTGCAAAGAGAATAAAAATAAGTAAACAAGATGAATCAGGAATATCACTTATATAAAATGCATACATGACCTTTGGAAAGAAAAGGGACCTCATGTTGGGAATGGATTTATAAACATTTTGCATAAGCTGATGTTGATCAGAACTTCAGAAGTCAAGGAAAATTTTCAGACGTTTAGTCCAAACTATATGTCCTTTTACAATGAACATATAAAACGTAATTTTGACGGAAATTGCAAAAAAACTCAAGCTGTCTCTACCTGATGTCTCAATTACATTTTGGCCTTAATATATCATGTGGCAGCAAAATAAAAATATAGTTGAAATACAGTGAGCCAAGCAGTCATGATTGTAGGTGCTATTAAAATCAACAAAAAATGAGAAAATGTCACAGTTAATTTGACAAGCACCTCAGAAGTGAACTTAGACACAACGACACACTGAATGACACAGGAGTAAGACCACTCCAGGCAACCAACACCTTCAATTCACATTTCTTGGTGACTCACTGGCTATGCGCGTTAAAAATAATCGATGGATCAACAACTTCTGACCATGAAAATCTTTGCTGCAGAACAACTATGGAAGTCAAAGCTTCTATAAAACAATGATACACCATGTAAAAAATTGGTAACAATTACCTGTTTAGAAAACAAAATGACTTCTCATCAAATAAGAATAGTATTAGAGAACCATCATGTAACAACCATCTAAACGATGACCATTAAAACTAGCCTTCAAAATAATTTTTTTAAACTATTATGTTTCACTGTAAGAGATCAACAACATGAAACCTACTGAATTCCATCATTTTGTTATCCTCATTGTTCGTCTCTTCCTCCAGCATCTGGCTGTCGTCCTGCGTCTCTCCTCCTCCTCCTCCTCGCCCTACTGGACTCTTAGAAGATTCATAGATGACATCATACGAGACGCTCACTGCCTGAGCGTCTTGCTCCAGCAACCGTCTCACCTCCTTGTCAACATCTGGAAGATCCGGATTCTGCACACGAATCAACAGCATCAACACCGTTAATATCAACAATGCTGTTCACTGTCTACAATTACCATTCATAATGATAAGAACGATGAAAATTTCTAGGGTGTTGTAACACGTTATAAGGGTGCTTCACATACAACTAACCGCAGGATAAGCCTTGCAAAGTAAATACTTCCATAACAAATAAACTAATGACCATTTAGGAAATATAATAACTCAACATGGCCAACTATTTCTTTAACAACTCTAGATACATGTACAGGTTATTAACAGATCTATAACAGTCACTGAAACATGAGATGAAGATTTTTCTCATCAGTATATGGTAGATATTGCATCAGTACAGATAGCATTTAATATATTTGTGCAGTCTAGAGATTGTAATCTCTTTAATGGTCATTCAAAATGCTACCAGTAGTCCACCTATTGTCTCACATAACTAATTTTTAGAACTTTTTGAACAATGCAGCAAACAACAATGTTTTCACAGCACAAATTAAAAGCGTCACACTAATGCGATAAATCATTCATTTTGTTATTTACGATTTTGGAACGATTCATAAATAAAATAGTTTTAAAACTCGTGCACCTTTTTAGCCATGGTCTTTCTAAACCTCCTTTTTCGAACATTTTTCAATGGTGGAGCAACTGAAACAACAAAATACACACGATAATATGAGCAGATAATTCACGAGCAGTTAAGTCTGTGCAAATACATCTACTTAGTTCTTATAATTCCGGCAAGGTAACAAGAAGTTATGACTAAGTTTGAAATTCTGTTATGCAAGTAACTTTTGCAGGTGTCACACAACAGGTTTCTGAGAGCAGCAAAGGCTACAGAGATTTGAGTCACATCTGGTAAGAACAGCAAAGGAAATTATGGTATAAAAAGTCAACCACTCAGCAGAAGCCTTCACAACTGCAGCATTCTAACAGCTGCATGTTTGAAAAGAACAATGACAAGTATGCTTCCAAACCCAAATCTATGGCTGGTCAAGCTGGATTAAATGTGATGTTGGGCTCGAAACTTGTCACTTGTCGTTTCCTAGATATTGGACTAGAAGTTAACATAGACGAGAGATGTCAAGAATGTAGAATATTCTTCAACTCGGCAGATGGTTATAATCAATTCACCATAATTGGAGAAGTAGTGAACCGATTTTGATGCTCCTTTCGTGATGTTTGAGTCAGAATACATGTCTTATTGATCAGCAAAATTGCAAAATAATCCAATAGAGGTTTCTAAGGACTTTGATTAAATGAATATTCAGGAACTTTTAATTAAATTTCCTCATTCTAACTAAAGAAATAATTAAACGAGTACAACTTCAGTTAGAAAAAAGATATTATCATTCTGTAGAAAGTATTCTAAAGCAGAGGCATAGTAGCATATGACTGAAGAAGGTCACAAACCAACATGTGATGGGTGTTGAGCCCCTGTGTCACAAATGATGTGTTATTCAACCCTACACTCCCAACCTATAGCACTGATTTTGTGGTTTTAACATGGCTAGCTTCACTGTGGTTGTTAGCACTGTATCCAAACCTCTACCAATTGATATGCGAATTTCTGCAGTCAAATGTTCATAAAGACCTACTTCCGTGATTCCACTGGTGTTTCTTGTCTTCGTCTTTCTTCTTCTTCTCTCCTCTCTTCTCTCCTTGACCCAAGACACAGTCCCCTGCATCTTCATCGTCACTGACACAGACCAGCATCTAATAGAACACAATAAATTCACACTCATACAGTAGCATTGCATGGTACAGTGGTCCATTTGGCAAGGCATTAATTCTTCAATCCAACAATTGCAGTTTCCACTGCCAGCACACTTTTTATTTAAATGAGAAAAAAACACAATTTCGACAGATGCAATAGATTACAATGTTGGCTCAAAGGAAGAGTCCTAAAAGGGTCTAAGTCCCGCTAATCTTGCTTAGCAAGTCGATGTACCATATTTTCCGGACTTTATGTCGCTCTTTTAGATAAGACACGTAGTCTGAAAAATATGTTGTGGCGATTAACTGAGAAAGTTGATAATACAGCCCTGTTGCTCCAAACTAAGTATCAGTGATGTAGTACTCGAGTCCGGCTAAGGACTCGAGTCCGACTCGAGACCGATTTTTTGCGGACTCGGACTTGGACCGTCAGGACTCGGACTTGGACTCGGACTCGAAGCCCGGGACTCGAAATTTGACTCGGTGACTCGGTTTCCGAGTCACGAATTCTCCGTGGAACAGGTCACAACCTGTATTGCCAAAACCAATTCAGACGTTTCGTCCGATTTCTTCATGACTCAACTCAAACAAAGGAGCCCTTTGTAGCCTACGGGTTTAAGACACATGACCCTCCGTTAAACAACCTGACATTGAAGTAATGTTACGGATGGCTGGGCACCGCTGACCACAGAGGGAGAGCGAAGTTAATTAACCTACAGGTGCATTTTATGTTGGTTGGCGTGGGGGTTACGGGAGGGGCGATTGGAAATATTTGAACTTGAGCTTATAGATTGGCTACATATACACAAACATAACCACTAATCAGGCATCCATGGCATGCATGCGGTCGAAATCGAATTTGATATTTCGACACCTCAATAAACTTGGATTAGGACCTGATATGCTGAGACCTCTAATTGATCTAGATGTTGACAAGTCAGGAAAGTGGTTGGACGCGTCTATTGGTATTTGTGGCTGGTGGCTATTAGAACTCCTCTGATCTTGGAAACGGGCGCAGATGTTTATTTTGATCTCCATTATTAGATCAGATTGGCCTACTACATAATTGGTCGATAGCAACATGCAGGCAATGTCGTAGCACTTATTTGGTCTGTGCTGGGGTACTTGAGGGCAGATGATATTGACAGTAGATGGACCCCATTTCCCACACCAAAGATTCCGAATATTTACTCTAAGAGTAGAGGCATTGCTTATGGATAGCAGTTTTAACCGCTAACCTCAACATAAGATGCGACTGTTGAACTTGTGCTTTGCAGTGGAAGAATTTGTGTCAATTCCACTTCGCCAGATTATCGAAGAAAACTTTATCTAATTCAGTTTTTTGTAAGTTCGATTTTGATAAATTACATTAAATTTTTGCGTATATATATATATATATATTATCGATATTTTTCTATGTCATAATAGGCCTATTGAGTGTTTCAGTGGATCTTGGTGTTTTGGGACTCGGACTCGGACTTGGACTCGGTCCTTAGTGACTCGGACTCGGACTCGAACCCCTCAGGACTCGGACTCGACTCGGACTCGGCTTAGCTGGACTCGGACTCGGTCTCGGACTCGGCTCAGGTGGACTCGACTACATCACTGCTAAGTATAAAACTTTAGTAGTAGCATAATGTTCAATGTTCTACGGTGGGACATAGGAGGTTTATGCTTCTCTGTTCTGCTGTACCGTTTACAACTTTATATGGACTTGTACAGACTGCTGTCTCCAGTAAAACCTGCAGTCTACACCCAATATCCACAAGCCCACGACAGAATTATGATCAAACTGTAGACAATTTGGCGTGTAATACATTTTATTACCTGGAATATTTTACTCTTGACTTGTTATTACGAAATGTACACCAAAGTGCAGTTGTTAACAATAAATGACACATTTACCGGTAATTACTTACGCATGCCCCCCCCCAAATGCCATGTATCATCCTGCTAAACGGTGCCTAACAAACAACAAGAAAGACTCATAAAATCATCAAGCGCTGCAACATTATATGACGATAGATACCTGTGATATGTCAGATGTCTTATAAAGCGTCTTTCTGTCGGTTGTTTTGTGTGATTCGATGATGCACGGAAGATCAACCAACTGAAGCAAAAAATAGAATAGTTGGCCTTCAACTATTTAACGCTAGCCACATGGAAAGGACTCCGGTCGATAAAACAACCCATGAACAGACCATGTAAGCCCAAACAAAATCCTTGAAGAATTGAACTAGAAATGCATCAGGAGTGAGAAATTTAATCTAATCTATCAGTAATCGCTTCTATAGCACCTTAAATACAATATTCATTCATCCATTAAAAAATTTATATAGCGATTCTTCAAGGGGACTACTCAGAAGCACTCCCGACTCTAACACGGCAAAAAAGGACAGTTTGAGTTTAACAAAACATCGTTTCAGTAAGAACCCCAGGAAGTGGACGTAGAATATATATAACATCCGGCAATGGTTGCTTTAAGTCGGAACCATAAAATTGCAGTTCCCTGGAAATGCTCTAAAACTGGATCTATAAAGAAAATATGAGTCAATGCTGTTTCCACACATACGATTCATACACGACATGGGTCATTGAAAGCACGAGTACATTAGGACCCAAAATTCTGGCAGTGGTCTCTTTCATGTCTGACCGCTGCCTAGTTTTATTGATCAATCCACGGTTGCTACTGTAAAGGTGCTATACAAATGTTAAAACAAAATACAATACAAGGTTCATGCTATGCATAATAAATTAATCGTGATAACAGACGAGAACTGGAGACAAATAACGTGAAAAAGCGAATCAAAGGATGCAAACTGTAAACTAATCTCACTTTAGCATTGAAAATTCGTCCATTGTAGATGACTTTCCCTCGTCTGGTTTCTGAATTCACATCAATACGCAGTCTTTCCTTCAGGTTTGGTACGCCTGATCGTAATTCCTGCTTTACTTCTCCAGCCACATTCTACGAAGACCAAAAATTTAATTATATACAATCCAATAACATTCCAGCAACATCAAAATAATTTACCAGGCATCATTTGACGGCACCCTCAAAAAGTCACTCAACAAAATTCCGGTATGATCTGTAAGATATAAAAAAATTTGAAGATATGTATGTGTATCAGTTTCGGTCATTCTTTAAGAATGCTACAAAACATTGAGGCCCTCAACTTTTAGTAGCGAAAAATTCTCCTTTTACTAAATCATATGCCAACAAATTTAATTCCAACTCAACTGTGGCTTCTACCAGCATTAGTGTAATAATAAGTGAATCAAACACACGTGTGTAATGGGGTAATTCGAAAACGTTGAAAATACACGAAAGCTTGATTTCCCAAAACCAGTAAAACAAGTATATTCCTTAAATATATTCTTTGCATACATGTGTATAATTAAATATATACTCACTACGGGAAGACGCAGAATGAACTGTTCTTCGCATTCAAAACCAAGCTCTTCTTTCTTCTTACTTTGCTTTCCTGTCATCTTTAAAAAAACGGAAAACCGGTGCGCACTATATCCAAGAGTGTCGGCAATTAAATCTGCGTTTTACACTTCAGTGTAAAAACTTCACGACTGCATGCATTTAAACGGCCAGAGCCGTTTATCAATCAATCAATCAATCAATCAATCAATATACTTTATTGATCATCATGTATATGTATACATACAGTATAGCACAAACAAACAGTAGTTGAAAATGTCACATGCATAGATGTCAAAGGGTTAAGCCCAAAGGAACGTAAGGTTCCGCTAACAGGGTTGCCCTAATTACACGAAGAATCAATCTATCATCAACTTTCTGCATAACAGTATATGTGTATAGACAGTTGTATATGATCAAGGTGTAAAACAATCTCTTCCATTTTACAAGTTTATCGAAATGCATTGAATGTAAGTTATGCAACTTAAACAAGTGGGGAAAACAAAATAACAAACAGACTAAACTAAACTAAACTAAGCTAAAAAAACTAAAAACACAACAGTTAAGAGAATACAACAGTGCACGTGTAGGTAGTGCACTTCAAAACAAAACCATTTTGTGCAATTATGCAATAGTATCCAAAATAAAT
Organism: Lumbricus terrestris; assembly: GCA_949752735.1. Classification (NCBI taxonomy): domain Eukaryota; kingdom Metazoa; phylum Annelida; class Clitellata; order Crassiclitellata; family Lumbricidae; genus Lumbricus; species Lumbricus terrestris. The sequence continues at coordinate 33,676,309 of OX457037.1, read as the reverse complement.
AATTTCAATTTGTATTTGAATTGGTACATTGTAGTTATAGAAGTAAGATCAATAGGCAGAGAATTCCACATCGACGGTCCACATATTCTAATACTATGCAGTCCAGTAGTGGTACGAACACTTCTTTGGTGGTATCTATTTACAGATCGTGTATAATGTCCATGAACGTCTGAATTTTTACAAAACCAGTGGTTGAAGCTTGTTATGATTAGATTTCTGTGAAGTTTATACATAAATACTCCAATTTGTAGTTTATTAATGTAGTCAAAAGGCAGAATTTTCAAATCACTGTAACAACGTACAGTAATCTGTCCATCTGAAGCTTTCTATACTATACAAAATATAACGCTGGCAGGATTTTTTACACTTAAAAATGTATTATATAATGTTGTATGTATTTTTTAATTCTTCGTGCTGTTGTGTTTTGGTTTCTGAAAAGAACAAGTAACAAGATTAACCGATGAAGATTATCCAGCGCTCTATTAAAACTTCCAAAAGCAAGTATGCGCGAAATTAAATTACCACAGAGTACACATTTAAGATAAATTATTACGTTCGCGTACGGACGTATCTGATCCTGATTCTCAAATTCCCTCTTCATATTTTGCCGTTCCGTTTAAGCAAGAAAAAGAGCCAGTGAGTAATATCAAAGATATTAGAGTTAGAACACAGACTATAAGCACGTCTATGGTAATATAATGCAAATCTTCGAGAATTTCTCAGCGCCCACAAAAGCCACGTCAGGGAGACCAGCTTATTCACAGGCGCTATATCAAATCAAGTACGCAATATCCAGAGCTGCCGTTTTCGTTCCACTGCCAGGTCAAAATCCGGGGAGGTCGAGCCGAGGAGACAATGTGGTGCTATGGTGGTTGTCAGTGATTAGACCTGGGAGTGACTTTGGTCAGCTAATCTGACCCCACTTGACCCTAAAGTGACTTGAGGTCGACTTGAAGTCGACTTCTCGGCATCAAAACGACTTGACCCGACTTGGCAGAAAAGCAACCGACTTCCGACTTGAAGTCGACTTCTGACATGGTACTAGCCTAGGTCTACGTACGCGGCTACTGATGCAAGATGTCAAGCCAATTTTCCTGCAAGCATTAATTTCATTTAGGCCTACCAATGAGTAATGAGGCCTCAACACTTAATTGATGCATGAATTTGTTAAAGTGCCATTAAGCCCATTTCAAGTCGTTTGTGTTTCAGTTTGAATAGTTTTGCAATGCTTTAGGCCATCTAGTAACAGACAATGCGACGGCAAATTATTATAGGCCTATGAATTTTAGCTTGTCCATTGTCTGTGATTATTCATATTACACTCATTATTATTATTTTCTAGTATTAATATTAAATAAATTTGTAAAAAGCGCAAGGTCTAAGATAAAATAGCGGACCGCGGACTGCATGGTTGCACTGAATGGCGTGTTATGATAAGCATAATTTGTAATTCTGTTTTCAAAATTATTTGGCCACTTACATCATTTAGCAAATTAGCATATAGCATTGCAAGCGCATCATCCTCAGTAGGCTACTACAGCTACTAGGCCTACTCACTGACAGTAGGCCTAAAGTCTTTCATTGTCCAATTGGCCCTACAATAGTTTTTCCGTCTGCAGACAACTACACAGATGTAGGCCTACAGATGCAGCGCTCCAAAGTAGCGCCAAACTATCGATTTATTATAGGCCTTGTAGATCCAGCTTTCTTTGCACCGAATTCACTGACCACTAGAAGTTAATTGATTGCTTGATAAGCACACGTGCTAGGCTAATATTTTAGTAACATTTTGTTTCACCATTTTAATTAAGCGCATGCCTAAGCGTGACGTTTAAGCATAAAAAATATATGAATAGATCGGCAGAATATAATCAGTAGCCTATAGCCTAAGTCTCTGTTTAGCATTCTTGTAAACACACTATAAGCTAAGGCAACAAAAGATGCTTAAATGTTGTCACAATCATTGGTTTGAAGTGACAAATTTAACAATGTTTGTGTCAACTTCAACTTCAACTTGTTTATTGATCCCAAAAATATAAAACAAACAATTATGCATTCATAATAGTAGGCCTACACAAAGCGATTGATTGCTGTTAACAATTATGCATTCATAATAGTACACAAAGTGATTAACTGCAGTTAATGATTGCGATGGTATAGCTTAGTGTACAGTTATTACTGTGAAATGTAGGGAGCAATATACCCGAAGGGAGTGATCCCGCTATTGGGGCCTATTTACCAAAGGAAAAAATTCTTCACTATTATATGATTAATGATAATAGATTAGAAAACAGATAGAAATGGCAGTATTTTTGGAATCAATTAAACAACAGCAGTGGGTTACCTTCCCTCTGCTCAACTTAAAAAGAATGGGGGGAAAACACGCGCAGGAACCTAGCCCCAAATTCGCATTCGTTTTATTCTGTTTCTGTTTCAGTTTCTGTTCAGTTCTGTTTTTGAAAGGCCATCCAGCGATTGCTAAAAAATTATTCGGTTGCTTAGAGAAGTCTTAACATGCCCATCTAATATATTTTTTTGAAAGTCTGTCATATATATATATATATATATATATATATATATATATATATATATATACACATATATTTATATACACACGCAAAAACAGCCAGCAGCAAATTCGTTTTAATAATATTCGTTTATTCAAATTCAATCTGACACACCGCAAAACGATTACAGGTACAAGTTATACGAAATACGGCCAGCTTCGCACGACACGCAGATCGGCTACAACAGGTTCGGTAACTTAACACTAATGGCCTAAGTGTTGGAACGCTCCTGATCGGCCAAGCCAGAAGTGGGAGGGCTAACTTATTTTTTCAACGCAACAGAAAGCGCCTCTGGCAGCTAACAGAAAATTCAAATAAATTTTTGCCCTGAGCGAGGCTTGAACCTGGGTCGCGATAATGACTCTCAGCTTATCGGCCAGCACTCTCTCCACTGAGCTAAGTACCCCCCAATATGCCAATATGTACACTAGCAGAAACGTCCAGCATCAGATTCGGTTTCCAATCTATATATAGGCCTAACTCGCAGAAACGGGGAGCAGCAAATTCGTTTCTCAATATATAAACAAGCAGAAACGTCCAGCATCAGATTCGATTCCTGGCACTTTTTTTCATTATAGCCTATACACGGCAGAACGACCAGCAGTAGGCCTATATTCGGTTGACAATATATGTGCAGAAATGGCCAGCAGCAGATTCGGTTTTTCATTATATACACGGGAGAACGACCAGCAGTAGATTCAGTTGACAATATATGTGCAGAAATGGCCAGCAGCAGATTCGGTTTTTCATTATATAGCCTACACGGGAGAACGACCAGCAGCAGATTCGGTTTTTCATTATATATTCGGGAGAACGACCAGCAGTAGATTCGGTTGACAATATATGTGCAGAAATGGCCAGCAGCAGATTCGGTATTTCATTATATACACGGGAGAACGACCAGCAGTAGATTCAGTTGACAATATATGTGCAGAAATGGCCAGCAGCAGATTCAGTTGACAATATATGTGCAGAAATGGCCAGCAGCAGATTCGGTTTTTCATTATATACACGGGAGAACGACCAGCAGCAGATTCGGTTTTTCATTATATATTCGGGAGAACGACCAGCAGTAGATTCGGTTGACAATATATGTGCAGAAATGGCCAGCAGCAGATTCGGTATTTCATTATATACACGGGAGAACGACCAGCAGTAGATTCAGTTGACAATATATGTGCAGAAATTCGGTATTTCATTATAGCCTATACATGGCAGAACGACCAGCAGTAGGCCTATATTCGGTTGACAATATATGTGCAGAAATGGCCAGCAGCAGATTCGGTTTTTCATTATATACACGGGAGAACGACCAGCAGTAGATTCAGTTGACAATATATGTGCAGAAATGGCCAGCAGCAGATTCGGTTTTTCATTATATACACGGGAGAGCGACCAGCAGTAGATTCGGTTGACAAATATTATGTGCAGAAATGGCCAGCAGCAGATTCGGTATTTCATTATATACACGGGAGAATGACCAGCAGTAGATTCGGTTGCCAATATTGCCTCTACGCAGAAATTACCAACATCAGATTCGTTTTGCAACATATATATATATATATATATATACTATATATATACTAGCTGTACCCGGCCACGCGTTACTGTGGTTGAAAAGACTCTCCTCCCTCCCTCCCTACCTCCCTTCCCCTGCCTCCCTCCCTCTCTCCCTCCCTACCTCCCCTCCCACTCAGGGCCATTTTAAGGAATTTTGGAGCCCTAGGCACAAATACTAGGTCTAATTCTAAGCGTAACTATATGAGTCTCATCAAGTCCCCCTCATTGAAAAATCGTCGACTCGATCGACTTGCAAGTCGAGTCGATCGTGAGTCTTGTCAAATCGAGTCGATCGAAAAATCGTCGACTTGCAAGTCGAGTCGATCGTTGTTTCATCGACTCGACTCGACTTAGAAATATTTTACCTGTGCCTACTATTTCTTGAAGACTTAAAGTGACCTACATGATATAAGCTTAATGACGCAATTCAGTTTTTGCACACAAGTACAGCAAATGAACCTTTTGGCAGTATTGGCGATTTCGTGTTAGTGGAACTGTGAAAGTTGTAAATGTAAATGTAAATGTAATCGCATATTTATATAGCGGCTGTGTTATGGCTTCGACCCTGAGGGTGAGATCCTTCACCACCGCTACTCCACGTTTATATTGCGACCGAGCCACCCGCAGTAAAGATCCGAGAAATTAATCTCTGACCGACCGGGAATCGAACCCGGGCCGCCGGCGCGGCGAGCGGGCTACCAACCCACTCGACCACCGAGGATCTCTGTTGAAAGTTGACTATAGACGTACGTTTTTGATTTGAGTTGAACGAGTACAGGGACGGATACAGAAATTTTGGAAGGGGGGCCAAACTTTGGATCTGGAGCCGACAAAAATTCCGCCAATAATTTTTTAGTCTTTCGCCCAAAAACTTCTAAAAACCCGTGGCAACTCAGTTTATTTAAAATGTGATGACTTTTTCAGTCATCTGTTACTTTCTCATCTTCCTGTTCCCGTTGCGTTGATTTTCAGCTTCTTGAAACCTGATGGGGGAGGGGAACTTCTATGCAAATCTCTGAATGGAGTGGGGGGCATTGCCGGATTGCCTCCATTGGATCCGCTCCTGAATGAGCATGATACAGATCTACTATAATGGGCCTGTATATAAATTTATTATGTAGATGTTAATTTTAAGAATGTAAAACGGGGATCTTTTATGACGTCACTTCGATTATGATACAATTCTGCAATTAAATAAGTTCACAGATCTACTATCATATAATTTCATTAATTTTGAGAATACAAAACTAGGTCTTTGCTTATTGTAACGTTACTCTGATTATGATACAATTTTACTATTATATTACAAGTTCACTGCGAGAATTAAAACAACTAGGCCTATTTTGACGTCACTTCGACAAATGTACTAGGCCTATTATAGAAGCGCATTCTGAGAATGTAAATAAGGTCTATTGTGACGTCACTTTGATTATGATACAAATGTACTATTATAAAAGTGCATTCGGAGAATATAAACGTGACTTTTTGTGACGTCACTTCGATTATTAAGCAGATCCACCAATATATTATGTTCATTTTGCGAATATAAAACGGGGCCTTTCATGACGGCACTTCGATTATCATACAATTATACTATTTAATAAGTTCGTTGAGAAAACGAAATTAGGTCTATTGTGGCGTCATTTAGATTATGATACAGATCTGCTGTCATATTATTTCATTTACATAATACAAAACTGGGGCTGTTTAAACGCAACATCGCACTGATTATGAACAAAATCTATTATTATAGGCCTACGTGACTACGTCTAGTATGAGAATATAAAACTAGGCCCATTGTGACGTCACTTCGATCATGACACATACCTACTATTAAAGTAGTTCATTTTGAGAATAAATTAGGCCTATTGCGACTAGCTTCGATCATGATCCTACAGACCTACTATTAAAGAAGTTCATTTTGAGAATTGTGACTAACTTCGATTATGATACAGATCTACTATTATAGAAGTACATTTGGAGAGTATAAACTAGGTCCATTGTGACGTCACTTTGATTATTACACAGATCTACCTAATAGTTATTGAAGTTCATTTACATAATCTAAAACTAGGCCTAATGTGACGTCACTACGATTACAGTGCAAATCTACTATAAATTCACTGATAATACGAAATTAGGCTTATTGTTACGTCACACAGATTATGACACAGATCTACTATCGCATAATTTCATTTTGAGATCACTTAACTGCTGAAGTGAGCAAGAGACGAAACTAGGCCAAGTCGACGCGAAGTCGATCAAGTCGATCGTTGACCGAGCCAAGTCGATCGAGTCGTCGAGAGGTCGGCGAGTCGACGAAGTCGATCGAGTCGATCATCGCGCGAGCCAAGTCGATCGTAGCCCACGACTCGATCGACTGCGGGGTATACATATATTGTCAACCGAATCTACTGCTGGTCGTTCTCCCGTGTATATAATGAGAAACCGAATCTGCTGCTGGCCATTTCTGCACATATATTGTCAACTGAATCTACTGCTAGTCGTTCTCCCGAATATATAATGAAAAACCGAATCTGCTGCTGGCCATTTCTGCACATATATTGTCAACTGAATCTACTGCTGGTCGTTCTCCCGAATACATAATGAAAAACCGAATCTGCTGCTGGCCATTTCTGCACATATATTGTCAACCGAATCTACTGCTGCCAGTCTGCTGGTCGTTCTCCCGTGTATATAATGAAAAACCGAGCTGCTGCTGGCCATTTCTGCACATATATTGTCAACCGAATCTACTGCTGGTCATTCTCCCGTGTATATAATGAAATATCGAATCTGCTGCTGGCCATTTCTGCACATATATTGTCAACTGAATCTACTGCTGGTCATTCTCCCGAAAATATAATGAAAAACCGAATCTGCTGCTGGCCATTTCTGCACATATATTGTCAACTGAATCTACTGCTGGTCGTTCTCCCGTGTATATAATGAAATACCGAATCTGCTGCTGGCCATTTCTGCACATATATTGTCAACCGAATCTACTGCTGGTCGTTCGTGTTACGAAATGGAGTATCCCCCTGAAAGGTATCCGGGGGATGAATTAATCCATCCCTCCGGATGGAATTAACCGGTCTAGACTATCCGGGGGATGAACCAGTCTATCCCATGTTTGAAAACAATACACGCGGAAGTGGCTTTTTCGATTTTTCTTCATTTGGGGGATACTATTAATACGGGGCATACTCTATTTCGTGACACCGCAGCACTATATACACACCAGATTAGCAAGATTAGAGGAAGGGACGGCCATCAGCAAATTCGTTTTCATTCACAGAAACATAAATGAATCCGAATACGAATACGAATCCGAATACGCTGCTGGGTTCCTGAGCGTGGGGAAAACACGGAATGTTTGTGTCTCAAGTCGGTTTAAGTCGACTTGAGGTAAAAACAACTTCAAGTGACTTCTATCTACAAAATTCGACTTGGGGTCAGTTGCGGTGAGCAGAAACGACCCGACCCAACTTGGGACGACCAAGTCGACTGGGGTCGACTTATTGGGGTCGACTCCCAGGTCTATCAGTGATGGTGGTAGTTAGGTGATGGAACCTGACTGGAATCTGGATAGGATAGCTTGAAGAGTTCGATTTTCAGTCGTGAATGGGAATCAGTAAGAATATTATTTACTAGACTAGTAGACCAGCACACGCACTGTTGTTTACAAAAAGAAATGAATAATAGAAACAATTAAGCAGTCATGCAGCGTTCTGATAATAAAGCTGCTCATAATGGAAATTCTAAACACTATCCACAGAATTCTGCATCATGTGTGCTCAGATTACAGGCTCCAAGATGTTCGTCAGTAAAACACAGTATAACAGCACATTAATGAATTCCTGAATTTCAGTAGCTATGTCCAAAGCATCAAGCCTGCCAGCCCTCACTCAAAAGAACATTAAGTTTTCTACATCCCATGCTCAAGAGACCTACTATTGATGCCATGAAAGCTGGGGGAGATCAAAACCCGACCCCAACATATTCTTAGTTATTTAGCTAGGGCCGTTGTTACAAGAAGAGGGCTGATCCCTTAACAACTAAAATATTGGGTGACCCAATGTTTTAGTCTTTAGATGCAAGACTAAAAATTAGTTTATCTGTGAAGATACTGTACTCTAATATTATTGTTAGATATGAATGAATCAGCTCACTATGGAATTTAAGCTCTTGAGGTAAAAAAGGTTTTATAACTTGTTTTAAAGGTTAATTCAAGTGTAGTTAATTTAACAGTTTGTGTGCATATGAGTGGACACACACACACACACACACACACACACACACACACACACACACACACACACACACACACACACACACACGTCAAAGCTCAACTAACACTTTCCTCAGTTTGTTAAAGAGAATGAGACAAAATATCTGGCTCCTGGCTTTATCACTCTTTATTTTGGCAAGAATGGCCGCATTTTCTACTGAAACACACACACACACACACACATTTAAGATGTTTGGTCATGCTCGTCATTAGTGTTGACTGTCACCAAACTTTACATTAATAATTGATCAGAGACATCAGGGTCAAATACCTGGTTATGAGTTTTTACAATTGCAAACACAATTCTGCACGACCTGTTATTAAACGACGGTGCTAAGACAATAATTGAGCATAAGACAATTCGGTGCAGGAAAAATATTGTAATAGAATTGGATTATTGTAAACTGCTCTATTTATCTATAGGGGTGTAAGTTTCTGGTAAAATTATGTATTTATATGGCATCGTGTTCTAATGATGCCCCTAACCGAGCCCATGATGTCAGGTAAACCTTCTTGAGCAACATGATGCGCTAAATTGTCTGGCATCAAAATGTCCCTGCGCCGAATTGGTTGGTCACCATCATTAACACAAAAAAAAATCAAAAACAAAGCTCTGCTTCAACATCCGAGTTAAACTGGACGGCGAAACCTAACTACCTGGCAGTAGCTGCCCTGCCTCCTCTCTATGGTCTCTCAATCAACAAAACTCAAATCTCCATTTGACATCGGTCAGTGGACAATACTTTATGACTTGACGCAGAACTCAGAATAAGCTTGTGCACTGCCCTGTTTTAGCAGCAGTTTAGAAAATTGGAGTTTACAATCATGATTAAAAAATAAACTGCAACAAGTAAGACACAGAGACATGGTAAAAATTCAAAACCAAGTAAACATCACGTCCTGATGACATCATCACGAAGGTATAAAAAGTCTCAAAGAGAAAATATAACCGTAATAAACAATACAATAGTATGATACTGCACCAGTGGAATAGGCAGGGGTTAAACCCCATTTGCTTAGGAAAAAGTTTTTAAAACGGTTATTTATCCACTTAAATAAGAAAAAACAAAACAATTGTTTGTAGTAACAATTGTTTTACTTTATTCCCTTTGTTACTTTATTCCCTTTTTATTTACTGTAACACTGCTGGGTTGGTGCCAGGCATAGGCGCAACCACCCTATGGGACCCACGGGACGCGTCCCCCCCAACTTTTGAGTGATCCCATTGACTTGATCATTATGGTCCCCCCCAACTTTTAGGACGTGATTCATTCGGTCCCCTCCAACTTTTAGGACGTGATTGCGCCTATGGTGCCAGGAAGGGCATCCGACCAGGCCATAAACTCCCCCCCCACAAAAAAATCATAAATTCCTGGTTACGCCACTGCACTGCACTGCAAAGGTCAGTTTTACATTGCACTTAAAATAAAAGATGTGACATCACAGTAAAATCTTGTAGCAACTAGCAGATATACCAGTGTTGATGATTTACAGTTTTACACACCAGTAACAATTAGATAGAGACTTTAAAGTTACAATATGAACGAGTCTAACGATTATAGTGATATTGCTCAATTACCAAATATTAAAACATAATTGACTCTTACAAATCAAATTTTAGCTCCAATCTCACCATGAACTCTGATAATTATGGCAGTGAACAATGGCACAGTTTTGCACTGGCTGAAATATTTATCAAGGCATAGCACTGGTAAAAATATAATCCTTACGTGTTGCTTGGTGTCTTCATAATGACAACGAGCAAGGCCATGATCCGACAATTTAACCAACTAAAAAACAAGCACTTTGCTTGCAGTACCTTTGTACCATTCAGCAGCCTATGAAGAGCTCTGCTCAGTGTGGGCAGTTCTGGTAATTCATAGAAATAACACAAAAAGGCACCAGTAGATAAGCTCTATGGTGCAAGCTCTGTCTCACAGTGTCTATCTGTCTTTAGCTTAATGTTGAGCCATTTACAGTAATTTGTTACAGTTGACTTGATGCAGGCAAATCCTAGGTCATATACACGTATTCATCACAATGCAGCTAGGTTGACTGATAGTGAGAAAACAACAAATCTGTCTCAAAGACATTTCACACCTCAGCATCAATCTGCCTCATCTCCAAAACTTCCTTAACTTAAACCAGAAAATAAAGCAGAGACAGAATGCGATAATACAGTTGAACAAATGTGTGTCACTTGCAGAACAGAAACGACTTGAGAACATATTCTGTATAAATTTATCTACTTAAATAAACATCAGCATTAAATACAGCACACCATTACTACGCCCATGTCCTGTTAAACAACTAAATTATCTCGAGTAGTATTACAACCTACACATTCCCTTTCCTCAACACAATATTTCCATCATTTATATAATAAAAGGGTCACTATAAAAATAGAAATGTTTGAATTATGCAAGGTATGTGTGACTGAGCATCATTTTCTGCATCACGGTGCAACCATTCACACAGAATGGTAAACTTTTCAATAGCATAGCAGACAACTTCAATGCAACATGTGGGAGACGAAAATAATACATTATTGATTTTAACCTCCGATTCATTATAGACAAAAACGACCAACTGCAAATTCTGCAGTTGCTACATTGTCCCAAAGGAAACTGCTTGATTAATTAAATATTGATCAAGTTCAACAGCTCCAACCAGATCACAGAATCAAGCTAAAATATTTGTAATTATACCTAGAACCATCTGTACCACTAGTTTAATAGTACCACACATTGAGATGCACACATTTTCTTAAACTTCCTAATGAATCTCAAAACATACCCCAAGGTTCTGAAGTTCTAAACAAATGCATTTGTCTATATTTGAGCTAAATATCCATGTATTCCATCATAAAACCATCTTTGATGACTAAAGTGGCGGATCCATTGCAGATTGTTCATCAGCGTCTTTTTGCTGCTATGTCGTACATCTCCTGGTGTATCTTAAAATGCAGGGCATTGGACAGAGCACTAATCCTGCAATGAGAATCCATGCCCCAGCAACGTAGAACGATATGTTGTAATCTCCAGACATGTCAAAGACAAAACCTGCCGACAAAACAGGAAAACTATGTAAAACAACATGAAAAAATTCTTAAAACACAAGACAAAAAATTAGTTACTATTTAACATTTCCATGGATGTACTAAGTAAGCAAGAGCAATACAAAGAAAACAGATCCAAACTAATGGATTTCTCTGTGGCCAGTGTAGTTCAATGATAGAGCAATGATTCCCAGCCCTCTGATGAGATGGAAAAAGATCAGCTTACAAAATGTACACAAAAGCAGAAGAAACCGGCCTGCACCCTACGAAAATTTGGCTGCCCACGTCTTGGAGTTGAGCTCAGAACAGCGAAGGCTAGCTGAATGTTGTGGTAACAGCAACGCTCAAGAAAGGAGCCTCGGATGATGATGATGAAGCATAATTAATAAAGCCTGTGCAAATAATTCCATAAATAGCGTCAAATATCAATCTACAAAAGTTTCAAAATCACAGCAACCTACCAACGATCGGTGTACCAATCAATGTTCCCAATCCTTGAACGAACTGCAGAAGTCCAAACGCGTTGGTTGCCTTCTCCAACGTGATAATTTCAACAAGACACATCATCGGAAGCACATAGGTAACGCTGACAAACAGTCCAAACACAGCCGAATAGACACTGAGTGAGATATACTCTGTACAAACAGGAACCAACATCGTGGCAGCTCCGATAACCGCGATGCTAAATCCATACAAAAAGTTTGAGCTGACGCTTGGAATATCACCCAGTATTCCAATCACAACTTGACCGACAGTCCTAGCAATGCCAACGGTCGAGAGAAGGAAGTCGGCCTGGAAGTGGTCAATTCCTAGAAGTCGAGCCCGATCGACTAAGTAGACATACGGCACGCTGATCCATAGATACGTGAAGAAATTCACAGCGCAGAAACATAGAAATGGTCCGTCAGAAAGGACTGATTTGTCGAGCATCATGTGGACCATCATGCGCAGTTCACACCAGGCAAGTCTGAAGAACTTCCGGCAGCCATGCATGCAAGAAACTGAATTTTGAGTATGATGTTCCACAACCTGCGATTCAGGCATGGTGGAAATGTCAATTCTAGTCGACGGTTTTACTGCGACAGGAAAACTGCTTTCTGTAACTTCTAGGTCAGATCTGTCTTGCAATTCAGTGGCACTCGACGGACTCTCTTTGCTCAACAGTGTACGTAATGGAACATCCGACTCATTTGAACTTCCCGCGATGACCGTTGGTTCCCTGCAGCTCTTTTCGGGAAGGTTCTCTACACATTCAGAGTCGCTTGGCGCTCGATACAGCGATCCAGCCACCATTAATTCTAGACAGATCCCGCCCATAATAAGGAGCATGCCCCGCCAGGCGTACAGCTCCATCAGATATCCCATCAACGGCGGAAAGGCAAAAGAACCAAGTCCTGACCCAGTCACCGCCAGACCTGTGGCAAGGCCCCTCCGTTTCTCAAAGTTACAGGTCACGGCTATAATCGATGGTACGTACGTCATGGCGAAACCAAGGCTCGACAACAGCCCAATGCTAATGCAAAACAGGGAAAAAGAGGCAGAAAATGCAGCTAAAACTAGAGCCACGCACGCCAGTACCCCGCCAACAATGGCCACTTTACGACACCCAGCAACAGCCGTAATGGCGCAGATGACTGGACTTATGACCATGGGGATCCCGTAAAGCAGAGTGGGGACCAAAGCAGTGTTGCCTTTCGACTCGTCAAAGTATTCGACCATTTCTGGAAAGAGCACTCCGAACGAATAGGCCCAACCATCCGCAATGAAGTAGGAGACAAACGCACCAATAAGAACCATCCATCCCCAACCGCCATCCATTCTGCCCTCCTTGCTCAATATCAGGTTTTAATGCTTAAGACAACCGACGCAATTACTCTTTCATCACGAATGCCTGGGGTTCCGAACACCAATCTATCTGCACTTCAGAACATGACCAGAACGTGAACGATGAAGCTAAACAGAAATAACAACAAACAGCCATTGTTAACATTTCTGTGTAAGTTCAGATTGATAAGTGGCATGCAAGTATTAACACAGAGTTCTGTTATTATGCTTCAGATTCAACTACCCATCATGCATGAAACAAATACGTGCACTATGGTGCACTATGGCCGATAGGTTAGAACACTCGCCTATTAATCTATTAACGAGCTCAAGCCTCCACTTAGGCTGTAAATTACTCCAGATGTATAACCTTGAGAAAGTCCTTTACTGTTAAGACACAGTACTGGGATGAGCAAATAATAATTTTTTAAAAATCATGATAACTGGGTCAACCTGGTACACCCAATGTAAGTAGCAACACAAATTGCAAGGTAAAACTGATGATTTTGTCCATATTAAGATTTCAGTCGAAAGCTCGTTCAAAATGCTAGAACCACCACTTTGACAAATTGCTCTGAACCACAGATCGTGCTATATTCACCTTAAACATATTTAAACTGGCTTCTTTAACAACCTAGGTGTCATCCTAGATAGTTCTCTAACTTTTACGGAACACATAGCCAAGCTTACTCGCTCTTCCTACTTCCAATTAAGGCGGCTGAGGGCTATTCGCAAATCTGTTTCATCTTCGATCTTTACCTTAGTTAAGTCATTAGTTAAGAGTTGTTTTTCTCGTTATATACAGAAATGTCGATTGCTTAATTTGTTTTTCTCTCTTCCTCATCATTTTTTTATTCCTACAATTGAATGTTCTGTCATATTTTTTCTTTTATATTTTACATGAATTATGGGTGGCCCTATTAGCGGGATTTTACATCCCTTCTGGGTCTCCCCTTCTTCACCAAATTATGTTAATGTATTATTCAATGCCATAATTGTATTATGTTTGTTTGTTGTTTTGGTTGAGGAAAAAATAAATAAATAAAAAAAATACCTCCATTGTCCACGCCTTCGTCTGTTCTCGGATTGACTATTGTAATTCTGTCCTTGCTGGCCTCCCTAAGGTCCGGCTAGCTCCCCTACAGTCCGTACTCAATGCTGCTGCGAGGCTCATTGCCCGTCTTCCTCGATTCTCACACATATCTACATTCATGGTCGAACAACTTCACTGGCTTCCACTCTCAGCTCGCATACAATTCAAAGTTCTAAGTTTGGTTCTCAAGTCTCAACGAGGCCTTGCTCCGACGTATCTTTGTGATCTCATACTTCGCCCCATTTCGGCCACTTCGCTGCGTCCTCTTACGTCCTCAGATCGGCTTGACCTCTTTGTTCCTCGCGTCAAGACCGCCATGGCTCAATCCAGATCATTTGCCTGCATAGGTCCCTCCCTATGGAATGGTCTTCTCCCATCCGTTCGCTCTGCCATCCTCTCTGGTAGTCTTTCGTCATCTTTCTCTTGTCTAAAGACCTGCCTTTTCTCTCGGAGTTGCACGCACTGGGAGCGCTTCTGAAAGGCTCTTGCTGCAAGAAGCGCTTTACAAATGGTCAGATACGATACGATACGATACGAACCTAAACTAGCTATTTTTTCATACTGGCAGACATCAGTGGTTGTAAAAATTAAAAGTAATTCACTTTTACAATGGTTACAATTAAATACATGCAGCAAAACAAAGAGAATGACAACCTAGATGCAATACAAACGCAGCTTCGTATATCTAGACGACTGCAATTTGCAGAACACATGTGCTAACAGAATGACTTGCAACAGATGAAATACTGCGACCAATACCTACGAACATGTCTGTGCTAAATGACCAACCGAACTCAGCACAAGATGTGTCCAGTTAATTATAAATGAATGTCAATGGAATTCTAATCAGCTGGCAAGATAAATTTACAGACAGCACAGTTAAGGATCACAGCAAAAAGAATAACACGTTAACAACAAGCTTGCACTAGTGGTCTAGTATGTGTGGAAAGTTAACCCTCTTGTCATTAAAGGCCCTACAAGTCAGTTGCCTATCACAGTCTAATAAGAACTGGACCACAGCCTTGTTCAACGATAAGGCAATAATTCGATGCTATAAGTACTGATAAGTTGCACGCTTCTATATATCAATCAAAGATTTAAAGTACACACTTGAGATTTTATCATGCTATCATATAATAGTTATGGTTGGTCTCTAACAACTGCACTTTGTAAATTTTCCAAATTTATTAATTTTACAATAAGTTATTTAGTTGAAAGCTCTTTTAGCTCAAGGTCTATAGGTTTAATGTGATATATAAGTGCTTACATATACACATGCATAATACAAGAATGAAAGTCTCCGAAAAAAACTAGCAGGATAACTTTCACAAAATTTAGCCAGTTCTAGCAGTCCTAAACTTTCACAAAATTTTGCCAGTTCATGTATGTGAACTCAGGATTGCTTGCGAATGCGAGGATGTGTCCAAAATACTTTGGTTTGGCAAGAAAACACATTTAATGACATGTATAACTTAAACTCACAAACTCAGCTCATCCAAGGTCCTTTTCAAGTGCTCTTGAGAATTTGCTTCATCGGCAAACATTATCTGCACTGCCCGAGATCTACTCACTATCTTCTCTGGCCGAGTTACACGATATACAGCATCAAGCTGATTATCTCTGGTATTCCAGCATTTAATGGATTTTCATGTCCTAATTGTCCTCAACGACCCGGGGCCTATTTCCCACAATCTTTGAGCAAAATTCAGTCACTGTTACCTCAGTTGCTGACAACCAGTGATTGTTAGAGGCAGTTTACCTTCTCAACTGCTGCTTTCCTGTTCTTGGTACCACAGTACATAGATTTTAGTTCTAAACTTCTTGTAAAACAAGTTGCTAATAAGCTCATAAATTTATCAAAAATATAGGCGGTTGGGCTGGATAGTCACCTTGGTAAAACTCGAGCTTCGTACTTACCAAGTTTGGTTTGAATCGAAGCGCATTCGTGCTGATGAAATAAGAGATGATATCATTGGCTATACGGGTTCTTGCGTGTGAACAATGTCTAATAACTTGCATCAGTTATTAGACATTGCATCAGTTCAAGTAGTCGCACTTGCATCAGCTCAAGCAGTCGACGGAACAAACAAATCTCGACCATTAAAATAATTCATAATGCACAGAGTCGAGGCTTACACAGTTTGGGTAAATACAAACACTGGCTTTCCTTGTTGCACTGAAACGTTCAGAAGGCTTAGCATACACAACAATTTCATAAAACAAACGAGGGTCCGCACAATAACCTTCAAACAGCACAAACACCACGCGCACGCCGCGAGTTCACAACTGACAAGACTTAGTGCCTCACTGTAAACAATGGTCGTACTAAAACCCACGATTAACCATAGTTCACTGGCTATTAAAGCAGCCCACAGTCCTTTGTATCTTGACTAAACCCAACAACCAAATTAATCATGCTTAACAAACCATGGCTATCTTCACAACTTAGCTTTGACCATAGCCATAATTATCGCAATGATGAAAACAAGGGGAAAACTGTACGAAACTTCTGTCGACGTCTATTGTCTCCTTTGATGTCATAATTATGCTGCTGGAATCCAGTCTGGCTATTGTCGTCTGCATAGGCTTATTTAATTTTTATAATTGGTAGGCTCTCTGGCTTTGACTATTAGCTAAACACTAAAACTTTTAGATATCACATCTTACATTTTAAGGCCTCTATCGCATAAATAAAGATTCGTCATGCATCAGTGGATGTAAGATGTGATCTCCTCATTGGCGCCCACACATAAAAGCGAAAAAATAATGAGCTGTAATACGCCAAACAAATTTTGTCGACAGCAACGGGCTTTGTTGTCACAATTAAGCTGTCGTTAAATTCAGGATCCACTAGACCTAAGCTAATGCATGTAAGGGTAAGAGGCTGCACTTGTGGAAGGCAAGTGCACACTAGTGATACCTATTTTGTAACTATAGGCTACCTTTTTGATTTAACAAACTTCTTCGCACTAAACTATTAATGACCTGCAGCTAGTGTTGCACGTGCAACCTGCAGACATAGCACATGAATCGATATAACGGTTTAGCAAAGGAAGAGCAGCTACATCAATTAGACTAATTTCCCCTCAAAGTACACTGATCCACTAGGATCGTCTAACATAATTGTTATATAAATTCTGCTGCAAATGTAATTGAATTTCAGGAATATCTCCAGTATATTATTTTGAGCTTCGTGAAATTATAATTTGGAAGTTTCCCTCTACGCCTAACCTCACCCTAACCGACACGTCGGTACCCGTTATTGTAGTTATGCCAGAAACTGTTGGCGAAACTATAGAAATGTCTCATAACCATAATTTTTATTATCTGGAACCGTAGGCCTTATAACTAACGATATAAGAGTCTTTAGACTTTGTTATAACTAAATGTGTAGGGAATGGTCCCGAACGAGCATCATCGGCCCACTGCTCCATTATGCAGAATTACATAGATCATTGGTTGTTATGGGAGCTATGCAGTTTCCGCTTTTCAATGGCTTGATCATAATATGAGAAATTTGTCTTAGGTTGCCAATTTAAACAATATTTGCTTAAAATGGCTGAAGGAATTATAAGTAGATTTTGCATGGCTCTTCTTCGTCTAGCGCCTGTTTTATTCGTTAGCGCTGTCATCATCTGGTCTTATTACGCCTACGTGGTTCATATGTGCATCTGTGAGTGTTATGTCTAATTAAACGATTTTGCTTGCTAAACCATAGGACGCGTATTTGTTTTGCGATTTGAAGGCACGCGATGGTCGTTTTAATGGTAGCAATAAGCAGTTTAGATTAAACATGCGTTATACTGTTTTGGGAATGTGTTAATGTTATGCAGCTTGCTTCCAGCTTACCTAAAGCTGATCCTGGTTCGTACTTGTTCGAATAGGCATGTTTTCCAATAGGATCGTGTAACATAATAATTATTATTGTTAAGCGTGCTATAATGGTCGTTTTGAAACTGGCATCATTAGAGCCGAGGTAGAGTTGCAGTGTGCGGCTGGCAAGAACACATGTATGAAATACTGAAATTTTACATATGGTTATATCGATATTCGCATTTTAACCAAGGCTCTGGCACAAGACCGGATTAAACACTTGGGGGCCTCTGCTCAATGCTTATTATAAATGGGCACCTTTTACTTTGGTTCGTCCAAGAAATGCATCCACATGGAGTGCTGATGCACAGAAGGTCCGACCTTTTTCAGACTTTTCTGACATTACAAGTTAGCATTTATTAGCACTGGGAGGCACAAAGGTTCTCGGTATCGCGTAAAACTAAAACTTGAATCCAAGGATCGAATTGCATCAGAACAAATGGAAAAGTGACATCAGCTAGATTATAATTATGTTGACAGAAAGAAGTTGAGTCAAAAGAAACGTATATACATAGCAGTTGGTTGTATGACTGATATTTCAAGTTTGCCATGCGCTTAGTGCAAATTCAAACTGAAACAAAAATTAGTGACTCATTATTATGAACAAATTGTTTTTGGTGTAAATTTTGTGTTTGTCCAGAAGCATTCTGACTCCAGCTTAAGCATATTGGGCACACTGGTTTTTGGCTATGCTATGGTCAAGTAAATAAAAATTCCTGTTTAATTATAAGCACAAGATTCTGGAATGAACTCCAGTTTTGTTGCATAAAATTTAAAATTGACAATAAATGTATATGTGGATATATTCAAGATTGTTTTTAACATTTTAAGGTGTTTAATTTTTTTCAGTCACTGTCAAAAATGTTCCAGAAAGAGGTATTTCTAATCATTGTATACTTTGGCTTTTACAAGCTTCAGAGTTATGTTATGCTGCTAGGAATTTAGTCTTATTTGCCAATTCTTTTAGCTTAAGTATGAGAATCTCTTGAAGTTAACACTTATCAATCTTTTTTAGCCATGGAATCCTTTTGATCTGAAATAATTTTTTATGGAGCTCAATCTAAGCAAAGCGTTTTCTGTTATAATAATTCTAGATGTCTGTTGGCTAATAATATATATAAAAATAAATTTATCGATCTTTTCCCATGAAATATTTGTCTTCTTCGTGAAATCTGATTCATATTAAAAAAAATTAAAACAGCAATTTTGTATAAATTCTTCACTTCACGGAACTCCTGGGTTCCGTGGAACACTGTTACTCTGAGAGATACTGGTCTAATTGCTTATCATAGATGTGAATTATCTGTCTTGTGTTTCTCCACGGAACTGAAGCCAGTGTTAAAATGTCTTTTTGTGTATTTCTTCAGTCGTCTACTTGGTCTTTTATCATCCGTTCCTGCTAATGGTGATCTGGTGTTTCTTCAAGACAATATTGACTGTACCAGCTACAGTTCCATCACAGGTAAGAAACAAACGCCTTGGATGTTGGCAGAAATGATTGTAAACAGTTCTCACTGTTCGTGTGTGGTCTGAAGAACATCAGTGTATAAAGCATATAAAACAGAGAGAGCTCGGGGATGCTGAGCCGTCCATACACGCCTATAGCAAATTCTGCCTCTGAGTTGAAGGCTGTATCCATTGACAGTGGAAATGTCTTTCCCAAGCACTGGTTGGTGACATTTATCAATCAGTATAGCACCCGTATTGCGAAGTGTATCTAGTTTCTAAGGATTAATAACAAATTAGGGGCTGTCACTGACAGGTTGAGCTTAGGCACTCTGTTTGCATTTTGCTAAAATGTGACAGTCCTAATGGCTACCAGTATAAGCAATAATTCCCTGGGTAGTCAAACTGTTTGTTGCATAATAATGTGTCTTTGGTAAATAGGCATATAAAAATCTTTTTTCATAGCCTGAGTTTTTCAACTGTATGAAAGACTATTGCAGAAGGTGTGACACCTTCTCTGTTAATTCTGATATTCTGGTTATTGCTTGCTGTTAGCATAATAATTACAATTATTATCATATAGCTGAAATCATAATCATCATCACCGTTATCAGTATGCAAGTATGTTGTTTTGTGTTTTGTTTTGTTTAGTACAATCTGTCGGAAAGCGATCTTGATAAATTTGAAGGTTTATCACCCGGCGAACAAAAACAGTTTCTTGAACAGAGAGCGATAAAGCTTTCAATTCAGTGTCGAACAAATGGAGGAGGTAGTAACTTGATTTAAATTCTAGTAGTAGGTTGTTTTATTTATTTACCGGTACTGATACTGATACTCTGCATTCAGTCGCATTAAGATTTTTATAACTTTCCATGAAATGTGGTTGTCAGGGTTTCCGGACAATTCGGAGTTGGACAATTTGGGGCGGATAATTCGGAGATGATCGACGAAATTCTTTGCAATTAGAAGTTGGATTGATGAAAATATTGTTGCTTAAATAGAAGTTTGATTCATGAAAATATTGCTGTGTAAATAGAAGTTGGATTGATGAAAATGTTGTTGCTTAAATAGAAGTTGGATTGATGAAAATACTGTTGCTTAAATAGAAGTGGAATTGATGAAAATGTTGTTGTTTAAATAGAAGTTTGATTGATAAAAATATTATTGGTGCAATAGAAGTTGGTTAAATGGAAGCTGGATTCATGATATCAATTTCTGCTGAAATAGAAGTTGGATTGATGAAAATAATGTTTGCTTCAATAGAATTTGTATTTATGAGAATAATTCTTGGTCGCCCTGAATTTTCTTCTCCAAATTGTCCGCTCTGAATTGTCTGCTCCAAATTGTCCACTCCAAATTGTCCTGGAACCATTGTCAGTAGTGCTTTGCAGCTCGAATTTCTATGATTAAGGTGTTAAATGAAATTCGTTTAATGTTATTTTTATTAAGTGGTTAGTGAAATTCAGTTACTTTTTTACACAAGTAAATCTGCCACGTCAGTGCAGCCAAGTGCTAATGGTGGTTAGGAGATGGGTTTTTACACAGTGTAAATCTGTATTACTTACGAAGATTGATGTCATAATTGCAGCATGAGTTGAACGTTCCACAGTTGGTGTGCATAACTAAAGTATCATGCTGTATTGATAAAACAGGTTATTAATGCTACCCACTAGTATGATGATGGGGCGTAGTCTCTGGAAGAGCAGAACTCTGTTTAATTATCATTCTCTGAATGGCAGTTTTGTTTGTTATTGTTCTGTTGTAGCCGTAAGATTTTGTGTTAACTGCGCATGCATAAAACCAGACAGAGCGCACCACTGTTCAGTCTGTAAGAAGTAAGTGTTCAACGATATAACTTCAGAGTTTTCGAGTTTCTGTTTTTCTGTCACATTTTTGTGTTTTTTTATCGTATTTTTGCATATTAAGAGTTTAAATTTTAAACAGGCCTGAAATAAATCTCAAGGTTGCTGTTCCTGCTTCAATCGACTGTAAAGTGTTATATAAGAGAGCTAGAGATTGGACTGAAAGTGAGAGAGTTCTAATACAATGTGGTCTCATAAAAACACAAAGCCTCTTTTTAGGGGACATGCCTAATGATACAGCGTGGAAACCCAAAGAAGGTCATAAGAAGGGACAATGCTGGTGAAAGAATCAATATTTAATGCCGCATTACAGTTCTTGTATGGCACATAAATCAATGCAGAATGTTAAATTAGTTAAGTTTTGGAGACGTCTATGACATTACTGTGCGTTAAGCAGAATGGCAAGTAAACAGCGTGCATGCAGATAAGTCAGCACTGTATTTGACTTGCGAGCTGCACCTTTTGAATGAGAGCTAACTGACCTTTGCTTAAAACTTTGACTGCTTAACTAATAGCATCTGAACACACTAAGGGGCATTTTAACATACCACTAGCAAACAAAGCGTTGACATTTGAATATGGCTGTTTTGTGGGCTTGATCTGTATCTATTACGTTTCACAGATATCATTCATTGTTAAAAATGGCCGTGACATCTGATTACTTTTGTAAATGTAGCAGTTACTGAATGTCCTAGAATGCCTGCTGAGTGCTGAGGTCTATGTGGCTATCGTTTTTCCCAGGCGGTTCAAATAAATTTGAATGCCTCGTGCAATGTGGTTAATCATTGTTTCTGTATCTCTGTGTGTGCCTAGGTTTTGTGTGTATTTATGTGTGGATTTGCATACATGTGTTTGTATATTTGTCTGTCTGTTGCTGTCTCTCACTATTCACCTTTGTGTATGTTTGTATCTGTTTTACTGATAGATAATTACTTTTTTCATATATACAACAGCCTCTTACTTATAGATTTTTTAGGTGTGCTGATTTGATTAACAATTGTTTCGTGGTACTCTCAGATTATTTCTTTTCAATGTGTGAAGTTTTAGATAGAAATACTGAGCTGAGCTTTTGATGTTGATTTTTCAGATGTATCTTGAAGATGGATCACCACTGTCCTTGGTTAGTTCTTTATTCTGATTAAATGACGAACGAGGCATAGAAATTAATTGAAATTTAAGCCGATCTCCTCTTCTGTATGCAAAGTGAAACGTGCTATTAAGAACATTCAAACTGGCAATTATGTATTCAGTTTAGGACTTTCATTTAGTACTCGATGAACTTACAGTGAAAGTTTCTGTAGAAGCTAAGGTTTCTGATAAGTCTGTAAAGTTCAACTCGGAAGCTTGCCACTGTATTATCCATGGGAGAAAATGAATTTAAATCATTGGAAATGGTGAATTTAATTAACATTGGAATTCCCACTGTTCACTCAGATCACTTTAACCTCTGGCTGTGACTTAGTGATTGTTGAAATATCTGTGTTCCAATAGCAGCAACAAGGGACTGTGTCCATATAATATTATTACGTACGCACGGAGGAGAGGGTCACAGGATTTAGGCAATTTGCATATGGGTGCGTACTGGGGCATGGGTGTAGGCAAAATGTACATATGCAAAATATATGTATAGTTATGACTTCCACATTAGCATATTCATTACTCTTTTTTGTCCTATAGTCATCCGATGGCATTTGACTACGTTAAAATTATATTCTGTTCAGATCTAAACAGTAAACCATACAGTTAAATTTTGTTGGCATATAATAATATTTGGGAAAAAAATTAGTGGCCTACAGTAAAATACATACATGTTTCATAGATGACTTTAGCTTTTTGTCTCTACTGACATTGTTATCTTCACTTTATTTTGCTGTTTACTTTTAAAGTGTATTGACATGTAACTGGGTGTGGTGTGTCACCCTGATTTGTCTAATTAAACGAAGATTAATTAGCTAAATAGCCTTTGTAAGGAGTTTGGGGGTAGGGAAGCTTATATGTACATTGCATGTACACATGGGAGGGAGGGTTAAAAAAATGCATGGGTTCGTACGGTAGGGGAGGTCGAAGATACAAATTTTGTTGCATATGTGATATATGGATGGCCTCTAAGTCTCAGTTCCAAACCCACAGATTTTGTACATTGTATCCAAGATGATCACTTTTGCCCCTTAGCTTACTGATTTGAGTAAGCAACAGCAGTGTGGCAATAGACATATCTTTGGTTGATTGATTGAGTTTTACCCTTTTGAATGCACAATTTCTTAGGTGAATAGCCTGAGCAGCTTCAGTTTGACAGTACTAAATTCATTCATTCATTTAAGGCATTTATATAGCGCTTCTTCAAGAGTATCTACTCAGAAGCGCTCCCGACCCAACCACGGCTAAAGAGAACAGTCTTAAGAGCAGAGTAGAACGTAGTCTCAAAGGCTCTAGGCACTAGACGTAATTCCACAGGAAGCCCATTCCAGGTTGTAGGGCCAACGACAGAAAAGGCACGGCGCTGCGTAATAGAAGTGCGTGCCAGGGGGACAAGAAGCTCAGCCTGTTTAGAAGAGCGGAGAGAGCCACGACGCTGGATGTTTAGGGTGGAGCAACAGAGTTCCTGTAAATAGACAGGGGCCACACCCGCGAGACAGCGCCAAACCAAGGAGGATATCCGGTAAGTGATCCTTTGTGAGAAAGGGAGCCAATGCAAGACGTCCCGCATATAGTCACTGACATGGCCGAATCTTGGGATGCGACCAACAAGGCGCGCCGCAGAGCGCAAGACCCGATCCAAGCACCCAACCCGAGTCACCGGAAGACCCACATAGAGGGCGCTGCAGTAGTCCAGACGAGAGACGACAAAAGAGTGGACTAGCGTTAAGGCAGCATTGAAGGTCAAAGAGCGGAGCACCACTCTAAGCTGACGCAATTGGTAATAGCAACTGCGGCATAGCAGGTTGATATGCCGCGTAAAAGTAAGTTCTTGGTCCAGAGTGACTCCAAGGTCCCGGACAGAGGAAGAGAAGGTAAACTGAGGGAATTCTTGAGCAAGAACCTTCAGGTCAATTTTGGCGAGCTGTTGGCGCGTGCCAAACCATATAAATTGGGTTTTGGATGAGTTTAGCCGCAGGCGATTGGAGGACATCCAGGCCTCCAAGGTCTCCATTGCCCGGCTCATGACCCTGACAGTAGAAATGGCTGCTGGCGCAGAACAGTGCAAATACGCTTGCAGGTCATCCGCGTAGGATTGGCTCAGGACAGAAGAAGCGGCCAGGAGAGAACCAAGATCGGCAGTATAAATAATATATAAGAGTGGGCCCAGGACAGAACCCTGAGGCAGGCCAAACGGGGCAGGAACCCATGGAGTCCTGGTGGACCCGTAGACCACAGAAAAGGAACGGTCGTGGAGGAAGGAACCAAGCCAGTCGAGAAAGTTCCCAGAAAGACCGAACGAGGTTGATAGACGCCTATGAAGGATATCATGATCAACAGTATCGAAAGCCGCACTCACATCAAATAGTGCTAAAAGGGTGACCTGCGATCGATCAATTGCCCCATAGATATCAGAAAGGAGGCGAACCAACAGGGTTTCCGTGGAGTGACCCTTACGAAAACCAGATTGAAAAATCGGCAGTAAATTGTTCACATCAAGATAAGCTGTTAATTGAGAAGCAACAATCTTCTCAATTACTTTAGACAGAAACGAAACGTTCGCAATGGGCCTAAAGTTGGCAGGATCAGACAAGTCCAGTCCTTCACGCTTCGGAACAGGAACAAGGATGAACTTCTTCTGTGACGAAGGAAGAACTCCCTCTTGAAGAGAGCGGTTACAGAGGACTGTAAGGAAAGGAAGGAAGACGTCGATGAACTCTTGCAGAAGGAATGATGGAAGAGGATCGAGGTCGCAGGTTTTAGGAGCTGAAGCTAAGATGATTCGCTTTAGCTCCTCGCTGGATATTGGATTAAGAGCTGAGAGAGAGCATCCCGTCGGAGGGAACTCTGGCGGAGGAGAGCAACTAAATGTTTTCAATGAATGCTTGTTTCTGTTTGTGTACTAGGGTGAACAACTGTATTTGCTTCAGCAGCTACAAGTTCTTTGTTCTGCTGATCATCTACTCTCTTCTCTATTGTCTCTTCATCTCGGCAACCTCTTTCCAGTACTTCATCAAGTTCTGGGTGGTGAGTTAGAGATGCAGCAACTCATTCAGTCTGATCACAAGTAACTTTTTCTTCAGCTGGTCATAAATGTTCAGATTCATTTTGATTGTCCTTCTGCTTAATGCGAAGTTGTGTTATGTCTTCCAGAGCTGCGAACATGCCATACAAGAATAGCAGTGTGATTCTAAATGGTGTCAGTTTTGGTGCTATTCCTTGTAACACAGCCTGGTGTACATACTGCATCATACGGCACATCCCCTCCCCACTTTTTAATGAGTTTGCTGTGTGCCACTGTCTTCCTTCTTTGATCTGCAGTCTTACTTATTCACCATGGTTTACTCTGATCAATGTTGCAGTTTGTTTTGTAGGCACCTTTGTTCACCTAGACTTACGCCTCACGATTTTATAGTTTATGAGGGGCCCTTGTAGTGACATGGGTGTGTTATGATCATCATAGAAATTGTCATTATTATTATTATTGCCAATAGTATATCTAAAGTAGCCACATTTGATTAAAGTAAGTAAGACATTCTGAATGGTTGTTGTAGAATGTCTACGGAGGTGTTTGGGAAATGTCAAACCTGCACAACGTTTTCCTGTTCTTTCTTGGAATTGTGTTCGTCTTGTCTCTGACGGGACTCTTGTGCTATCACGGTTCACTGATCTTCAGGAACCGAACGACTCTAGGTGGGTTTGGTAGGAGCAGACCTCTTTAGCTCATATGTGTACGATGTATGTTTGCATGGAAGGGACCCAGATTGTCAATTCTAGTTTAAGATAAAATACGCCAAAAGTGACTTAGGTCAAATTTGTGATTCTGTGTAAAATTTGTGATTCTTCGTTGTTTTTATTTAAATACATTTGTGTTGTCAATGTACTGCACCTATAAAGTTCAATTTCATTTAAATAAAAGGTTTCTGGGGAAAATTGATATATATATATGTATTGTATGTTTATGTTTGTATGCATGCATGTAAGTATGTATGTATAATGTAGGTATGTAACTATGTATGTATAATGGTATATGCATGTTTGTATGATGTATATAACTAACCTGCATTATTTTCTACAGGTCAGATTATTCAATGGCAGTAACAAAATTTATATAAGTGAAGCTGCAAGGAAATTGCTTCTTCTTGTGTGTGTCAGTCACTCCATAGCTCAATAAAGTAATTTTGTTGCAAAACTACAACTTCTTTTTATTCCTTAATCACATGTTACCCAAAATGAGCATTTTCGGAGCTATTGTGTGTACCAGTATCTACAACAGTGCTTTCCAATCTCTTTTGGCTACAGATATGCTGTAGTTTGCTGCAGGTCTGTTAGGATACATTGAAGCTGAGACCAGTTTTCTTGAAAAGTTTGCCTATCGTTATCTCAAGATTAATGAAAATTATTACGATAAAGTATATGATTGTCTTTTCAAAACATTGAATTCTTAAAATTTTTAATTTTCGTATTATTACTTTTCCATACAGCTGCACAAACCTTGGGCCTTGACCTCAAGTAGAACCTGACCATACCTGCATGTTGAATTTGTTTTGACTGAACTCACGGTTCCCATGACTTCGCTTTCCGCATACTAGCTTACTACTGTTGTCCTTTGCTTGATTCAGAAGCGTTCCGGGCCCCGATATTCCGTTCTGGACCAGATCGAAACGGTTTCAATCTTGGAACATACGCAAACTTTATGGAGGTGTTTGGAAACAGAAAACTTCTGTGGTTTTTTCCTGTTTTCACAGCGTGAGTAATAATGGCACCTTAACTAGCATCAAATCTTGTTAGTATAAAGTTATGTATTCTGCAATTCTTTGTATTGTATTGTATCTATATATTTTATAAAGCACTTCTCACAGCACACACAGAGGTGCTTTCAGTGTTAAAAGTATAAAATCATTAGTATTCATTCTGTAAAATTTAATTTCATGTTGGCTCTATGGTTCAATTCAGGAACCAGCCTTACAGTAAAGCTAGAGCTTTTGCTGCTGCTTGTGATTTCAGCAGTGCATTTGAACATTGTATCACTTTGTAATTCGTAGCACTGTGTCATGTAAGAAATAAGGTAGACCTGTTACTACCATAGTTCTAAAAGACCAAAGAAGTATTATACTTGCGTGAGTTTTTTAAATTTGTGGAAGGCTTAAATTTGCAAATTAGGAAATTTATTAGTTTTATGTAATTTCAATTTAATAACTTAGGTGAAATTTCTCCACGTTGGTTTTAATTTTTTAATCTCCCGCCTAGTTTCATTGTCGAGTAGCGTAGTTGAAAATATTTGTTGCATTTCTTTACTTTAGGTATTGGCTTAAACGTTTATTTTGCTTTCACGTTTCAGTTTGGGAGACGGTGCCAAATTCACAACACGCATCGCTCCAACTTCTGTTGGCTACCAGTCAATGGGTACGTCGTCTAGTATTGGCCTCGAGCCCTACATCAACCTCCAGACAACTCCGATCATGGTCCAACCAGCACCAAAGTACGTCTGCACTATCATTTATGAGAACTGGAGTTACACTTATTGTTATCATTTGGTTTAATTACTTTTCATGTATATTGCTGTACTTTATTATTTCTTCTATGTGTTGTTTTGCATTATTTGTAGATGTCCCATTGTACGTTTGCAAATGGAGTAATAAAGGCTTTGCTTACTTACTTTACTTTTCAAAGAGTGCATTATTGTTGGCAGTGACTTGCATACAATTCAGCATTTGACTGTGCTAGTCTCAGTTTGCTGGATTGACCTTTTCAGGACTCTCGTAAAACTTAATGACAAGTGCGTGTGTATGTGGGGGGTGTGTGTGGGTGTGTGTGGGTGTGTGTGTGAAAACAACGGACTACTAATCCCTCTCACAGTAAAATAAGTATAAGTAGAATTAGTTATTTGCTGGTTCAAAATACCTTCAAAGTGGTTTAGTGGTCGGGTATGTCTTTACTCTTTAGGGAAGCAAAAACTGTATGTACAAAGGGACAAAGTGAGAACTTACTTGATGGGAGAACAATAATTGATGTGGAGATTATTGTGACGCTTCTTGTAGCAGAGCTAAACGTGTTGTCTCATTTTTACAGATTCAACGAAAGTTCCTATGGTGACGAAGACCTGAACAGTCCAGAGGAGAACTACAGGAATCAAACAGGTTCCCTTCCACATGCTACATGTCTAGTCCCAGTTTTTTTCAGTTAACTCATTCTTGCTCTTGTTCTGCTACGGCGTTATACGAATGTCCCAGCATATTACGATTGACAAACATATCTTGCTCCAGGTTTTCCAGATGCTGTTCACTCTCTCTCTCTCTGTATCTCTCTCTGTGTGTCCCTCTGTCTATCTGGTTGTCCTTTTCTTTCCTTCTCTCTTTCTTGCTCTCCTTGTATTTCACTATGTTGCTATCTGGTTGTCCTTTTCTTTCCTTCTCTCTTTCTTGCTCTCCTTGTATTTCACTATGTTGCTTGGTTTTCTACTTTGACCATCAATGCTTCTTATGAAATAATTTGAATAATTAAAATCTGCAGGTGTTTGTGATTTAGGGCCGTATCAGCAAATGTGGAGGCCCTCTTCTGTAAAACTGTGGGGAAACGAGTTATGTGCAAAGAATGAACAGTCTTCTATTATTAATTCGTGCCTTCTTTCTTTTCGTACAATGTCAGTAGGTCTTGTAATTTTCCAGTCTCGTGTTAAAGTATACCTCTTCCAAAGGGTAACAGTATTAGTGATTCTATGTAAAAGAACGATGCAACTGAAGGTGTACAAATGGGGAGAAAATAAAATAAGCCTATTCAGTTTATACTAGCTTTACATTCACTTGTTAGCATTAAACTGCAGAAAGTTTTGCAAAAGCTGTTGACCGTTGCTGTCCTTCCTTGTTGTTCGCAACTTGTGGTTTTGTTGTTGTTGCAGATCCATATCACGTAACTCCAGTGCAAAATAAACGAATGTGAAACTAGGCTTCCTGCTTTAGAGACGATTGAACTTTGCAAGGCTCCACGGACAACAACTTTGTTCCGGCAATTTCTCATTTCCTGCATTCCTCACCGAACGTCGTCGTCAATCACTCTGAATAGATCTCAAACTTCTTACGCTGCTGTGTTCCCGTCGATCGCCAGTCACTTCTTCGTGACCCTTCAGACATCGAATACTTCGCATAATGAAACGACCAAAAACTGTCATCTAACCCGTCGGCCAAATGAGATCCTAATCACGAAGACACAGTGACTCACTACTGGCGCAGGGTTTGATTCTGGACCGTCTGAGCTCGAGTTCCTGCCGTGTTGCCACAGACGTGGATGATTGAAGAGATTGCCAAGTTCTGATCAAGTTTCCAGATACTGACTTTTTAATTCAATGGTTGCGGGTTGAGTCCATGTGGCATGGCTTTCACTTAGAGACCTGTGTCGGCTAGCTTTTTTCCTGCCCATTGTCACAGGCGTCATTGCCGTTCACCGAAGAAGGTACTGAGAAAAGGCAGCTTTCAGTTGAAATTCAGACCAACAGTTCTGGAGATAAATAGGAACGTCGTTGTTTCTCTTCACCGTAGCTGTTTGTTTTTTGCCGGAGATGCTCCAATGCATTGGCAGTTCTGCCGGGGTTGATCTAGGCATTTACGTTGGCAGCACTTTGGACCGTAGGGCTACATTTGTTCAGTTTAGATCTGGTAGTAAACGATGAAATCCCAGTGGCTACATCATTTTAGTTTAGACAGTTTACAATGTTCTTATTCATGTCACTCAGATCCAAGGCCATTTTGCTTTGTATGATGTTGTTTCTAGGGGATCTGTGCAATCGGTTGCTTCCCTGTAGCCTTTTATTCTACAGTTTGTATGCTGAAGGTGACGGCAATAGCTGACAACGTGGCATGAAAAGCTAACATTTGGTCCAGTTGTGTTATCCCATCTAGCAGTTACATACTGCATTACATACTGCTCGTTGCATATGATTTTGGTTTTCAATGTAAATAAATAACACTACGTGAATAAGCAACAGAATTTTTAGCAGACCTGGAGCAGGAAACAATATGCATTTATATAGAACTGTAGCCGAAACTGCTCGCTAGCGCTTCTGAGTGCAATCAGAGCAGAAATGACCAATCAATGCTGTCACTTTGTAATTTAAATTGTTTCGAAGAGTGTGCGTGGGTGAGATGAGAGTCTCACAATTGTTTTTGCCAATGTCAGACTGCATTTGCCACTTTGGACTGTCGGTGCCACTGGCACGTAATCTAACGATTGTGTGTTTGAGCAAACTGAGTAAACTCTATTTAATGAGCCTCGACAAGTTGGTTGTGTAGACTTGTATCTGTGACCAAGCAGTATCATTTGGTAATGGCATAAGTTTGGAAATGACAACTCCTACAATGTGCTGTCCAGTAGCTTGGGATTCAACGGTTAGGAAACGGAAAATCTCATTAAAGGGTGTTAGTGTTTGGCCGATCAGTTATGCCCTGGTTTCGAGATCTGAATGGCGGTTGTAGCAGCATATGTTGGGCTCAGTTAATCACCAGATGGTGCTTGTGTTCCTGAGTAAACCCATGTGTCTACCACCCCAGTAAATGGGTGCTGGTCATTGGGAGTCATGATTCACTCTACTGAAATAGGGGACCACTTCGAATTGCTGATTTGCATTTTTAATATGTAATCTTGCGTTGTCTTGCTATGAATTTCAAAAAGTAAATAAGTATGAGTTTGTTTATGAATAACTCTATGTTTCTGTATTTTATAGGGAGATAAGTAAGTATGCAATTGTTTTGGGGTACTAAAAATACTTGTCTGCGCATATTCATGCAAAACGTGTTTTATTGTTCGCTTCAAGTTCTTCTGATTTGCAATGTTGCAAAAGCACCTTGGATTGCTTTGAATTGTTGCTGGTTGGTTAATTGGTTGGTTGATTGATTGATTGATTTATTGATTGATTGATTGATTGATTGATTGATTGATTGATTGATTGATTGATTGATTGATTGATTGATTAGCTATGACTCTATCAATCTGATATATGACCGACTTGCTGGTCAGTAGATTGGTTGATGGATTGATATTCCATTTGTGCAAACATGACTTGGCTTAGTTTTAACCCATTTACAGACTTACGTTCCAGTTCTTTTAAACCGATGAATGAACCACTACAAAAAAGAATTCTGATGTCAGGCTTTTTGTCTTAGCGCACATTCCATGGGTCTGATTTTTGAGACTGATAATTTACTGGCTGCATTCGGCATTTGTGTTAAATGTGATTATGAGATAGAGTTGTTTTTGCTAAGAACTTGCGCTGGGTCTTAGCCTTAGACGTGTTGTAGAGCTTAACTACAAGTAAGTGTGTAATATAGTGAATTAAAATTGTAATATAGTAATATGAAGAAAGTAACTGTAATTGTGGATTGTACATTATACAGTTTCAAGCAGCCTTCAGTTTTTCTTCTGTTTTGGTAGGAATGCTTTGTTGTTTACTTGAATGCCCATCTAGATGTGTAACTTGCTCGGACGCACACACACGCACACACACACTTTTTCACCTCCCAATGCAGATAATGAAAAGAATTCTCTACCTCTACCTGGAATGATCTTCCTCTGACCCTCCGCTCTCTTTGTAAAATTCCTTCTCAGGCTTTCCTGTCTCATCTTGAGACAGTTTTATTTGGCCGCGCTGAGGTTGGGAACGCCTCTGAGTAGTCCTCTTGAAGAGGCGCTATATAAATGCATATAATGAATGAATGAATGAATGAATTCACTATCTGTAACTCTGTATACTTGCACGAATGTCCACATACTTTATAGTTGAGTGCATATAATGCCTGCTCTTGCTCCACACAGTCTTACTACACATGAGACATCGTGAGAGTGTGTCTACTTGATGCTGGCACTTCTCACTTACAAAGCACATACAAATGATGTGCCATTGTACTGGTCGTCTATGGTTATACCACAGAATGTGGTCATACCTTGCAGCTCTGTTAACACTAATTCATTCATTCATTCTATGGACTTGTATAGCGCCCCTTCAAGAAAGCTAATCAGGAGTGCTCCCAGCCCAGCCACGTCAAAAGAAAACATCTTGATTTATGAAACAAAATTCGATTGGCCAGATCAAAGATCGTTTGGGTCAGATGTATTGAACAAAGATTTGAAGGGAGGCCATTCCAGATGGATGGCCCTACAACTGAGAAAGCAGGAACCGATACGAGATACGTTGTGCTACAGGCAATCAATGCAACACATCACTCATGTGGGCAGAGAGAGAGAGGGAGGTATATTTGGGAATTTGCCAATGAGCCGAGTGCAGAACCCAATCTAATCGTCCCAGGACCCAGGAGAGGCCAACAAGAATCGAGCTGCTATGGTTTCTTAGTCACTTTTGGTACACACTTGTCGTTAGTATTAAAGATGAATCTTCTCTTCAATCAGCATCTAATGAGATTATGAGAAGTATATTGTTCATAGCAGCCGTTTAGCCTTTGGCTGATGTTCATTGCTGGTTACTCCAGTTGGAAATCTTGACTTCCCACTGTTCACAGCTTATTTAGCGAGACTGTCTTCCAGTGTGCTTACGAACCCTGTTAATGGTTGCCTTCAATGCTTCAAAATGCACACTTCTGAACTTTGTAAGGAGGGCATTGCAGTGCTTAATGTGCAGAAAAAGAAGTGCCTGGACACCCCTACTTCTCCATTCTGTGGTGGTCTAATGAGTGGCAGGACGGCGTTCAGATTTGAAAATAAGTGCATGGACGCCGTCCATGACCGTCCATGCACACTTTAAGCCCTTTGGCAGTCAATTCAGTGTTGCATTCTAGACCTGTATTTCTTTTAGTTCTGGTGCAACTCCGGAACCTTCTGTCTGTCTGAACCAAACTGTAAATTTTAAGTAAGCAAGGAGAATAGAATAGCGCTATTATTCGCTATGCGCATTCATTATTTTATCAGAGTGCAATGATGCCTGGCCCAACAGCTTTCTTTTTAAATTTCAGCAAGGGAAGTAAAATGATGAATATTTATGAGGTAGTTCACGGGTTGACCACAAACCGCTTCTGGAGCGCTAGTACTTAGCGTGGAAGGACTTGACGGAATCATTTAACCATTTAAAATTAAAAGCGGTAAAACTTACAGGTTTTTAAAATGATGCAGCGGTTACTGCTACGGACGGCAATTTTGTCCTTTTGTCCCAAAAGAACTTGTCAACTGTCGACTGATTATGGCACAAGTAGGCTATGTTTACGGATCGCCGCTCGTGAGTAAGCAGGTGCTCTGCGCTTATCTTTTAATACCTCTTGAGATGTTAGTGTTTAAGAAAATATTCATGAAGTTAGACAAACTTGGTGTGATCCTACGTTGTATTAGTAAGTAAAATTTCTCGTCCACAGCTCTTTCTAAATTTTTCTAAGGGCTGAGATAAACTAATTTGCAGTTGTTCATTCATTCATTCCGAGTATTTATATAGCGCCCCTTCGAGAAACTACTCAGAGGCGCTCTCCGCGCTGCTTGTTTGATGTTAAGTGTCATTAAGAACAAAAATATTACACAAGTTAGCAAACATATGCTGAACGTTGAACATAATGCACCACTCAGGTCATCTGTATCTGATCTAATGGTCGGACCGGTGATGTCTCATCACTGTGACACTTCTGTTTTAAAATCTCTTCCTTGGATGAAGTCACCAAACCATTTTAGCATAAATGCCTTTCACTTTCTCTGCTGCTTTAATATTCACAATTTATTCTAGTTATTCATAGGTCTGCCATTCTGATGATTCTGATCAACTCACCCCATCTAGACACTTCAATGCTTATCCTCCTATGACTTCAAATTCTAATATCTGCTAATCATTCAATATCTGCAATTGTTCCATCTCTTTGGAACAAATTCAGACTATCGTAGTTATTTTCACTGATTCGAGCTAAAAGCTCAACAACTACTCAAGATACAGGTTTAATTCATACCTGAAAACATGTTTTACAAATCTTATGTTCTTTAATTCATACCAGCAAATGTAAAATAATTATGTTAATCCTTTAATAATGTTTGTGTGCTAGGGGAATCTATTAGGTTATCAACAACATCAGCCGCAACAGAAAAGTCTCCTGAAACAGTACTTTTGAAGCAGCTGAAAGCTACCATTCGGCTGAAAGGTCCAATCACCGTTGCAGATTACATGAGTGAAGTCCTTACTAACTCTGTTTCGGTATGCTCTTCTTTCTGAAGTATGCTAAGGCTGAGAAATTAGAAACTGTATTTCACCAACTTAGATCTGAAATGTGCATTACTATGCTGCCTGGTCAGTTGTTTGAAACAGATTCAACTTTAATGCCTGTTAAATAACACTTATATGCAACAATTTGGGTATGACAGTTAGTTTAACATACTGCATAGAGTTGGAACATGTTGAAGAGATCTGTGGACCGGATAAAATGAATGCTAAAATGCATTGGAGTAAGGGATGATGAAGAATTTTTTCTACATGCAATTGCCCCTGACAGTACTTACTCTGTAAATCAATCAGAAAATCAACTGGTGTGCCAGTCTGCTTGCTTATAGTTAAAGGCAATTAGAGAGTTATTACAGAATACAGCAATCCTTGTAGCATGATTTACTTATGGGACTTTTAGAACTGGTGAATTGTGAATTCATTATCTATTCAATTACCGCAGTCAATCAATCCAGCAGTTTTTGTAGCATAATATCATGCCAAAACTACGTAGTGAATCAGTGCATCATTCAAACAGTTAAGTAAATTCAATTACTTATTTCTGTCTAGATACTAGATACTGATAGTTAGTTAGGTCGGTCAATAAGTTTCTGTCTTTGTTGTTGCCGTTAGTGAATGGTTGTGACATACAGGGCTACTACATGCACAAGGATGTCTTTGGACGAAGTGGAGATTTCACAACTTCACCAGAAATCAGTCAGATGTTTGGTGAGGTAGGCAGGACTTCTGTTTCATTATTATTATTATTATTTTAATTGTTTCTCTTTTCACCCAAGGTACAAAAACTTTTTTTTTATTCCTCTGGGAAATAGATATTAATTAATTTATCTATTGGTTGCCTAAGCCCCAAAATTTTGGCATTTGCCTCCCCACCCTCTTCTCGGTGTGCCTGACTCCAAGTTTAGACTTTGTAAGATTTGTTTATATACTTTATTTGCATTCTTTCCTTAAAAAATAAAAAAAATTAGTTAATCAATCAAGAGTAGTAAAGTTCTTTAAACTGAAACTTGATCTGAATGTGAAATAGTAATTTAAGAAGACTGCTCTGCATTTGGGCAAATCAAGAAGTTCTGGTTTTCACAGACTTTTCTGTTTTGCTGGTTCTGCAGTTGGTTGGAATTTGGTGCGTCAACGAATGGATGCGATGTGGTTCTCCAGACAGACTGAATGTGGTTGAACTTGGACCCGGAAGAGGGACTTTAGCAGAGGATATGCTCAGGGTATGTAACAGATCTACTATCGTCTTATGAATTGTTTATGCTGTATCATTTCATGGTCTGCCGCTGCTGAGGTTTGATTATTGTCTGGTTCTAATTTCATCTTATCAATTTTAGATGACAGAGTTTCTTAGAGCAAAATTTGCAAAGGTCAGAATATTGGTCGAAACGCGATAGAAAATATACAATATTTATTAATATATACTTTCTGTCTACTAATGCTTTTTATATATTTAGGTTTAATTTTGGTTATATTTAGGGCTGTTCTTTTAAGATCACTTGGTGATCCTTTTGAATCATTTCTTCAAGTTTTACATAAAATCTGGATTGTCTTTCAAAATTTGTCTTTTGAATTTGCCTAATGCAGAAGGCAGCTACTGAAAATCTAATTGTAAATTATAACTAAAGAAAAGAACTTTCTTTGCTATTATGAAAATTATTGTTGCATGTATAGTTACTTTGTGTTATGCTTAGGTTTTCTCAAAATTTCCCGACTTGCACAAGGCTGTATCCTTGCATCTAGTTGAGATCAGTCCCGAACTGAGCAGGATGCAGAGAAATAAACTCACTGGACACAAAATGTCTGCTGATGAAAAGAAACCGGAAGATCAGAGGTCTTCTGATGACTCTAGACATCACCTCAGTACTCATTACAGTTCATGTATGAGTCATCAGGGTGTAGACGTCAGGTGGTACAAACAACTCGCCGATGTTCCACGCGGACCAATGTTTCTCTTTGCTCACGAGTTTTTTGATGCGCTTCCTGTCCACATTTTTCAGGCAAGTTCGTGTTTGAGAGTAATTGTTAATTAGATGTTTGTGCAACTTAGCTGTTCATTTGGGTACGCGGTGGTGTAGTGGGTATGTTCGTTGCCTTGCAGCCGGTTGCAGGTTCAAATCCACCTCAAGCGACCTTGTGGGGGCCTTGGGTGAGTCCTCCACTCGCAATAACTGCTCATGCGCTTCATCGTGAAACTTCGATTCAGTGTCAGCGCTGTATTCGGGAGCGCTTCTGAGTGGAATCTTGAAAGGGAGCTATAACAGGTGCACATACATTCAATATGTACAAAGGGGCTTTGTACCAATTCAATTCAGTGCACTTTGTCAATTGTGCGTCTCCGTTGGGACGATCAGAGGGGAAGTAACTGTTGGTGTTTAGCTTGTTACATCAAGTCAAAGGAAATTATATCTCCTCTTAGTACTTATTGACGGTATTGAAGTAAGGCACGTTTCCTCTTCTTCCCATGCAATTTAGCCATCTCGCATCATTCATTCTATGGATTTATATCGTACCCATTCAAGAAGCCTACTCAGGGGTGCTCCCAGAAAAATATAGGATGTTCTTCAGAACAGGTTCATCCGATGTCATTAAATTTTGAATGTTCAGTGTTCTAGTTTCTCAAAAAGTTCTTTCACGGAATGCAATTTTTAGATTACATTTCATTAGGTTTGGTTCTGCTTAGCATAAAACTAATTGATTAATCTCTTTAAATTTAACTTTTATGAATCGATTAAGTCCTAGTCAATTACTGGTACTACTAGTAGTACTACTTTCTTCCCATTAAAAAAACTTAAATCATTCGACATTATAAAGTTTCAAAATTTTGTCAAACAGAAATATAATGTAGTCAGTAGTTACTATCAGTTTTCTATCTACAAGAAAACTTCAATCATTCCACATATTAAAATTAATATTGCAAATATTTATCGCAACCATCGGCATTTATCTAAGTTCAACATGGTTACTTAATCTACCGTTCAAGCATTTCATATCATCATTGTTCACCATATTACTTTCTCCATTGAGATGTATAAGATAGTGTTTCTAATATCTCTCGATTGTTTTCTCCAGAAATGCGGCACGACATCATAAAATCAGTAAACAAATTATCCAACATCCTGAAATTAATCAGTTAAAATTATTATCAATTAATCAGTTGATAAAATCTGCAGCCTTGCATTTTATGAGAAGATCTGTTGAATAAATTATGAGATGTATTTGTTTGACAATGTTTTCAGAAGCAAGCCAGCAAATGGCATGAGGTGATGATCGATATCGACGATCGATCGGATGCAAAGGATCATTTGCGGTTTGTTCTGTCGCCAGGGGCAACCACTGCTTCATCTCTTCTCCATCAGGTCTCATTTAGATTCTATTTTCTCGATCTAGGCATTTCCAGTAGAAACAAAAATGCCACAGTGAGAGTAGTGATCTGATTTAGTTACACAGAACATCATGTAACTTCAGTGATTGAGCAAGAACTATTGCAAAATTACTATTATAATAAGAAACATAATTTTTATAAATGCTTTTGGTATTATTTTTATCAAGATGCTGCTAAATTTTAATTTATATTAACTTTTCTTTTTCATTGTTGTGTTGTTTTGTTAGTTTCCTTTATTTCCAAAACAAATAACCGTATTTGTGATGAAAACAAAACCATAGATCAATGTGTTTAAAATGTTTAGATAGACAATTAGAGCAACATTTAGTTATTTTCTGGAATGCTGTTGTGGGACAACCTGGGCCGGTATGCTCAAGAGGGTATAACTCTTACGCTATAGCTTAAATATCGTCTATGCGGGAGTAGTGGGTTAATTCCGCATACATGGGTTGAGATAAGCAAGCTTGCTTATCTCAACCCATGTATGCGGAATTAACCCACTACTCCCGCTAGGTATAACGTTATTCCAACTCGGAGGTAGGAACAAGCCGGCTATTCCCATTGTGAACAATAGACGGCCGACTTTAGCTGGACAGCATGAACAATAGGCAGCCGTCGATATTTCCCTGTGGCCCGTCTTTAGGCTAAATCTGTTTACCCCACGCTGGCAGTGACCATCATCATCATCATCATTGGCGAGCCCCTCTCTGGAGCGTAGCCGTTTCCACCGTTCGTTGCCACGAGGCCCTGTCCTGAGCTCGTCTCCATGCCGTGCTCAGTCCAAAGTTCAGAGGTCGGAGATCCGCCTCAACCGTTCGTGTCCATGTATGTCTTGGTCGTCCGGGTGGTCTCTTCCAGCCCCTTGGTGGGCCAGCGATCAGAGCCTTTAGTGCCCTAGCGTGATCCTGCCTGGAGTCACACCGTGCAAAGTGTCCAAACGTGCGCAGCGACCACATATAAATATCTTTCACGCAAGCGCGCTTAGCTAAAACCTATTGAATTGGGGGAAGAGCAAGCATCATGCATCGTTGGGTGCAAGGAATGTGCAGATTAGTTATGTCGCTTGCAATTCTGTGTCCATGCATATGGCCAAATTCCAACGGCTATGTCTGGATTAGTTATGTCAGATGTAAGGTCTACACCTAGAGTACCCTATGCCTGGTCATATGCATACCCAGGTTAATTCTGTTTTAGACCAATCCTCTACAGTGAGCAGCCAATGCTGAGTTGTTCATAGACTCAAGCGTTCATAGATTTGCTATTCATGAATGGCAAGTTTTGTATGTTTTCTTCTGAATTTATTAGCATACTAGCTGTACCCCGCCACGCGTTGCTGTGGCTGAAAAGACTCTCCCTCCCACCCTCACTCCCTACTTCCCTTCCTCTGTCTCCCTTCCTGCCTCTGTCCTCCCGTCCCCTCCCCTTCCCTTCCCTGCCTCACACCCTCCTCCCGTTTCCTCCATCCCTCTCCCTCACTCTCTCCCTCCCCTTTCTCCCTCCCTCTTCCTCCCGCTCCCTCCCTTTCACACCCACCCCTCTCTTCCTCTCCTTTGTCTCTCCCCGTCCGTACGTCCGTTGTCCGTCCGTCCGTAAAACTCCGAGATCCTTGATTTTGTAAAAATCGAGATCGCTCAAATCGTTCGCATAGTTGTGTTTTTTGGTCGAAAAGATTGCGCTTTTTCCCTAAAACATTATAACAACCCGCTTATGTTCGAATGGAACGGTTTGCGAAAATCTATAGGCCTATAAATAGAAATGTAAAACGTTAGTTTTTGTTACTGTAGAAATCAACAGCTAGATAAATATATGCGCTATAAAAACGCACGTAGCCTATATGTGCTATAAATAGACGGCCGCAGTCGGAAGCAACGTCGGTTTGAAATTGAAATCGAGATCGGTCAAATCGTTCGCATAGTTGTGTTTTTTGGTCGAAAAGATTGCGCTTTTTCCCAAAAGGCATTATAACAACACGCTTATGTTCGAATGGAACGGTTTGCGAAAATTTTGAAAAGAATCGGTGAAGAACTTATCGAGTTCTGAGGCCACAAAAAGTAACGTTTTACATTTTTATTTATATAGATGTATACATGTGCAAACTGTTTCTTGATTCATTTTAGGATCTCACTAATGACCCAAGGGATCATGTTGAACTTTGTCCTAAAGCAGCGGTCATTGTTGGCGATATAGCTGAACGAATCGAGAAAGATGGCGGGTTTGGATTACTTGTCGACTACGGCCACTTGGGAGAGAAGACTGACACGTTTAGGGTGACTGAGTTTTATGCTATTATCTTGGTTTTCAATTACCAATCTGAACAGATTGCATGAAGGATCTGCTTAACTCCCTAGAACCCATTTATATATTGCGTATGCAAGATGGGGTGATTAGATATATGCGATTTTGTCGGTCGTATGGGTGCATTTGGTGAGGGGGGTTTATGTATGTATGAAGTCCATGTTAGCCTATTTATAACGATGTATTTTCCTATAGTCGTCCATTGACATTTTATTACAATACATAAAAGTCGTGTGCAGTTATTCTGTGCTATAAATAGTAGTCTAACATTAAAATAGATGTCTCATGGATGACTTCAGGTAATTGACTTTTGTAAAAGGGGAGGGTATTAGAGAAGCTTAGTTGTATGTTCGCATGAGAGGGGGTCAACAAAATGTACGAGATGCGACAGAGGGGGGAAAATATAATTTTTTGCATACTTAATATTGAGTAGTCGACTAGTCGTGTCAGGAGCTTGAGCCTACATGCTCTTCACTACAAGTCGGCTATAAGTCACACATTAGCAGTGCCTAAAGTGTGAAAAAATAAGTGCATGGACGTCTCTTACCTCTCCAAAAGAAGTGCCTGGACGCCCCTTATCTTTCCAGTCTGTACTCGCCAATAAGTGCATGGACGGCGTTCAGATTTTAAAACAAGTGCATGGACGCCGTCCATGACCGTCCAGGCACACTTTAAGCCCTGCACATTAGGTATAATGTTACACAACTGTGACTACTTGGGAGAAAGGATAAATGCATTTAGGATTACAGCTGAGGTTTACAGTATTAATTCGGTGTATTTTGCAAGTGTCGCTATCAAATGGACAGACATCTGTTGAACGAATGACTTGTTCAAGGTCCCTCTAGCACAGCGGTTCTCAACCTGTGGGTCGCGACCCCCGCGGGGGTCGCCTGACGATTTGCCAGGGGTCGCCTGGGCCTGTCAGAAATTTGTAAAATATGTGAGTCAATCGTTATAGATTACGGCAGTAAATTTAATAATTTTGTGTTTTAGTTTTCAAATATAAATTCCACTTTTACCATACATCTAAAAAATTAAACAATATTCGGTTTGCTCAAAGAATCAATGTTGTCAGCTGTAGTGAGAATCATCACAGGGGCGCAGACTTGGGGTGACAGTGAATGGTTCCATCGAAATTAGTGGCGAAGACCAAGCTTCTTATATATTCCAATAGATCTATTTCATATTAATTTTATTTCATAAATATCATAAAAATTTATTGTGTTATCCACTGCTTATCCATTACAGGCAATTTTATTAGGATACCAGCTTAAAATGTCATTAGGCTATTACCGTTTGCAAATGAAAACAAATTTCAAACAATGTGTCCGGAACATTTATTGAAGTCTGAAATCTTGTAGCCCACGCCTGCCTATCTGAGCACTGAAATCATGAGAAACTTTGTTAAGATGACAGCTTAAAATGATGCAGTTACATTATGCAAATCCAAAATATTGCAAACAATTGGGACTCGAGAGACGACACTTTGAAGCAGCGGCGCCCACAGATTTTTTTTCTTGTACGCACAGCCAAGGGCGGATACGGAAATTTTCTTCGATGGGGCCAAAATTTAGGGTCTTGGAGGAAACCGGAACATATTTTCGTCAGGGTCGCCGAAAAACTGATGACCTTTTCTTAGTCATCAGCCATTTTTTTAGCCTTTCAGCGCTGTACGCACTTGCGTAAGTGCGTACGCCTGCGGGCGCCTCTGCTTTGAAGTCTTAAGCCCTGACTATTATCATTGAAGAGTGAGCAATTTTGCGAAGCTGACAGCTTAAATTACTATACCACTGCAACGTGGAAATTCAAAAAGTTATCCTAAACAATGGGGAGGAATTTACAGTATTTATTTACTAAAGTCCTCAACCATGTCTTTCGCAATGTAATCATGAGAAATGTTTTTGAGATGGCAACAGAAAATGTTACCATTGCGGTGTGGAAAGCCAAAATAATTTAAATAATGCGAGGGGCACTTTTGAAGCCTCAAACAACAACTATCAGCACTCAAATGATGAGCAATTTCGTTAGAATGACAGCTTTAAATGATACCATTGCAGGGTGAAAATCTAAAATGTTCGCAAATGGGGAGAAGCACTTAGGCTACAAGCCTCCCTCTTGCTGAATAGACTTATGGAACTTGAACTTCAAACTATTGGACAGATAGCTCTCTGACTCGAAAGTGCCGGGTAACCTCACACAATTGACAAAAGCAGCTTTTCGAATTGTGAAATGAAAATGCATAAAAATGAACAACGGCAAAAAAACAGTGAGGGAGGTTACTCAGTCAATTTGATGTTGGGGGTCGTCACAACTTTCGAAGCGCTTCCAAGGGGTCGCCGCACAAAAAAGGTTGAGAACCGCTGCTCTAGCAACTGTTTTAGATGGATTTGAATGTGTGCACCTCATGTTACAGGGCAACTCTTCTCAAACCAATTGACTGTGTTGTTGTATGATGCTTAACGTAATTGCTTTTGATGTAATTTGTTTAGAGTGAGTGAATTTGCTTGCAATACTTGGGGG
This sequence comes from Lumbricus terrestris, assembly GCA_949752735.1. Taxonomy (NCBI): domain Eukaryota; kingdom Metazoa; phylum Annelida; class Clitellata; order Crassiclitellata; family Lumbricidae; genus Lumbricus; species Lumbricus terrestris. Next base: position 33,633,211 of record OX457037.1, on the reverse strand, counting down.
GGGAGGCGGTAGAGTAGTGGTTAACACGCTGGCCAAGAGTGCGAGAGGTAGTGAGTTCGAGCCCCTGTTGGGCGATTTGCTTTGTAGGCTGCCATTGGCGCCGTGTAATTACAAAGCTGTCTGTTCAGTTAGTAGTTAAGTTTAATTAAGATTACTGCATCACTTGTAAATGTAAAGCGCAGTGCGTCTTGCAGGCGCAGGGCCTACTACGCCATGGGGGGATGGAAGCAGACTGCTTCCAATTTGGGCCAGGGGGGGAAAGGTTTTCCCCCCCTGAGAAAAAAGTCCATCTGTCATGGACTTCCTCCTGGTAAATCCCCAGAACAATCCCGTAATAACACAGGGTAAATCTTCATTTAATTTGACTTTTGCTTAACACTCACATAAATTTGTCCTTGCGCTTCCATGCATTCGCACTAGGGAATGTAATCCCGGGGCACTTGCTCAATCCCGGAATTCCTGGATTATAAATGAGCCAATCTCGGGATCCCGGTATCCCGGGATTGGCTTATAATAGCAATTTAAAAAAATTCTTAGACATAATATAATAGTAGGCCAAATACAGTACAGCTTTCTCTTTGCTTTAGGCACTTCAACCGCGATCAATTATGACTCACGACAAGGGCTTTAGTCATTGGTCCCTGGCAACAGTGAGATTTGTTTGAAACTTGATAGTGATAGGCCTACGACCAGTGGCTTCTATCCCCACTAAACAAACAAGTTAGACCCCTCTCCTCCCCACCCTGGCTGCCCTCTCATGTCTCTCCTTTGACCTAGATTGCCGTGAGTCGAGCCCAGATTCAGATTCCCCCCTCTTTCACAGGGCTTAAGTTTTGGTCACTCTGAATATGGTAATTAACCTCTGCATACGATGACCCGGAATTAGGTCAAACGATATGAGGTGACAAATGCACCGACTGACCACAGCGCGAGGAACACAACAGGTAGCAGGCTAGCCAAGATTTACCAGTGAGTGACTGATCTTGCAGCCTAGCCTAGCCGCAGTCCTCTGATATTAAGGCAGCAAGAAAACCCAGAGGGGTGACTGGAGGTGACTCCGTGTGCTGTCCAGGTCCTTTCCACTCACCAATCGGCGCAATTATACGGGCGAGGTGTCATCAACACACGTCAATTGGAGTTAGGCGCTATGACGTCGCAGGCCTAGTCGGTCAGCTCTGCTAGCGTCTGACATCTGTTTATCTTCTATAAGTCAACTGAATGTGTCTGGATGATTATTGTGGGTCTGTAGCCTGTATACATGAACCAGGCAAGGAATGGGAGGGAGCAAACCTAAATCTCCTGCCTGATCACTCAGAAACGCCTACCTCCAGTCACCCCTCTGGGTTTTCTGCTGGCCGCCAGCTTACCTTCATTAGGGCGTCTGCTTATCCATCGTTTTGGCGTCTATTGACCGTAGATTGTTGCAAAATTGGTCAAGTAATTTAGTAAAAATCCGAATTTTCGGAAATCCCGAAAAACGGGATTCCATGTGTATCAATCCCGGGATTACGGGATTGTAAAATGTCCGGGATTCCCGGGATCCCGAATATCGGGATCCCGGGATTACATTCCCTAATTCGCACCCATCAGGGCTTGCCACATGGGGGGAGTAAGTAGACTAATCCAACTTGTGCCAGAGAGAAATCCTCCCCCTAATGATCGATAGATGGGTATAAGAGATTTCCTTCTGGACTCCCTCTGTTCTACTCCTCCCTGCACACCACGAAAATTCCCCTTGAACGTTCATCCCGCCATCTCAAGGGTATATATTAATTTAGTAGGTTATGACCTTTGCTTTACAGTCACATTTGCCTCTGCATGTATATGGCGCTCGCTCTCACAACTCATAATTCGGACTAATTACATTAATTGTTAACATTTTGTTAAGGTATATTGTATCTACTGAAACTGCATTGATTTTATAATATTGCTCTCAAATAAAATGAACGATATTTTAAGAATGAATTTTAGTGATAGGAGGCAAAGAAGCAACAGTAAATTAGTAGCCTACTTTTGTTTATAGTAAACGTTTTTAGTTTGTTTAAGTAAACATTAATCAAGCAATTAAAAACTTGGTTGCTCAACAATTGAAGTTCAAAATCAAGTAAAGCAAATGGCTTATAAATTCCTCCCTCAAACATTAAAGCAATATTGAAGCCTGTACAAATGCAAATTGCTTACACTTTTGTAGCCTACTTTTGAATGAAATGTTCGAGGGAATTGTCCTATTGAAACGCTCTGTTGGAATCCAGAGAGGAAATTACGGGGAGTGGTCCTGGGAAATGTCCATGGGATCTGTCTAGATCAGAAAATGGATGTTGCTGAGTATTGTACAACTGACAGTAGACTACTCAATTTGATATACCAAAAGAAATTGATATTTTACTGAATGCTGGACCTTTCAAACTTCACATGACTACTACAGTGTTTAACGCACTGCGAACCCATAATGAGAAATTTTAGAATGATACCATTATATTGTGCAAATTTAAAAAAATTAAATCATGAGGAAGCGACATTTTATTATATCCTAAACCACGTTTCTGAGCATTAATTCACCTGCAATTTTGTGAAGATGACAGCTTTAAGAGGTACAATTACAGCGTGCAAATCCAAAAAAGTGAAATTTTCGTGACTTTATCGCTCATAAACAGCTAGCAAACAAGAACCTAAAACATGCGCTCTAGTCGATGAAAACAGCTAAAAATTCGTTGGTTTCTGGGGCTCCGCCCCAGACCCCGCTGGGGGACCTCACGACGCTCCCCCAGACCCCTGTATAGTATACCTATGGGCTTCGTGCCTTCGGCACTCGCAGCTTCGCGCCTTCGACGCTTGCAATATAGACAAAAAGTTTCTGTTAGGGGGGGAATGCTTCCACCTCTCAGGGGGGGATAGTAGGCCCTGTGCAGGCGTTTAATTCAAGAAAAGATATTATTATTATTATTATTCTTGCTTGAATGCCAGTTTTTCATAGATCTATGCCACAGTGCCACATTATTGCCATTGCCACTGTTCAATGCTTTTTGTATGTTTATATTCTTAGGCTTTTAAGAAACACACGCTGCATGATCCTCTGTCTGAGCCAGGAACGGCTGACTTAACTGCAGATGTCGATTTCTCATATCTACAGAAAAATATTAGAAGTCAAGGCATGTTGAAATTGGCTTCACGTTTTTTCTTCTTTTAGTTTTCATTTAGCTTGTATTATAAAATATCAGAGATCGTTAATCAGATATGTAATTAACTTTAGGTTTTCTTCTTTTATTGCTATATTATTAAGACATAAAATTTTAATAATTATGCTGAGTAATGTTTATGAACTTGTACACTTTTGGTGTATCTTTCAAAAAAAGTTTTATTTAGTCTTTGAGAGCTGCTGTTTTAGCATTTATAGTTTTTTTTATGAGATTACTTAATGTGAGCATATTTACAAATGTCTATTTACTTTCATGCATACATAATTGATGCTTGTTAAGTTGTTAACTAAAACTGTTCAGTTAATTAATTTTGCTGTCTATTATTTTAGTTTCCACATTTGGTCCAACTACACAGGAGAAGTTTCTTCATAACATGGGAATTGGAGTTAGGCTTCAGGTAAGACTTGATGAAATTATCGTCATCAGACATCAGCTTGATCGTCATCATCATCATTATCATCATCATTATCATCGTGCAGACTAGAATGATTAAGAAGTTGTGAAGGTGATCTTTGTCGTCATTTATTTATGAACTTAAGGTATTTATAGAGCCCTACTCTATTATCATTGCTGTCAGACTGATGAATATTATAGTACTGTATGTTTTGTAACAAAGGTAATTCCATTCACAGTAGTGATCATCTAGTAGCGTTGCCACTGCCAGTGCAAGCACCCCAGCAGAAGAAATAAGTTTGAGAAAAGATATAGATATAGAAGCAGATACAGAAAGATTGAAAACACATAAAGAGGAGAGGAGGAGGGCATTCCACAGGGCAGGCTCAATAGTGCCAATGATCTAGTTTGAGCCAAGATATGACAAATTGTTCGTCGATAAACCACTCCGTATCAAAGAATTGATCTGCCTTTGATTGCTGCTGCTTACTTACATCAGTGATTTCTTCTGCTTCAGGTTCTCTTGTCGAGCGCAACCACTGAACAGCGGAAGAGTCTGATAACCGGTTATGACATGCTCACCAATCCAGCAAAAATGGGAGAACGATTCAAATTTTTTGCAATTCTTGAGAAACTGAACGATGGTTATGTTCCAGCAGGATTCACCGGTCTTCAATGAATACAGAGTCGTATATCCATTGTCCGTTTGAACTCAAGCTCCTTGATGCCACGTTCTCAACAGAAGTACAGTCTCCTGCAGTTGGAGAAGACTGTAGCAAGGAATTTATTTGCTGTGCTCTTACATTTTATCCAGAACTCCTGTTGCAGCAAAAGGCTGGTCTGGATTCTGGAATAATGTGGTGGAAGCTGCTTTTTAGTGTGACGACAGATTTTCATTGATGAAATGATTTTTTGCACACAAAATGTCATATGTAATAATATTCTCTTTATTAACAATCCGGTTGACACACCGCAACCGGTTATAATGTACACTTATGCAGTTTTAACAATTCACAAGAACGTAGATCACAGAATACACAAATCTTAACTATACTAACTGAGCAGACCGCCTGCAATATATGACCTCCCTTCAAAGCTACATTTATTACATCTGACCAATCAAACTTCTGTTCATAAAAATTCTCAACTTTTGTTGCTTTTGCCGTGGCTCCATGGGCTGGGACTGCCCCTGAGTTGATTTCTTGAAGGGATGCCTATCTAAGTCCATTGAACGAATGAATGAATGGGTGGAGAGAGCTATGTTGCCAGCTTTAAACACCAAATTTGTAACAAGCAGCAACTCCAATTTGGTTGTATTTGAATGATGACATTTGTAGCTCTTATTCAATGCATTCTTTAGTTTTTTCCTGAACTTCTGAAAGAGTAGGGCTATAGGTGATAAAAACTGGAGTGGATTGATAGATTACTTTAAGAAATCTACATGAGGGTGTACTAAATATTAACTGATTATGATATTATATGACATTCACTTGTGCAGATGCAAAGCGGATAGACCTAATTGCAAAGTAGTTTAAAATTCATTAACTTTATAAAAGCAGGGCACTAGTCTGGTAGTACCATAGTGCCAATCTAAAAGCTAGGTTAAGGAGTGCACCAGCAGTTCTTCTTATGACACAATGCCGTCTTCAAACGACAACTAGCCTAACTACCAGCTTAATTGGTCATAATTATACGTTACATAAGTAACTTAAAGTAAGTAAGTAGCCTTTACTACTTCATTAGCTAACACACAATGGGACATCAAGAAATAATATGATATAACCCAGAAGTAGTAATAAATTATACTAATATAAATAAAAAGTGATGTAAAATAAATGTTAGCAAGTGTAGGCTAAAGCATTCTAGTATTAAAACTTCTGTCTACTCTTTAGCCCTCCTGCATTCGTCAACTATTCGTCATCTAACTGCCCAGGTCTACTCGCTCATCATCATATCCTCTCTTAATTCAACTTTTTATCCGCTTGCAGTCTCCTCTGCTGCTTGCCACTCACGACTGAAAAACCGTAGGCCTACTGTTCCTATCCAGATTCTAATCGGGTTCCACCCAACTACCACCATCACCGACAACCACTGTAGCACAACGCTGTCTCCTTGGCTTGACCTTAAGTGTTTTGACCTGGCACCGGAACGAAAAAAGGCATATCTGGTTATTACGGACTTGATTCTATATAGCGCCGGTGAGAACTGGTCTCCCTGACGGCTTTATGGGCGCTGAGAAGATTTACATTGCATTACAGAAGCGCGCAGCGCTTCAAGTAACCGGTCTTGGAGATCCAAATCATGTTTCTTCCAAAAACATCTTGCAGTGCTATCGAATAATAATAATAATAATTATAGTTCTCGCTGCTCGGCTATTTTTTAAGGCTTGTGCAATGCTTTCACGATTATGACGAAACGTTATTTTTTACGTCGTTGTAATAAACAGTGCTCTTAAATAAATCTTGCACTTAGTTGGACCGAGGCACGTAATTTTTAAGATGGCGACTTCCATGAACGATTGTGATTCGTAATTTAAATGGATGTTCACAAACGAGTTAATTAACCTTCACGAATTCAAGAGTGCGACAGTGATGCTGCGTTTTAAGCTGTAAAAAATGACGCAGTACAGAGAATGCTTTTCATACAGATGCAATAGTAAATTGAGTTCTCATCTACCAAATGGAGATTCGCAGTCAGCTGGTGAGCGGAATGACAGTTGCTGTGTTATTAGTGTGTCCGCATAAAATTCGCCACCTTTAACTTATGCATACTGTTTCTGTAATGGTTTCGGGTAAATCTGTCGTTTATGTTTTCGATTAAGCTTGTTTTCATATAAGTAATTTGGCAGGAATACTTTTAATTAATTCAACCAATCAAAATGTTTTATTTTGTAACCAAATGAAGCCAGGTTTACAAAACATTGCTATATCAACATAATTATAGGATTGTTGCAAAAAGGGGGGGGGGGGCCATAAAGGGATAAATAAAAAATGCCGCTAGCTAGGGACACCAAATTATCCATCGAATTTATACATGGTGGCCTTAGCTAACCTTGGCTAAAAATTAGACTAAATTTAATATTACATTCAGGTTCTGTTTAGTCAAGAATTCGTTTCATCAAATCGCTTTCTATTTAGGCAGCATTTTTTTTTTATTAGTACAACTTTCATTTCATTAAACTTGTTGCTCATCAATCCGTCCTCTTTCATCAATCCCACCTCTACTTAAGAAAACTTTTTTTCATAAATCCGACTTTTATTTAGCAAGAATTCTTTTGAACATTCGAATTTTTATTCCTCCAAAGCTGAAACTAAAATAATTTCTGGCGCTAAAATGCACTTTAGAGGGACTTTATAAATTTATAGATACAACGATTTACTGAGTTGCCTTGGTGTATACTGTTGTAATATTTATGCATGAATTGTTTTATGCCTCTAGATCCAAGTAATTTAAGTTTGCCACGGCCCAGTTCATCTCAGGACGCCAATTCTCATGAGATGGGTCAAGAACTGGAGACGGTAAATTCCATAGAGTCCAGCAGAATGAACCACAGCTGCAGCAGCGGCAAATCCTCGTTTGCTCACGATCATGGCCAGCACGTCGAAAACTCTCAGTGTCTTCTTGGCAAGATTGCTTCTCTCTTCGAAAACCAAGATCTGAGCGATATACAGATCATGGTGGGGCACAATATTTATTATGCTCACAAGCTGATCTTGTGCTGTGCGAGCGACGTCTTTCGAGTCATGCTCATGAACCCGTCGTGGTCGGAGTCAAATCTGACGAAGATTGTGCTGAAGGAGGAACCAGAGTGCGTCCAGGTCTTTGATTACTTTCTGCGCTATCTCTACACCGGGCAGATTCATTTGATGCATAATTCCGTCCTTGCCATACTGATGCTGGCTGACAAGTACAACATTGACGATCTGCAGGTAAGGCAATAAGAGCTTAATTGGCTGTTTGCTTGGGTATTTTATGTAGCACTGTTCGGAGATAATGTTTTCTTGTAAAGAAATCTGTTAGGTTATTTATTCGATTTTGGTACTTTTTTTGAACGTTCTAGAGATAGATATTTCCTCTATGCGGCGGCGTCATTTGCAGTTTAACGTCACTGTGTGGTAACAAAGTCCATTAGCGACGCCCTCCTCCTTTATCCAGGCTTGGGACTGGCACTGGCAGAGTGCAACCAGTGGCGGAGTTAATTTCCTCTATGCAATCCTTGACCTTTGACTCATTTAACCTATGCCGTTACCTGGATTTTATTTTGGGGTGTTTATTCGACTGTGAACAAGCCGTCAAGGAGCTGGATCAACTGACTAACCCCTAAGGGGTTTGGAGAATGGAAAAGCGTCATCAGCTCTCGTAGCGGGTCCTGGATGGCCAATACATTACGCACTGTAGTTCTGACATCATGTGCTATAGTAAATGTATTGTTTCCTTTTTGCATTATTTCATTTCAGCCTAGCTGCGACCTTGGTTCTGACCCTTTAGTTTTGCAGGCCTATTGATGTTTAATGCATTATTAAATGATGTCTCTTCTCTCAAAGTCGTCTTTAAGCTTTTTTAGTCATTAGGAAAAGGAAATTGACCTCGTCAATTCCTTCTGCGGCCTAACCATTTATAGATTGGCAGCATGAACAAGATTGGGTGCTGTGAAAGACTGTATGTGCGTTTGTATGTCACGAGGAAAGGATTAGTCTGAACAGTTTACAAGTGTTAACTGGATTTTGCTTTAAATCTTTGACCAACTAAACTTAGAGAAGTACCTCTTGAGTTGTTGAATGGGGCTGGTTGACAGAATACAAAAAGGCATATATTGCCGCCTGAGAATTTTCTTTGCGTATATCCACTTTTGAGAATTCCGAGATAATCAAGGTTGAAGTTTTGGTAAAATTTGACGTAAAAAATTAATTTTGGCCAATAAACATCAGACACAGTCGTGCTAGTGAGTCGCAAACAATTCATTTTAAAATATTAACTTTTAAATTTGGTTTTGAGACATTTGTGAAAAAAAAATTTAAAATGGATTTTAATCAATTGCAGGTCAATCTCGTGAAAAAACCCATGAAATTATACAAGAAATCAATGCACAATTATTAGCGAGTATGTTTGTTTCAATTTTTGCGAACTTAATACCATTTTTTAAGAAAAAACGTTTTTATTCTCTGGACATACGACTCTATAATACAATGAAGTGGGCATTGTATTAATGTTGTATCTCCTTATCGTCCAATCAACGATGAGCTTTCTCTGGACATACAGCACGATACTTCTAAACTGTGAATACGGCTCTGGAGATAAGGCAAAAAAATTGTAGATTCGAAAAAATCCTGAAAATGGACATACGACAGGTAGTTTTCGTTGAATATCTTCAAAACGACTCATTGTATCGCCTAACAGTTAACAGTGAAGAAAGATAAACAAATGTTTGCTACAAATCAAGTCTAAACTCGATTTTGAAAAAATGGAGATACAACGAGATAATTCTCAGGCGACGATATTTATAGCAAATCGGTGTTAAAAAGGCTTAAAATTGGTGTTTTGCCAGTGTTCAATGCATTGCTTTACTTTGTGTGATGTGCTATTGGTTGTAGGAATTATGCAAAGAGTACATGTGCAGCCATCTAGTCTCGACGGTGCAACACAACCGTGCTATGTCTTGGCTGCAGTACAGTTACATTGGCAATCATCGGAAGCTGGCCAACGAATGCTACCAGTTCATTCTGTGGAACTTTCACAAGGTCATCAACACAAAGGACTTTCTAATGACTGACAAAGACGTACTTGTGAGCTTCCTCCGTCAGTCAGAGCTAGTTGTACCTGACGAATACACCCTTTTCAAGGGTATTGCCAAGTGGATTCTCTACCAGAGCAACCGCTTTCCCGGTCCACCTTCGGCTTTCCAGCACATGGCGCTTGAAGTCCTTGCCTGCATCCGGTTTCCACTTATCCCACCTGCGCAGCTCACTCTTGTCGGCTCCGATGCGCTCGCGGAAATGTTTCCCGAGTTCTTCGTGGAGAGGATCTTTGCGTCGCAGGCGTTTCACTCGTCGATCGAGGAGGCACGTCGGTTTATGGCGAGCGTGAGCCGGGAAACGAGCAATTTTCTTCCGCGGAACTATACCAACGAGGTCTGGAGCACGACGCTTTCCATTGATCATTTCTCGACTCTTGCGCAGCACGAGATTCGACCGTTGTTCTTCTCAACACCAGTTAGTGCTGCGCAGTCGGACGAAGGCCTTTCTTGGGAGTGGAACGTCGATTTGTATCCGAAGGGCATCCACTTTCAGAAGTGCATCATGATCGGACTCTGGCGGAACCTGGAGATCGCCGGTGCCTTCTACAACACCATCCGGCTCGTGCTGGCGACGAAGACGGCCGAGAAGCGCGACGTCCAGGTGGCCGTTCTCGTCACGGGTGTCCAGGACGACGTGGAGTACATCCGACGGGTCGTTGAGCAGCGGTGCATGTTCGATGAAGAGACGAGGCAGTGTCACGTCAACGACATTGTGGCATACGATGAGCTGAACTGTTCGAATTCGCCTTACCTGTGTGGATCCGATGCCAACACGTTTAAAATTACCATTGTCATTAAGCCAGTATTGTCTTAGTATAGTCAGCGGAACTGTACTTTAAGAAAAGGATGAACAACGTACTGTTTCTGACCGTAATAAAACAGCAACAGTAGAACGAGGTCGTTTTTTCTTCTTCTGAGGAATAGCATTTATGGTTTTGCATGTACGATTACCGTAGTTACACATTTTAGCGGCAGATGACTTTTAAGTGGCTGTCTAGAACGTCGTACTGTTGCTTGATGCAAGATTTTCAGTCTTTCTGAGTATTTGTTTTTGCATTTTTTACTTCTGTAATGTTCTACGGCTAATGTGACATAATCATCTCAAATTTTGTTCATACTGATTCCTGTTTCTGTAAAGGCTTGCCAGTGCTTTCATGTATAAATCTTTGATGATGAGACCCTGCGTTGTAAACTTTGTACGATCATGATGAGAAAATCAGTTGTGGCGTACTCATAATTAATTTTAATTCTGTTCTTTAGTGGCTGCGTCATTGAAATGGGATATGTAGTAGTAGAGAAAATTTATGGTTGTATTAATGCACTTGTCTGGCCAAGTTATCAACATGTTTCATATGTTATTCTTGGTCGTTGATTTGCTGATTTTAAGTTCAGTTATCCAGCTAGGGGTTGCTCGGTAGTGTAGTGGTTAGCACGCTCGAAAAATCCGGGTTTCAACGATTGCCTGCCAGTTCAGATAATTTTATTATAGATTTCTGCTTCACCAACACCATTGCAACTCAGATACTGCCTCAGGGCTAGCTTAAGGAACTGCTTTTCTTCTTCTTTCCGTGTTGGATGGTTGGTATGCAGATGTTTCATCCACGGACGATTCATCACATGGACGATTTGTCACTTCAGGGATTGTTCATCAAGATGCAAGTAGACTTTTCTTTGGAGAAGGTCAGAATGTGGAATTACAAGGTTGTGTGATGGCCCTGCTTTAAAAGTTTTCATTTTATAGAAGTGGGCGTTTTTACAGTTTGCACTTCTGCTTTTGTCCTTTGAGTTTATAGGGGAAAACTGGTGCGCTGAATCGATCGAGTGTCAATACTGGAAATCAAGATCTCCCTGACTAAAGCATGAAAGAGTAAAAACTTAATAGGGAATGTAAATAGAGAGCATACAGTTCGCACTTTTGATGCGGTATTGTTTTCCAGAATTTGAAAACCCATCATTCAGTCATTCTAAATATAATTATACATTCAAAGCTCAATCTGCTGTAAAATTTAAATCGGCATTAGACTAAGCATGCGTATCTGATGTAATGTAACTGATGAACAGTCACTTGACGAACAGTCCATGACAAATGGTCCATGACGAATTGTCATTTGACGAAGCATCCCCAAATCGGATGGTTGCAGTTTATGAGTGGAAACTGTGGGATGGGGAAAACCTAACACCAACTTAGTTAAGTATTAAGCAAAAGCATATGCATACTGCATTGTTAATTAGAGTCGGTGGACAAATAAAGAATCAAGAGTTTTTATTTTGCAGATACCATTCTGGATATAAAAAAATCAAACTTTCACATAAGATCTGTTGTTTTGTCTGATCTTACATTTACTTGTCAGAGCCCGAAATAATGCTAGTAATCGATAAAGAAAGTCTCTGCATAACTAGTGGTAGTGAATTCCGTGGTTGTGGACGAGTGTTTGAAACTGCGTGGATGACACGAATCTCTGTTATGGTTGAAAAGAGATATAAAAATTATGTTAAGTTGGTAGAGACAGCTGGTGAGTCATATGATTCTTGTAAGAATGAAGCACGAGAAGAATGCATAAGTCGTCTGGGTAGCTCATAGCTATTGCATGAAGCCTCCAGTATGCTAGTGGCTTTTAATTGGTCTTGAAAAGATGTAATTGTAAAGACATTGTGAAGGTTGTGAAGGAACGGAGAATGTTGAAAGAAGAGCATAATTAGCATTATGAGCAAGAAACTGATAAATGAGCCAGGTTAAAGTATATATGTAGAACTGGTTATATATAGATCTTGTGTAATAACAGTATAAATATTTTTACTGTATATTTATACTGTACGTGGTAAAAATAGGAATGCTAAAAACTAAAAAATATGACCGGACATCTTAAATTTTCAATTTTTGGTTTTTTAAGCATTTCCAATTTAAGACATCAAGCAAAGCACAGGAGGAATACACTTAGAAATATTTGGCAACTATAAGCACCGTACATTTTCTGCACGGTGCCAATTGACTTCCATCTCTGTTGACCGGCCCATCCTATTTGGCATGATCCATTGTGTTATCGATGGCAAATAATTTGATGATGAACATCATCATCATTGTTTTATTGATGGCACATATTTTAGGTCGGCGAAAACGCTCTTCTTTTTGACAACTCTTCTCTACTCCTCTGGGCAACCATACTGACCTTCTTAGATACTAACTAAAAGCAGCGCTCGCGAATAAGGTGGTGCCCGGCGCTTAGCTTCGAGTTTTTAGACTACGTCTACGTTATCTAGAAAGTCGCCGCTTAGTACTTACTTGCTGAAATATCTAATAATAAGGACTCTATGGACAAATCCTGGGATTAAAAATACAGCAGGGATTTTATTCTTTTTAATATAAATTAAGTAATCGTAGGTATTATTTTCTTGATTCTTTGTCGTAACTGAGCACATTTTAATTGTGAAGTAGTTTCAGTAGCTAAAAACTACAAATTTTAAACACGTATAAACGGACACGTGCAACAGCTAAGCCGCAACCGGCTGTGTAAACAACCCATAGTCTTGATTCTCAGAGTTTACTTACAAATTTTGTAGCAGTGATCCAGTAATTTAGCTGTTGTAGGGCCGGAAGAAACGCGGAGCTAACAATTGCGATAATAGCTTCGTCTATTTATTTAATTCTTCAGATAACGAGATGCATGGAAGTTAGCAGTCAGAATCTTGGTTACGACATTTTACTGGGCATACCTGGGAACGGCGGTCCCAAATTCTGAAACATGTATTTTCGTCAGAGGAAGAGCCAACTACAGTTAAGGCTGCATTTATTCACTTATTTTCTTCATTCTTTACTTATTCACTTACTTACGAGCTTCTCGGGCTTTTTACGTCATTGTTTACGTTGTTTTGACGGCATTCCGTTGGGAAATAAATCAACCCGACGTCGTAATAGCGCGGTGTATAGGATGGGCGCATAGAAACCACGCTTGAGAAATAGAAGCTGGATGAAGACCTTTTACAGGTGAAATGGAGACTGGATTGATGAAAAAACGCAAGAGAATTGGAATCTGGATGAAGGTTCTTCTGCTGGTGAAATAGAAGCTGGATGGACGAAAATAACGCATGAGAAATAGAAGCTGGATGAAGCCATTTCTAGATCTGAAATAGAAGCTGGATTGGTGAAGAAACGCTTAAGAAATGGAGGCTGGATGAAAAACCCACACTTTTTGCCCATCCAATACTCCGCACTATCGATTTATGGAATTTTATAATTTGGGACCGCCGTTCCCAGGTGTGCCTTTTACTGGCTTAGGAATAACTTTTTTGTTTTTGATCGGCATATCTTTATTTCCTAGGCTGAAGGTGTATCAATACGGCATGTTTCATCTTCACCGGAGAGCCATTGCCTCCTTGGCATTACTGGGCTGTAGGCTTCCAACTCACGGTCTTCTGCTGAGAGTTGCTCCAAACGCCCGATCTTTATTCAGTAATGTGGGTCAGTGGGAGGAGAAGTTTACAAAGGATGTCCGAATTGAATTGGAAAAGTTTTGGAAAAAGAAAGTCTTCTCGCGTCCAGAGCTGAAAAATGCTGTGAGTACTGCTGGAGTTTGCTTTCCATGCCAAAGTCTTTGGAATGTGTGCGTGTGGTTATTCCATTCTAGTCAATGGTTTGTTTGTTTGTATGTGCACTTGTTATAGCGCCCCTTCAAGCTCCCCCTCTACTCAGAGGCGCTCCCGAATGCAGAGCGGACACTGCATCGGAGTTTCACGCAGAAGCGCTGAACAATTGCGAGTGAAGGACTTGCCGTCCCTACGCGGCGAGTTGGATTCGAACCCCGAACCTTCCGGCTTCAAGGCAACGACGCCACCACTAAACCACCGCGCCCCACGTTATGTTTCTATGTGTTTGCCTTGTGTTTTGTAAAAGCAATTTTGATTGTAACTTTTTGCCTTGTGATCAAAATGCTGTTGCAGTTATAGGATATCTCAGCTAGGCAGACTTTCTTTTTCTGACAACTCTGTTGCTGTCCTTCCAAATGTTTTAACTTCATGATTATTTTTAAAACCAATGGAGCAAGCAGGTCTGATGTGAAGGCTCCTGCAGCAATAAGAAGTATTGGTAGAGTTTAGTGTTTGGGTTAGATCTGCAGTAATTTCAGAACTTCTCTACCACCAATATGAAAATGTGCCAGATTTAAGCTCATAATGTGTGATTTCAATTTTCTTCAATCATGCAGAGAGTTAACCTGATGAAGATAAACATATTAAAAGAGTAGAAATTGGACAAAGTTTTAAACAAAGACCCAATCAGAGATTGTTGTTTGCAAGTAGAGGTAAAACAGTCCAGAAATTCAGATAGTTTTCTATTATTGTTATTAGTAATAATTTATTAGTAATTATGTTAAAAATCAGTAGTTATTGCGATAATGTACATTTTTGACGTATGTATGTTTTAATACTAAATTTTGAGTTGCACATTAATTCATTCTGAGAATTTATTATAGCGCCTCTTCAAGAGACTTACTCAGAGGCGGATGTTTGGATCGGTTAAATAGCTATGTTTTGGTTCCTTTGAGAAGTTCTGTTAGGGTAATATATAAATTACATGCATTAACATAATCATAATTTGGTAAATATAAAAGATGAAGGAAATGTAAAGTTTTTTTCTTTATAGGATGATAGGTCGAAGTTCTATGTGCTGTCCATGTTTCCATATCCAAGTGGCAAGCTCCATATGGGTCACGTGCGTGTCTATACCATCAGTGACGCAATGGCACGATACCATCGGCTGTTGGGAAAGAACGTCATCCACCCTATGGGATGGGATGCATTCGGTTTGCCAGCGGAAAATGCAGCCATTGAGAGAGGAGAAAATCCTGATGAATGGACAAAGAGGTGAAGCTTTCATTTAAGGCGAAAATCTCTTGGTTTGTACAATACCGTGGTCATCTTAATGTAAACTGGAGTTGAGGTCTAGATTCAGATTTTGTTTCACATCCCATAATATTAATGTAACACACTAGTAGTTTGCTGACCAGTGCATGATGCTGCAATAGGCACTCTTGATGTTCAGAATTTAAAGTGTCTCTTTCTTTGAGTGCACACTTTCATAAGGAAAGACATTCAACAAGGGAAACCATTTCTAATCTTCAAGATTTTGAAGGTTAAAGCAAGATATGTTGGTTTATGAAAGCATTGTTTGGTACATTTATGTTAAGGTAGATGGTCTTATTGAATAAACTGCTGCGGCTTGTGTGACTTTTGGCATTTTACATTTTGTTATGTCATTTTTCTGTAGCAACATAGGAAGTATGAAGCAGCAGATGACAGACCTTTGCTGTGATTTTGACTGGGAGCGTGTAAGTTACTGTTTCTTTGTTCCCCAATCAACCTGTTTTGTAAATCACAACCCAGGCTTCTTTTCACAATTAGGCAATTCTTCTCTTGCAGTTGCCATACAATGAGCCATTTTTGTCTCAGCTTATAAGGCTAAATTGCTGCCTGTTTGGCTGTATGTGTTATTGACTCTATTAGTAGGCTGCTGAAATACCAGTTGTTAAATTTGATATGAATGGATTCATTTGGAACATCGTGAATCAGACTCAGTTAAATCAGAATTGTATTGATTCATTTGGGTTACTGTTAAGTTAGATAATGTCAATGAATTTGACAAAATAAGAAAGTTAATTTGCATATCAAATGTGCCAATAAATCATTTTGAAAAATGTGCCCTCGTATGCTCCTTGAAATTTTGGACAGTAAATTATTATTTTTCTTACCAGTATGCATGTTTTGCTGGGCAAGGCATAATAAAAAATAAAGGTATTAAAATAAATCATTTATAAAAATATGTGGATTTATTGTATTTGTGTTTTTAAAAGTTTGAAAATTGGTGTCATGCTGTATTTTGTGCGCCTAAAAATTTGTGCTCCGTCCTCTTTTTTGTCTGAATTGTGCCATAGGTTCACGACATCTGGAGTTGGTTGTGGTTAGCTTGTATTTGTTTTAGCACGTACAACGTGACTTATGCTGTTTCAGGAAGTGGCAACTTGTGATCCAAACTATTACAAATGGACTCAGTTTATTTTCCTGAAAATGTTTGAATCAGGACTTGTCTATCAGAAGGAGGTGCGTGTTTTTCCTTACCAGACCATTCTTGTGCGTGAGCTTAGATCTGAAATAGGCTTTATTATAAACTTGATACGAGCATTTTATGTATATACCGTACTTGTTGAAGTATAAATCTTTATTGTAATGTTTTAATGTGTTTTTCCTTCTTATTTGGCAATTCTTTTTGTACAGTTGCTCTACGATATGAGCACATGTAAATTGTAATAGTTGTTTGGGGTCAGTTATCCAATATCCATCTGCTTGTTTGGCTGTGCATTACATGCTTCAAATGCTGGAATCTCTGATGAACTGTTGAAAGTCCTTCATTAAATTATCATTGAAAGGCTCTGAAGTTCTCTTTGCTGTAATAAGTGCAATAAAATTATTTCTATAGTGGCTTTACTACAACGTGCATCGTGCAAACTTGACTTGATGGTTGCAGTATACAATCCTGAAACAATGAATGTTTTGTCACGACTAATATTGAAGTTTGGTGTGGCTATAGGTTTCACATGTAGATCCAGATTGCTGAAATTCACTAGTTACCCACCATATCTACTTGAGTTGACACATGGTGCTTCATCTTAATGATACATACCTTGACCATGTTTTATACATGGCTGTCCTGGATGGTGTTATGTGCTGTTGGTGACTAAAACTGATAATGGACCACATGAGGGTTTAGATCTTCAATGGTAGTGCTGATCACTTTGCAGTTGTGGCTGTTTTACGATTTCAGGCGCCAGTGAACTGGGATCCGGTTGATTTGACAGTTCTGGCTGATGAGCAAATTGATGTGAATGGTCGATCTTGGAGATCGGGTGCAGTTGTGGAGAAGAAGATGCTCAAACAATGGTACATTCGGACAACAGCTTATTCAAAGGTACTGTATATAATATATATTATATATACAATTTTATACATATATATTTTTTATATAATTATATATATGTGACCCACCACGGCAATAGTAGGCTTTTGTCGGTAGAAATAAAAATTTATTTTATTCCCCCACAAGATTCCCCAATATGAGACCTTTCAAATGACATATTATTTATTTATATGATGTTCCTAACTGGAGTTGTGCGCTTTTAAAGTTTAGCGGTGACAAAAGCAACATTTGGAGAAAACGCATTCGCAAGCCGTCACGTCATGCGCTTGGCAACGCGAAGGCTGTTTTATGGTCCCTAATTATTCATCCGTTCTAGGTTAATTTATTTTCTTCCAATTCCGAAGATTGTTTCGTTATGTAGAGCAGATCTTGGCCTTTCTTGACATATATAACATTTATGGTTTCCCACGTGGAAACTCTAAATGCTACCCATTGAAAACTGGTTAAAATCGTGTTTACGCAAATATTGTTTTACACGATGCTCGTTAAAACTCACGATTTTCTACGAAAAACAATTAATTTAACGGGTATATTTTATACTTATGATGTTGTAGAGATATTTTAACGCGTGATTTTGATTGAAACGAAATTTGCATGTAGGGGTCAAAATTTGAAGTTTTTGGCTTGTTGCTCGTAAGTTAGCGTTACCGACATGAGCCTAGTTTTGGTATAGGCGGTCACTTATATATATATATATGTAGTTGTGTATGTATATATGTGTATATATACATAAAAAGATATATAAAAACTCAAAACTGTCCTTTTTTGTTTTGCCATGCTAGAGTCGGGAGCGCTTCTGAGTAGTCCTCTTGAAGAAGCGCTATATAAATTCTTGAATGAATAAATAAATAAATAAAAGATTCTGTCTGTCACACTTTGTTTGACCGGGATGCATTTCAACAGTTTTTGAGCCTTCACTCCAATTCAACAGTTTTTGAGCTTTCACTCCAAACCTTCACTTCTCTGTCGGTCTTAGGGTGGGACACCCGGTGGAGGGGTTGGCGAATCTGTACCCACAACGGGGCAGGGGCGAAAACACTAATTTTCGCTCTAAACTTCCATTCCGTTGCCATTATTTCACAGTTTTTCACCTGAGTGGGGGTCGGGTGGGGTGGGATGAGGTGGTGTAGGGTGTGGTGGGGTTGGGTGGGTGGGATGGGGAGCTGGCAGTGAGAGTGGGGAAGTAAGAAATTGACCAGGAGCGGGGTGAATTCTAAATTTCCCGGGCAACGCCGAGTACTCAGTCTAGTTATTATATATATTTGAAATCAGCAGCTTATCCACCGCAGTGTGAAATTCAATGACAACTCAATTGAATCCCTTTGCAGGTTCCGTTTCCACCAATTGTACCAGATAGCATGTGCTTAATGCAGTAATTATCTTTGAAATTTTAGTCATTGCTGGATGGACTAAATGATGTTGATCCAGATCTGTGGAGGGACATCATAAGTCTGCAACAAAACTGGATTGGCAACTGCGATGGAGTTCGATTTCAGTTCAGACTTCAGGTTTGATGAGCACTGACTTTACTCTAGCAGAAGCAACTTCACGTAATGGTCTGATTTTCGACATCCACTAGGAAACATTTTCTGGTTATCTTAGTCCGAATTTTGTCGACTTCTTTGGCACTGTCTAAAAGAAAACCCAATTTCTGAAAAACGCAACTGCAACATGATAAGGGCGGATGGCCTGGCACTGGAGATCAGCACCATGGCCCAGCGCTTGCAAAACGAATATGGGCAATTCGTTTAAACTTTTATTATGGTGCTCAATATGCATGCAATCTGAATGAGACTATATTTATGCTGTTGACTGTTTTTTCTTTTGCATAGTGTCTTTTGGTTCATATTATGAGATTATTTTGTAACATTTAAGTATTTAGATGCTAATATTTGGTTGAAACTACTCTTCAATTCAGGTGAATATATTTTGGCACATTTTAAGAGCCACTTTTTGATGCTGCTGATATCTGATATCTCAAAGTTTAAATGTTGTAAATTGTAATATTCTTTGACTGACTTGCAGTGTGTGTCAGATGGATCTGACCTACAGGAATCTTTATCACTGTTCACCAGAAGACCAGAGGCAATATTTGGCATATCACACATCTTGCTCTCCAAAGATAATTCGCTCAACAAAGAACAGTACTATGATGTGAGTGGTTTACATCTGAAGCAGCAGCTGAGATTTTTTACAGGAAAATAAGTGAGGTCTTGCATTGCAACCTTGAAGTAGTGTATTTTGGTAACTGTGAAAATCGTTTTAACTCAAAAGTGGTATTTGTGAAAGTTTTGTGTTTAGTAGAAACTTATTTTCTAAACTTAAATTTGCTTATGACAAGTTTCTGATGTGTTTATTTCCATCTGATGAATTGTGGTTCTTATTTAATTATGTCAATTAAGACTATCAGACAATATATAGAGACGATCGAAGAATCTGAGTCCAGGTTTCTGATATGAGATTGTGTTTTGTAGAAGACTTCATGTTCCAAAACTACAGAAGGTATGGATATTCATATGAAACAATTCTGTGTGATAGGTTGTAAATTTCAGTTTAAATTCAGCTTGAAGCAGTATTTGCCGCATGGACAATTTGGGGATTGATGGTATTACTATTATCATATTATGGTTATCTTAAGTTCGCATTTCTATTGCATGAGTTTCCTAGACTTGTGTCAATATGCTTCATTGTAGATTTTTCTCGTAAAATTTTTTATTCTCAAAAAAGATTTGCAGTGGTAATTATGAAGTGTATATTGTAGTAAGGTTATCCTAACTGTGGATATGCGAGATAATCAGTGGTGGAGTCTGGTGCCACTAACATAGGTCGCAGTAGGTCATTTGATCTGCCTAATTTCTTTTTCGCCTACCAATTATTCCTTGGAAAATGTTTACTATCCTCTTTCCATTTACTTTCTTCGACCTGAAATAAAATTGTTCAGATGGCACCGCCTGTGTAAATAATAATTCACTTCCTCACTTTTGTTGCTTGTGATTGTTTTGTGCAGATATTCGACTTAATGTCGTGGCTATTAATCCGTTTTCCGGCCGAACCATTCCTTTGTTCGTTCAAACGAGTCACGATTTTGGGGAGAATCTTGATGCACACGTTGGTAAATGATATTTATTTATTTATTTATTAAAATAAAAGAAAGGAATCCTTTACAATACAGAATGGCAACATTCAAATTCTTTATCTTAACTGTTCTAGATTATTTGGTTGGCTTCAATAAAATTTTCTTTTGAAACAATACCCTTAGACTTACTGGAGATGCTATGACTATCAACTTAGTGTTCAGAATTTGTATAGGAAATATTTCTACGTGTTTGTTGGGATGTAGTGCTTTCCTTTATATGCAATGCTGTGATAAAACTTACTTGGCCATTACTATATCTGGCATATGGATATTGTGCAATTTAACACTTCATCAATTGACTGCTTCAGTCATGCAGTAGTTTTCCGGCCGCTTTTAGTGTTTTTAAGTATTTAAATTGGTTGACGTAGGCTGAAAATTGTTTTGTAGCATTGCGATTTACACACTGAGTAATGGGTTTCCTCTGGGTAGTCTTCGGAAGACTTCTTTTTCTGATGATCTTCTGAAACTTTCTTTGTGTAGGCATACCATCGTGTGAACAAAGTGACTTGGACTTTGCGCAGAAGCATAGACTAGAATACATTGACGTTACGGACAAGAGGAAAGGAACTGTTGTAAATTCTGACAAGGTAAGAACGTTGATTATAGTTATCCAGATTTTTGGGTAAATATCAGATACAGCAAAGTTATTAGATAAATTTATTGGTTTGTTAGGTGCAATTGGCCACACGATTCTTCTTTACTTGATATGATGTAAGAGCTACAAAGGATCAGCAACATTGAAGGACCTTTTATTTGATGATGAACAAGATCCATGAGAGGTGAAACATAATTATTGGTCAGTCAAAAACTGTTTGAATTGCAAGTCAGTTACAGAAAGATTTAATCATTGAATCTTAGACTACATATAGTATATATATATACAGTATATGTGCACTTGTTATAGCGCACCTTCAAGATTTCTTCTCAGCAGCGCTCCCGACTATAGCGTGGACACTGAATCGGAGTTTCACGCCGAAGTGCTGAGAAATTGTGAGTGAAGGACTTGCCCAAGGTCCTGACGAGGCGGCTTGAGGTGGATTCGAACCTGCAACACTCCAGCTGCAAGGCAACGAACATACCCACTACACTACTATGCCCCACATTTATAGTGTGGTGGAGCTGCATGTGTTACCAGTGGACAAGACCATGCTTGGAGGAGCATTCCACAGTTGCCTCTAGATTGAAGAAGAAGAATTTCGACATATTTGTTGTATCTCTAATGTTGATATTTATTAAAAGTGATATGTAGTCATTATCTTTGATGATCATAAATTTGGTTTGGTGAATGGTTTTTATTTTCTTTAGTTTTCTGGTTTAACTTTTCAAGACGCATTCAGTGAAGTCGTTAAAGCTGCTCAGGTCAGGGAAAAATTGATTTTGTTTTCTGTGGCCATCATCAATGAAAAAATTATTTGTTATGCAGTCTGTGATTGACTGGAAGCTGCACAAGGTTTATGTTAGAGTCCATGAGAAAAACCAGATAATTTATGTACCAGTTACAGTGTCATTTGTTGTATTCAACATAAGTGAATGAATTTCGATGGTAGGTTGTACAACATCAACCTGTCACTTTGGCTTGCTTAGCGTCCTAATGCTCGTCTCTAAATCTCAACTAAGTCTTGCTCATCAATTTATATCTCTAACTTCATGCGTAAACCTCTCTCTGCAATCTCTGTTCACCCTTTGCGCTTTAGTGTCCGATTGGATCCATATGTTTCTTAAGCAAGAACAGCGCTTTCTGTGTCAGTTCCCTTTGCTCGGACAGGCTTTTCTCACTGCAGGCTAAGCTCATGATGCGACTCTCTCTTGCATCTTCTCAGCCATAGAAGTTGTTTTTGTTTCCACTGGTCTTGTGTGTTGTCCATGCTATTAGAGGCACCTTGGTAATTTCTAAATATGATGTTATACATTCAGATGTGGCAATGAAGCAGTCATATTACCAAGCCTAAGCCAAACCGTTTTATGTGGCAGTACAACATGTAAACATTACCAAACAAGGAAAGGAGGACATTCTGTCCAGTTGTTTATGTCTAAGAAATAAAGATGGTTGATGTTGTCAGATGCTTTGCTGAACATACATTCTAGAAATCTCGTTTTGTAGGAACTGAAATGTGGAGGTCATATCACGAGCGAAAGAACAAAGGACTGGCTGATATCTAGACAGCGATACTGGGGCACTCCGATACCAGTAATCCACTGCAAAAAATATGGGGTAGGTGCAGCTATAGGTTTACTTTTTAACATTTAATGACTTGTTGCTATTTTTATTTTGTGGGTAATATTGTTTGCATCCCAGCACTGCAATCGTTGTACTCAATGTACTGACTTACCAGGGAGTACGGTAGGTTAGATCATGTTTTGCAGTTTAATGGTATTTACATGTAGGTATTGATATTCAGCTGACATATTTATCCTCTTTGCATATCCCTGATACGTGCAGTCGATCATTGTATAATTTATCTCTCTTGCGTCACTCAGGAGCATATAGAATTATAGATGGTTGTTCCATCACAGATGAAGGTAGACATGTATAGTTGACTGGTGTCAGGTTAATTGAGAGTTGGGGTGGAGTTAAGATGTACTTTAGTACTGATTCTAATTTGTTGTGGGCGTTGAAAATATTGAAGTGGCTGCAATCAGTGATGTTCAGGAAAAGATGACAATGGCTTTAGGTCATTGTAGCTGGATGGATGGATGGATGGATGGATGGATGGATGGATGGATGGATGGATGGATGGATGGATGGATGGATGGATGGATGGATGGATGGATGGATGGATGGATGGATGGATGGATGGATGGATGGATGGATGGATGGATGGATGGATGGATGGATGGATGGATGGATGGATGGATAAGAGACCAGCAATTTAAAAGATTTAAATTGTGATCTAGACTCTAGAGCCTAACAAGAACCTAATATTGTAAGAAATAGGACTTGCATTAGACAATAGAAACTTTTTTATGCTTTTAACATGTTTACTTATTTGGTTTTGTGTGTGCTGTCTCTATGATTTAAGCTTATACCATAGTTTTAACAATTAACTTTAATGTGAATGACTGGTGATGTGTGTGTTTGTTTGTATGTTTGAAAGGCAGTTCCTGTTCCCTATGAAGATCTGCCAGTGACTTTACCTAAACTGTCGCAGTTCAGAAGCCAGGGAAAATCTCCACTTTGTTTGGCTAAAGACTGGCTGAAGGTGAAATGCCCCAAGTAAGTGAAATCATGACAAAGGAACATGACGTTTAATGTATCAAAGCTGTTTTTATGTGATCCTTGCGGAGTCGAGAAATCCTTCTGAGCATCTCAGAATAGCAATAGTGTATGTGGTTCAACTGAGAATATGTCACAACAGTGGCACCACCTATATTCACTTCTATATTTCCTAACAGGTCATTAAACATTCTGGCGCTTGTTTATAATATACAGGTTAGCCTTGATGTCATTCTGGGTTAGAGTGTTTGTGATGTTTGTCCCAATTTGGTTATATCGACATCTCTTGCAGATGCGACTGTGATGGTTTCGGCGAACGGGAGACTGACACGATGGATACCTTTGTTGACTCATCATGGTATTACCTGCGTTATCTTGATTCAACGAATGAAGCTGAGCCGTTCTCCCGTGATGTTGCCTCGCGACTCATGCCTGTTGATCTGTACATCGGAGGAAAAGAACACGGTTGGTGATGTCATCAGATTTGTATGTTGCTGCAATGTGTGTCTGTGGCGAATGAATGTAGGAGTGTATGGGTGTATGACCTGTCTTTTTGTTGTGTAGTTTTTTTCAGGTATGAATGAATTTTGGGGGTAATATAAGTGTGTGTATTTGTGAGACTGCTAATGCCGTGTCTCCTAGAGACCTTTTAAAAGTATGCATAATGTACACATTTGATCTCCCATTCTCTCTATGTGATCTCCCATTCTCTCTATTCTTTGGGCGTATTTCCTTCTTTGGCATTTTCCATATGTTTTCCCGTCTTTTTTCTTGGCCTTTTAAAAATTTTCTCCTCAATTTTCTCAAATCATTTTCCTGTTTATGTCTTCCATTTTGAATCTGTGACATATCTGTCCTTTTAGATTTTTTTGCTTTTCCGGCATCGGTGATGGCAATGTCTTTTACTGCCTACACACATTAATTAACAAATCCCTTGGACATACAGTTTTCATTCACAAATACATTCATACCTGCATGTGTGTTCAATATATGTAATTAATATGTTATAAGTATATGTGAAAAAATGTTTTCAGCCATTTTGCATCTCTACTATGCGCGTTTCTTCTCTCATTTCCTCCATGACCACGGCCTTGTGCCAACCCGTGAGCCATTTGTCAACCTTTTGACGCAGGGCATGGTCATGGGTCAGAGCTTCCAGGTGAAGAGTACTGGAAAGTATTGCCATCCAAGTGAAGTGGAAAAAGTCAAAGGTGCGTTTTATCAGAATTTTATTTTGAAAACTGGCAATCAATAGTTTAATTGGACAATCAATTATGGAAGTTATGTCTATGCATGATTATCGCATTGTCACTCCTCATATTCAATGTCATCCATAAATAGCTTACGCTGTATGAAAACTTTCTGTGGTTTTGTGGGGTGTTATATGGTATGACTCACTGGCTTATTCAGTGACATTGAATGTAAAGCCATCCATTGCACACTTGACCTGCAAGCTAATGGCTACGGGGTTTAGATGGAAAATATATGATAGTATTTCTGACTGTTTGAACAGTATCTACCTATTTTATATTCATTTGCTGATACGTTTTGCATCTCGAACAGTAATTTTCGATTCATCGGATCATTTACACAACTGACAAAAAACTGTGTTTTTACTGAGAAACAGTAATTATGCAAAACATGAGTTTAAGGTCCAAAGACAGCTGCTTCAAATTAAACATGGACGGAGACTTGGGGGGGGGAACAGTCCCCCTCAATGGATGTGGTGGACATTTCGGACGGATGACTGAAAAAGAAAAAAGGTCGTCAGAAATTTAGCTGGCAAAAAAGATGGAGAATTTAGTCGGCGATTCAGTCATTCGTCCGTCCAAAATCTCGCTCCTTCCTTCGACCGCTCGTTTTCGGCCCCTTCTGCAAGTCTCCGCCCATGAAATGAGAAGTTATTTTCTAACTAATTTAAGTTAATAACCAGAATTTCCAAGCGAGAGTGGCAACTGCTCGTTTCTGCTCAATGCAGACTTTCCTCAGTAGAAAGAGAGACACTGAGTAGAATGAACAGTAGAATTGATACCTGAAATAGCTTTACCTTTCTTTCATTTTCAAGGGAAAAGTGCCGTGCTCCGTGCCACTGGGGAACCAGTGGATGTCCAGTGGGAGAAGATGAGCAAGTCCAAGTACAATGGTGTTGATCCAGAAGTTAGTAGATCAGTTTCAACAGTTCTTACATTCATCTACTTCGTTCTGTTGGACGATGAAGCCTGTCAGTCAGAAGAAAACTGCATTGCAAATGAATATATTTTTGTATTACCACTGGCGGTTTGATCTATGACAAACCCAGTTTATGCACATTAAATTATTTGAGGTCCTTCATGCCTTTGTCTGTGTTGTTTGTGCCTAACTCTTGTTGCAGTCTTCTATTGTTTACACATGCTGTTAACTCGGTTCAGCTTACATTTCAAAATCTGTTAAAATGCAATTGTTTAGATATTTACAGCACTGCTGTCTGGTCTGTGAAATTCTCATTTAGCATTACTATGGTTCACTTTATATTAATTTATTTTTCACTTTCTTGGAGCAATAAATGCATATAATTATAGCAGACATGCTCTGCTGCTTCCATGACGCATCAGTCTTTTTCTGAACCTTGTGAGACATTGAGATACTTTTTTTACTATCTGGTGCTTGATTCTTTTCATTTCTTGATACAGGCAGTTCTCAGCGAGTTTGGCACTGACTCAACACGTCTCTGTATTTTGTCAAACGTCGCACCAAAATCAGATCGTCCGTGGTCAAACGAAGGTAGAAATTGATTTGTTCTCTTAAGTAAAGAATTAATCAATCCTAGTTCATGAGTTTAGATATGCTTAATTGCTTATGCAGATGTGTCATTTACTCACAAACAGTAATCTATGATCATTGACCTGTGTTGTGCTATTTAATCATTGAATATATCTTTACTCCTTTGTTTACAAACTTATAACAAATTTTTTAGATGTAATGAGTTTTAGTTTAATTTTCCTTATCTTTTATACATGATTTGTCATCTAGAGTTTTAAAGTTGATTTAAATTAATTTGTGAGTTGTATTACTTTCTTTCAAGCCTTCATAGGAATACTTCGCTGGCAAAGTCGTGTTTGGAGTTTGGTTTCGGACTTCATAAAACAGAGGAGCAGTTTTGCTGTGGGTGCTGGTGCATGCTCGTTGAGTGATGAGAATCTTCGCCAATTGGAGTTCGACATACGAGATGCCAGAAATCATTTTCTTTTAGAGGTACATTCTTTTCTGGATATTTTGATTTTTGAAAGTTTTTTTTGTGGAACGCAGCCTAAAGAAAGCATTTTGGTATTATTTTTTAAACCCATGATTGACAGTTTTAAATAATAAAAATTAGACTAGAAATGATTTTAAATTTTTTCACTTTGAAATTTGATTTGTTATTCAACAACGCATTCACACTTCATTTTATACAATTTTCTCATCAAACCCTTGTCTTTGCTTCACAGAACCCTAAGGTTCCATGCATAGGCGTACGGGACATTTCGGAAGTGGGGGGGCAAAAAAAAATTTGGCCTGAAAATCTGACGACCTTTTTTTTAGTCATCCGCCCAAAATTCTTAGGATTTTCCTGTCCGAAAAATCTGACGACTTTTTTCTTTTCATCCGCCCAAAATTTTTGGGATTTTTCAAGTCCGAAAAATCTGACGACTTTTTTTACCCCTACGTGCCCGAAAAAATCCTCCCGTACCTGCTTTGCCCGAAAAATCTCCGAAATTTTTTGGCCCGTCCATGCCTCTTTTGCCCCCGAAAAACACATTTGCCCGAAATTTGGCCCCCTCTGGACCCCCGTCTTGTACGCCTATGGTTCCATGGAACTGACTTTTGGAACACTGTTAGCTACTGCATGCAGATATTCAAGATGCTAGATGGAATTCTTTCTATTCGAATAGATATAGTTAGACATTTGTGCAGAACGTGATGAATTATTTCCCTTTTAAAGTAGATGCCAGAAATCATTAACTAGCACTCTTAAAGTAGAGCTAAATATTACACAGAGATTGCATACAGGGCAGAGTTTGGTTTTGGAGCTATTGATGTTGTCAAGTAGATTAATTTTTCCAATATTTTATCGTTTGCGAGATATTTTCGTATCTCACGATATGTGTCGTGTCATGTATTCATGTATGTATGTATGTATGTATGTATTCATGTAAAGGTATTGAGGTAGGCCTACATGGGTACGCATATGTATACGACTATACATACATGTGTATTTATTGAAGCATTTAGACAAGCAGCAAGCTATCAGCTATGCATCGTTATCTAGGTGTCTCCTGTAGTAACAACCAATGTGGTCAAAATGTGGCGATGTCTTTTGTTCTGTTTAGGTGACGTTCCACATGGAGCAGACGTTCCTCTTGAATACGGCCATTTCTCGACTTCAGGGCCTTAGCAATGCACTCAGAGTAAATACGTTCTAACCTTCTCCCAATTATAAATAATTGAAAAGCTCTGAATATATCTTCAGAATTGTGTTTTTGATTTGTTTTAGAAATTATTTTTCTATGCTATATTTTTAAATTTGATTTTGAATCTGATTTTTGAAATTGTGAGAAGGAAGATTTTATTAAATGACAACAGATCTTTTCAGAGTATACATTTTTTTTCAAAAGTCAGTAGGAAAGAATCAAATGGATTACATGCTGTAAAGAATGGTAAGTTAGATCTGAGCATCTTGGAGCATGTCCTAATTGGACAGGCTAATTATATTATTTGAGTTTCTATATTTATTGTATTGCATTGTATGTTTTCTAAGTAATAGTTTTTCATATGTTATATTATCTACAAAAATCAACTGATACAGTTTCCTAGGGATACGGTTTTATACTATTAAATGCCATACTTGTCGTTTATTGTATTGTGTTGTTTAATTGTCTAAACCCATTTGTTTTCATTTGTAGAAAGTTCCTGTTGCTGGAATTTGCGACAGCTTTGAATTTGAACGTGCTCTGGTTGAGCTCGTAGTCATGCTCTATCCATTTGCACCAATGTTTGCCAGTGAACTCTGGTCTGGCCTTTCAGCGGTCACCAACAAAAAGACTGACTTTGATTGGGTCTGTGGCAATCTCATTTTCTGTATTATGTCGAAAAGAATATAGATTTGTAATTTATATCTTCCATCGTGAGTCCCTTATTGCATGCAGCAGATGTTCTCTATCAGCAGGGAAAGCAAGGATGGAGTAAACTTGAGGGAATGAATTGTTTAGTTGGTCAGTTTATTGTCTGAAACATTGTTTATTTTGGCATGGTGCCATTGCTTAGTGTGTAGTGAGTTGATGACTTGTGTGTTAGACTCCAGGGCTTGAATTTATGACGATGTCTTAGCCTACATAATACCGCCTAAGCCCTAAGTTTTTCCTGATTATCTTGTGTTCTGTAATTGCATGAACTGGCTGTCATGCACTATTGTGTTTCTTATTTTACTGGGTGGTCCAATGTGCCGGATTATCCACCCTTCTAGGTCTCACCTTGATATTCACAAATAATGTTGATCCTTCACCATAATCGTATTTTGTGGGTTCAGAAAATAAATTGAATTGAATGAATAATAACACTGGATCATTTTGTTAGATGCTGGATTGGTTCCCGAGTTGGTTGTGAAAGCGTATGTTCTGTTTATTGTAGGCATCTGAGGTTCAGTGTCAAAGGTGGCCGCAAGTTGATGATGACTATTGTCTTCCGATGAGCGTCAAGGTATTGCCTAGGCCTACATGATTCGTTTCATTGTC
Organism: Lumbricus terrestris; assembly: GCA_949752735.1. Taxonomy (NCBI): domain Eukaryota; kingdom Metazoa; phylum Annelida; class Clitellata; order Crassiclitellata; family Lumbricidae; genus Lumbricus; species Lumbricus terrestris. Next base: position 33,603,767 of record OX457037.1, on the reverse strand, counting down.
ATTAAGTTTTCTTGTGTTTTCTTATTTTTAGACTAAAAATCCACTAGGGCCTATGTCTGTTTGGATAATTAAATGATTATCAAACTTGTATTCAGAATTTTAATAATCAGCATCAGCAATTTTTATCTTTTTCCTACACGCAAAGTTTTTTTGTAGTTAACATTGTCTCATATGTACGGTGAATATCTCTGTGTGAAAAGTTGTGTTTACTGCGCAAAGAGGAAGAGCCTAATTTTGACAATGTTCAGATCCTATGAAGTAGGTCTACAGTGCAACACTGAAAGCTACTAAATCATACTCAAGCTGACCTCCATTTCCATGACCTGGCTATCAATTTATATGTGCCTTCTTGGTGGTTGGACCCTCAACCTGCAATGACCTCCCTTGACGTTCCGCTCCCTCTCTAGAACTTCTCCGGCATTTCTCTCTCATCTCAAGTCCTTTTTATTTGGCCATGCTGGGGTTGGGAGCGCCTCTGAATCTGAGTGTCCCCTTGAAGAGGCGCTATACAAATTTATATAATGGATGAACGAATAACAGGATAATATTAATAATATTTCAAGATCAAAACTTGAGAGAAGGAAAGAGACCAGCCTAAAAAAGGAAAGAAATTAATAGTTAGTTAGAAAATTTTTCTCTGTTGTGCATTGAGAGAGACTTCTGGTTTTTTCCTACAACTGGCTTTCAAACAACAGGAAATAAAAATTGGCATAGCATTTATTTGCGTCTGTGGTGCGAGAATTGTACGTCTTCAAGTCCAGTCATGTTATGTGCCACTTCAAATTTTCTGTTGAAAGTCAGCCGATGTTTGTCGTTTCTGTTGATCAGGTCAATGGTAAAGATGCGTTTGATGTTCGACTTCCTATGCCTTATACTCAGACGGAAAGACTAACAACAGAAGATGCTCTTCATCTTGTACGGAAGCACAGCGGTTTTGCTCAGCTTATCGGAGACAAACCTTTGCTACGGCACCACTTGTACATTTGCCAGCATTACAAGGCGGACTTTGAAATAACAGTGCAAGATGAGAAACCAAAGAAGAAGCAAAGGACGAAAGCATAATTAAAAATTATTTTATTGTTATGATCATGGAAAAAGTTTTTGTGGATCTTATGGCCATGTAAATTAGCGAATCATAGGTTTGTTTGTTTGTTTGTATGTGCACTTGTTATAGAGCTCCCTTCAAGCACTCTCACTACTCAGAGGCGCTCCCGACCACAGTGCGGACACTGCATCAGAGTTTCACACCAAAGCGCTGAGCAATTGCGAGTAAAGGACTTGCCAAAGGTCCTACGCGGCGACTTGAGGTGGATTTGAACTTGCAGCCCTTCAGCTGTAAGGCGACGAACATACCCACTACACCTCTGTGCCCCACTGAACTGACTCTGCAGACAGAAAATCCTTGGCAAGAATAGAATGAGAAATTAAAAGACATGTTAATTTTTATTTATGACAGTGAAGTACATTGATGAAGTTTTTAACCAGCAATGTCCATGATTTAGCCATCCATATGCTACATATGCAAATAACGTATTTTCGGATCCCCTTCCCGGACAGTTTTGTTAACTCCCCATGCATATGTACAAATAGGCTTTTGTACCTCCCCCTAACAAAGGCTTTTTAGCCAAAGTATCTATGAAACGTGTTTTTTACCACAGGCTGTTTATTTTTTGTTAAATATTATTTGTTAAGTGTTATATGGTTTACTGTTTAGATCTGAACAGAATATAATTTTAATGTAGTCAAATGCCATCAGATATTACAGAAATACAGAGTTATGAAAAGGCTAATGTGGAAGTCGTAAATACACATGTATTTTGCATACTTACATTTTGCCGAGACCCTCTCTTTCCCTCTAACAGATCAGGCACCCGTATGCAAATCGCCTAAATTTCTTCCATGTGTACATTGTATATGGGCAACCCCTTTTGTGATGACCAGGGTTAGATGTCTTCTTCAACATCATCAATACTCTGAATATAAGTCCGGTTCTTTGGGATTCAACTCTGTTTGCTTTGCATCTCTTCCAGATAAAGCAAGTTGTAAAGAGTAAAGATTGTGCTTGAAATTGCATGTGGCAATGAATCAGAAGTAATAAAATCTTTAAAGTAAAACTTCAAATATGTTATCTGTCTGATCTCCATTGCTTAACTTACTGTAGGTTATAAGCATCACTGCATCCTGTTTGTTGTTTGACTAAATACTGGTAGAATATCGATTTATTTGTAAAGATTATTCAACTTTTTATCTTTATGTTATCCCAATTTAAGAAATGTAATGTAGGCTACAGCATGTCTTAAAGAGATTAAACATAGAACGAGGAGAAAGATTGAAATTGGAAAACAGGGACTTCTATCCCCTAAAAACCGGACTCAGTCCCTCTCCTTTGTCCTCTCTGGCCGGACTTCCCCTCCCGACGTGAATCCCGGCTCATTACTGGCCGGGCCACTTTCACTGAGCTCAAGTGGTATCTGTCCTGCATCGGGACAGAAGCCTCTGCTAGAGAGACGATATGAGTTAAAACGACAATCAAAGGGCTTCTGTAGGTTCATCTAAAGTTGCATTGATTAATACAGTGCTTCGTGGAATTTCACGCGATTGAGAATAGTATTAAATAAAAAATAAATTATAAAAATGAAAATTTCCTCTAAAGCGTAATTAGGACTGCTAGTTACATACTTACTTAACCCGTGCTCGAGCTACAAGTTCAGCAAGTCTGTTGTTGCTGGAAAATCGTGATAAATGGCGCAGTCAACTAGTCGTATTATCGTTCAGTGCGATTGGGATCATGTTTTACGGTTAGTTTAGAGACATTTTAGCTTTTGCTGATAAGGGAGTCTTTTCGTTAGTATGCACTTAAGTATCACGTCAATATTTCTGTTGGTTGTATTGTAATCGTAAATATAGAGACATTGGTAATGCTGAATCACAATCTCCTAGAGCTCTTCTAAAGTGCCACTCGAAAACCAAACCCGGGGCACCAGCTTATTCGCGAGCGCTGCGTTGAGTCAAAAGGGATTTCCGTAGGAGTGGTCCAAAGATGGTCTGGGTCGAGTGCTAAATCTCACCTAATCACCTGTTTCTCTTATATCCGCCCCTCTGATCCTATGCCCGCCCCTCTGATCCTATGGAATTTCGACCCTGACCACCACGGACTACTCTCACGGACAACCCTTCTAACTCAACGCATTTGATCCTGATCTTATGGTAACTCGACCCGGACCACCACGGACTACTCTCACGGACAACCCTTCTAACTCAACGCAGCGCTCGTGAATAAGCTGGTGCCCCGCGCTTGGCTTTCGAGTGGCGCTTTAGAAATTTCGAGTTTACGATTACGATATCCAAACATGGTGCGCATCCATTCACCTAAAACTTAATGCCTCTAGGACAGAACTCCTCTGGTTCACCCACCACCGACGTCTACCACTGACATACCCACCCTATCCCCAGCCTTGGTCAAGACTGCTCCATTGAACGAGTTGATGCTGTTGGAGACCTTGGTGTTCTCCTCGATAACGCTCTTTCTATGAAAATTAAATATTCTCCGTACCTAAATCCTGTGGCTTCCATCTGAGTCACATACAGCAAGTCAAGATAAGTCTAAACGAAGAATGTCTTCGTACTCTAGTACAAGCCTTAGTCATCTCAGGATTGATTACTGCATCTCAGTTCTCTATGGCATCTCTGCATCCACCCTTCAACCTCTTACTTCGTTTCTCCATCATGCTGCAAAGCTCATCAAAAACTTGACTCCTCTTGATCATGTCACCCTATTCTTTGTGAACTACACTGGCTTCCCATACAAGCACGGATAATTTTCAAAATCTGTCTTCTGATGTATCAAGTCCGTACTAATTCATCTACTTATGTGTCCTCACTTGTAACTCAATTAGGGCCCCCAGAAATTTGCGCCAAAAAATTGAAAAAAATGCGCACCAAAAACGATAAATTTGCGCGAATTTTGCGCAAGTGAAATAATCAAAATGTTCGTTATTTTTTCATTGAATCAGTGTACCAAAGTATCTAACAGTGTTTTTGTCATTTAATGCAAAGCTTTGGCGTTCTAGAAATTAGACAATCAAGCCAAAAAGGCAGTTATAAAGTTCCTATAACCATAAGATTAATGTATTCAGACGATCGCAAATAATTTGAATTTTACAAAAATTTACGCCCAACCGAAATCTACGCTCATTACAAATGTAACTTCAAAATAATATTATGTAGCCTATATTATAATGAATCACCAAGTTACACAACGTGCTGAGTACTAGCTTTCCGTCTTTGTGCGCACGCCTGACGCCTATAGGCTAGATTAAATGCGTTTGTTCTGTCATAAGCCGAGACAGCAAGCGACGCTGCTGTGTGACCGCTTTGAGAAACTTCGTCTAACACATTTTATTGTGTGGCCGTGAAGTTCTGGAATTTTTTATACTATAAGTTTGTGCGTTACTACCAAAAATATCGATCTTTAACTAAATATTCATCTATGATTTCATCTCATTCGGCGGTCGCCATTTTGATTATCGCACATCGGTCGTCGTTGTTATGTTGAACTGTCATGAGCCGCGGTGATTTTAAGTCAATCAAAGCCCAATTTATAGAAATTAGCAATATTTTGTCAAAATTTGCGCTAAAATCGCGCGGATTGCCAATTTTTGCTCTGTTGCGCTAAGCCTGGAAATTTGCGCAAAAAATGCGCTGCGCAAGATCGCGATTTTCTGGGGGCCCTACTCAATGCTCATCCCTCAAATCCAGATGACGACTACGATCTTCATCTCAAAGCGAATTTGTTGTCACATGATCACTTAGGAAATTTGGAAACCGTGCATTTGCACTAGCCAGCCTGATTGAATTTAATAAACTTTCGGACTTTATTCGCAAATCTTCATTATTGCCACTCTTCATAAAACGTTAAGACCTATTGTTTCAAGATGTATTGGGAGTAGACTTTCCTTTTGCATGTTTTCTTGCAAGATTCTATTTTGCGTTATAGAATATAGATGGCAGTTTAATAATAATAATCTTAATCAATGATTTATATATTGCATCTTGTTTAATCTAATGACTTCTGTAATGTCATTATATTCTTCGTTTCAAAAGCCAAACATGTGGTGGCTTCAAATGAAATCGAAAACAGAAATGAATGAAAAGATAGGTTGCAATCTGATATACGTCAGAAACCAGGCACTAGGTATGCAAGTTGAATTTGAACTGTTAACGATTCAAATGTTTGCCTAAAAACAACCAGGAGCACACCTATCCATACCATCCATGAACTGTCTATTAATTTTCAGAATTTGAAGTCATACGCAAACAAAGACAATTGACTCTATAGATGTGTTTGCAGTTAAAATGAGATTTGTTGTTTAACTGTTGTGCAGGCAAAAAGGTGAGAAAGCATGGATTGCATATCGTGAGCAGGGTGAGTTTGCCAGCTCTTCACAAGGTTATTTATTACTCAATTAGAACCGGATTATTAACAGTTATTTAAAGTATTAACTGAGAACATCAGCAAAATAAATGTTATTTATGCACATGCTGAATCTTACCTTACTCAGATGTGGTCCTTCAAATGTGTTCTAAAGTCTCTTGAGATTTATCAGTTTAGCTTTCGTTAAATTATTATTGAAATTTGAAAGAGCACTGTTGACTTGTTGCTTAAGTACTGTAGATGTGAGCTAGACTCACCAACATTGCCAGGAATAGAAGCTCAATATTAGTTTCAGTTTTTATGTTTTGATGAAGCTTTTGATAAGGCAATGGATTTGGTAGTACAATGACAAAGCTTATGAGCACGATAATGGCCTGTCATTTTCGGCGCCGTAACAAAACGGCGCAGGACAAAACGGCGCCGACAGAACGGCGCAATTCAAAGTACCCCGACAAAACGGCGCCGACAATACGGCGCATTATATACAAAGATTATGATACCCGTCTAGTGATTGTTTGCTTATTCAAACTCAATACGAATTCAAGATTATGATATATCGTTCCGGACATCTTTGCGTTTAAAATAGAAGTCGGATTGATACAAAAATCATTTTTCCTTAAATAGAATCTATATTGATGGAAATAATTTCGCTTAGATTGAAGCTGGATTGAAGAAAATAATCTTGCTTAAATGGAAGCTGGATGAATGAAAACAGTCTTGCTTAAATGGAAGCTGGATTGAAGAAAATTTTCTTGCTTAACTAGAAGCAGGATTGAAGAAAATATTCTTGCTTAAATGGAAGCTGGATTGAAGAAAATAGGCTTGCTTAAATGGAAGCTGGAGTGAAGAAAATATTCTTGTTTAAATGGAAGCTGGATTGAAGAAAATAGTCTTGCTTAAATGGTAGCTGGATTGAAGAAAATATTCTGGCCTAAATGGAAGCTGGATTGAAGAAAATAGTCTTGCTTAAATGGAAGCTGGATTGATGAAAAATAATAGTAATTTAAATGGAAGTTGGAATGATATTTAAAATATATTTTTGCTGCTTCTGCTATTAAACTACTAAAAACCATTGTTTTTGTAGTTCAGTTTGCGCCGTTATGTCGGCGCCGTTTTGTTACCGCGCCGTTTTGTCGGCGCCGTTTTGTCCTGCGCCGTTTTGTCAGCGCACTGTCATTTTCATAGTCTAGAGAAAAGGGGAAACGAGAAAAGCATACTGGGAGAGAATTATGGCTCTGAAAACAACTTTTTTGCTTCTTGGTTTCATTGGATGATGTTATTTTCAAAGGTAAGAAGAGTGTATACGGCGAAATGAGAAGTGATGGTATGCAAACCAACGAAGAGTACAAGACGGCCGTCACCGAACCTTTCACTGTGGACTCTGCTTGTAGGGTAATCTTTGATCTCTTCTGTATGCTATAGTCCTTCATATCGGAATTAGCTCTGTATTATAAATGTTTACATCTTGAATTTTAATAATTTATAAACTGTGGCAATTGATTTCAAATAACATGACTGAACCTAGATGTTACAGTGTTGCATTAGCAATGTATGTAGGCTTTAATAAGTACCAAATAACCGTAGTCTTAAAATGTTGGAGCACTTGCATTTTTAAACCCTGTGTTGTTGTTTAGCTGATTTTCTATGTGTTTAAATTTTGTATTTTTTTTTCGAGAAGATACTTCATGGATGCCTGTTGAATGTTTAGCGAAAAGAGTATTAAAGTATATAAAGTATTGAATTTTAAAGTTGTTTTTAGGTTTTATCTGGCTTTATCAGATTGTGATTTAAAGTTGCTTTGCATATTTTCTTATTGTAATTTATGCTTTTTTTGTGTGATTCCTGGATAAAGTTTGTATGGTGGTATATGTTCAAGATATTAGATTTTGAGTTTTTGTTGTCGTGATGTGTTTGTTGCAGAGGCACTTGACATTGTCGTATTGCGATGATGAGAAGAGGATTGTTAGATGTAAATTTCAGGCTCCAGATTCCGTCTTTTCAAAGACTCACAATGTCAAGAAAAATGTCAGTTTTTCTGCTTACTAGTTCATCTGACATAATTTCATACTGATTCTATTGTTATTTTTTTAACAATTATTAAATTGCTTGCTTGATTATTTTCTTCATCGCAGTTAAAAAAATGTTATTTATTAGACTGGCAATTTGTACCGCTTCTTAAGTAGCAATCTACCTTGAGTGTGCATAACAGGAAGCTTAAAATTTAGACATATGAAATTGGATTCGAAGTTAAGTAAAAAAAATTGTAAATTCTGTTTCTCTAAGCATATTACAGGTTGCTACAATAGACCAAATCAGAAGTGCTTTTTAACCCTTTACCAACTGCGAGTATAGGATTTTCCATACCGTTTATTACGCTCTGGTCAGTAGCGGGTTAAAGAACTGACTGAAGTATGTTTAGCAACTGGCTGCCAACTGGGCTGTTGACAGTGTTGACTTCAAATTAGCATCACCTTAGCACACATTTTAAAATAGGTCAAGATGAAGTAATGTTAAGTAATTCTCTCTTTTTGCAGGTGATGTGCATGGATGTCACTCCAGGTGGACTTGGTGTTTCATGTGATATGGAGGGAAAGCTGAAGATTTGGGTAACAGAAAGTGGTGAAGTTCGTGTAAGTAACTATGATTCATTTGGTCAATGTTTGCATTAGCATCTAACAGGCTTAAGTAATAAAGACTTTATAGACAACGCTTCAGAACTTTGCAAAATTGCAGTGCATGGTTTTGCAGTCGGTCATCTGGAACAGCCTGCTGTCAGGCATGTGTGATTTTTGATGGTCAAAGTTGATAGGTTTAGGAAAGGACTGAATGATCTCAGGATAGCCAAGTAGCCCGAGCGTTAAAAATATTCGCACTGTAAGACCTCCGAAAAATTGATGACAAGCTACATTTTACTTTTTCATGTACATATTTGTGCGTAGATGTTGCACAAAGAGATGCCCAGTTTAAGATCAATTGGCATCTTTTTAGGAAGCAATTTAGTAGAGAACTATATTTTTGGCTGTTGCGCATCAATCAATCACCGCTTTATGAATATTCAGCAGAACGCGTCACATTTACCATTAATAAATCACCGCTGTATGAATATTGAGTAGTAAACGTAGTATTTCTTCATTAATTAAATCACCGCTTTATGAATATTCAGTAGCATGCGGTGCTGTTTGTAAATAAACATCGATCGTACAAAATCATGTTGTTTTGCGTTTCAAAAGCTTTAAATACAATTTGGATATGTCTTAGTAATTAGTAATCGTCCGAAAAGCAATGCTACTTCGGTAAGTTTAGATTTTATGAGACGATGGCAGCCCAATTGAATGCTTTGAACGCTTTCACGGGCGAGCGCAGTGGCTTGACGTGCGTAATTTGCACTTGCGGCTCACAGCAAGAAAATCTAACGGCAGTCCGCCTTGATGGAAGAGAAACTCTAATAAAATTTAGTAAGCTGCATGAAAACATTTCCTTGAATGAGTATTTGGCAGGTAATCCACCTGTAATTAACGTTCACAAATCCTGTCGACGACGATTCACAAAGGAAAAGTATGTTAAACATGAAAAACCAGAGCAAGAGATTGCAAGTACCAGTCTAAGGTCACAGATTGTTCCATTTCATTGGAAGGAAGAATGCTTCTTGTGTTGTCAAAAAGTGACTGATCGGTACAGACAAGTGATGACGATGGAGATTCAAAACACAGTTTCAGAAGCTTGTAAGAAAAGAAACGATGAATGGGGGTTTGAAGTGCTGGGACGGTTACAGACATGCGGTGATCTTGTAGCTGCAGAAGCACGTTACCACATTAATTGTCATGCATATTTTACATCTAGCAAATCTAAGCCAATTTTCACTAATGAGAAAATCAATGAACGTGGTAGACCCATCGACAGGAGAATGATGACCATTTTTGAGCATTTGTGTGATTGGATGGAAAATGCTGACAATGAACTTTATACTATAGCTGAACTGCACGAAAAGATGATTGAGCTAGCAGTTGATGACCGCGATAGTGTATATACACCTGGATACTTGAAAACCTTATTGCTGAAACGTTACGGTGAGCACATATATTTTGCATCCATCTCTGGTCGAAAGGATGTAATTTGCTTTCGTAACATGGCAGCTCGTGTTCTGAACGACAAGTGGTATGACAATAGAGAAAAAGACATTGAACAGGAAAGTCAGCGAATCATTACTGCTGCAGCTAAACTTATCAAGGCTAGCATACGTGATATGGAATGTAACATGGATGAGTACCCTTCAGATTCAAGCATCAGTGATCGATCTGTTGCTGAAGAATGGGTGCCACCTCTGCTGCGATTGTTTTTGAAGAACTTAATTTGTGATGAACTGAAACAGGTTGCTCTGGGTCACAGCATAGTGCAGGCCAGTAGGCCTCGGTCTGTGATAGCGCCTGTTCTTTTTGGAATTGGTGTATCCTTGGATCACGTCCTGGCATCTAAATGGTTGACCACTACATTGTCACGTTTAGGATTTTCAATATCTCATGACGAGGTGACTCGATACAAGCAGTCGGTTGTTCAGACTCCAGAGATTGAACTTCCTTTCGAATATCCACAAACTTTCACTCAGTGGTCAGCTGACAACGTTGATCATAATGTTGTCACTCTGAATGGAACGGGATCGTTTCATGGAATGGGAATTATCTCGATGTCTGTTAATTGCAAGTCTGAGGGAACTTTTTCGCCAGGATTAGAAGCTATTGTCAAACGTTCGCCAAGGTCTAACGTGGTAAAACTGACTCGTGGCCATGGTATCCCTTTGCTAACTTATGTGCAACCAAATGAGCCTCCTCTGTCTTTGATAAAGTACAAGCCAATAGAAGACCTGCGCACCGCACAAGTAGTTTTAGATGAATTCAAGTTAGATTTGTTGTGGCATACAGGATGGTTGTTCAGAAATGAGACAAGTCCACGACCCAACTGGAGTGGTTTTATGCAGACTGTACACATTGGTGAACATGCTCCACCTGCAAATTTTCGAATGTTGCCTCTCATAGACATGATTCCAACCGATAAAAGTTGCATATTATCCACTCTAAAATTTGTTGCAAGCCAAGCAGAACAACTGAAACTTGAAACTGCATGTGTGACCTTCGATCAACCGTTATGGCTGAAAGCCATTGAAATCATTCATTCAGAGAAATTGACGAACATAGTATGTCGCCTTGGTGGCTTCCACATGATAATGAGTTACATTGGTAGCATCGGCATGGCTATGAGTGATTCTGGTCTTTCAGAGGTCTTGGAGACTTGTTATGGTCCGAACACAGTAGTGCACATGATGTCTGGCAAGGCCGTTTCGAGAGCCTTACGTGGATATTTCTTGGTAGATGCTGCTCTCTGCATCAAGCTGCTCCGACCAGTAATAGACTCAATTAGCACAGCAACAGATGCTTCGAATGTACAGAGACTGGACACTGAAGATGTTGACAAACTCAGATTCATTTTTGACCATCTCTCTGATGTTGATTCAATTTTGCCACATGCAGAAACTCCAGAATGTCTTAAGAAGTTTGAGAAGGTTCTGTCTGAATACAAGGCATTGCTTGCAAAGAAGTCCAGAACTGCTAAGTTATGGCTTCAATACATGGACCATATCCAAACGTTGAAGAACTTCATCCGTGCTGAAAGAACTGGAAATTGGAATCTGCATTTGAACATGGTGTATAAAATGTTGAACTTGTTTGCCGCAACAGGCCATAATAATTACGCCAAATGCAGTCGCTTATACTTACAGATGATGCAGGACTTGCCCACAACCCACCCTTGGCTGTACGAGAAATTTGTGAATCATGGATATCACACTGTTCGTCGAAGTGATAGATACTGGGCTGCTCTGTCAACTGACCTTATAATTGAACAAGTCATGATGAAGGCAATCAAGAGTCGAGGTGGCTTAACTCATGGCAGAGGTATGCACGAAAGTGTTCGTCTTATCTGGGTAAAAAGTCTGCATAAGTGTGCTAGTGTGCGCAATGCTTTGTCGTTCCTTACCGATGTTGAAAATACTGCAAATGATAACCACCATGTAGAACTTGGAAAGTCAAGAGTAGACAGAGATTTCAAAGATTTGACAGAGACACTTACGTGGTTTGAGGTGCATGATCCATTTAAAACAAGCGACTTTAGGCTTCGAAGCCTTTCTTCTGGTCTGGTGGCATCAGCTGATGATAAAGTGAACTGTGACATGGCTGATGAAGTTGGACAGGCAATAATGGCAAAAATGGATGAGATGATGTTTGCAAATGTTGTGTTAAAGAAGGCCGATCAGATCAAAACATTGTCAAGTTTAGATAAAAAGTCAAAGGTTAATAAGAAAAATGTAATCACAGACAAGAGTTTCTTGTTTAACCGACTTTTGGTCATAATGGCAAGAACAACACCTACATGTACCGATCTGGAAGATTATTTCAAATATGAGCTGACTATTGTTCCTACAGCCTTATTCACAGATTATGGCTTGCGTAAGACAAATAAGTCAGTATTGACGACTGAACTTAGACGGAGTTTGAGCAATGCACCATTGAAGTCTGAGCTTCCGCCGACATATGTGATTGATGGTGGTTCATTATTACATCGAGTTGTCTGGAGTCAAACTGGTACATATTTGGACATTGCTGAACAGTACTTGCATTTTGTAAAGAAACATTATGGCATGATTTGCACTGTGATTTTCGATGGCTACACCAATGGACCATCAGTGAAAGACCATGAACATAGCAGGAGAGCTAAATATTGCAGTCCTGACATTGATGTAACTGAAACCAACCCAGTGTACAAAAACCAATCTGCCTTCTTGCTGAATGCGAAGAACAAGCAAACTTTTGTGCTGCTTCTGTCCCGTCTCTTAAGTATGAACGGTTATGAGGTTCAACATGCCAAAGACGATGCTGACACTTTGATCGTTCGCTGTGCTCTCCAGTTTGCTAGCCAACAAATAGCTGTGACTCTTGCTGCTGATGACACGGATATATTGGTTCTGTTGGTTCATCATTTCAAATCTGAATTCGCAGACATATTTATGCTGTCGGAAATTAATCGAAGTCGTTCTACACGCGCTGCAATCACATCTGTGCGTAGTGTTTGCAACGCAATTGGTGGGAAAGCTGCACGGCAGTTGCTAGTTGTGCATGCCCTAAGTGGATGCGATACTACTTCAAGTTTGTTTGGTCATGGTAAACGAAAAGTTTTCAGAGGTTTGATCTCAACCAAGGACAATGAATGTCAAACAGAAATACTCGAATCAGCAGGTGCTTCACGTCAGGAAGTTGTTGAAGCTGGGTTAAAACTGATGACAGCGTTATATGGTGGTCGGAATGATGACACGCTTAACCACTTACGATATGTTTCATACATGCATCAGCTAGCTACAGCTAAGACGCCTCCAAATCCTGAGCGACTCCCTCCAACTGAAAATGCGGCACAGTACCACATCCTACGCGTCCACCTGCAAGTTATTCAATGGAAGTACTTAATGGACGTGCAGTTGAATGCAGAAGATTGGGGTTGGGAGATTGAGAACAATGTTTATGTCCCAATATCAACTGATTTAAAAGCTGCGCCAGATGATTTATTGAATGTCATTGCTTGCAAGTGCAAAATGTTAGCAAAAATTCCTTGCAGCACTCGGTTGTGTTCATGTCGGAAAAATGGTCTGAGATGTATTCCTGCTTGCAAGCACTGTTGTGGAAAGGTGTGTGACAATGCTGAACTGGTTGCCAAAGAAAATGACAGTGAGACTGATGATGATAATTTTCAGATCGTTCTAGATTATGTGACAACAAAGAAAGGCCTTGAAGCTCATGAAGACGCTGTAGAAACTGGCATGGACTTTAATGAGCAATGAAAATATCTGCTAAAGAAGTAGCTTAATCATTTCATTGTATACACCCAATTGTTTAGCATTGCTATGTAGGACTAAACATAGTTTGTACAGTGTTTCTTGCAAACTGTGCTAGACCCACCTAATATTTTTTTCTACAGTAGATTTTAGCCCACACTGTTGAGCTTTAATTTCTGCTAATCAATCTGCACTTTTTTATGATCTTGGCTACATTATTACAGTACATTTCAATTTTCTGTTTAATTATTTCTGATCATCTGTTTTCTGACCTGTGCAAAATTTGATTTGCAAGGATTCTGATGATTGAAGAAACATTTGTCATAGTAACCTCGATTTAATCTTAATGTGCAATATTAATTATTAATTTCAAGCTGTTGCATTTTTAAATCTGTATTTTTGAGTGATGTTTTTCAAGGTGATTCATGTGAATGCTATTGAAAGAGTTGAAGTTGACCAAAAAATTAATAAAATAGAAATTTTTGTACTTTAGTAAAGCTTATTGCATTCATATAGACAAACTCGATAGTGCTTCACAATTTGTGTTCAATGTGTCCACCACCAGTACCCACACTTATTATGAGTCTCCTTGCAAATTCTTGATGGCCTTGTTGATGCGCTCCAGTGATAAATCTTCCCAAATCAACTCCAATGCGACCTTCAGTTCTCTGGGTTTTGGCCGCAGATTGTGGTATTTCTCCAGCATAGCTGGATATAGCTCCACATTTGATAATGTAGTCCTATCAGGTTCAAATCCGGGTATTTGTTGCGTTATATACTGGAATCGTAAAAAACATACATTGGGTGGACTGACTAAAAGTGGTATAACTTTTGTTCCGTTTGAAATATTTTGATGAAATTTGGCCATCATGTGTAGATATGAATTGTCTTTAAGACTGTGAAATTTCATTTCAAAATTCTTACTTCTGGCCAAGATATTGGCAAAAAACCCTAGAAAAACCTTAGAGGCTTCTTTTTTTGGTCCACCCTGTATATTAATTGTCGTCCGATCTGTGGGCATCTTCACCAGGACTTACTAGACAATGTATGGATTAAGTTCATGTAAAGATTTGCTTGTCATTAATTTTTCCTGGGTGACTCTGCCTGTCTGCCCGTCTAAAGGCTGTAAAGACTGAGACTACGATGCTGATAGATAGCGTTGCTAGCAGCTCCTGGAGCACTGGCTACCCTTTTATTGCACTATGATAATTATATAAAGATTACTTGCAATTTTTGTAGTAAACAAGTAATAAAGTAATACACATTCAATCTGCCACCTGTTGCTATTTCTTTCAACGAAAACAAAGTCCACTGTAACATGTCCTTTCTGTGATTTCCTGGTGACTGGATATAGTCCTTCTCCAGATAGTCCTTTTGACATCACTTATTACTTATTTATTCTGCAAGGCCTATCCTGCTGCTGGTTGTATGTGAGGTGCCATTGTAATGACTGTGGCATGGCGCCATGGAAATTGTCATTGTTTTTATTATTATTATGACTTGTTAATTATTGTAGATTCAAATTTATATAGCACCACTTTAAGGGAGATTCAGTATGACGTGCAACCGAGTAAAAGGTTGTGCCTTACATTTAAGCAGTGCTTTGCAAATTGTTGAGTTACTGATTTCACGGTTTTTACAGGCAATTATATAGTTTGTTCAGTGTGTCGTCTTTCTTTACCTATTGTAGCGTGATTTGGTTGGGCATTACGGTGACGTGTACTGCTGTCGTTTCTTTCCGTCTGGTATTGTGGTTCTGAGCGGAGGAGCGGACACTCAGGTCAAGATCTGGTCAGCAGAAGATGGCCAGTGTGCAGCAAGCCTAACTGGACACAAAGCTGGTCAGTAGTTCTGATTTTCAAGGTTAATGCTGTTTAAGTAAAAAGCTAAGGTTAAATAAGGCATTTTGCTGGATCACAAGCACTGTGTTCTGAATGATCTTTTTAGTCTTTGAAACTTGAAACGAGCAGCGGTATTGAAGAACACCTAAATGACCTGATTTTATGATGTGTGTGATGCATGACTTGCACAATACAAGCAATAAAAATTTCGGTTTTGCATCTATGTTTGAAAGGCTAACACTGATCAACACTAGCGCATGCACACACACAGTCTCTTAGAATCTCTCTCTGTCTGTTTGGCCTGGCAAAGACCATCACTTGTGACTACAGCTTTTGTCAGCATTCTGCATCTGTATGTGGCCATTATACTTGCGTTTGTGTACATATGAGTCAGTTCTCAGATTGGCTGCTTAAACCAAATTCAGATTCAATGAAAAGATTCTTTACCTGGTTGATAGTGTATGCATGTACAGAATTCTTTTTAACTTGATGCCCCTGGTTCTCAATTTTTTTATCAGTTTCTTTGGTTGCCTTAAAATGATGTTTCGGTTATTAAGTACTAGCAGAGTTTCAGTAACTTCATGGTTTCATATGTTGAAACAGAGCCATAGGGGATGTCCATATGTGACATATGCAGCGAGGGGATGATGGAGTAGAGAACTTAGCTTAGATGTACGTACGTGTGTATTAGGGAATGTAATCCCGGTGCATTCTGTCAATCCCGGGATTACGGGATTAAAAATAAGTCAATCCCGGGATCCCGGGATTGGTCCATTTCGACCAAAAAATTTCACTGCCTATTTTCTTAGTGATTATTTAATGCTGTTGTATATTAAAAGACAATCATAATAGCCTAATAAAGTTGTGGAGTTGTTTCATTGGCTTGATACTGATAATAGAAGATATGCAAATGTTTAATGTTCGTCTTAATCGTCCATAATGAACACCTACTTACGGTAACACGATCGCAAAAAACATAAAGCATCAATCATAGAGTCTCCAAGCCGTGACCGTATCTTTAATTAGTGCACAGAAATCCTGCCACTGAAAACGCCCGTTTCGTCTCAACTGACGTAGGCGGGATTGACAGTAGACCTAAGTAATTATACGAAAGTGCCAAAAAGTGGCCTCGTATGTCTGCTGTTTAAAAACTGGAGTACAAGACTTAGTGGTCTCCATCAAGTCCTCAGTCGGAGTGTTTGCACTTGAGCCTACGCGTTCAATTAAATTAGGCCTAATATTTTAGATGTCAACTATAGGGTGACTGGTAAAGAGGCCCTAAGTCTCCTAACCGAGTGTATAGGCTTTGGCCTACCTGATCTAATGCTACGCAGTAATTTTGGCCAACAGAGCGGAAAAGTTTAACCAGAGGCTTAGACTTTAGGCCTATGGAGACACACCTTGTAAAATAAGCCCTATAGTTGGTGATCTTAACGCCTAGGCCCTAAGCCTGTCCACTCTCCTTTCTTTTCTGTATCAAGACGTTTAACCTGCAGACTAGCTAGGCCTATATACACCGAGCTGCAGCTAAGCCAGATTGCTTCTGCTTCTAAGAAACGAGCACAGCCTGCATAGGCATTATATATGCCCTATAATACTATGTAAATTATAAACTAATTACAGAAGCACAATGTTTTTTAGAAATAATCTATTTAAAGTATTACGTTTTCGAGCGGCATAACTGACACCTTGTTCGCTGCCCATTTTTTGTTCTCTTTCAAAATAAGCCTACTCCCAGACACCACTTTTGGAAGAGGCATACTAAATCTATCAGATATTTTACCTAAATGAGTTTGGAGTCTTTCAACAGTTGTATTATAATATGATTGACTTCGTGGAAGACGTCGATCGTATAGCAGTGGGTCAAATTGGTACACTTATGGAATAGGCTACGCTGTTTACTTCAACCTTGACTTCGAAATGCAGCAGCTGCTGATTACTCAAAGCAGAGCCATTAGGCAGTGACCGGTTGGCAGCAGCAGAGTTAATTGATTAATTATGATACAACGGTCCGGATTCAGGTCTGAGGGCAACAGGTGACCAATGCACTTAGACGCTGGCACGGACTGACTGACCCAAGACCTCTGCCCAATGAACCGAAGCAGTGGGAAGCTAGCAGCAGGGTTCCACATCTGTATGTTACTATGTCAGAGGTTATTTTAACGTGCAGCTGATCACAAAGTGTGCAGTTGGGAAAGAGATTTGTGCAGTTGAAAATCAGATCTTGTGCAGTTACTTTTTGCTTAGTTGCGTGAACCGACGAGAAGTTAGTGGTAAAAAGTTGGACACAAACACGATAGTAACAGCCCAAAGGGAACATCTTTGAGGCGGTTTATTTGGGTGACATCTTTGTTCAGGAAAAGAATAGGCCTGTTGAAATTTGGCGAGAACTATAATAGATATGGCGATTACATGCAGTTTTCAAGTCAAGCATTAGACCAATACGTACGAAGGTCACCCGTGTGCATGAAGTAAAAGCGGGGAAAATCGAAAACAAGGTTCTGTTAAAAATCACACATAGGCTCAGGCTGCAGACAGAAGAATTTGCAGTAGGCTAAATGTGTGGACGGGTGCAGATTCAAGGCCTGCTGTAGGTTGATATTCTGATAAAGTTGTAAAGGCCGGGGTTATCCTTCATACCACAATGACAACTTCTTGGCCATCGTAGTCTACTTTTTCCTGCTTTTGCGGCTTACTCTGACAAGCTGAAGCAGGAAGGGACATAGACAGTCAGACGCATAAAGCAAAATAGTCTACTATAATAATAACAACCCAAGTATCTAACTGGAGACAGGCGATGAAAATAAAAGAATTAATCAGGCAGACATCCAGACTGAGCTAGCCTTTCAGCCACACAGGCTATCCAATACATAAATACATGATGTAGGATTGTAGGTCAAAGCATACTCAAATTTTTTCCAAATTCTCCATATATCCCCATATTACACGCACCCTTTTGGAGTTTATGTTATTGCACTAGCATCTCGCACAGGGGTGTAGACTTAGATGGGATAGGATCGAGGAACGGAACACAGAACTTGTGGTGGTGACGGAGATGCTTATATCTTGCATCCCCCAAATATTTCAGAAATATCATCACAAGCATTATTGTAGATTTCTAGGGTGTTATCCACTGTTTGTCCATAATTATCAATTTTTATACAGATGACAGCCTAAACTGCTACCATTCACCTGGTCACCTGGTGCCGTCAGCTCTTGGAGCTCTGGCGATATTCTTGATGTATCCTCTCCATTGTCTCCTCTCTGTTGTTGCCTCTCTCAGCTCCTCCAAGTTCATGCCAGACTTTTCCTGTACCTCATCCAACCACCTCTTCCTTGGTCTTCCGCGTCTCCTCCTTCCCTCGCCGCATGCCGTCATCAGCTCCTTCTCCAAACCGTTAGATCTCATCACATGGCCGAAGTAGCTCAATTTCCTCCAAGTTGCTGTTTGTTGTAGTGTCTCATCTCTCTCTATTCCGAGCTCCTCACGCACCGATTCGTTAGTTCTCTTCTCCGTCCATGAAATCCTTAACATTTTTCTCCAAATCCACATCTCGCACGCGTTGATTTTCTTTTCCATATCCAGTGTTTTTGTCCATGTTTCGCATCCATATAGGACCACCGGGAAGATCAGTGCTCTTACCAGTCTTTTCTTTGTTTCCCTGCTCACATATTTATCTTTCCAAATATTTCCCAGACCGTTCATTGCCGTTTTTCCCATTGTTACCCTCCGCCTTATTTCCACATCACATCTTCCCTCCTTCTCTAACATAGATCCCAGGAATGTGAAGCTCGATACTACCTCTATCGGTTCTCCATCCACCTCAAAGTTTTCCCATGTTGCAGTTGTCATAACTTTTGTTTTCTTTACATTGAAGTATAGTCCCACCTTTTCGCTTTCCATCCTGACTCTTCTTATTAACTCGGCCAGGTCGTCCCTCTTACCCGCCAATAATGTCGTATCATCAGCGTACCTCAAATTATTCAGTATTTTCCCCGCTATCCTTACCCCCTCTGTTGCCTCCTCCAATCCAGCCCTCCTCATAATTCTCTCGGCATACAGATTGAACAGGAAAGGGGACAAAATGCACCCTGCCTCACTCCTTTCCTTATTTTAAATTTCCCTGTGTCTCCATATTCAGTTCTTATAACCGCCTCTTGATCCACGTAAAGGCCTTTCAGTAGTTTAACCAAATGCTTCGGAATTCCCATCTCGATTAGTGTCCTCCACAGTAGTGTATGGTACGTTGTGTAAATTTAAAAAATTAAGATGCAGGTATGGGGAATTATTCAAGTCTTAAACCACGTCTCTGAGTACCAAATTATTATTGAATGTGTCAAGGTAACAGCCTAAAATGCTATTACAACAGTTGGCATATGACTTTTTTCAAACAATGGACGAGAAAAGAAAATTATGAGCAATTTTTTCAAATGACAGCTTTAAATGCCAGATTGACAGCGTGCAAATGAAAAAAGTAAGCAATAAGGAGGACTCCCTAAAACCTTAAAAACCATAGCTGTCAGCATTTAAAAAGAGTAATTTTGTTCAGATGACAGTTACAGTGTCGAAATTCAGAAATGTAAACAATGGGGAGGGGCATTTATTGAAGTCTCAAACCATGCCTTTTGGCGTGAAATTTGTGAGCAATTTTTTAAGATCACAGTCTAAAAGTTGCCACTATAATGTTGTAAAAAATATTTAAACAATGGGACGGGACTCTTATTAAAGCCCTAAACCATGACTATCAGCACTGAAATGATGAGCAGCCTCGCTAAATTGCAACTTAGAATACCACCAGTGCAGTGTGAAACTTAAACAAAATTCGACAATGGGATTGGTACATCACCCTCCAAAACCCCTACCCAGCTAGGTGCTCGTGCATTAGAAATTATTGTCCTTTGGTCGCTCGTTCGTTTCCACAAACCCAGGACCAAGTCTGCGGCTATGTTCACACACACATTCTGGTTCTCATGAATGAATGACACCAGAGCTTGTAGCATATAAATTTTCCAGCAGTCGTACCCTAAGCCAAGTCATGGTGTGGTAAAATATCATTTACATGTAGATCGGCGACGCGGCTTCTGGTTAAAACTGCTATTAGCCTAAGCAGTAGGCCTACATATTCGAGTTGATGTGGGTGTCAGTATAGGTCTATCGATCAATAATGACCATTTTGGAGGTTTGCTTATGATTTTTAATGGTCTTACATCGTATTTTGCAGTTAGTGGGTCATATTTTATACAAAATTTGAAATTATCTTAAAGATTTTATTTCTTGGGGAATATCTCATCTTGTCTGCTAGCTTTAGCTTTAGCAAAACAATATCAAGTTGATCTTAATGACCAGGGTTTCAGAGCAGAAAAGCAACATTTAGATGTACCCTTACATAGGCCTACTAGCGAAACTTTGGAAGTGTTCAGGAACATAGGACCATTTAACTTTATTACACTTAACAATCTTTCTGAGCTATTTCCAATTCCAGCAACAGCAGAGGCTCTGAAAGGGATCTTTAAGGGATCTCTAGTCGATTAAGGATATTGAAAAGTCCAAACGTCTAAGAACGTCTAGCTGATTTCATTCGTTAATTCATTTGGAGATTTTGTCATGATAAACTTTGAGTCAAACATTGTCATAACAATTGATTTTGATCTTTAATATGAATTTTTATAAAGTCGGAAAATCTTAATATTCAAACAGCACCGGCTTATTAACGAGCGCTCACCAAAAGCTGCTTCAGCTTTGGGGGACAAATCCCTGGTCAAGGACTTTCTTCAGTGTGAGAATTGTCGAAAAAAGACTGGGGGGGTCAGACTTTGAGCCATGCATAGTTGGCAATTTTTTGCTTATTGGAAGCCAATATCAATGTAATTATATACATGTATGTATCTATGTTTGCATGCATGCATGCATGCATGCATGTATATATGTATGTATGCATGTATGTATGTGTGTATGTATGTATGTATGTATGTATGTATGCATGCATGCATGCATGTATATATGTATGTATGCATGTATGTATGTGTGTATGTATGTATGTATGTATGTATGTATGTATGTATGTATGTATGTATGTATGTACATGTATGTATGTATGTATATATGTATGCGTGTATGAGCACTTTTTATAGCGCCCCATATGCATCAAAAATTTCTGAGACGTTTTATGTCCTCTAAGACAACAGTTGCAATCTGCAGAGAAACACATATGATGCAAACCAGAGGTAGGCCTAATTAATGCTCAAGAAATACAACAAATAATCGACGGACGACGGTTATAAGTTCATTGAGACCTGGAAGCCATAATATTAGTGATCTGCATCGCAGCATCGCATACCTTTATGTAGACCTACGTACATGATCAGATTGATCCAGCAGTACGTGCACCCTTTTCGCAGCCCCTGTAGATCGCGATGTTTCTTCCGGCTTGCTAATCGTCATCCCAAACGCCGACATTTTCATAGGCCATCGGAATTTTTACGCATCCATTTTGAGAAACAAAACTGAAGAAGGCTTATCTTTTTAGCCACGTTGACAATTTGAATTTATAGGGCTACTTTAGCTAGGCTATATAATAGCAACCGCCTAGCGGAGTGTTGCGCTTTATTTATAATCTCATGTAGGATATACAGTACACTCGGGTCTCCAAATCTCCTTCACTCCGTGTAAACTGCATGATCTAGTATCCAGCTATATACTTCCAATCTGACACACTATGTAGCAGATTATGTTAGGCTCTATATATTTCTTCTTCCTCTTCAGTCTTCTGCCGCTGGGCAGGTTTGTGACATGGACGACCTCGTGTTTCCCTCCGAACTCCTCCATCCCTCTCTGTCCTGCGCCCTCCTCTTGGTGCGACTATATGTATCTCGATTGTCGAAATCACTCAACATATTTAATCTTCTTCTGCCTCTCGTTGCCTTCCCTCCATGCGTCCCTCCCGCAACTTCACCAGCATACCCTCTCCTCTAAGTATGTGGCCCAGCCACCGATGCTTTCTTCTTTAGTTCTCTCTGCACCCCTGCCCTTTCTATATATTTCACAGCTGTCGTATCCGATGATATACACCGTGCGTCACATCCTTCTCAGACCACCTCTTTGGAGATAACCTATTTGTCTGTCATTGCATGTTGTGGTTTTCAGTGAAATGCAGGTCCGTAGAGTAATTAAGGTGTCAGGCATCCGTGATTCGCCCAATTTATCATACAAGACTTGTTGACCCTTTCCTAAGGTCAAAGCCAACTTTGGTCGGCTTGGGCGTGGACTCCATGGCTTGGAAAACATAGGTTCCATTAGCGCTATTTTGATAGTATTGGCCCCTTCCCCCAACAGTTGGATGACCACGCCTGCCTTGGCTGCACGGCTTTCAGTGATAATTCCCTCTTCCCTCCTCCCTGGTTTGACCCTCCCTTATGCCAGATGAGTCACAGTGCGTGGGTGCCATATGCATAATGCGTTCTAGTTCTCCGAAAAGTTGGTGGGAAGTTCAGAGGCAGGCTATAGCCATTGACTACGCCTATGCATGAAGCGACATGAAGCGACAATGGTTCACTGTTCTCCCTTTCCGCGTCGGCACTCCACTTAGCATTAGACTACATGTAGCTTCACCATTACCATACACCATGGAAAACTGCTCCTTTTCTGGGTAAATCAGTTAATGCTATGTTGCACTGGCGCAACTTAAAACTGGGGGGGTTGGAGACGACCCCCCTGGGGTGTGCACTGAAGACTGAACTAGGGGGGTCCTAAAAGAGACTGAGGGGGTTGAACCCCCCAACCCCCCCCGGCAATTCTCACCCTGACTTTCTTATGTCCATTCTCAAAATACGTCATTTATGTGCAGTTGAGAAAATTCCTTAAAATAACCCCTGTACTATGTATACGTCTTTATCTGTCCCTGTACGCTAGCCTCTGCCTATCTGTTCAATTGGCGCCTTCCGAGCAATGACCAGGAAGGAATTTAGAGTTAAATAAAGTAATTTCAACGAAAAAACTGTAGTCCCGGACGCACGGGATTTCATCTTTGCCAGTCCCGGGATTTCGGGATTGAAAAAAAATCCGGGATTATCGGGATCCCGAGATTCGAGATCCCGGGATTACATTCCCTAGTGTGTATGGATGGTTCACAAAATGTATGAGGTGCAGCAGGGGGAGGAGAATGAAAATCTAATTTTGTGTGTATGTGATACATGAATGGGAGCGGATTGCATAGACCCTCAGACCTGTTAACTGTTAACTTATGTCAGCATCTAATGCATAGATAACTTTGTCTTGTTTGTTTTCTTAAAGGGATCCTCGATTTGGCGATTGTTGAAAGAGGTCGTAACGTCGTGTCAGTTTCACGTGACGGAACGGCGAAGCTATGGGACTGTGGTCGTTCTTCGTGTCTGGTTTCGTTTGATGACGTCGAAGGGGGAGTCATCAATGGCTGCCATGTTGGAGTGCCATCAAGGGACTGTGATCTAGGGCAGCCAGATGTACTTCCAGGTAGCAGCATTTTTTGGGCTCCAGATTTCTGCTTTAATGCTGGGAAAAATACTTCAAATTTAGACTTGTTCAGTTCATTGTATTGGTCTTAGAATTTTTGGGGCCTGTAACTGTTCTTATATAAGCTCCCGTTAAGTTAATTCATTCATTGAGAGCATTTATGTGGGGGTCCTTCAAAACATTTACTTATGCTCTTTCAAGACCAGCCTCAGGGAAAGACAGTTTTCGAGTGTTGAAATGTATATGTGGCATTTCAGGCAGATCACTCAACCACTGATATAAACATATTTATATCAAGTCATGATTTTTTTTTCTTGGTTTATTTATGATTGTCTGAATATTTAAAGGACAGACAAGCATTTTGCACCTGTTAGTTCTTATAAGGTGCTATATTTGCCACACTCTGGAATGCTGGCCACTTGGCTGAGCACTCACATTGTCTGTATTTAAGAATGACTGTTTTTTAAGGACTTTGAAGACCTTGTGTAGACAAAATTGAATAGTGCTGTTGATTGTTCGTAAATGCGTAATACTATTATGATCATCTTAATTTTTTGCCTAAAGTTGGTAACACCTTTGCCTGCCAGAACTTCAGCAGATGTTGCTATTCCACATGCTTTTCTTTCGCTTTCTTTGATGCTTTCTTAATCCTCATTTCTACCTATGATTTAAATAAAGGTAATAATAGTAATGCATACTTCTATTTACAGGGGAAAGAGAAATATTAACAGAAGGCAAACTGCTTCTACTCGCCTGTGAGAATAAATCACTCAAGGCCTATGGACTTCACAGCAGAAAGAAGGCAAGTCTCTTATGATGAAAACCATTGCTAGAATCGCTTTGAGTTATGAAAACATTAAATGCACATGTCATGACGTAACATACGATTGCAATCATGTGACAGGTGGTTGCCATCTGAAAGAGAGAGCTAAGGATGTGAATCAACATTGTTTCAACGTGGATTTCATTAGAGGGCAAATGATATTTTCTCTAAGTATGGATGCCTAGGATTTTGTGTAGCGATGTTTGCATGCAGTTTTATTCCCTCTGCTATCCTTGCTCACGGATTCAGTGGCATTTCATTGTTTGGTTTTGCAGGCAAGTCATCTGTCCTTTGTTTTTCTTTGTCCTATGGTGCCTAAAAAAGGACAGTTTCTAGGTTTGAATTGAACATTTCAGAGTAACAAGACCATTCCAAGTTGAGAGGCCAACAACTGAGAAGGCATGGTTCTGCTTAATACTAAATAGTTATTATAGTTCATTGGACATATTTTCAGCTGTTATCTTTCTGTTGAATTCTTCTCTAAAGAGCTTTTATTTCTTTTTGTTCAGGTGAATTTTTCATTTGACCTAAAACACTGCCGCTAGTTGCTGTAGATTTCATCTGCAGCTTCACATTTAACTTTTCATTCATATGTATCGTGTCTAGGTGTTTAGCATTGCCTGCCCAGAGGCCGTTAACTGCTGCACTTTTCTGTCGGATCACTTGGTCATATGTGGGACAGATGATTCACATGTCAACGTTATCGATACACGTAACACAAGGTAACGTGCAAATCTAATCCTATAGCATCTACATCATTCACTGAATTAATAAACAACTGGTTGCCTAGAATGCAGTGCTCCATAAACAGTGGCATGCAGTTTAAGAAATTAGCATTTGTGGAGATATGATGTACTATTGTACTGCTGAGAGCAAGCCTCCCAAGGAATTCTTTGAATGAGACTTAAATATTTTACACTTTTGGGCCGTATTGGCAAGTAGTTATTTTGTGGCAAATACATTTTTGATTTAGGGTGAGTCTATCCAACTTCAAGCACTATGCAAAAGTGTCATTGCTGAATCCAATGTGTAAAAACCAAAGCAATGGCAAACGTGTAGCAGTTTCAGCTTTTGTGCTTTCATTTGAGTAGAATTAGTTTAATAAACATAAACAGTGGCATGCAGTTTAAGAAATTAGCATTTGTGGAGATATGATGTACTATTGTACTGCTGAGAGCAAGCCTCCCAAGGAATTCTTTGAATGAGACTTAAATATTTTACACTTTTGGGCCGTATTGGCAAGTAGTTATTTTGTGGCAAATACATTTTTGATTTAGGGTGAGTCTATCCAACTTCAAGCACTATGCAAAAGTGTCATTGCTGAATCCAATGTGTAAAAACCAAAGCAATGGCAAACGTGTAGCAGTTTCAGCTTTTGTGCTTTCATTTGAGTAGAATTAGTTTAATGATTACAGTGCCACAAATATGCACTGTGAGCAGCTAATACAAGTATGATTGCTGTGTGGATTTCTGACAGTTCTGATGTTTTGTTGTTTTTAGTTCATTTCTAGCATCATTTCATGAAACTCGATCAGCCATTCTGTCGTTACTGCCATACAAGAGAGGCTGTTTCATTTCAACAGGTATGCCACTTACCAAGCACTCATTATGCTGTAGTATTTCATGTATGGAAACTCACAGCACCTCCTCCACAGTCTCCATCCAGTCACTTCACTCTGCTGATCATCTTGATCCTTTTGTTCCTTGGCAAGAACCACTTTGGCTGAACATTATGCTTTCACTATTGTAGGTTCTGCCTCATGGAATGACCTTCCACTTCTATCCACTCTAAGATTTTTCTTTGCTGCCTTGAGGCTTTCCTATTCTGTTGGGTTCCCTGCTGAATAGCTCACACCATACAAGATGCTTTACAGGTTTTAAAATACAACACCTTTGAAAACATTTCACAAAAGCAGTCGCTTGGCAGAAACCGCAGTTTCATTGTACAGGCACTGTGTAACTCCATAGTTACGATTGATATGATTAGGAATTAAGCAAAAGTCAGGTGTCATCTACCTGGTGTTTACCATTCATGATAAAAATGTGGCCACCCCAGACTCAAATATAGGGCTGCACCTTTCACAGTCCATCACTTCCACTTGAGTAATGAGTAACAATTTATCCCACACCGTGTGTTCTGGAATGCATACAGGTATTAAAAAGTTTTCAAACTGGTTTTGACGGACATTAGTTTTCTTATGTTTGTAAATTACATTCGTCAACAATTCAAGACTTGTTTTAGCAGAGGTAATGGATTGGACAGTGGAAGTTGCAGTGCTCTATTCCATTCAAGTCAATTCTATATGAATTGCAGCTTTAGCATATGCAGCTTTTTCCCAAGATTGAATTTATAAAGTGCCCTTTACAGTGCATTCTAATCAGAAGTGCTCTCAGTGGGAAGAACCCTTGAGAAAGGAGTTTCAAGACAATGGGTGCAAACAGTAGTTCGCAGATAAGATCTAAGCAACGAGTTGTAGCAGGAAGGTCATTCTTGAGCAAAGAGCCAATAGAGGCATGATGCTGGGCTGCGACAGTCCCAAGACAATGCCTCCATCTAAACATCTACCTGTGATTGACACAATGAAGCAAGATTGCTTAATTCCTCCTCTCAAGTAATAGCATTGAATTGTTTATGGTGATGCTGGTCAAGTACTGTCTCGTAAATGGATTGTTGGTACCTAGAGGTTATAATTAGATTTTTACTGGTGTTGTGTGCCCGACGTTACATTTACCCCAAAAACAAATTGAACCGTTGTAATTTAATGTTTGTGTTTTAGGTGATGGTTCCTGTTACTTTCTCGACGAGAACCTTACAAGTGGCCTCGAGCTCACTGGGTCCGATTGTGATCCATTGTACAAAGTGGTGACAGACGGGCGATCAATTTATACATGTTGCCGTGACGGTGCTATTCGAAGATACCATATGCAGGGCGTTTTGTAGTCGACTTTTAAGGACAGCTTTGTTTACAAGAGACACCTGTGCCATGTATGGCATCAGTTTTTCATATAAAAAATGTATAAAAGAACAAGTTTTTTGTTTGTCTGACCTTCTTACATCGTTAAGAATATTTAGAAAGTTCACATATATGAATTGTATCTATGCACTTCAAAAGAATATTCTGATGATGCAGAAGTGAAAACATTGTCATTTTCCAAATTTTTTTAACATCACTTGCTGGTCACAAACACCTACAAACCACAAATAACATAATGTTTAGAATATTTCAGAACAATGCCCTAAAAAATTCTGGAAGATCCTCCGTTTTTAAATGATTGAAAAACAAGATGTAATCCTGTTCTCCTTTTTGTACCATGTTTACACTTTGCAGACCCAATGCATGCAAACAAATAGGCTTCTCTACACCTTACAAAAGTAAATTAGCTAGTTACCATAGGCTACTATTTATCTTTGTTAAACATATATGCTAGCTAAAATTTGTTAATTGTTATAGTTTATGGTTGAGATCTGAATTTAATTCTAATGTAATCAAAGGCCCTCGGATTACTATAGGATACTACTACAGGGTGGCTCAAAAAAAAATGTACCACCCGATAAAATGCGATATCTTCGCAACCGGTTGAACTTTTTCTGCGAAAATTTCCCAATTTGTAGGGGGATGAATTTCCAACAATCCCCGAAAGTTTCATTTGAAACTTTTCATGTTTGCAAAAGTTACAGCCATTCAAACTTAAAATTTCGTTTTTTCAAATTTCCGCGGAAAATGAACGTCACTTGTAGATTTCCATGTCAAAGGATATCACTTTTCACTACGACCTCAGAATTCCGTTTTGCAGTTTATTGTAAGGTATGATGGGAGTATCCACTCCCTGCCTTAACACAAGATCAAATTCTTTTTGTGAAGTTCAGTATGGCCTTGTTGGTCGGGTCCTGCGGCAACTGACCCCACATTGGCAGCAAGACTTGCTTCAGCTGGCCAGTGTTTTCCAACTTGGGATGAAATGTCTTGCAGCGTTCCAGCATAGATCACCAGACGTGATTAAGCAAGAGGGCTAAGGTCTGGCGAATTTGTTAGTCATCTTTGCCAATGCATTTACTTCAGCTGATGGCAATAAGGTAGCGCCATCATAATCAACCTTGCCGTGCGAGCAATCAGGCGCACTTTCCAGCTGGAAAATAAAACCAGATGTTAAAGCATACCTGGTCTTCGATGAGTCTGGGCAAGAGAGTTCAAAGATGAGTTTGACATCCAACCTACTGAATAGGATTAAATGCAATCTTTTCTTGCAGATGTGACACACGCCAGCATATCTTATGCCGAAACCATAATGTGCTTTGCAAACCTGACCCTTTCGATTACCAAGCGAATTTCATGAAAATCGCGTTTTTTCAGTCAGACCAAACGATCACTTCCTGCCTTTCTTCCGACATCTGATCTTCGTTACATAAACACGTTTACAGATAGCTTTCAATGTGCTCAGGCTCCACTTTTCATTGGATAATTTGCTATGATTACGCGATGTCCCAGTCTCTGTTCACGCCACGTCCGAGCTCCCATTTTATCCTCCTCAGAAACTTTGCCCATAACGTTCAGTAATGGATTCACGAATTGAGACCTTAATCTATAAAATATTACCAAATACCAACAGTTTGTTTCATAAACAGCTTCTTTACAGCTCATAGTGAGGTCGTATGACATCATCATCAATTTGTGTGTTGTAATTTGCAAAAAATCTTAAGGAAATCACAAGTATTGGAGCATAATTCTCCGGATATTTGGAAAAATGGAATTAAAAGTTTGAACAGCTGTAACTTTGGCAAAAATGAAAAATTTCAATTGAAACTTTCAGGGATTGTTGGAAATTCATTCCCCTGCAAATTGGAAAAATTTCACAGAAAAATGTCAGTCGGTTGCGAAGTTATTGCATTTTATCGGGTGGTACATTTTTTTTTGAGCCACCCTGTATATTACTATACAGAGTTATAAGTAGGTTAATCTGGATGTCCTCATTAGATTTATTTTCCATATGTACATGTTGTCGAGACTCCCCTCCTCATATGCACATCCCTAAATCCAGTGACAACCCCCTCCTGCGTACGTAATAGGACTATACTTTACCTTACTTTTTTCGCATATATTCATTATACATGTAAACTTGCATTTGCAATGGTATACAGTACACACCTTGTTAAAAAAACTATCTTTGGGTACTGCAATCTGCTTAAACAGGTCATATTCGTAACTTTCGGGTTATAATTGAAACCAATCTCCAAAACCAATGTTATATATATGATATATATATATATATCATATATATATAAAATTAGCATTCTGCCAACTCATTTTTAGTAGGTTGTGAAGTTGACTACCTTGGCAGAGCCATGCAGCTTTAACGAAGCCGTCTTGCCTCTCTTTCCGATTCCAGCAGAGTCAAGATGTCTCCCTCTCGAACCGGGCCTTTCACGTTACGGATGATGGACCGACTTGTCTCGTCCAAAAACTCCACACGAACCTAAATCAACAACAGTTGCTTTGTATGTACATAACAAAAGAAGTATCTCTGTGATCTTATACTTCGCCCCCATTTCTGCCACCTTGCTGTGGCCTCTTAGGTCATCTAATCGGCTTGACCTCTGTTCCCTGCATCAGGACTGCTATGGCTCAATCCAAATCATTTTCCTGCATTGGTCCCTCCCTATGGAACGGACTCTCCTCCCCAATCAGTTCGCTCTGTCATCCTCTTTGGTAGTCTTTCCTCAATCTCTCATCTCAAAACCTGCCTTTTGCCTCCGAGGTTGCACGCACTGGGAGCGCTTCTGAAAGGCTTTTGCTGCGAGAAGTTCTTTATAAGATTCAGTTACAATCAGGGTTTAAAGTGGGTGAGAACGGCGTTCCCACTGCTCTCGAAAATCTTGGCTTGCGTTCCCACTGTTCATCATGAAGTAACTTTGAAACACATGCATTTCAATAAAATTCTTCAGAGTTCCCACTGCTCACATTCAGCGTTCCCACTGCTCACCCAAACCACTTTAACCACTGGATACAATACATTACAAAACAGGTTTGTAAGTAGGTATACTTTGCATTAAGTTATAAATATAAAACAGGTTATGCCCAATTGGCAGCATATCTAACTAGTAGCTTGTGTGCCTGGATGAAGTCAGTCAAGTTTAGTGAAATAATAAATATATACTGAATGCAAAAATATATAGTAGCTTGTGTGTGCCTGGTTGCAGTTGGTTAAGTTGAGTGAAACAGGGTGGAGATGATTTAAATCGGTTGATTTAAATCATTGATTTAAATCACGATTTAAATCGGTAATAAAAATCACGATTTAAATCGAATAGTGAAAATAAATTTCAATCAATGCTTTTGTGCCACACAACAGGTTTGTTTCGTTTCACTTAGGGGGGAAGGTTCAGTACGTCCTCGTCATCTCCCCTGGACAACAGGACCTGGTCCTGGCTAAATCTGAACCAGGGAAGAGGGAGAGACCTGATCAGTCGCCTTTCACACCAACTGATCATGAAACTCAAATATGGAAAGCTCTACTTACAACACTCGGGTTAGAGTCCCGATCATTTATGATGTCGGATTACTGCTTGGATCTGGCACTACAGGTGCTTGGTAAAGTTTGGAGCTCGAAGGAAATAGGAAAAGCCACAAAAGTTCAGATGTATGAGACATTGGTGCCGAGTGCATTGCTGTACAACTGGGAGACTTGGACACTGAGGGAAGCACAGAAGCAGCGGCTGAGGGTGTTTGAAATGGCGTGCCTAAGAAAGATAGAAGGTGTCACAAGAAGGGATAGAATAAGGAATACAGAGATATACAAAAGACTGAATATTCGGCATGATATAATACACAAAATCCAGAGCAAACGGCTACAACTTTGGCCATGTAACCAGAATGCGGGATGAGAGATATCCAAAGATTGCTGTCAACGGATATGTGCATGGAAAAAGGGAAGACCAAAGAAGAGATGGTTCGACTTGATACGAGAGGACTGTCTGGATATGGGTTGGTCCATACAAGAGGCTACACACAAAGCCCAAGAAAGAGAGAAGTGGAGATTTTCCATAGCTGGGCGGCTGTCACGTGCGAAAGCATCGTCAAAGCCATAAGTCATAAGTCATATATACCACTTCAAAGGTGTTAATTTGTATTGTATAACTGCAAAACTAAAGAAGGTATTAATTGTTACCAAATACCAAATATCAGTTACAATAATGCATAGTGGCTTGATACCCACATGGAGGCAGTAAATCCAAACTTAGAACTAGTTGAAAGAAATCGGATTTAAATTTTAAAAATCGGATTTTTTTAGTTAAAAAATCATGATTTTTATCCACCCTGTATTGTATAGCTGTAGAATTAAAGGTAACAACTGTTACCTAATGAAGCATGTGACTTCATACCAAAAAAGGCACTACATGCAAAATACGAACTATAAGAAAGAACTCCGATATAAATCAAAAAAATCCGATTTAAATCAAAAAAATCCGATTTAAATAAAAAAAATCCGAATTTTTGATTTTTATTAAAAAAATCACGATTTTTATCCACCCTGGAGTAAAATAATAAATATATAATATATACTGTTGGCAAATATATATATATATACTTTATAATGTATAATATAAATAAAAAGATGACTTAATTAATCATTTATAATTACTTGTCAAAGAAGACATCTCAACCTAGAAGTGACTAGCTATCGGATGCCTACAAGAAAATTGGAAATAATTCCGATTCTAAAGATCTTTATGTACAACCTTACTGCTGAACAAAGTATATTTCTAAGGTAGCTCATTCATATTTTATTGCAAAATTACCTGAGTACATTGGCCCTGTGAACCAGTACGACCAAGAATCTTGGTAACCTGTAAACACAAATTTATTATTTTTAAATCTTTAAACAAAAGCACTTTGTGAAACACAAGCTATCATGCACCATATGGGTAGCAATTAAGGATAAACATACAGCTAAGTGAAACCATGCATTTGACGCTAATTCCTTTATCATTAACACTTTTCAAATAAACAACAGTAAATGCATATAGCTGGCCGTGTTAATGGAATGTGTGAAGTATGAGTTCAGACAAGAAACATGCTTCAGAATTGTCATCGGGTCTAAACAAAAATTAGATACAGCGCTCGGTAGCGCATTTGATAACACACTGGCATTGAGAGCGAGTGGTACCGAGATCGCGCCCCGTAGGGCGGAGTTCTTTGTAGGCAGTTGACACCGTTTATTGGAGGCGTTCTGTTAGTAGTCAAGATTTCTGTTAAGATTGTTGCATAACTTGTACATGTACAGTGCAGTGCGTTTGATTACAGAACAAAATATTAATATTAATCTAGCACAAAAAGCCACACTTATAAGAATGGTACAGTACATTCACCAACTGTATTATCGTTCAACAGTTAAACTTTAACGTCTGCATACAGCCATTTAAAACATTGGCAAATAGTTTCACTCAAAGGAAATAATGCTACTTTAGATGCGTACCTTGGCGAGTTTAATTGGAACAGCCTTCGCGTCCATATTTGAACTTTACCGAAACTTTCGTCTGAACCTTCACGCCACGGGTAACGGAAAACCTAAAAAGAACGTTTCACAGCTTGTTCAAGATCTTGCAAACAACATGCGCCGTGGCGCCGTCTTGTGAAATAAATGTTTATATAGCGCTTTGCATAAATCACATTATTGCTATTGTACACTTTAGACCTAATGAAGACTCGTCGATCTCACGACATTCAGAATGTGGGCAGTCGGCTGTTCATTCATCCTCCAAACCCGGAACGAAGTTCTGTCTACGGAGGGATGGGATTTATTTGTCTTTGGCCACAGTACGCTGTGCTTTTGCTATGACCCCTTGACCTCATTTCATAATGCAATGCGCACTCGATCTGTAGGCCTACTTGAGCAATTAACACAAATATTGTATGCCAATAGCAACGAAGTTGGCCCTGTTAAAACTCAAAATAAAGTCCTCTATTTGGCCCTGGAGTGTTGGCCGCACAACACGGGCAGAATTAACTGCCAATTCGCACCCGGACCTCCTTATGGAATTCCCTTCCATCCACTCTGAAGAGCACTCTAATTTCTCTCTCTTCTTAAGACTTTTTCTCTATGGGTTATCAACTCCGCCGCTGATTGCACTCTGCCTGTTGCGTCACAAGCCTGGATAGAGGAGGAAGCGACACTAATAATCTTTGAAATCAGTGGGGGCTAGGCAGGCTAAACCCCCAAACGGTCATCAGGTTTTTTGGACAGTGAAAATGAAATATTTTCATGAGATTTCGACTAAGCCCCCCCCAAAAAAGTCATCAGGTTTTTTGGGACAGAGAAAGAAAATTTTGACCAAACGACTAAAAAAAGTCGTCAGCTTTTTTGGACTGGAAAAATGAAATATTTATTTAGACCAAATGACTAAAAAAGGTCATCAGAAATTTAGGTGAATGAAAATGGAAAATTTCCTCCGTGATTCGTCTCTATCAACTTCTGGACCAAGTCTGTCCATGGGCTTCATCCCCCAAAACTGAAATCCTGGTGCCACCACTGTTTGAAATGGCAGTGTTGTTAAACAGCAACATGCAGTCTAGGCCTTATCACACTGGGTGTGCTACTGAATGTGGCAGTGAGTGGCACTATATATATATATATATAATTATATATATATATATATAATTATATTACTAATTGCTTTACATCATTGGTGTTTTAATATTGCACTAGATGTGAATCAACAGCACATGTACATTGTACAGTATAACTGGATGCAAACAATCATTAAATTGATCAGACCATATGTAACTGGGTGAAAATATCTTGTTCTCGCACTCAGAATAACCACGAAAAATATTATTAATAGCATTGTCCAGCGGAAGACATACTTCCTCAATGCCACTACATAAAGTGCTAACAGTCTCTTCCCTTGAAAATTGCTCACAGGAAAAGAATTCATGAAAAACTAATGAACAGTTGAGTTCCTTCAAAGCCAATGACACAACCTGTGCAAAAAAATGAAAGGCAAGGAAAAGTGACCGTCAACAGTCTCTGTAAGCCACATGATGCTCATGCATATGCCACATGATGCTCATGTATTTATAAGCCATTGTCGTGTGCTTGACTTTCGAGCTGTACTTCAGAAGTTTGCAGATAGCTACTATATGATATATACTTGAACATTATGAACACCAAGGTCTTACTAAATATTGGTAATCGCTGTGATCTCATATGACATCTGCCTGTTGATGTCAGAACTCTCTCTTTGTCCACTATGCTCATATGACAGACATAATCTCATTGTTCTGCATGCAAGGACTGCTTTGATCAATATTCAAATTATTGCCTTCATTGGTCCCTCACTTTGGAATCAGCTATTTTCGCCATTAACTGCTACCCAAAGCACATCTATTCGCTGTCTCAAAACTACTTTCTTTTCTCAGGGTCTTTGCCACTGGGAGGGCCTCTGATTGGTGCGCACTAGAAGAGGCGCTTTATAAATTTAAATTTATAGATACAATATAATTTAATTGGTAATCACGTTGCACAATCTGGTTTTACATAAGTTTCTGAAGACTTCGCTGTATCTCAGTAATTATTCTTCTATTCACAATCTGTTGTCAGATCTAAAGTACATAATATCCACAGTATCTGTATGATTATCGATCTCAAGTTCTTCTAAAATCAAGAGCTGGAATCGCTAATGATGGCGTCAACATCGTCAAAACTGTCTTCTGTTGAAACCGGAAACTAGAACGAAAAGACACACAATGCATAGTTTGCTACAACACCAGTCATTATCATTATCAGTTGTTTTTGTGATGCATTGTGGAAAGGCATGGCTCGAGATGGTGAAGCATTTCAATCTATGGTCTTTGAATAATGACCCCATGAGTGGGAAAATATACAATATTCATTCATTAAGAGAACTTGTATAGCGCCTCTTCAAGGTACCACTCAGAGGTGCTCCCAACCTCAGCACGGCCACATAAAACGGTCTTAAGATGAGAGAGGAATGCCTGAGAAGGACTTTTAGACAAGGAGTAGTTCTGTTCATGGTTCATATATTTATTCATACAAGTTTTTACCTAGCACCTCTTCAAGGAAACTACTCAGAGGCGATCCCGACTCCAGTATGGCTCAAACGGGCAGTTTCAGGTGCTAATAGAATGAGTGGAGAGCGACCTATGGAACAGGCACAGCTCAAGAGGGAGGCCATTCCATACAGGTAATGCATGGCTTTGCAGCTTAATGGAAAACAGTTCATTAGTGAATGGAAAATTAAATAACTATCAACATCAGTTAACAAAACTGGTTTTAAAAAAAAAATCATAAGTAGCATTCTTTCAACAAAATCTGATTTAAGGTGTATGATCAATAATGAATATTGATTATGAATATAAAAATATTTAAGACGAGAGTGTACTAAAAGTGACTGGGGGAAAACGCAGCTCACTGTTAAAGTGTAAACCACACTTTTAAACATATCCAGATATGCAAGCGAAAAATATAATTTAAGCATGACTACCGTAATTAAGTAGGCTACTACTAGTGTATAATGTTAGCAAAACCTCCATTCCCTGACGTACCAGTTGCACGTCATGACCTGTGGCTGCGTAGTCAAAGGGTGTTGTATACGTGACCGGTCGATCGGAGGCACACATTTCACATCCTGGTCGAGTTGGTAGGTTTACGTAAGTGCACTGCGGGCATGACCATCCAATCTGTAATGAATGAAAATGACATGTGGACCATCAGTATAAGGCTATAAGCGTTATGCAATATGTATAAATGAAAGATCACTCAAGTACATGAATTGGGTAAATAAATGTTGCAGAAGCCTTGCAGGACATTTACAAATGTCATAAAATAATAGAGTTAAAATAACAAGAAAAGAAGTGTTGTCATACTATAAGTTGAAAGTCTTGCTCTCTCTCATGTATGCAAATGCAACACCGTAGCAATATAACATCTTTATGGAAAGAAAAATTCTTGAAGGAATCAGGCAATTTCTTTCACTATCACCGTTCAAGAAAGCAATAAACTATAATTTGGTTGGTGATAGTGATAAATCGTCCTGATGTATCCAAGTTTATATGCCTGTTTAATTATACCTTTCACTGTTCTGTACTATGAAATATAACTATTTATCAGACGTACAGTTTTTTCTACGTATTAACTTTCATTTTCTTCTTATTTTGTTAAGAATCAGAACCGTACAATTTAGTAAAGATTTTGCTAAATAGTCTCATATTTAGCAAGTATTTCTTGGCCGTTGCATCTCTGTTGTTTACAACATGTCCCTATTTAACAGGATTAATGATCCCTTTAGGCCAATGATCTTTGCGACCTTCTCTTATTGCCAATGCAATTAGCAAGTAATAAACTGTAAAAGTGGTTGGTTTGGAAAACAACAAATTGATTGATTGCACATTTCTAGATCAAATAAATGAACGAGTATTGATTAATTGATTCAATTCACACTATTTTCTGCTAGATACGTCATTTAAATGCCAAGATATAGACATTTTGAAGTTTGCTTTAATTAAGTATATTTGAAATTATGTGTCCACTTGCAAGGGGCCACAAGAAATCTGACACATAGGATGTGAACCCGACATAGCCGGCGAGTACCAGCCAAAGCACGCTATCCAAAGGCCGGGCTAGCAACGTAAATCGAGTGAGAACTATATAAATAGGGTAGACATAACTTGTACAAAAGACGGGTATCAACATCTAGTTAATAATAAGAAAATGTCTGTTCCATTCACTTCCATTACAATCAGTTTACCTTTTCAGGGCTTGATGATAACAAAGGAACAGCCTGAATGGTTTGTGGCTGGATGACTCTCGTCTGAGGCAGAATCGAAATAGGCGGAGTAAATGAAGATGGCGTCATGGTGGTAAATGAAGGAACAACGGACATTGAAGTCACAGTCAGTTCGTGCTGTTGAGGTGACTGCAGAACTGCTGCATCGAGAACTGAAGCTGGTCCACTCACAGCATCATGTATTCGAAGACCTACAAAGAAAGCCAACATCTAATTACACTGTCTTTAATTTAAATGTGCAGCAAAAATGCTTTGAAATAACTCTAAAATCCGAATATAGGCCAAAATGCTATTTCAACCAGGGCTTTTCTTTAGTTTGCAGTTCTACACAAAACTTTAGGACCGCTCTAAATTAATTTGTTGTAAAAGCTTCTCTGGTAGTCAAAATTTGTTTTAAATCTTCATTTTTCAACCGATTTCGATAAATTTACCATGGAGGATAGTATACTAGGGATAGACTAGGTTGTGATGTTTTATAAATTCCTTAAAAGAAGCGCTGAATTTTCAACACTTTACTTTACATCATATCAATAAACAATACGAAATGATGTATACCTTGAACTCGTGAATCTGTTGGTGTGATTAAGTAAAGGAACATAACAGCTCCACTGAAGTTGACTCCGTACTCTGCCAATGTCTCTCCATCGTGAGACAATCGCCTTCCAGCGATCCACTTCTGAAGTTCGGGCAGATAGCCATGCTTCTGATACATCTACAGCCATCATAATATTATTTAAAACTACATGAATCAATTAAAGTTCTCTTATTTAGACTTTCACTCATTGTCTCAATGTGCTGTAATGACTATTACTACCATGGTTGTGTTCGATGAACAGCATACAAATTGATGGTGCACCGGAGTCAGTCTGAGGCAGAAAATGATAAACAATTTTTTAACTGAACAACATAAGCAATTGAGCAGAAACATTACTTAATCACACCAACAGATTCACAAGGTAAAGGTATGTAGCATAAATTTCTTATTGTTATTGATGTGATGTAAAGTAAATAGTTTAAAATTCAGGGCTTCTTTTAAGGAATTTAATGAAGACACAAGACGATTGCTGTAAATCCAAAATCTTGCTCGACTGGATCAAGATTTAAAACTATTTGAAGTGTTTAAGGCTTGCACAGGCTTCAAAGCGGGGCAAAGATTTCACTTACCACAAAATTTGAAGATTGACACAGATTTACAGAGTTGCTACAGATCTTAACACCAGCCACTAACTATACTGATGCTGGTCATACACTAACTAAAAAATGTAAGACTTACAGAATATGTCCAAAAGACTCACCACTAATTTCAGCGTTTCAACAGTCATCGTTGGTCTAAGTTTCATCATGATGTGGTTTTCAGTTGACGCCAAGTCCTTGTTACAAATGTGTATTCTGACGCTGTGAAAAAAGACATTTCTTCAGTCATAAGCAAAATTCTTCATTACTTTAAAGCCAGCAGCACATAATTATTTTCCACCTTGATAATAATGGCACTGAATGGTCCAAAGTCTCAAGCCATCAAACTTGGTGTATGACTGTTGCCAGGGCCATCGAGAATTGGGTGGGGAGCAAATGCCCTGGGCCAGATGACTCTTAGAGGCCTGGGCAACGTAGTTATATTTATGTCTTTTTAAATATTAATCTACAGATAGTTAACTACAATCAGTTTAAACTTCAAATTATAGCAGCAAAATAAAACTATATATTGCATATATAAATATAAAATTGCAGGTCGTTTCGGCACCGTTATTATTTCAATTTTATTCAAAACAATTATTTTCTCATAAAGTCTCAAAAATTTAGGGGAGCTGTGACTACTCTGCATAGGGCGCAGAATTTCTCTTCTCAGCAGACACTTGGAGATTTTCTGCATGCCAAATTTAAACAAAAGCACTCTTACCGCCAATAACACCTAGCATAGAGTGCGCAAGTAACTTTGACAAAGCTGCTAAATATGGATAAAAGCCAAATAGCTGCTGTAACAACCACTGTTAATACTTTTTTTGTCTTTTGCTGTATGCTCTTTGCATACTACTTATGAATCCTCATTTTCAGGGTCTTTCAAAACTGAACAAATGAAGAGAGGCAACAACTAATGCACCGGTATTAGTATTACACAAACTCACTGATAGGAGAGTGACCGGAATGTTACCATACCTTATCTCCTGTTCGCATGCCTTAATCACAGAGTTCCTAAACTTATGATATTGCATATTACTAATTTAGGAATATAATAAAAAATGTCTACATTTATTTCATGTATTTATTTCTCACATTTGCTATAACACCCCTTCACGTTCTCTACTCAGAGACCCTCCTACAGCACGGACAATGCATCAGAGTTTTACACCGAAGCGCACGTGCAATTGCGAGTGAAGGACTTGCTCAAGGTCCTTATGCGGCGGCTTGAGGTGGATTCGAACCTGGAACCCTCCAGCTCCAAGGCATCTAACCCACCAGTACACCATCGCACCCCACAACATACTTTACCTTATCTGCCGCCCCACACTGCCTTAAGCTTTCTCCAGTATTCCACATTAACAGAAGTACAACAGGAATGTTACCATACCTTATCTCCTGGTCTGTTGTCCTAATCTCAGAGTTCTTTTCTCGACTTGCACGGAATGACAGTCGCATGCTGGCAAGCGACTTTGCCAACTCCATGGCAATCTGTACATTGCCAGAATGAATTGCCATCTGGAGCTCCTCTACCAATTCAACCGCTATCTGCTCTATTGATGGGCTACCATAAATGGCAGAATTTGGTCGACTGGCAGAAGGCAAGTTGGGTACATTTAGTACGTCAACATTCTGGTACAGAAAACTGTCCGGATTGGCTTCTGCATGTGTCATCATCTAAAACAGTTAATTAAAAACCAAATGCACTCAAACATACAAAAATGTACGCATTTGTCTGAAGAAGTAAGTACAACTGCACTGCTTTTCAAACCATAGCATTATATACTTCCAATTATACACTGAGTCAATATCTGCAAGTCACATATTGAGTCATATATTGAGTCACATATTGAGTCATATATTGCCAATGATGCACAAAGCATTCATACATGGGTCTCCTTAGGCCCTAATTACTCTCAGTTGACCATATTCACTCCATCTCAAATTTTTCCTGGATGAAATCAAACCCTCTCTCTCTCTTTGGCTCAAAAACCCAGTTAATTTGGTATGGCATCTTGCAACAGGCTCTTAAGAATGATTTTATTCTCCTCTCAGATATATATTTCCCCACTACTCCCTTCCCTCATCTTTATGTGATCCTGGTATTACCCTATATAGTTCCCTTTCTTTTAAAAGACCACATCTCAAACAGTAAACATTCTTCATGTTTTCATTTAAGGCGTCTCAGGGCTGTTCAGCATTCTGTTTCCTGAACTGTTTTTACCGCCCTGGTTCATGCTTTCATATGCTAGGGAGGACTGCGTTCATTGCTGAAATTCCCTTCACATTGGTCTGCCCAAGGTTCGTTTTTCACTTTTACAATCGGTCCTAAATGCTGTCGTCAGATTAATAGCACACCCACCATGCTACTCTCATAGTTCTACCTTCACGTTTGAACAACTGCATGGGTTTACTCTAAACGCACGCATTCCATTAAAAATTCTCGTCTTGGTCTCCAAAACAAAACAAGTTCTTGCCCTGAAATATCTAGCCGATGTAATACTCTGGCCTTTTTCAGCTTCCTAAAATCGTCCACTTCACTCTTCAAACAGATTTGGTCTTCTAGTAACTCATATTAGAATGTTCAGCTATGGCTAAGGCCAATATGAGTTGGTCCCTCTCTTTCGCTGTCCCCATCTACTCGATCTCAAACTCTAGATCCTCCTCCTTTGCTTTTTCTCAAAACCTATCTCCTCTCTTGTGGCCTTGCGCACTGGGAGCGCCTCTGAACAGTTCATCATATTAAAGGCGCTTTAATAATGTTTGAATACAATACAAAACAAATCGCTATAACTATATATGCTTCAAGGCCTGTCCTTGTGGCCTTCCCCATTGACAATGTGATTTGCAATTTACAAACTGTAAAATGATTTGTTGTTTACACAAAATAAATGATTGATTGATCTGAGATGGTGTTTCTTCCTCTCGCTTGTCTAAAATAATGTAGTCAGCCTAGAATCTATAGCTGAAGGACTAGTGCAGAGAAATACAAAATAATAATAACGCAATCATCCTCGCAGAGTTCCACCAACGTATCCGCCTGCCATTGTCGCCGAGTGTGCTCTATAGTCTATAGTAATAGTTACGAAAGTGTCATACAACGTTAACAAGTAATAACCTGCTGAAATTACCAACAATATGCAATTTAATGCCTAGCTAACTTCAAACTCGTTTCAAACAAAACAAAATTAGAGTCATTGAAGCGCGAGTAGTAGGCCTAAAATCCCCTAATCAACATACACATGCCACCATCGATATTTATATTAGAGCTCGATGATACCACCAAAGACTTTAAATGCTACTCATGGTTGCGCGAAAAATTAGTTAGATAAATACAATGCAACTGAAATTTTATATCGCCCTTCTTACGAAGTTCAGAAGTGCACACACAAATCGACTGCACAGCTACAATTGAAGAACTTGCTTAAGTTCCCTGCACAGACACAGTAGCGCCCTGGGCCGACCATCGAAACCACATTCTTTACGTTACCAGCCACTCTGACCAATCGGGCACTGTGCCTCGTAGATATAGGGCCGGATATAGACTTTCTCGTAATTTCGCCTTACGTTGAAAATTTCGGAGATTTACATCATATTACATTGCAACAATCAGTCGCTTTATGACGCCCAGAGTCATCCGTTCATTTTCGTCATCGAGTGTGGAAATCTACACTACCATCTGTAGTCATTGCTAGCAGGTGCGTGCGACGCTGTTGGTTGTGGCCACAATAAATGCGTGTTGCGAAGGTATTGTGAA
The DNA here is from genome assembly GCA_949752735.1 of Lumbricus terrestris. Taxonomy (NCBI): domain Eukaryota; kingdom Metazoa; phylum Annelida; class Clitellata; order Crassiclitellata; family Lumbricidae; genus Lumbricus; species Lumbricus terrestris. Next base: position 33,561,573 of record OX457037.1, on the reverse strand, counting down.
CTGAGTGTAGGTGATTATTTAGCGAAAGCGACTTAGTGGGAAAATAGAAGTAAAACCACTTATTTCGCTGGGTATTATGCTGTTCGTGCTGTTCGTATTTCTTAACAGATAATATTCAATTCCTGCGATTTGTCTTTTGTTTGGAAGTTTACTTTGAACATTTAAAAACTTTTATACAAGTCGGATGGATATTCATGTTGACACTGCACTCGACAAAGCCGCTTAATGCTATCAGCATTACCGGTGATATAGTACTTGTCTAGTATTGAAATCGCCTTACAGTAAGTGCTAATATATCTAGTTTCTAGAACTAATTTACCGCAAGATTTAAATAGATGTTGGTTAATTAGATGTTTTCATTTTGGTATATGACTTTATCGTTGTAAGATGTGCTTACGGGTAGTTCAAAACGGAGTTATAGCATATGCAACTGTTAGCTGTCTATTTGAAGTTGACCTATAACTAGCAGATGTCTGATATGTCAGACGTCTGGTAATTGTGTTCCCAAGCCTAAAACTAAACATTCCAGGTCACTCGGTGTAGCAATCAGGACTTTTTAAACGTGCAGTTGTACACAAAATGTGCAGTTATAAACGGGTTTGTGCAGTTGTAGAAGCACTTCTGTACAGTTAAAACTAGCAAAAAAGGTCGTTGTCCTCCGATTGGAAGTAATTTACCATGGAGGATGGGAAAGAAAAGAATGGTTTGTGCAGTTCTAAAAATTCCTTAAAACAGCCCTGGTAGCAATATATATAGTAGCAATATATATAGTAGCAATATATATAGTAGCAATATATATATATATATATATATATATATATATATGTATATACACGTTTTAATGAGAAAAGACAATCTGACAATAACGCAGAAATGTTAACATAAGAGATAATGAATAATTAAAGTTAAAAGTTCAATTAGTTAGTCTTTAAGTAAGGTAGTAGATATTTTTATATAATGATCGTGGTATGGTATAAATTGAGACTTGTCCTTTAGTGGGAGAGTATAGTTGTGTGCTCTAGGTCTTAGTTGGTGAGAGGAGGGGGGTCGGAGAGGAGGTAGGAGTTGGTGAAGTTGTGTAGAAGCAGCGCTAGCATACTTTCAATTGATCCTTCTCTTTGGAATATGATGTCCCATCCTGGCCATTCACTCGATCTCAAATTGTAGCTGGTATTAAATTCCCCTTTTTTTCCTCATTTTTATTTTCTCAAAACCTATTTCTTGTCTCATGACCTTATGCATTGGGAGCACTCTGAATGTTTCATAGGGAAAGGTGCTTCATAAATGTTTTAATATGTTCCAATATCTAGAGCAGAGCAATGACGCACATTTGCTAAGTATTCAGCCCACAAGAAATTCATTGTACACAGACAGACATTCATGCAGTACATTAAAGTGAACACTTTCAAGTTCTTAAACCCGATGGAACATGAACCATCAGGGACGCTCTTGATGAGTTTTTCTCGAAGTCATGCTGTACACTCTTGCTAGATTTTAGTTTTGAGTTGATGTTTGCATGCAACCAAATGATCCTTGACTTCATAGCAACAAAACCGAGTATCTATAGGGACTTGTAAGGAAGGTGACAATTTACTCTGTGCTTTTATGTACAGAGAAAATTATTAGTTGCTCTCATCTTAAAGTAAATTAATAACACACGATGATCTCTAAACTCAGGAAGGGTTTTATTTTCCTTAGTGTTTAAAGTGTGGAAAAAGAAGTGCCTGGATGCCCCTTACCTTCCCAGGCTGTGCTGGTCTAAAAAGTAGGAGGGCGGTGTTCAGATTTTAAAATGAGTGCCTGGACGCCATCGATGACCGTAGAGTCACAGTTTTAACCCTGGTTTTCCTTAGTTCTAAGTGTTTGTTTTTTGCACATGAACACAAAGCTTCAACCGTGTGTATATGTGTGGGGCTTGTGCGCTTGTTATAGTGCCCCTTCAAGATTATTACTCATAAGCGCTTCTGACTACAGTGCGGACACTGAATTGGATCGCATAAATTTATGAGCAATTGCCAGTGAAGGACTTGCCCAGGGTCTCTAGGAGGCGACTTGGGGTGGATTCGAACCTGCAACTCCCCCGGCTGCAAGGCAATGAACATACCCACTACACCAACACGCCCCACATGACAACTAAGTCACATTTTAAATTCAGTTTTAAACCTGCATTTGTATTAATCAGGATGTTTCATTTGATTTAATCGACAGGTCAAAGAGAAAGATGGAGAAGGATTCGAACGAACTTGGAATTCTATTCCAGCAGATTGTTTCTGACATCAAGGTGAGCCCTTCAATTGGCAAAGCATTTATTTGGTGAAGACATGCAAACACCGTGCAGATTTGAATCGGAGGTGGTTTATCTTTTGTCGGCATGGTCAAGTGTTTAGTTTCATAAGTGTCTCTTTCGAGGGGCTAGAGTTCATTTGTGGAGTCACTGCCCTATGAACCAAACTAAATGGGTCCTGATAGGATCAGTGGTTTGAGAGTGAGTCAAATTAAACACTTGTATTGTTGAAGTGTTTTCATGATGTTCTACGATACAAAAGTTTAACGATTCAAAAGATAAAATGGAAAACTACCTTCTATTTAAAAATATAAACAGTCAACAGAGTAGGTAATTTCTATGCTTTGTTAGTTTAAAATGGTCAAACATTTTCGCTTGATACTAAGTTCGATGTTTCTGACCAAACTGTCGGGGTTACTGGAGTCTACCAGTTGTCAAGTCTACAAGTATAAGTATGCAGGGATTTTGAAGACTTCGTGTTCCTACTAAGGCAGTATAGGCAAAGACTTGTTGTGGTATCATTATGTGATGGTCATATGCAATAAATTCATCATTTAATATTTGATTGTTTTTGGTAATTGGTATGCATAATTCTACTTAAGTCGTAGAAAAGTTGTGCAAACATAAAAGAAATGATGCAAATTCAGGAACTTTTCCTTAGTTACTTTTTACATTGCTTGAAGATATTAAATTGTAAACAATGCATAAAACATCACCATCATCTTCATTTTATTTTGACTATGCAATTCCGTTAAAGATTTATAAACACAGGTCATGCACAATGTCATACGTCGCTGCGTACGTAGTCTAGAATTAATGCATTTGCATTCAAGATGTTGCAGGAAGATAGCATCGGTTGTTTCGTTGAAGTGTTTTGAAAAATATGTGCAAACAGTTTTGCTGACATATTTTGGTTAATAGTGAAGAATGATTGAGCCAACAGAAACTGTAGTGACAGCGTCAGCATGACCTCTCCATAAAGCAGCAGGCTGTTTGTTTGATATATGTAGTTGATTGACCTGACAGAAGTTGGGCTCTTTTGAAACATGCTGATTTGGTACGCAGTTTTCTTCTCTGCTTATGTACCTGTTTTGCACTCTATAGTGCTAGGGTCGTCAGGTATTTCTGAGTATCTTGAAGGAACCTTGTATCAAGTTCAGAGTGATAGATTTACGTGTATATCTGGCCATCCATGTATGGTCAAAATTTGCCATTTGCTGAAAAACAATGATTTTGGTCATGCACAATAATGAAGGCCGTTCTTTGTTCTTGGTCTTATCACTACTCGAAGAGCTCAATCCTTTTTTGTTGAGCTTTAAATTTTGGCACTCACTCCCCGTATCTCTTCATTTTACTGAGGCTCTTTTGCCGCTTCAAGTCTCAACTGAAGACTTAACTATTTGGTTGTTTTGTCATTTGCTGCTTCTGTCTCATTGATCTGAATTTCTAGTTTCGATACAGCTGCAGCTTGATTTTGTTGTGTGAATTTCGTTTAACTGTGTTGTGTAACCACTAACCACATGGCTTTATATACATCAATTGAATGCATTCAAAAGTTTACTTTATTTTGAAGATGTTGTTTGAGTACCGGTAGACTAATTTTGACTGAGGGTATTAGATACATGTAATAGAACTCTTCTTGCAATCTGTATGCAGAGCCATGCGCCAATTGATTGTCTGGTAATATGCAGCATAGAATAGAGAAGCATGCTTTTGTATATGGTACTATGTAGCATAGAATAGAGAAGCATAGTTTTGTATGTGGTACTATGCAGCATAGAATTACAGAGAAGCATAGTTTTGTGTTATTTAAAACATTTGGAATGAAGGCTGAATTAAAGCAAGTATTTAATCACATAAGATCAGAATATTTTTTATTTTTCCAATTGCTATCTGCATTTTGGTGTAAAGACATGGTAATAGATATTATATAATTCGTAGAATTTAAAAGGCAGTCCAGTTTAAAATAAAACACATCATGCCTAATTGTAGCCACCTATTATTAGCATATGCTCATTTTAGCAGGTATCAAACATGTACTGCATTTAAATAGCCAGTTCAAAGAGAAACCAATTCTTTTAAATGTAAAATATATTGATTACTATTAAAGAAACAATACAATTATGCAGTGTCTCCTATTTACCTATTGGCGTTGATTGATTACTAGATTTATTATGTTTCTTAGCTTCACTTGAGTGTAGAATTCTTTCTAGTTCATCGTCCGCCAATTCTGTAAATCGTCGTAGTTCCGATCCTTGTATTTCGACAACCAAGTGTCTCGAATATGCAGTTGAATAATATATACCGAAGATATTTCGTAGTCCAGGCCGAACAACGAAATTCCAAGGAGTATATTTTGTATTCACAAATGCCAGTATTCTTACTCGAATGGATGAAATGTGTCACAATTCCAGCGTGCACATTAACGTCCAGATCAACCGTGTGATCATAAATGTTTGAATCAACCGTGTGATTATCTCCAGCGACTCTCTCCAATGTTCGTAGAATTCAAAATCCTCGAGCTAACTCTTCACCCACGAATGACGATAGTTCTCCAAGTTCTAGAATTTACCTCGATCGCAAAAACTATCTCGAAAACTGAACGTCCGTTGGCCACCCTTCTTCTCAACGTCGAAGGTGCCACATACCAATCATTCTGCCGCTAATTTCACTTAAGAGTTCATTTGCCGCAACAAAATGACCCTTCGCCATTAGCTCCAACTGCAGAAATCGATCTTTCAACCGTTTCTGTCGATGACGTGTGTTTAATCAGTTAGACTGCGTTTTAATTGGCTTACGCGTCGTTACGTTGTTTTTGTTGCTATAATCTCCAATAGCGACCAACGCCTACCAGTCTCGCTGCACTTCTTTAGCGCTTCTGTGGTTTCGTTTGCTGATCGTATTACTAAATATTAATTCTTCTAATAACGCCAATTATTAACTAATTAAATCAACGCCACTACATTGTCTGACTTAACTTCTACCTACAATTAACACTTAATACTAGACAAGTTAGATTGATAGATAATAGCGATTTAATACGCTACAAATACCCCTCCTTCAAAAGTCTGTAATCAGGCTTTACAATCTCACCTAATTATCTATCAACTAAATTTCTATCAAATTCTTATTCTATCTTACATAACAATACAACATTACTGAACTATTTCTTACCTACATTATTATAATACATTACTGATATATTTAAGTACTACGTAATTCCTCTACTCAAATAATCAGACATAACATTATTGCTCCCCTTGATATAGCGTATCGTAAAGCAATAATTTTGCAGTGCTAGACTCCACCTCATGACTCTCGCATTCTTCATTCTTCCTTCCTTCATGTACTGTAGTCCGCAGTGGTCCGTCTCAATCACAAACTGCTTTCCACACAAGTACCTGTCAAACCGACTAATTCCCCACATTATCGCTAGACACTCTCTCTCCTCAACTGAATATCTCGTCTCTCTCTCCAATAGTTTCCTACTCACATATGCAATCGGGTGGTTTATCCCTTCATACTGCTGTATCAGGACACAACCTATTCCTCTTCCCGAAGCATCCGTTTGAATCACGAATTCCTTCTCCAAGTTTGGTAACTTTAGTATTGGTGTCTTAGCAAGTGCTGCTTTCAGCTTACTAAAACTCTCATCTAATTCCTCGTTCCAATCAACATTGTTAGCTGCTGACTTCTTAGTCAAGTCACTTAATGGTGCCATCAGTTCAGCACAATGCGGAATAAACTTTCTGTAATAGTTTATTGCTCCCAAAAAGCTTCTTATTTGTTTCTTCGTTTTCGGTTGTGGCATCTCCACAATCTTATCTATCGATTCTCCTTTAGGACTAATGTCGTCGTTGTTTAACGTATGACCCAAGAAATCTATGCGTCCATAGCCTAGTGAACATTTCTTTGGTTTCAAAGTCAGGTGAGCATCTCTCACTCTTTGAAAAAATTCTCGTAAAATCTTCATATGTTTAGTCCATCCTTCTGTATGAGCTAGTATGTCGTCAACATAACTCTCCAGATTCTCGGTTCCATGCAAAATCTTCCTTATCAGTCTATTATAGCTTGAAGCACTGTTTACCAATCCAAATGGTAATACATTAAACTTATACAACCCACTTGCACAAATGAAAGTTGTATAGTCTTTTGATTCTTCGCTCATTGGAATTTGCCAATATCCTTTGCAAAAATCAAACTTGCTATATATTTTGCTGCCACTCAGTTTATTGAAGATATCCTCGTTTGACATCATCGGTTCTGGATCAAAAACTGTCACTTTATTCAATTGTTTATAGTTGCAACAAAGTCTATTGCTTCCATCAGCCTTCTTGACAACAACAAGCGGTGCTGCGTATGCTGCTTCTGATCTTTCTATTATCCCATTCTCTAACATTATCTCAATTTCCTTATCAATTTCTGACTGTAGATGATACGGTGTTGGATACGCTTTCATCCTAACAGGTTCATCACTCGTAAGATGAATCTCGTGTTTCACCATGTCAGTTCTTCCTGGTTTATCTGTAAATATGTCTTGATATTCTCTCAGTAATTTCTCTAATTCACCTCTCTGTTCATCTTCTAATTGTGGATTAATATCAACATCCTTGTACGTCTCAGTTTGCTTACTGACATACAAGTTCAATATCTCCTCCTCTTCATCCTCACCTTCTCTACCATCATGTACAATAGCCGACACATATGCTATTGTCTCAGAACCTGACAATTCTTCATCACTCCTCTCGTAATATCTCTTTAGTATGTTGATGTGGTATGTTTTCAGTTTTCCACCATCAACCTCAACTTTATAATCGTAATCTCCGATTTTCCCTCTGACAACAAATGGTCCTTGCCATTTCACAAGCATCTTATTATTACAACTCGGCAGTAACAATAGGACTTTATCACCTATCTCCAGTTTTCTATATCGTGCCTTTTTATCGTAATACTTCTTGTTCTTCGCATTAGCTTTGTGAATTGCTTTCTGCGCCATGTTACACGTTTCCTCTATACGTTCTCGTAGATCTGTCATATATGTGTACACATCCTTCACCTCGTCTTCCACTTTTTCGTTTGTCCACAGTTCCTTCAATATCTGTACTGGACCTCTACAAGATCTTCCGAAGATTAATTCGAAAGGTGTGTATCCGTGACTCTCGTGTACAGTATCTCGTAATGCGAAAAGTAGTGGTGCCAAGTACCTGTCCCACTCTTTTACTTGTTCACCTATCAATTTTCTCAGTGTTGTCTTAATCGTTCCATTAAGACGTTCTACACAACCATTTCCCATCGCGTGGTATGGACTTGTCATCGTATGCTTGATTAACAACATTTTGTTTACTTCGGCCATTAGTTCTGACGTAAACTGGCTTCCTCTATCCGTATGAATTCTTTGTGGTACGCCCATCCGACAGTAAAAGTTAAACAAGGCTTCCGCCACTTCCTCGGTACTTATACCTTTCAATGGTATCGCTTCAGGATATCTGGTGCTTAAGTCGATAATCGTTAGTACATAACGATATCCTCTCATAGACATTGGCTCTATGGCTCCTATGATGTCTACACAGACATGCTTAAACGGCACATCCAGCACTGGGAGATGTCCCATCGGTGCCTTGTAGTTCACTTTCTTATCTACAGCTTTCTGGCATACATCACAACTTAATATATATCGCCGAACTTCTTGATTTATTCCTGGCCAATAAAATTCATTCACAATTTTATCGTGAGTCTTCTTCATGCCCAGATGAGCTGACAGTAGCGAGTTATGTGCTACAGCTAGAACTTTATTTCTCAACTGTTTCGGCACCATCAACTGCCACTTTGCTTCATCTTTCAGTACTTCTTTCCATCTCCGGTACAACAATCCATCTTTCTTTATGTACAGCACTTTTTCTGTACTCTTCTCATCGCCATTCCATTCAGATGCTTTATCCCAGCAACTCTTCAATGTCTCATCTGTCTTCTGTAATTCTTTTATTTCTTTTGTGGTTATATTTAGGTCGGGCATTTCGGTGACCTTGAGTGGTTTATATTTCACCACTTTCTTCGACTCAGCTCTCGTTTCTATCGCTGCTGTCGTTTGATGTGCGTCACTGTTCATGACGTCATCACCTACAACTTTCTCTATTACATCATCATACTCCGTGCTCATTTCATCACCCTCGAATCTTACTGTCTTCTTGGCATCTTGCCAACGTGAATTAGCATTCACAACTCTCTTGAGTATACCTTTATACCCAACTTTTTCTTGTTTCTCACTCACAATCGTCTCATCCACTTTCTCTCCTTTGTCACAATGAATCATATTTTCATCCGTGTTCTCATTCGTTACTGTATATTTTAACCCTCTCACGCGTCCAATAATTATCGGCTTTACTGGTTCGTCCATAACCATTGCCTCAACTTCACCAGTAAAATACTCGCTCTCAATGTTTACATGGGCTGTAGGAAAACACCTTAAGCTCCCATCAACTAGGATGCAGTGCGTTTCCTTCCCAGTCAAATCACTATCTCTGATCAGCGATCTCCTCACAATACACGTACTCGCTCCAGAATCGTAAAGACAATTGGCGTCAACTCCATTGACTTTCGCTTGACATTCGTCTATACTTTCAATGTCAATGCAACCATCTTTCCTTTCTGTAACTACCGTACTTGCTGCCATGTGTTTCGGTATTTCATCTTTACCTTTCCTATCCTGGCGTTCTACTGTTTTGTCAACTTCATTTGATTTCGTGCTTTCATTCGTCTGTACAGCCCTGTACGCCCTATTCTCGTAAATCTGTACGGCTGCAGCTGTGTGTTTAACAAACCCTTTGGCTTTATGCACACAATCAAATGCTTTATGACCTACCTTTCCGCACGCAAAACAAGTTATCTTGTGTTCTGCTGCCTGCTCTCTATCTCTACTAAATCCTCTAATCACATTTCCACTGTGATTTGTCTCTTTGTTCTGTCGCGTTTCAACTCTTCCTCTGTTTACATTTCCTTGGAATTTCTCTCTCGATTTCTCTTCAAATGACTTTCCATTACCTCTGTCATTATTGAATCTCCCTTGAGGTTTCACAGAATTCTCGGCATATCTGTACCCATGAGCTTCGATGTAAGATTCTGCACACGTCAATGTGTCCTGTAAGCTCATTTTTCCTTTCTCTTTAATGAACATCCTCAACTCATTACTACAAGTGAGGAAAAATTGATCCTTTAGCAGTAGACCCTCGATTCCTTCGTAGGTCTGCTTAAATCCTGCTTGTAGCAACCATTGCTGCAAATATCGTTGCAATCTGTAAATGAAATTTGAAGGAGTCTCTCCTTGTTCCATCTTGCTAGTCTTAAACTTGTTACGATACCCTCCTTCTGTTAATTGGAATCTTTTCAGGAGATGCTTCTTTAAACAATCGTAGTCTTGTGTTTCTTCAGCTGACAAACGCTGGTACACTTCTAATGCTTTCGACTCTAGATGTCGCGCTAGCATCAGTGACCATACATCTCTTGGTATCTCGTATGTCGTACACGTACGCTCAAATCTGAGTAGGTACGCATCAAGACAATCTTTAGCCTCGTTAAATATCGGGAATTTAATGTTCTTCATTCCCTTATGACTTTGGTTTCCTTGGTGGTTGTCGCCCATCGTCATATAGGAATCTCCATCATCTCTGTTTCGTCCATCTCTCGATTCTATCTCTCTCAGTCTCATTTGAATCTCGAGTCTCTTATGCTCTAAAGCTTCACTCGCTTCTCTTGCAAGCCTGGCTTCGGTCATCCTCGCCATTTCCATTTCGTTTTCTCTAACAGCTTTTGCCTCAGCAATTTTGGCCGCCTCACGCGCTAGCTCCAATTCATTCTCTCTAGCTGCTTTAGCATCAGCTAACTTAGCCTTCGCTTCTTCTCGTTCCTCCGCCCTCTGTTGTCGTAATTCGTTTTGTCTGTCTCTGACAAATTCCTTCAATTCTTCACCTTCCAACGACTGTGCACGTCCCATATCAATCCATTGTTGCCACTCTGTGATTGACATTCTTACTTACTCACTTTTGGTCAAGTAGTAATAAATTTAACGCTCAAATATGCGCTATACAATTTCACACTCGCTTATAATAATTATTAAAATTATTAAGCGTCACACTAATGCTCCCTCTTAACGTAATACAATCTCTGGTGTATGTTACGCAAAAGATTATCGCACCGACTCTAATGATGTATTAATTAAGCATTAATGTCAGCGTTGCGCTGATGTCCTTTAACATTCAAATAACTTTGCATTTTAATCAGTTTTGTCTCTTCAAGATAAATGTCAGTAAAGTTCAATTTAATTAACAATAATATTGTCAATTATATATCCCGACGCGAGCACCCCATTTGTAGCCACCTATTATTAGCATATGCTCATTTTAGCAGGTATCAAACATGTACTGCATTTAAATAGCCAGTTCAAAGAGAAACCAATTCTTTTAAATGTAAAATATATTGATTACTATTAAAGAAACAATACAATTATGCAGTGTCTCCTATTTACCTATTGGCGTTGATTGATTACTAGATTTATTATGTTTCTTAGCTTCACTTGAGTGTAGAATTCTTTCTAGTTCATCGTCCGCCAATTCTGTAAATCGTCGTAGTTCCGATCCTTGTATTTCGACAACCAAGTGTCTCGAATATGCAGTTGAATAATATATACCGAAGATATTTCGTAGTCCAGGCCGAACAACGAAATTCCAAGGAGTATATTTTGTATTCACAAATGCCAGTATTCTTACTCGAATGGATGAAATGTGTCACAATTCCAGCGTGCACATTAACGTCCAGATCAACCGTGTGATCATAAATGTTTGAATCAACCGTGTGATTATCTCCAGCGACTCTCTCCAATGTTCGTAGAATTCAAAATCCTCGAGCTAACTCTTCACCCACGAATGACGATAGTTCTCCAAGTTCTAGAATTTACCTCGATCGCAAAAACTATCTCGAAAACTGAACGTCCGTTGGCCACCCTTCTTCTCAACGTCGAAGGTGCCACATACCAATCATTCTGCCGCTAATTTCACTTAAGAGTTCATTTGCCGCAACAAAATGACCCTTCGCCATTAGCTCCAACTGCAGAAATCGATCTTTCAACCGTTTCTGTCGATGACGTGTGTTTAATCAGTTAGACTGCGTTTTAATTGGCTTACGCGTCGTTACGTTGTTTTTGTTGCTATAATCTCCAATAGCGACCAACGCCTACCAGTCTCGCTGCACTTCTTTAGCGCTTCTGTGGTTTCGTTTGCTGATCGTATTACTAAATATTAATTCTTCTAATAACGCCAATTATTAACTAATTAAATCAACGCCACTACATTGTCTGACTTAACTTCTACCTACAATTAACACTTAATACTAGACAAGTTAGATTGATAGATAATAGCGATTTAATACGCTACACTAATCAAAAATTTAGTTATTATAGATAAAGGTAAATATTGCAAAATACAGGCATAATGCAATTTACGTAATATTATACACCACAGTAAGCAGAATGCACACATAGCAACAATCCTGGGTTTTGTGCGCCTGATGTCTGTTGATTCCAGAGGGAGTTCTCGGGAAACTTGAAACCAGATTATACTTGTTATTTAGAGCGCTCACCGAAATGCCATAGGCCATTACACCACCACTTTATCTTGCTTAGAACTCCCCAAGGGAGGATAGAGGAAACACCCCAGTCGTTATGTCATCTTGAGTAGTTGGAAAGCCAGTGGGAAGAACAAAGGGCAGACCTGTGCTAAAGGGCAAGATAGAGCTTCAGTGCAAGTAACTGGAATCTTCCCTAACATATAGAGAGGAATGAAGGGAGTGGGCCTCTGAGTTTCTTTTCCATGCTGTCATTTTTATATACTCACTGGACACAGTGACTGACCGCCGATGGGTTTTGTCTTTGATGTCACTGTCCGATTTAGAATAAAAACTCATCGTTGGAATTGACAAATCATTGATTCATTCACTTAAACTCATCATGTGAATTGACAAATCATTGATTCATTCATTTAAGCTCATCATGTGAATCGACAAATCATTGATTCGCTCATTCATTTATGTGGCAAATTGCTAATAGGTGCTAAAAGCCACTGCGTTGTATAAGAATTGAAAACTTGCCAATTATTAGATATTACTGATTTACTGTTGTCTTGCTTGTACCCATAGTTCACATAACCACAAGTGTCATTAACCAAATTTTTTATCTGGACATATTTATTTAATTTATATCTACAAAAGTAGAATGTATGTGTAGTTGTGTGCATGTTTGTCCAATGTCAGAATGCATGCCCTCAGTTTCTTGTTTATTGTACATGTTCAACTCTGTTGATACCATCATGAACAACTAAATACAGTGCAACAGGAGCCATAAAAAGCTAATAATATCCTGACCCCTCTTCCCTAATTATTATTCATGAGTGTTTTCATAGCATACTTCATACTTAAATAATGAGCAATGCAACAATGATGATCATAATAATAATAATAATAATAATAATAATAATAATAATAACTTAAGTTCAAAGCAATTGACCATTTCAGACTTATAGTGGCCCTTGAACAGCTCTGGAAACTCAGTTTGACTGCATCTGAAAAGAAGTCTACATTTTATTTAGCTTTAGAACAATATCAGTATAAACATAGCACGGTGTAACATACATGTACAAATTGACATGGCTTCACGTGGGAAGGTTGTTAAATTAGGTTTCATTCAGGTACTGATTCCAGATTAGATGCAACCAATTTTCAACGCTTCATTGTGGTAATATGACGTGCTGCTCACGAGTGATGCACTGCACACATTGAACCTGACTGGTTCTTGATGGATCCGATTGTTGTTCACAGAATACATTACCATAAGTGGTGCTTGCTCAATGCTCATCTTTACATCCATTATGTGGCACTAGCAAGGGCGGATACAGAAAATTTCGAAGGGGGAGGGGTGCAAAATTTTCGGTGATCTTTGCCAGAAAAAATCTGACGACTTTTTTTGGTCGAAATGTCTGCACAAAATTTGCCAATTTTCCCTGCCAAAAATAACTGATTACCCTTTTTAGTCATCAGTCATCTGGTCGACAACTCGACGTAGTCTCTGCAAGCAATGAAATAATATACTATGACATGACATGCTATGACCTCACTAAACTCGTCGTACCCTACTTTTCTCTCCCGCTGCATTGATTTAATGCTTGTTCAAATCAAATTGGGGGGCACGTCCTGTGCATTTTTGAAATGGGGGCCATGGCTGGATTGCCCCCCTGGATCTGCCCCTGGGCACTAGCAGACGTTGGTAAATAAACTATTGGTAATGGTGGGGCGCGGTGGTGGTGTCGTTGCCTTGAAGCCGGAAGGTTCGAGGTTCGAATCCACCTCGTCGCGTAGGTACCTTGGGCAAGTCCTTCACTCGCAATTGCTCAGCGCTTCAGCATGAAACTCCGATGCAGCGCCCGCTTTGCATTCGGGAGCGCCTCTGAGTAGAGAGCGCTTGAAGGGGCGCTATAACAAGTGCACATACAAACATACAAATGGTAACATTGCGAATTCAATCACTGTAGTCTTGTCTGGGATTTTTCCAGGCGATCTTTTGATCTGAGATTCGTGCGCTTCAGATGAGCTTTTACAGAGCACATAAATATGTGAGAGCTACGTTCGTTGGTGACGTTTCATTGTGCAAACGCTTCTGCTGCTTGAACTCCAATTATTGTCCTACAATGAGCTGAGTGAAGTTTCTTCACAACAGTTATTGTGATTCGACACAGAGGCATCTGTTGCTGCAGGGCTTTCTTGAGTTATTAGACTTGTCTAGGGTCTAATTGATTGAGGATGTGATGTCACTTAAGGGGGAGCAACCGACCTGTGTCATAAGTGTAAGGCAGCGCAGAGGAGATGTAAAATTAACATGCCATACACTGGTGTTGATTGACGAGCACTATAAAAATTCACAAATATTATTTACCGCATGTGGTGGGTGACCTAATAGATACATAAATGCAAGGTTTAAATTATGGGTTGAGATTTTCATGGGGTGAAGGAGACAACCACTCCCATCGCTGTTTCAGATCATCCCCCATTGTAGATTGTCATTTTTCATGGGCATCTGCACATAGGGGCAGGGGCACAGAGTCCAGGAAAAGTTACTCATTTTTGACTCCTACTTTTTCATCTTTGACAGATTACTTTGAACTAAAGCACTTAGAACAATACACAGAGTGAAACTGAGAAGCCTACATATAAAACCTCTACAAAAAGTACTCATGTTCTTTAAAATGCTGCTTTGCTTTTTTCAAGCTCTTGCCGAGAATATTTAGCCATGACCATAGTGTCTTGCCCCTCTTACAAAAAAATATCTGCTGAAACCTATGGCATTTTTATCCCTTAGATTTTTTCTCTGTCTACAAGAAGAAATGATTTCATCGTAGTTGTGCTGCTTTGCTTTTTCTGTCTTTAAAATTATCGAGGAACTATCGCTGTCCTGACATGTGAATAGAAGATGGCCATTGGCCATGCAGACACCAATGACATGCTTAGATCGAAGGCATGTTCAACAATCAACATGTTCGGCTGAACACGGTCACCAAACTTTAGGGGCCCAACATATATAATTTTAGGAATATTTTCATTGCCATTTGTTAAGTCTAATAGTAAAACTAAATAAACATATTCAGGGAAATTATTCTAAACTGCTGATTTTTAGCCCACACAACTTTTTCACATGTGTGGGTCCCTAAATATTGTAGTTTCTATTATCTGGCAGATTCATCTTAAAATCAGCCGGAAATGCTAGAAACAGCTATTATTGATAGGTCTACTTGCTTATTTAAACACCCACTAATGCACCTGGTCAGAACTCGAGCACTACGCGACGCATTATATAATGACGTCATTATGTTGTGTACACTGTGCAGTATACTCTAGCTGCTTTTACATCTATGCTATTGGCATTACCACGAAAATATATGTGTGTAAGCTGCAAATACTATGACTAATCAATTAAGACTACAGACCAATATCTGTCGTTGGCAGTAAATGATGTTGGTACTTTTTGTTACCTTAAGATCAAACTATATGGTTGAATTGTCTAGAACTTTCAATTATGGTAGCATATAAAAATTATTGTTAGGCCTAGTGGTGCTATGTCATCAACTGCAATATCCACTAATATCCAGACACTTCTGTTTGTGCCAGTGTCTTTTGACTATTTGCCCTTTGTTCATAAATTTCAAAGAATATTTTCATCATGGAGGGAGCTCAAAATTCAAGTTAAATTAGGATTAAAAATAAAAAATGTTAAACTGAAGATACTTACATTTTCTTAAGTAACTATTTGTAGGTGACTATTATAGTTATTCTGTTCTTTCAGATGACTAGTTACTGTGGCTGGTTACTTTTTTTATCAAAAGTGATCATTCAAAGAGACTGGTGGTGGTGGCCTGTGGGTTATAATGATTCTGAAGGGCAGTGGTCGGAATTGTTGCTAAGTGAAGCGTGTGCCTGTTGATTCCTGTCAAATATCAAAGGCGGGCATAATACTGAGTCACTTGTCAAGAGCTTTTCTTCTTCATAACATGTTGCCCATTTTTCGTAAGTGTAGGTTATCATAGGTATTCAGAAAATGTGGTCTACTCACAATTAGGTTCCTGTAACTGTGTCTGTGATCTCATCTGGTGTTGACCTCCTCTTCTGCCTCCATTTCTCCCTCCTTCTTTCTGTGTAAGTTTTCTTGCAAGTGCATGGGAGGGTTGTAAGGATGATTTGTGAATAAGCAATTTTATTTAATGTACGAGCAATTATGACTACAGAATGTATATCAATATTTTAACCATCCAGTCGCTCAATGTAGGACTATATGAAAATTGCGACTAGACCTTTCCCTATACATCATTCTTTGTGTAAGTTATATTGCCAGTGGTTATGTGTAAGGTTGGCTCATGATTTGCGTATAACAGACTTGAAAAAGACACTATTTAATATGAGCAATGATGACAACAGAATGTATACCAGGTATACACCATTAATGTTAAAAAAACCATGCAGTCTCTTAATATAAGACTACTCTACAAAACGTAACTAAGATCGGCTGGCCAGGTGTCACAGATAACAGGGCTAAGACTGTGAGGTCAGAAGATTGAGATAGTGACAAAGAATTGTAGGGTGTGAAAACTAAGGCTTTGACCAAGACAGGACCATGGTCAATCAGGAGCCATTTTGGATGTGTTGCCATTTTTAAATCATGCGTATGTCGCAGACCCAGCCTTGCCCATAAAATACAGTGTTAATTAATAAATTTATTTATTTTAGGTGTACAATATAAACCAGTAATATTAATATTTGATATTAATAATATAATATTAATATTTGATATTAATAATATTAATAGCAATAACATGCCACAGATGTTGTTATTGCTTTTCAGTGTTATTTAATATACTGCTTGATTGAATTTTTGATTTTCGTGCAAATTTCTTCCAAACCAGCTCTAAGAAATTGGGAAATGGGAAACAATTTGAGAATTAGGAAACTCACAGCATTTTAAATAAATATGTTTGTTTTAGACTTGCATGAACAGAGATGCAGTAGACCATATAATATGTTCACTTTAAAGACGGGTGACATAAAGTATGGAAACCAATTAAAGCTTATTAAAGTAACTGTGAACAGTCTCTGATAAAATCTATGTAATTTTTACTCTGAGCGTGGATACCTGTACTGTATATGTATGATTTTTTAAATGCATTATAATTATATGTATATATACATGGATATATATATACCGTATATTTAGTTTATGTCTCAGTCTCTATGTATAAGAGCATCTGGTGATATTGTGCTCCTGCAGATGTTTAAGTGCATACCGGTAGTAACTTGTGAGATTCTGATATAATTGGCAACAGCTATGTAATGTTTAAGTGAATTTCGAACATCTGAAGCCAATTATTGGATTGAGTATGACAGTTTGATGTGAGAATACTATACGGCCATATTGCCTAAGTGGGGCCATATGGAGCGAGTCTGGTCATTCAGACAGAGAGTCTGGTGTGCTTTGGCCTGAGATTGGTGGTCAGTTGGATGAAATGGCTGCCATATAATTATCACCATTGCTAAAATTAAAATTGTTAACTCGGTTGGTTTATGAGATATTTACATGCTTTGATCTGAGTTGTATGGTCTCGAGACTCGGTCTTAGTCTCATGATGTCTTGAGAGAAATTTGTATGTGCTTAGATCTGGGTTGTATGGTCTCAAGACTCGGTCCTAGTCTCGTGATGTCTTGAGAGAAATTTGTATGTGCTTAGATCTGGGTTGTATGGTCTTGAGACAATTTTGATGTTTTAGTGTTGTTCTTGGTCTCACACGCTCCCTACTGTCTTCATCCCAATGTCAGATTTTGGGGTTAGGTCTTGGTGTTTTGGAGCCTGACTTGAGACAGAAATCATGTTTTGTTTTGAATGAGTGTTATGGGTAAACGTTGCGCAAAACTGTTTTGTCTTGTGCTACAAAATTGGCTTTCTTTCTTTAATAACTGATAGCTCGTAGGTCAGAATTCCAATTGCTTCGGAAGCTCATAGAATCTGTATTTCGTGTCATGTGTACAGCTGTAGTTCACATTATTTACAGCTTTGTCCTGATATTAACTGATTGTTCACAGGGCATTATTAATTTTTGTCCTGATAATTGTTAACTAATTGTTCACACGGGTATTATTAATTTAAGTCAGTTAAAATCAGTCCCATGCAATGGCGGTGCTACCATAGGTCACGGTTGGTCATATGACCTGCCTATTTTACTCTTGACTTGCCTAAATTCATGGAATTTCTAATATCATTTTAACTTTTTAAATTTTTCGTCATGCTGAATTACTCACATGACCCTGATGCGACCTGTTGAAATTCTGTGGCTGGCATTGCCTCTGGTCCCAAGTCTGAATCAAATGATAAAGCCAATAACAATGATGATCTGTGCTATGATGTCAGGTCATGAAACAGAAACTATACGTACAAAGTGCAACAGCTACTGGTATAGTGTTTGGTGCATGCAATTATTGATTGAAATAAGAAAAATTGTACGCTAAATTAAGTCAATTTTGCATAGTGCATACACACTTCAAAGATATGGAAAGGTGAAAAAATGATATGTATATTATTATTATTGTTAGGCCTATGTATGGTGTGCATGCATAGTCTATGCACATGTGTGTGCTTGCATAAATTGGCCTATGTAGGCTATGTATGTATGTATGTATGTATTTATGTATGTATGTCTCACAGGTTATATGTCTGCTAAACCATTTCAAACGTTGGCGCGTGGTTTTGTGAGCTTAAACGATGAAACGGCTGCAAGCTTATCTCATGGAGCTCTAGATCTGTCAGAGTTATATTGTAATTTATAATCTCTTTATAAATGACGATATGGGATGGTGTTGGTGTTGAAAATCGAAAGCGGCAAAACTTCTTAGAATCCACAGGCCAGTAAAATTATGTAGAGCAAGTCAATCGGGTAGACTGTTGAGCAATTTGTAAGGAAGTATGTAAGTTTGGTCTGTGTGGCATTCAACGCTGCTCTAAATACGGTGGGGGAGGCCACTAGACTGATATTCGACTGCAATGACAATTTAAACGTACTGCCTTGCTACTTGTTTTCAACCATGTCATTATTTTGTCCTGAACTTGTCAATCTTATTGAGACATATTGCAAGGCATATACATTTAGCTTATTATCGTGACAAGGCACGAGAGACCAGGCTGAGGTGGTAGGGACATGTAACGAGAAAAAGAAGAGGATAGCTGTGCTGTGTCAAAATAATCATTCAGGCACAGGCATATGGTCCACACGCAGCTGGGACGACAGAGGAAAAGATGGGACGATGTGAAGCTGCATGTTCAAACTGAAGAAAGAAAACAACTGGAAACAGAGAATTGGAGGAGAAGTATCGGAGTGGCTGACCCTTTGCCAGAGGGATTAGTTCTAATCTGAAAAGAAAGAAGATATATATTTAGCTTCATGGCACTTTATATTAACCTGCGGTGCTCGCTAATAAGCTGAACATTGTCCTGTGCTCGGCTTTCGAGTGGCACTTTAGAAGTTTGGAAGTTATGATTACACTTACGATTGCTCTTTTCTGTATTCACATGTCCATATTTTGTTTGTTTGTATGTGCACTTGTTATAGCGCCCCTTCAAGCTCCCTACTTAGAGGCGCTCCCAACTACAGAGCGGGCACTGCATCGGGGTCTCATGTTGAAGTGGTGAGCAATTGCGAGTGAAAGGACTTGCCCAAGGTCCTTACGCGACGACTTGAGGTGGATTCAAACCTGCAACCCTTTGTCTGCAAGGCAACGAACATACCCACTACATCACCGCGCCCCATGCCCTATGTTATATATACAGTACATTAGGGTGGAGTGAAATTTTTTTTTTTCGAATTTCTAATTGTAATAGTGATCAAAAGTTGACCATGGTATCACAGAATTGCTACAAAAAATTTGACCTTCCTGTGTTGACGTCTTCTGCCCTCTACCGGACGATTTAAGGACGCCATATTGATTTTCAGTACTGTCAGGCATTTTGAAAATTGCACTGTTAGAAGCAAATCATGTAACAATTTTCTAACTGGTGTTTCTAGACTAACTTGACCCTCCTGAAAACGAAAATCGCGGTTAGGAAGCTGGATTTTTAGCGGTTCCATTGGAAAACAAGATGGCGGACAAAATGGCAGCCAATTGCTTAAAATGACTAAAAGTAAAGTATTGTATGTGATAGGAAGACGGTTTTAGGCTCTAAATTAAGATTATAGGGTTGAAGGAATGCAATGGAATCAAATACATATATGTACCACTGCAAAAAAACAAAATGGCGGACAAAATGGCGGCCAGAATCTTCAAATGGCTATTAATGAAGTCATGTATGCAATGAAATCATGATTTCAGGGTCTAAGTCAACATTTTCAAGGTCAGGGAATATGATGAAACCAATGTCACTCATGTAGCATTGCATGAAAACCAAAATGGCGAACAAAATGGCGGCCACAATTCTAAAATGGCTACAAGCAAAGTCATGTATGCAATCGGAATTTGACTTCAGTCTTTTGCCAGGTCTTTGCAAGATGGCATCTGTTGTTGAATTTATCTACAATGTTCTTTATTTTGCCAGATAATAATGATCATTGAAATTACCACAATTTTCTCAGCAGATCTTAAACCAAGGAGCGTTCTGCAAAAGAACACTGACGAAGTTATCATGCAGCACCTTATCACAGCGTATCAAACTGACTTTCCGATGGATCTGGCATCAATATCGTGCCATGAGCTTCCCTCAAAATCTGTGGCATTGGATGCTTTGTGAAAAGTAACTTGTCCAGTCAGCAACTTTTTAACAGAGGTCAACATTTATTTATTTAGAAAATTTTATGTAGGGCCTTTTCAACGTAGGCTATTCAGTATCACTCCCAACCTAACCGCAACGGAATAGGACAGTTTCTAGATTCTTAAGGAACGGAGTGGAGTGACCCATGGACAATAAGTGCAGTGAAAATGGGTGGACATTTCAGGTTGTGGATTCAGCCGCAGAGAATGAACGTTGCTGTCGAATAGCAGAAGCTCAGCTTGGTCCGCCAACCGAAGAGTGGATCGACGCTGGAGTTGAAAAACAGAGTTCTTGAGACATGACCAAATTTTGCGATATGCCCAATAAATTGTGTCGCAATTCATAGGACAAGTATCCAGATAAATTTTTGGATGGACATTGGACAAGCAATGGTACAAGCAATGGGGACCTTCCAAAGGCGAAGACATTTGGTGACCTGGCAGATACAATGGTTGCTCGTGTAAAGATACTTTCGATTGGCTACAAGAGGGTCAATAATTATTGTCTTGGATAGGTACTGGACCTGGAAATTGCTTATAAAAAAGTGGAACCACACAGAAATGGCGACTAAGACCACAACTTCGTCATTGTATTGAGTCTTGAAATAGCGGTACTCCGTTGTCGGAAAATTGCCTGAATGTTCTTGGTATGCCTGAAAGCAAAGCTGATCTAATTTCATTCCCGCTCATTCAGCTCTCAACAGCCACATTTGGGCATTTGGAGGTATAGATGTAGCTGTTGCTGGTGGTTCCGTGAAAGAAGAAAAGGTGTTGCCTACTACTGAGTGTATGCCTTATATTTAACGATATTTGGGTGTAGAAAGCTAATTTGAGAAGAATCATGTTGTGTAGCGAGTAGAAAGGTTTTCAAAGCTGACTTGTATTTGGAGGAATTGAGCGCTGGACTCAATCATTAGATACAGAACTTCACTAATAGAAAATTCCAGGATCTGGCCGCCATTTTGTTCGCCATTTTGGTTTTCATGCAATGCTACATGAGTGACATTGGTTTCATCATATTCCCTGACCTTGAAAATGTTGACTTAGACCCTGAAATCATGATTTCATTGCATACATGACTTCATTAATAGCCATTTGAAGATTCTGGCCGCCATTTTGTTTTTTTTGCAGTGGTACATATATGTATTTGATTCCATTGCATTCCTTCAACCCTATAATCTTAATTTAGAGCCTAAAACCGTCTTCCTATCACATACAATACTTTACTTTTAGTCATTTTAAGCAATTGGCTGCCATTTTGTCCGCCATCTTGTTTTCCAATGGAACCGCTAAAAATCCAGCTTCCTAACCGCGATTTTCGTTTTCAGGAGGGTCAAGTTAGTCTAGAAACACCAGTTAGAAAATTGTTACATGATTTGCTTCTAACAGTGCAATTTTCAAAATGCCTGACAGTACTGAAAATCAATATGGCGTCCTTAAATCGTCCGGTAGAGGGCAGAAGACGTCAACACAGGAAGGTCAAATTTTTTGTAGCAATTCTGTGATACCATGGTCAACTTTTGATCACTATTACAATTAGAAATTCGAGAAAAAATGTTTTTTCACTCCGATTCACTCCACGCTACAGTACATGTATGTATATCTTTTGATATATTTATTATTGTTATTATTATTAAATATATTTGGAAGCATGCAGGGTCACACACTGAAGTGTAAATCTGAGGTACAGTCGCCATGGAAGTGAATTTGGGCAACGAATCGAGAGCAACGAGGAAGAAATGCATTTTTCATTTAATCAAGTTCGTTTCGACTTAAAATTGACGAAGACTAGGACAAAACAGTCTTTCATGTATGTAATATTCAGAAGAAAAGATTAATTGCTTAAATTATGTTTTATCTGTTTGTATTTGAAAAAAAATGCACTTAGGTTTTTAAGCACACCATTAGCGAATTTATGTAGCTGGGTTAGAAGATCACGCTGGGTTATGATGTAAGGACTGTGTTTTTACTGCATCTATTTGCACAAACTGTAAGCTGAGATCTGCTGTCATCTGACTTTGATCGACATGATTCGGTTTGTTACGCATATCAGCTGCCAACACATGTCCTAGTCTCATATTTCGTGGCATATATTATTGTATATACTATATTATATATATATATATATATATATAGTGTGTGTGTATATATATAGTATATATATATATATAGTCCACAGTTTACCAAGCTGTGGACTTCAGCCGTCTGCTGACTTTTTACTTAGTGACTGTTTTGAGTAAACGATGGGCTGTTCTGTTACCTCCTGAACTGATAATTGTTGCCAACTTCCAGATAATTTTGTTATTGTTCTGATAGCAATACCCATTAAATTGTTGTTTTTGAATGCATCTTATGATGATGCGTTTTGCAGTCTTATCTGGGGTTTTTCTGTTCATTAAATTTTGGCTCAAGTTGAAACATTTAGAAGTGGATATCAATCGTCAAGCAAGAGATTTAGATTAAGAAATGATGTGCATACTCATTGATAGTGAATGTCTACTAATCTGGCATAATAATAATAATATTATTGTGGGTTGTTTAATATGCTTGTTTTGGTGAGTGAGTGAGTGAATGAATGAATGTATAGCAGTGGATAAAAATGCCTCTCTTTGTCTTCCATATCTCAACTGGTGGATGACGTATGGCTGTCATTATCTGCTAATTGCAGTTGTATTAGTTGTATTTGTCTTATATTGTATTTGTCTTTTATTATGGTTCCATTGGCTAAACTATATGGACTCTTATTATATTATACGAAATATATATGAGTTCATGGCTAGACCAACCGCATTGAGTCTGAAGTTTCAGGTGTTCTCCCTCTGTGCCTCAGTCTGTGCATTCCAGAATATTTTTATGGTTGCTTGTTTTTATACATTTGAATTGAAGACTCTTTTTTTATAGTTTGATACATGATCCTGTCTCCAGATCTTTCTCTGTTGATCTCTGCCCATCTCTTTGAATATCTGTTGGTGTGCTTATGTATGTGTACACTGTTCATATGTCTTTTGCACCAGAAAACACATTTTCACATCAATCCTGTCTCTGCATGGCATCTTCCTGTGTCCCGTTTATTTTGCATTTATAGATAACTGTTCCCGGTATTTAATTTTCCAACGTTTATTTCCTTTCCTTTCCTAGGTTTAATCATTTAAACTGTATTATTGAAATCTTTTATCTCTTTCTTTGATATCTTATTGTCATAAGATTCATTAGTTATCTAATCCGCCATTAAATGCAATTTTAGAGCAGAGCAAAGAATCTTGTATTGAGAGGGACATCTGATATCTCTATTTTTATCAGATTTTTGCCGATGGGTGTATATATGCTGATTAGAAAATCATGAATTTCTTCAATGCTTTAATTTTTATTTTTTGGTCACATTTCATGTAGCGTCTCTTCAGGATATCTACTCAGAGGTGCCCCCAACTACAGGACGGACACTGAATCGGAGTTTAACGCCAAAGCGCTTGAGCAATTGCTAGTGACGGACTTGCTCAAGGTCTCTACATGGCGGCTTGAGGTGGATTCGAACCTGGAACCCTACGGCTTCAAGGCACCAAACACCACCACTGCACCACCGTGCCCCACAGAACAGCAAAGGATCTAGGGTTTAGAAATCCCAGGACCTCAGACTGTAGTAAAACAGGGCCCTGGTACTTGATGACAACTGCTCAGTGACCCGCATGGTTCATGGTGTCTTTGGGTCATTGCAATATAAGCCTAATGCATATTTCTATAGAGTATAGACCCTTTCACAGCTGTAATGGTCTGACTGGCAATTAACGTTGACGTTTGTGGGTCTGTAAGTCAGTTAAGTCCTGAATTCTGATATATATTATATATATATATGTTATATATATATATTATATGTAATTGTGTGCATGTGTGAGTTAGCATGTGTGTGTGTGTTTGAGTGTGTGTGGCACTGTTTGTATATAAACATATATTTATAAGTAAGTATATGTATATATATATATAAAATATATTTATATAATTTATATATGTATGTATTACATATTATATATTTCATACTTTCCCAGTATATAGTATATACTATATGAATTAATATTTATTATATATAATACATATATTTATTAGTAGATAGAGAATTTAATGAGTAAAGTACCCAAGGAACCTGTGTTGGGAAAGAGCAGATGAAATGGGAGAAGTGACTGTATATAGGGCAGAGGTTTAGTGTACAACTCTTCCTGATTCAAAAGATATCAAATTTATGCAATGGCTTATTTATCGGATTTCGATGAAGTCTACGTTCCCGGACATCAGTGCAACGGTCGCCCACATGCGATTCTTATTTTGAAATATGAGTTAACCAATGTTCAAAAGACAGTTAGTGCTTTAATACTAAGCTTCCTGGGTTTTGTTTTTCCTTCTTCCTGCTTTTCGAGTCGCTCTTCAGAGACAACCATATCCCTTTGTTTATTGTTATGCTTTTCGCATTTTTTATTTGTGACAAATAGAACAAAATGCATTTTTCGTGCTGAGATAAATGCCAACTTTTGTGTGTGAAATCCATTTATGTAAATGTGTAATTCCAGACTTTTACGTGAAATTTTTTGTTGTGACTTGGATTTTTTTCTGTTGCAGTCGAGCTTTCCAGTCTGGGAAGATTTCACAAACAAAGCCGTTAAACTTCATTCATCCTTAAGGTAAAGATTTCGGTAATGCTGTGTGCAGCAAATTTTATTATTAACAGAAACCCTACAACATCATTCCATTGTCAAGTGCAGCAGCACCAGAGATTGCTTCAGAAGTGACAATTGCTATTGTTCTAGATTCATTGTTTTTGAATTCTTGGTTGGCATTATTTCCAACCTTCGATCCTCTCTCCCAAATGATGTTGGATTCCATAATGCTATATATATATATATATATATATATATATATATATATATATATATATATATATATATATATATATATATATATAGCACTATATAGCACTATATATATATATATATATATATATATATATATATATATATATATATATATATATATATATATATATATATATATGCTTTGGGACCTTGGTTAGCCAGGTAAAATACATTCATTGTTCAACCCAGTTATCAATGTTTGCTGTGTGAGTCTTCTCTTAGATACAGATAATTGTAATATTAGTTGATAAGTAATGAAAGCATTTGTTTAATATCCTTCTCTTGAGACTTGTTTGTTTTAATAGAGGACATGCTCTGTGAAATTTGATGCAGATGTATATAATATGATATATGGATGTATATGACCATTTATATAGCGCCTTAACAAGAATCTCACGAAGGCGCTTATATGATAAGGATGCAGATGTCTACACTACAGAGCCGAGTGTTGTTGTAGTATGACAGAGACTAGGGCACCAATGTTAAGCAGCAGCGAGTCTTGCTTGCACTTTTATGGGTGACCAATGACTGTGGGATATCAGGCTGTTTTGGCCAACATGCTAGTCTGTCCCTTTGTAGAAAACAGCAGCTGGTATGTTAAATAAAGGTGTCCTGCTGTTAGATTGCTACAAGGTATCATTTGCACAACAGTGAGGACATCAATCAAACCATTGAACCTGGTTGGCTTTTCAATTAGAGGAGCGTTACAAGAAGAGCAGAGAGTCTCATAACCTAGTCTGTCCTGTGAGGCAGCCATCAGAATGTACTGAGTAGGGTCTATTTACTTTTTTAAATTTTATTTCTAGCATTTGCTATAGCAACCCTTCAAACCTTTTTTTAGCATATAATGATAATAATAATAATAATAATAATAATGACAACAATTTATATTGCGCCATAATGCAGCCTTAGCGCTACAAGGATGCATTAAAGCATATGACGGTAAGCCGCTGGTCTGATCTTACCATTGCAATGCAAAATCACTGTGCTTGTTGTGACTTTGTTGACTGGCAGGTCTGGCTAGTAAAGCCAAAATCTCATAACAAGTAGTCATGCATTCTGAGAGCTGCACAATTTGTTAACCACAGGTGTACGTTGTCAGCATCTTCCAGCTTCCTAGATGCCTTCCAGAAGTTGGCTGACTGTGCGTCGGGTACTCGGGGTATGTAACCCATCTTTGTTTTTGAACCATTGTGAAATTCATCTCATTGACTCGGATTTTATGTTATATAGATTTTGCTTGCTGTGGTTGTAATGAATTTTAATGAGCAAATGTTCATAAATTTAAAATGCTTAACACACATGTTATAGAGCAGCGGTGCACAAGCCGTGACCTGCAAGTGGCCCCTGTCCTGTGCTGTCCTCAGGACTATTTTGAATGACAATGGAATGTGGCGTGCAAACATAAACTTAATTGAAACTTCATTGTACTGATCACAATTTTGTACGTATGGCAACATGACACAGCTTTAATCTTGTCTGCTTCTAAGATCTTTGAAAGCAGCTTTGATACACAACTTTTCCTATTGAAATATTATTATTATTATTATTATTATTATTATTATTATTATTATTATTATTATTACATTCGTTTAATGGTAACAAAAACTGATAGACACACCGCTATCAGGTACAAAAAGCAGTTAATCAAATACAATATAAACACTTATAGAATAGCTGTTTATCAAACGGCTACGTAAATAAATTTGATTTGAACGAAACCAATTTTCACTTGATTTTCTATAATTCATATTCAATTCTTTTATCTCGTTTGATGCTATGTAAATGGCTGTGGCAGAATGCGTTGAACTACTTTATCTGTATATGGCTGCAATCAAATTACGGGTAGATTTTAATGTGAACTATGCAAGATAAATGAAGAAAAATTGATTTTAAATGTCGCTTGAGTCTTAAATGATGTTTTTATTTACCAAGTCACTGTTCTGCTTTTGCGGAGTACTTACAATGCACGTTGTTGAGTGTTCAGATACTTGCATATGTGCATGCTTGCAAGGCCGTAGCTAGGGGGGTGTTTTGGGTGTTTGAACACCCCCCGAAATGGAAAATGTGTAAAATAATATAATGCATTTACGAGCACATGATGTGAAAACCATGAAATAAAACCATGAAAACACCCTCCCGAAATATTCTGGATGACTAGAAAAAGGTCATCAGTTTTTGGGGGAAAGAAAATTGGTGAGTGAAACACCCCCCGAAATCAAATCCTGGCTACGGCCTTGCATGCTTGCTTTTTTTATACCTTGTTAACTGGGTTGGTTATAAGAGAAATGTGCTTAAATACATATGTTGTATCTGCAGCCATAGACTTTTTTCTAACATGCTGTCTGGCCTTTGGGCGCCAGAAAAGGTTGTGCACCTCTGCTAGAGTGGTTATATCGTTTTTTGCTGTAATTGATTTGTACCCTTCATCCAGTCAGATGTGAAATTAGTTTCAGTTTGTATATGACAGGAATCATGCACTATCGCATTTCTCAGGGCTGTTTTATCCATCAGGCACAACTATAGGCACTGTGCATTGGACCTGTGAACCTTACAAGAGCCTGCACAAGTCTGACGATTTGATTTATTAGCCATTTGATTACCAGGACTATTTTGTGAAAATAGGAATAAATTCGGTAATTTTTTATGCAAACATTCAACAGTACTGCCAGATTATATATATATATATATATATATATATACATATATATATAATGTTTGTCAGTCATTGTTGAGGCTGTTTGCTCGGTATGAATTTCAGTTCAGTCACCCACTAGACGCAAATGTTTTCGTGCATCATTAGTGTACCGTTTCATTTTGAGAGCCTTCTTTATGATCCAGTGGAACACATTTCATAGTGACGTGAACGAATTCTATCAGTGCTATATCCACTTGGAATCATTGCCACAATCCTGTGCATATATATCTGTTAATCTCCTTACCCAATGTTCTCCAAAGAGTAACAGGAAAGAGATCATCATACGGCTATGGTACCAAGACGAAGCTTTCCATCAGGGCTGGTATGCACAGGACACAGCATAAGGTAATCATATATAGTGCTTAAACTCGACTTAGCAATTCCCGATATAGCCATTGGAATGTATCCATATGCACGAGAAAAAATAGCAGCGAGAATAACTAATCTACACATTCCTTGCACCCGACGATGCATGACGCTTGCTCTTACCCCCAATTCAATGGGTTATAGCTGAGCGCGCATGCGTGAAAGATATTTATATGCGGTCGGTGCAGCGTGGGGTAAACAGATTCAGACCTAAAGACGGGCCCCAGGGAAATGTCGACGGCTGCCTATTGTTCGCGCTGTCCAGCTAACGTCGGCCGTCTATTGTTCACAATGGGAGTAGCCGGCGTACTCCTTCCTCGGAATTGGAATAACGTTATACCTAGTTTTATTCGCTAATCTCAAGCCGTGCATACGGAAATAACCCAGTATTCCTGTATAGGCCAGATTTAAGCCAAATATACGAGTTATACCCTCATGTGCATACGGGCCCTGCTGTGTACTACTCGGATGGACTTGTTGACTGGAAAATAGTTGACAACTCTTGTTCACTACGGACACAATTTCCTGGGCTTTTTGAGGAGTTTTTTTATAACTGCTCAACCCTTCTTTTTCCTTCCCATTCTCCATGGCCAATTGCTCCCAATCATAGGACGTTAACCTTTTTAAACTATTTTTAACTGCACATAAATGCTTCTTCAGCTGAACATATCCATTTAGAAATGCACATTTTGTATAGACCTGCAGCTAAAAAAGGTCACTTCTTTCTGCGGTGGAACCTCTCTATGCGCTACTCACACTGTTTTTCTTTTGTCATATCATCACAGCTTTCAATGTCATCATCACCCAAGTATTCTTTTCTTCTTCCGGCGGATTAAGTGGCACTACAAAACATATAAGTTGTGTGTTTACAATGATCTCCATATCTGTAAAAACGTGCATTTGTCGATGTCTAGACGATTCAATGTTTTTGGCTAAGTGTAAATTTGCACTAAATATACATATCAACCGGATACTTTTCACCAGAGTTTGCCTTTGTTTCATGGCATATACAGAAGCACACTAATCAAAACTTCTGATTCAACTAGCATCCAGGCGAATAACACACTAATAATTATGCATTGGCAGTGCAGGGTGTGTATACTCACACTCAGACCACAAATGCCATCTGAAATCGTGGGTTCACCTATGGTTAGGAGTCAAAGGGTTAAAATTGAGTTTAATGATTGAATTTGATATGAAAATGGAAAAAATTCTATTTCAAATTCTTATTTTGTATTTTTTAAACTATGCTGAAACAATTTGACTTTTAAACAATTAAAGACTTAAAGTTAAGTTAAGCTGTGCACCGGCCAACATTATGTGAAGCTCATGCTATTTGCATTAGCATACTCACATAATTATAGCGTCTTCATATGTCATTTCCTGCATAAAGTCATTTCCAATAGAGAGTAATGCAAGCGAAGGTAGTCAATCTTCTTTCTCTGCCTTTCTTTCGTTTTGCAAATCCAGACTCGAGTTTTCCTGGTTTCCATCAGGCATGATAGTTTGGATTAAAACTTTTGTGGCAGTACGTGAGACCTGTGACTATTTACATAAAAATATAAATCTGTTGACATTTTGTGAAGATTAAGAGATGATTGATAGACTAATAAAGAAACTAATTGCATCTCGCATCTTGGTGTGCAAACGCTTATTAAGCATAACCCCTCAATGAAAACTAAGTTGTACTGTCGGCTATTATGTTCCATAAATATGGATCCCAAATAAATTATCTTGCCCAGTGCCCATTAAACTTAATTGCTTTGTATAGCATCATAGTGAAAGTAAAACCGGAAATATTGCATTGGACCAAAAATAAATTGTGAGTTAAAATCAAAACTGGGTGTGTACGTCAATCAATCAAATCAAAACTGGGTGTGTTCGTCAATAAATCAACTGAAAACTGGGTGTGTTCGTCAATCATGACTAAGCCTGATGTCAGTTAAAATAATGTGAACGCGTAATTAATAATTATGTGTTTCGCTTTTTAATGCAGAGCTGGCAGTTGGGGCATGTGAATGTAAGAGTAGCTGGGGCCTACGATGACCTTAAAACGGCCCTGATTGATTTTTTTTGAGCTTGGATATTATGTAGAAATGTCTAGCCAATGCTACTGTACTGTAAAGGCAGTATATTCGATTGCTTTGAATGCAGTGATGTATTGAACGAAATGCCCTTTTATTGACTGAACAACACCAGCACCGTAATAAAACATTTACAGCAGCCAGAAAACATCCTTCCCTCCACTGCGATCGATTTAGGCGTCGATAAATCAGCTTAAAGGATCGTTGGGAACGTCTGCTAAATAAATTAAACGCACGTTTGTTGAGCGAGCATCAGCATCGTGTTAATGAAACATCAACATCATATTATTACATTCACAACAGTGAAGCTGCTCTTCTCATGATAACACACTGGTTGATGTTGGTGACCCCATTGAGCCCTTGAAGGTTTGGTTTGCCTATTTCCAGATTTAATTTTGGCAGAGATTGCAGTTTGTCCTGTGAATTTCTACAGTTTATGAATGGTTGCAGAAATCTTTAGCGAATTATTTGCATGATTACTGGGTGGGCGCATTAGCGAGGTCCATCCCAGGCATCTCTTCTGGGTCTCCCATTGGTAACCAAATTATGTTAATCACTGCCATAATTGTATATTTTTTTGGTTCAGAAAATAAATGCATTAATTCATTTTCAAGATATTTTGCACATTATTTTGTGATTTTTTTATGTTATTTCTGGAATCTTTGTCATGTTTTGATTTCTGTGGTTAGTGATAGTGCGTGCATTTTGAGTTGAGTGGATACCTGAACTGATTGTTGTTTTCCGTGACAGGTGCGACGTCAGATATTGGATCGTCGCTGACGAGACTTTGTCTCAGGCACAAGGCGATTGAAAATCAATTGAAGAACTACACCACGTACGTGAACTATCGATCAATGACTTATTTATAAATCGCCTTTCTTTAGGCACGAATCACTAATGAGCAGCCTGTGAATTCAGAGTAACAGAGCGGAGTGGAGAGACTGCATTTCCCAATGTGCAGATCTGCACGGAAAGGACTAAGATAAGGTTTCTTTAGGCAGGTATCACTAATGAGAAGAGCCTGTGAATTCTCAATCTCCTTGGTATTTTGGGAGTGAGTTTAAGTTGATGGTTAACACTCTGGCACGAAGATCTTATGGATGCAGGATCGCTTCCCTAAGGCAGTGGTTCCCAACTTTTCTTAACTTTAGGGTCACTTTTTCTAAGTTGGAGGACACAAGGGCCACTTTTTCTTGGTTGAAGGACATCAGAGGACCACAGGGATAAAATTTAGTTAACTAAAAGCATATAAAATTGTTATAATTGATTCAAACTAGAATGTTTTTCTAAATGTTATTTATAGACGTAAAAGTAAAATAATTTGTGATTGGAAATAATTATGTGTTCTATCCTGTCCAAATTGTCATTTTATATATTTTTCTTAATTCCTTGAGAAATGAGGGCCGTTTTCTGAGGCCTGGCAGGCCACTTTTGGCCTGCGGGCCACGTGTTGGGAACCACTGAGTTCTAAGTTCTACTGAGCCTTCATTTTTCAAATGGTGTTGGCAAACTCTGTAGTAGGACGTGATGGGCTCCCTGCAGTTGTCTGCTGACAGTTAAATTCGACTTCTGTGAAAACTTGTGATCGTCTGTCATTCTATGAATTCTTATCATTCTGCTTTGTGTCAATTTGAATTTGAAAACAAAGATTCATGGGCGGAGACCTAGGGGGGGACAGGGGGGGGACGGTCCCCCCCAATAAAAGTGTTGGGGGGGGACGGCCCATGCATTTGTCCCCCCCAATGTTTGAGCGTCAAGACTTTTTTTGGGCGGTGAAAATAGAAAATTTGGTCGAGATTTGTCCGGATGACTTAAACATCAACTTTTTTGGACGGCGAAAATAAATTTTTCTCCGGGATTTCGCCGGTCGTCAGAAATTTTTCCGAAAATCTCGCGTCTTTCCGTCCCCCCCAATTCTCGGCGCAGGTCTCCGCCTATGCAAAGATTGCTGTTATACTTTGTGAAGTTTGTAATACAATTTCTCGAATGCTGAGTTTGTGGTTGAACACATTCAGAATGCTGATTTCGTGTTGGAATTTCTTTCTTTTGCTAATTGTACGAAGAGTTGTTTGGGTTTTGTTTGATCCTTCAAGGATCTTTTGCTAATCGTAAGAAGAGTTGTTTGGGTTTTCGACCTGTAGCATTCAATTTATCGATAACTGATTGTTGTAGAGCACTTGTCGAGGCGTTGGTGGTTCCTCTGCAGGATCGAATGGATGACTGGAAGAAAGGAGTGGTTCAACTGGAAAAAGACCGTGCTAAAGGTGATTTTCCATATGATACCAGTGTCTTGTATCTTATATTACACTGAAGCAGTTTAGAATGATAGGGAGAAACTGGAATAATGTTGTATATATGTATGTATGACATTGTGCACTTGTTAAAGCGCCCCTTCAAGAATGCTACTCAGAAGTGCTCACGGCTACAGCGCGGACGCTGCATCGGAGTTTTACGCTGAAGTGCATGAGCAACTGCGAGCGAAGGACGTTCTCAAGGTCTCTACATGAGGGGTTAAAGGTGGATTCGAACCTGCAACCCTCTGGCTGCAATTCAACGAACATACCCACTACACCACCGTGCCACACAAAATGTTGTGCATTTATTATTATGAAGGACGTCATTTGGTAAATTTTTTCTTCTGTGTAGAGTACAAGAAATGTCACGGTGAATTGAAGAAAGCTTCTGGAGAAATGAATCGACTACAGAAGAAGGTCACCAAAGGTCAGCATTTTCTCTGATTGATGTTTGGTGATTGTGTCTGTCATGACTATGAGGTTGCTATGATGCAAGTGGCTGACTGACAGGACTTGGTTATCCACTGGGTTCTGTAATAGGCAGTAGTGTAGAGAGATAAATTTTCTGCGTGTTCCATTTGGTGGGTTTCCTATTTGCAAATTTCACATAGTACACAGAATATACACAGTATCACTTTAAAATAAATCATATTTTAGGGTTTGAACCTGTAACACCCTCATCTTTAAATACACCCATGATGTTGCCCTCTATGCTGTGTTTCATGTCTAGACTAGAAAGCAATAGCTTGATTGCAGAGGTAATGAAAATTTATACTGTCAGTCTGCAACTCAGGCATTCCAGCAATTCTTCTTTCCATTAATTTATCTCATTAATTAATTAATTGGATGAATGATAACATCACACAATTGATCGTATGATTGTTGATTGCTGACTTACTTTGCTTGCTCAGCCATTGGCTCGCTCACTCACTTGCTAACTTACTCATTTGCTCACTTGCTCATTTGTGGTTTTATTTTCAGCAGAAGTATCAGATTTGTCAAAATCCAAAGCAAAAATTTCTTTACATTTTGATCTTTTAAATTTTTCTTTTATGGATACTTTTATCTTGGGTGATTCTGTTACTTTTTAAGGAAAGACAGAATCCCGGCCCCAGTTGGAAGAGGCGACGACAGAATTGAATTCCAGATTTGCTGCGTTGGAGGCGTCGGAAAAGAACTCTGTGACCTTGGCTCTGACGGAACAACGGAGCCATCTCTGCCATCTCATTTCCTGTCTGAAGCCAGTTGTGGTCAGCCATGCTTCCTTTTCTACGCATAAAAGTCATGTCATTTGGAATTTTGAAAAATATCCTTGTGCTAATATTTTCATAGTTCTAATAATGTTTAAAATTCCGGAAAATCCAATGCTGTGAATATCATGATGGTACATTGTTTTTAGATTTTATATTAGTTTTTGGTATCCAGGACATCAAATTTAACATTTATTGTCTATAAATATAAATATATATAATATATTGTCTCCCCTGTTGGAAATATTATGTAGCCTATTCATATCAGCAATAATTGTTGAAAATAGTACAGCTCTTGGCATTGCCAATGCTTTAAAAATACTAGTCTTGGCATTTTCAATACTTTAAACATGGTGGTGATTCTTTTGCGCAGAAAAGAGACAGTTTGGGGTTTCCAGCCAAATATCTTCATTCCTTAACATTGATTTAATAGGTGCAGCAGATTTTGGTAGCATTACGAAACATTGACTAAGAATATTTAGTAAAACTGAGATTTTGGTTGTTTCAGGATCAAGAAATTGCGATGGTGTCTGAAGCGGATCATCTTAAGGAAATTATTGAAAACCTGTCGAAATTAGCGGCTAAACCTCCGAGTCTCGCGCTGTCAAATGAGGAAGTTCTTGCAGACGTCACCAGGTGTCTTCAGCTGCAGTCGACCATGGAACGAAAGGTTTTATTCATTATTTTTATTCATTATTTCACTTGATTTTCCGAATGCAGTAAAACAAATCTCCAGAAAAGAACTTTTTCCAATCATTCAAATGTAATTAATTTTGAGTGAAGTCACAGGCTGTGTTCAGATGCATTATGTGTCAAAATGCTTTGTGTAGGCTAGTTCAAACTCAAAAGGTACGGAAATTATTTGAAGAGCTGAATGCAGAATTGTGGCAACAATGCAGAGACAGTATTTAGAAAGTCTCTTATAGCAACGATACAGCAACAGTTAATACAATACAGCAACCCTATGGAGAGCGCTCTGAACACTTTGTACCATTGAGAAGATAGCTTTAGAAGAAATTGTGTTATGGCAGTAGAGGCTGAAAAAGAATTGAAGGTTGCACAGACATCTCATTGTTCAGAACATCAAATGTGCAACTCAGAGTATTTTTTGATCAACGCATAAATGGAATGGGGGCTGCATGGTGACCTTTGGCAGATGCATGTGGTACGAGAATATTACATCTGCTGTAATAAGTTTGACACACAAAAATTTCACTGTACACTTTTGTTTATTCTTGATTTAACAGAAAACAATTGATTAATTCTTGATTTAACAGAAGAGAATTTTAAAAGATGACTTAGAATGCGAGTCGGTGTCAAACTCTTCTGGCTCAAATAACGCATCATTGGACGCGCTCAACCTCTGTACTACCGTTTCAACTTCTACGTCATCTGCGGCTCAGAATGCTCAACCAGCGTCTCATACTTCTAATTCGGTGGACAAATCTCAGAATTTTTTCACATATGGAGGCAGTCAGCACGTGAAATTACGACAGACTTACTCATGCGACACTTATAATCCAGTAACGTCATCTTCTGCTCAACAGGGAAGGGTTTATGCCACGTCAAAGCCAGAAAACCCCTATGCAGTACCAACAACTCTGCCGTCACAGTCTTGGAGCAACACAGTCAAAGTTGTAGACAAGATCTACGCCAGGCCAGCGCTAGTGATGAACAGGGAGAACGGCTCAACGTTGAAGCGAGTTATGACTCCGACTGTGCCGAGTTTAGCACGGGTTGACGAGTGTAACAAACTTACAGGTATGGCAATCTGATCTCGTAGCTGAAATTCATATCTCCAATCTGCTATGGCTATTTTTATTCTTTTATTAGAGACCACTGTGTAATGGCGAAGCGTCAATCGAGCAATTGCGCTTGAAGAGCTTGCGCAATACCCCTGCGCGTTGACTTTCGTAATAGAGGCTCGAACCCATACAATGCTTTTCAAGTTGAACTTTGAAAAAATTGGCCAACATGTACTGTACAGTTTTACCAGTGCAATTTGCAGTTCAGCTCTGTTGTAATCTGCTGCATAGGTTATTTGTACATGACTTATTCATTTATTTAATTTATTTATTTCTCCATTTCTATAGCGCCCTTCAAGCTCTCTACTCTGAGGCGCTCCCAACTACAGCGCGGACACTGCATCGGAGTTTCACGCCAAAGCGCACAGGCAATTGCGAGTGAAGGACTTACTCAAGGTCCCTACGCGGCGACTTGAGGTGGATTTGAACCTTCGGCTGCGAGGCGACGACGCCACCACTACACCGCCGTGCCCCACAAATCATGAATATTTTTGCTGACAACCATGTGGCTATTTTTGTGACCTGATCACAGAGGAATTCATGATTATAAGGCGAGTATGAATAATTATTGGTAGATTTTGAATCGATATAATTATCCGAAGGCTGCTACTTGCTAAATGTAAATTGTTTTAAGGAAATTCCAAGTCTTTATAAATCGCCGTGCTGATCCTTTTTATCTTTTCTAACTTAGATTTTCCGGCAAGTGGTTATGTCACAAAGAACGATTTGGCAGGAATGGCAAAGATGCGTGAAA
Source organism: Lumbricus terrestris (assembly GCA_949752735.1). Taxonomy (NCBI): domain Eukaryota; kingdom Metazoa; phylum Annelida; class Clitellata; order Crassiclitellata; family Lumbricidae; genus Lumbricus; species Lumbricus terrestris. The sequence continues at coordinate 33,524,768 of OX457037.1, read as the reverse complement.
GGCCAGAAGACTTGGAAGCGAAAAGTCTGAGAGACAATCAACATAGTGCCAGTGCCAGCATTGTAAGTTAATGGCATGTCCACGAATGTTGTAATGGACAATTGGACAGCCTTCACCCTTCTTCAGTTTTCATTGTAAATACTGTTTTTTTGCATTGTTGCAAAAATTTTGTGTGCAATTTCTCAAATAATTTCCATACCACTTTATTTAAGTCATGGACGGACGCCTGCTGATATTTTTCAGGAGGGACATAAAACTTTCAGGAGAGGCATAAGACTTTCAGGAGGGTGATAAGGCAATGGCCACGTTTAAACTTTGCTAGCAAGAACTTGAAAATGTAAACCAGGAAATTAAAAACGTTTTTCACAGAGGTTTATGAATATAAATTTTTAAGTTTTCCATGGTTTGGGTTAGACTAGTGTGTTATGCATGTGTTTCAACATTTATACAGTCCATTTAGTAACGTCACATAGTTTTGCTTCAGTTCTCTTTTGTGATGGATGGACTGTTCTTTGCTGCTTTTAATGTCACTATTGACAGACGATTATAATGATAATGATGCTAATTATAATAGTTATAATGATAATTATAATAGTGAGACGATTTGAATGGCACTGTATCAAGGCCGAAGGAATGGGTGCTGTGCATGAGCTCACTTAATGGCAGTCATAAGATTGTTTAAACATAACAATAGATCTATTTACCAGTTTGGTCCATGTGCCAATGTACAGCTATCTTTTGTGACATTATCCGGCCAAATATGTTTCAGGATTCAGCCGAAATGTCACTGGCTGATGCCCTGCGTGAACTGGAAGCCAGTACAGCGATGTTGCAAGTTCCCTACGAGGCGTCAAGCGCGCAGAGCTGTCAGTCACTCCAGTGCTCCAGTGGATATGGAACACTGACAAACGTCAGTTCCAGTTCTGCCAACGCTGTTGCGTCATTTCCTTCCGGTAGGTTCTGCGGCAAATAAAACTTGTTCTTGTGTATAGCAATTAAATCTGTGGTTGAAGATTCATATTTTTATGTGAAGCAATGTAATTTGCTCAAGTAAAGCAGAGGTCAGATGAGTTTGTTGATTATGTACGCTGGAGACTTGTTTTGTTTTACTAAAGTCTGTAATACAGTTAGCAACATGGATCTCAAAGTAGGAGATAAAGGCGTTTAGCATGACGTATTTATGAGATGGTTCTTGACTTGGCACCAAAGCCATGCAGCATAGAGTAGAGTTGCTGATTAATCATGTAAGAAAACTTAAGAGGGTTTTATCAAGTTTTACAATTATTGACAAGAGAGGATGCTCAATACAAATTGACGTCATTGTTGCAACAAATGTAACAAATAAAATGTTATTTTTGCAATGAATAAAAAAAAATTAAGCACTGAATGGCTGTACAAGGGTGATGTGGAGTGGTTTGGTATTACAGTTCCCAGAATGATGAAAAAAATGATCAATCATAAAACCAGTGATTATGCACATTTTTCGACAATTTCAAGTTGATCACAAAAATTATTGGATGACCCCTATAATAAGTACCTTGTTTAATTCATTTATGTAGCACCCCTTCAAGGTTACTACTCAGGAGCACCCCCAAAAACCCTTTGCATTGGAATGCAGTGGAAGTTCATTCCACACCATGGGGCCAATAACAGAGAAAGCCGATGCTGTTCATGCTTGCGGAATGAGGAGTTCACCCAGAGTAGAGCAACATAGCTCTTGTGAATGTACAGCAGCGGTTCTCAACCTGTGGGTCGCGACCCCCGCGGGGGTCGCCTGACGATTTGCCAGGGGTCGCCTGGGCCTGTCAGAAATTTGTAAAATATATGAGTCAATCGTTAGATTACGGCAGTGAATTTAATATTTTCTATTTTAGTTTTCAAATATAAATTCCACATTTACCATACATCTAAAAAATTAAACAATATTCGGTTTGCCCAAAGAATCAATGCTGTCAACAGTAGCGAGAATCCTTACAGGGGCGGAGACTTGGGGTGACAATGAATGGTCCCATCGAAATTAGTGGCGAAGACCAAGCTTCTTATATCTTCCAATATTTCATATTAGTTCTATTTCATAAATATGATTGTAAATTTATTGTGTTATCCACTGCTTATCCGTTACAAGCAATTTTGTTAGAATACCAGCTTAAAATGTCATTATTACCGTTTGCAAATGAAAACAAATTTCAAAGAATGTGTCGGGAACATTTATTGAAGTCTGAAATCATGTACGCCCATCTGAGCACTGAAATCATGAGAAACTTTGTTAAGATGACAACTTAAAATGATACAGTTACATTATGCAAATCCAAAATATCGCAAACAATTGGGAGGCGACACTTTGAAGTCTTAAGCCCTGACTATTAGTATTGAAAAGTGAGCAATTTTGCGAAGCCGGCAGCCTAAATTGCTATCACTGCAACGTGGAAATTCAGAAACGTTAGCCTAAACAATGGAGAGAGAGAGGAATTTACAGTATTTATCTAATAAAGTCCTCAACCATGTCTTTCCGTAATGTAATCATGAGAAATGTTTTTGAGATGGCAGCATAAAATGTTACCATTGCGGTGTGGAAATTCAAAATAATTTAAATAATGCGAGGGGCACTTTTGAAGCCTTAAACAACAACTATCAGCACTCAAATGATGAGCAATTTCGTTAGAATGACAGTTTTAAATGATACCATTGCAGTGTGAAAATCTAAAAATTTCGCAAATGGGGAGAAGCACTTACATGCTACAACCCTTCCTCTTGCTGAATAGACTTATGAAACTTGAACTTCAAACTATTGAATAGGTAGCTCTCTGACTCGCAAGTGCCAGGTAACCTCATACAATTTACAAAAGCCGTTTTTCGAATTGTGAAATGAAAATGCATAAAAATGAACAACGGAAAAAAAACAGTGAGGGAGGTTACTCAATCAATTTTGATGTTGGGGGTCGTCACAACTTTCGAAATGCTTCTAAGGGGTCGCCGCACAAAAAAGGTTGAGAACCGCTGATGTACAGTAAGAGTAGCACCAAGGAGGCAACAGCCACACCAAAGCAGAGACCAAGTATATAATCTGCTGTGGGATAGGGAGCCAATATTTGTGTCATGACCAAATTTTGGGATACGACCAATAATTGCTTCCCATAACACCATCGCACCAGTTGTAGAGTCTTGGTAGGTTAGTTAGAACAAAGATAAACAAACAGAACCTGGTCTGTTGTTTTGTAATGTTGGCATTGCCGGTCTTGATCTAAAATTTGCAATTTAAATATTGTATGAATTCCTTTGCATTAATTTTTCTGGCTGTTTGTGAATTTTTTCCTGATGGCAATTTCCTGTTGATCGCTTTATCGGTTGGAATGCAGAGTGCTTGCACTTGACATTATTGATTGATATTCGTTTAATTTAAAATCAGACAATTCTTGATGACACACCGCAGCCGGTTACAGGGCTTTTTTTAACGTGCAGTTGTACACAAAATGTGCAGTTCTAAATGGATTTGTGCAGTTGTAGAAACATGTAGAAGCACTTCTGTGCAGTTAAAACTAGTTTAAAAAGGCCATTTTCCTCCGATTGGGAGTAATTTACCATGGAGGATGGGAAAGGAAAGAAGGGTTTGTGCAGTTCTAAAAATTCCTTAAAAACTGCCCTGGCCGGTTACATATAAAAAATGTAAAATAAAACACAGAAATAATAATAAAGTATAGTAATAATAAAGTTTTAAAAAATGAAGTATTATGCATTTGGTCTGTGACTGAGTTGATCTTCTTGCACGTCTTTACTTTCTTAGATCTAGATGCGTTGGCCAGCGCATTGTTGGCGTCGTCTTGCGATTTTCCCGACCTTGACAAATGTTCAACACTCCCCAGCAAGCGCCAGATGTACGATGCCATGCAGCCAGGTCTTCGAAGGCCTGCCTCCGCAGCAGGTTAGAAAGAAATCGCATCTTTTAGTGTAGAGAAAATCAGACGAAACATTTTATCTTTCGGTTAATTTATCTTGAATGGACGAATAAGAATAAAGAGCATTATACGTTGTACACAGTGTAGCGAATAAATACGGCGCTGAACCTTTTTCTGAAACACAATTAAAGATTGCTTGGGGCTTTTGGAGAAGTCTGGATGCCCTGATTGGAGCTTAGAACTTGTTTGATGAGAAAACCTGATTTGTTTAACCTACATTCTGCGTTTCCATTCTTTTGATGCTGGCTACTTAGGTAATTGCCTTACTCTGTCATTATTTTGTTACTGAATGTGGAATCTTTGTGACCTAAATGTGGCTTAGAGTTGATGCCAAATAAGTTATTATTATTATGCAGTCTGCAATGGTATTTGAGAATTGCTAGCATTATTTTGGTGGGGTTTGTCATGTATCTATTATTTATTATTTCTATTATTAATTATTTTGCATATTTCTTTAGGAATAGAATCTGTTAAAACCGAAGCAAAGGTGCCAGCTCAAAGAGATGAAGCGTTTGAATCAACTGGGACATTAGATTACTACCCTCCTTCCATCGCTGCCACATCTTCGACCAGTGGCATCTCAGGACCTCTCCCCCCTCCTAGTCATTCCGCTTTTCCACCAACGGCCGCCTTCAATCTCCGCCATCACCTCTTTACCATGCACATCCAGGAGGACGACATGGATGACTTACCTCTTCCACCTCCACCTGACGACCTCGACGCCTACCCATCCTCCGTACCAATTCCAGTCCAGACCGGCGGAGCATCACGGTCGCTCTCAATGCACGCCAGCGTCATGCAGAGTCTTAACGAGAAGCTGTCGACGAGGAAAAGCGCGGCACAGACACCTGGTGACCTTCAGAGGTCAGCGTCGATGATGCAACGCAAGGGTCCTAGTCATCAGGTGGTGCTTCGATCAACGCAGCGTACCAAAGAAGAGGAGGATGCATCGACATCGGATTCAGGCAGTTTCGAACATCAGATTCGCCGGGGTGTGAAATTGCGGCACACCATCTGCAACGATCGGTCTGCACCGCGTGTCGTCAAACATTAGACTTCGAAGTCGGTTTGACGATGAAGTCGCAGATGCATCTTCAGGGTTCGACTGTTCATGAGTGTGCTTTCAGACTCTAATCATTACGCACCACGTTCGGTGTTTCACGTGTGTTGCGCCGGAAAACTGGTCTCAGGTGAACGATGGGATAGTCTATTTTTTTCATGTCTAGGTTATTTCTGCGAGAATGGAGACAGTTTTGTGACGAGGTGTTATGTTAGTCATGTTTAATAGGAGAGAGCGCAGAATAGGTGTTAATATTACGATATCAAACATAGTAACTTTAGAAGCAACTGCTCCAATCGAAATTAATATTAAGTTTTATGACTGACACAGGATAGCGATGGTATGTAGGACCAGCAGTTGGAAGCCTTGTACAGAAGAGTTGTGGTGCGCGGTGGTGTAGTGGTGGGTTCGGTGCCTTGGATCCGCAGGTTACCAGGTTCGAATCCACCTCAAGCTGCCGCATAGGGACCTTGAGCAATGCTCGTGCGTATGCTTGTGCGCTTCTGCGTGAAACTTCGATGCAGTGCCCGTGCTGTAGTTGGGAGTGCTTAAAAGATGGCCTAAACCAGTGTTCCGAGTCATGTGGTTCCCCGCTACCTTCTATAAATTGATTGGTGGTAGACTGACTTTTGGGGTTTACATGGCTGGCTGGCAATGGTGTCTTTCGATCAATTTTTTGCATTCGAAACCAGCAATATAAAACATGCATATTGTATTATTCTGTAGATCACACATTGATGAAAAAGTAATGCGGTAATGACGTACTTCTACCAGTTGTGTTGATGTTTGTAGTGAATGAATATATAAATTAGATTTTTTAAATAGCATTATCATCCTTCAAATTAGATTGTTAGCAATTTCTTTTAAATAGTTATGAGTAAACGTGTGTCGTATTGTTAGAAATGTTTGTTCAAAGTTTTGTCTGCAGTTGAAAATAGTATTTTTTTGCCTGAGCTTCATCGCCTACGCATTAGTAAACTTGACGTTTTTATGCGAGTCAGCATGTTAGTATTGTAGTGTAAAGAGAGAGACATTTAGTAGATTGTTGATAGAAAATCTTTAGATATGTTGCGATTTTAACAAAATATCGTCAAGGAGTTCAGAGTAAAGAACAGACATTCTTATTGCTATTTCTTCTAGGTTTTGCCCTGTAAATTGCAGTTTTTCGTCCTCATCGCCTCGATCGTCTTGCACCCAGAGCCCCACACTCTGCCCACAACCTCCAGGCTCCTGCCCCAATCCGCCTGCACCCAGCCCCCACCCCTCAGAGGTTCTCGACATTGCCCGGTTTGTCTACTAGAATTAACAAAACTCTCAAGGAGTGATTTTTTTTTTCTCTGACCTGGAATGCAGGTACTATCCAGCAAAATTTTCAGCCAATGAAATGGAGGACAAAGTGTTGTCTCATTGTAAATTAGATAGTCTCTAGTTTGTATTTGGATTTCATTAGCCTTTTACTAAGTTGCCAAGTTTTTCATTTCATTTCTGAGGATCAATATTCAAGCCATTTGCAGATCACTTCACAAGATACCGGTTGGTGTTTTCTGCAAATGCTGTACACTCCAGATTTTGTTACTTTGGCACAGCTGAAAATAGTGTATATATACATAATGTGATACATTGAATATAGATGTTTGATGTGTACTGTTATGCTGTTACACGATAACTAGCTTTTTGGTTTTTAACATAATGCTCTGTTTTTCAGACTTTTATGTGGCCTGAAAATGGCAACATTAAATTTTTGTGTATCAAAACTGAGGGAAGTCGGCTCATAATTTTCCTGTTTGAATTTCAGGAAATGCTCACATGTAGTTGCCTTCATGATTCTAGAATATTACTTTGAAGCAGATGCTGGTCTTTGCTTGATTAATTTTTTTTAGTAGTTTTCACTTTCGTGAAAATAGATATTCTAAAAAAAGAACTGTAGGCTGCCTAGTAGTGTGGCAATGAATTATGTAATCCCCCCCAAATGAAGTATCATAAAATTGAATTAATGCATTAATTGGCTAACACAGGATGTAAGAACTAAGACAGATTTAGTTTTGAAGCGTTTATTTATAGGTGAAGTTTTAAAATGGATTTGATGATGATGATGATGATGATGACGATGACGGTGGCGGTGACGATGACGATGATGATGATGATGGCGGTGACGATGGCGGTGACGATGACGATGACGACGATGACGATGATGATGATGATGATGATGATGATGATGATGATGATGATGATGATGATGATGACGACGATGAACCCCAAACAAAATCCTGACTACGACCATGATAGGATAGTCGATTTTAACTGATCTGTGGTCTTATCTATTAGTATTTCGTCGACCAATGTTGGCAGTGCATTTAAGAAGTGTCTATTCGAAAGTATTGTCAAATTCCATGACATGTCCAGCGATATTGTGGGTGCCTGCGATAGGGCAAGAGTATTTCTTCATGGGTTTCAGATGTTCTGCTCTTATGGAATCGTGTGTGTGCGTGTGTGTGTGTGTGTGTGTGTGTGTGTAATGCAGGACATTATGCAGGGCTATGTACGGGCATAATGTCACATGAGTTTCACATAGATATATCATTGTACATACGACATTGCTGTTGGAGATCCCAGTCTGTTACCTTCTTACAAGGAGGGCATTGTTACATTTTTGATTGTATGGCATTTCATAGCACTGTGGCTCTCATAGCTTATTTTAATGACTCTCGACCAGAATCTGGTATATCTGATAAGCTGAGTAGGTCTAACTCAACCTCTGTATGCCCCTCTGGAAACTTTGCTTACTCTGGCTAAAAAAACAAGGAAAAAATCCCAAACCACTAGCATGCTTACATTATATACAAATCTATGACACCCAGGTTGGAACATTGGGGGTCTCAGACTTTGATATTCATTATCCTGATTACCTAGCTAGGTCCACCATCTTTTCTAAACAGCCAAATCCTTCAAAACATTTGATTCATTTGACCAAAGCAAATACGGAGTCTGTATGATCCACTGTGTTGTCCTCAGAGAGAACTGTAACGGCTTCTGAGATCCTTCTATGTCGGCTGGGGTTAAGGACAATTCAGGTGTGATTCTGAGACTCGTCCAAATCACTCTCGCTGTGTAAACTGACTGTGGCGCAATGTAAATGTCCAATTGCATTGCATGGGGTTATTCATTCAGTAGACAGAGGAATTGCATTGTATTTTAGAGTTTGTGAAGCGCCTCTTTCAGTGTGAGCATAGGCGCAACCACCCTATGGGACCCACGGGACGCGCCCCCCCCAACTTTTGAGTGGTCCCCTAGCTTTATTATTATGGTCCCCCAACTTCTAGGACGTGATTCATTATGGTCCCCCCAACTTTTAGGACGTGATTGCACCTATGCGTGTGAGCTACACATGGCGGGGTTCTCAGCGTGAACGTTCGAGGGAACAAAAATAGAATGGTACTCTCTACGTCTTTCGCGCTTATAGTAGGCCTATAGATGCCTGTTTTTGGTACATCAGGCAAATCTAGCAATTTGTCCACAAGTCAATAGATGCCGTTAGTAGTAGCCTAAGTAACAGTTCTGGGACAGTAGACCCGATCCCCACGCCTATTGGTCTGAACAATAATCCATTGTTCGCCGACTCTTGACCATTCCATTGATCTCGTCCGCCCTATTATTTTCAAAGCAAATACCATTGTTAAGCGACGCACGTGGCCCATTTTTATGCTAGTATGCAAACAATAGCACATCCAGATGAGTACCAGAATGTTCAATGTCACCAACAGACATAGGAGAGAATAAAATGGTCAGACTTCCTATAGCACAGTACCTATAATAACAGTTATTTACGGTATTTACAGTCAAACAAGTCAGTACATTAATAATTATGAGTTCGTATTTATGTGTGTTGCAGCCTTCTCGCGAGAAATTCCTTTCTTCCGAAAACGCGGGACCTCAAAACAGCAGGTACTCAAAACTTCGGTCCTGTAATACTGCCGGTGTGGCATGAGATCTTGTGCGGCATGAAATAATGCCCGGAAACCCTTGTCATTGGTTCACGTGACCGATGGAGGGTGCGAAGGAGGGGGGTGGGAGGGTAGGTGGGAGGGTTTGAGTGAGGGTAGGAGGGAGGGAGGAAGAAAGGGTGGGATGGAGAGGATGGTGGAAGGGAGCGTGGGAGAGTGGGAGAGATGGATGAAGTGTGGGGGTTGGGGGTTGGCGGGGAACGGCCCGAATTCTAAAATTCCCGGGCAACGCCGGGTACCCCAGCTAGTATAATAATTATATATGTGTGTCCCCGGCACCGATACTGCCTTATATATATATATATATATATATATATATATATATATATATATATATATATATATATATATATATAAGGCAGTATCGGTGCCGGGGACTGTTTGAAAATTATTGCAATGTGTGAGCCAAACCACGGACGCCTAAGCTGGCTTTTTAAATCCAGACGTCCGTTTGGAAATCGTAATCGTAATCTCCTAATTTCTAAAGCCCCACTCGAAAGCCAAGCGCCTCTCTTCATGCAACACATGCAGTTTTTTGTCAGCTTTATGCTGATGATGTACAAGTCTGCAAGCACACCCACCTAAGACTAAATTTATCTGGCTGGGCAATCGTAAGCAACTTGCTAAAATTGACTTCGTTGCACTTGTGACTGAGTCTGAATTCCTCACTTACACTTTCTCAAATACGGTCCGTGACCTTGGTGTCCTGTTGGACCAAGAGCTCACATTTGCTCCTCACATTCACCGACTTGCTCGAGACTGTTACTATCAACTGCGTCAGCTTCGCAGAATTGCTCGTTCACTGACATCTAGTGCTCTCACCACTCTGGTACATTCCTTCATTACTTCCCGTCTTCACTATTGCTCGTCACTTTACTCTGGCCTCCCATCCAATCGAATAATGTGCTGAAACAGAGTCTTACGCTCTGCAGCACGTTTTATCCCTAAATTTGATCATGTATCCAACTATATGCTGGATACATTACACTGGCTTCCTACTCGGCAGCGCATTGAATTTAGGATCGCTGCCCTAGTTAGGCAATGCCAGCTTGGAATTGCCCACACTACTTGCAAGTTGCAAGAGCTTTGTTGCTCCACTAGTACCCAAGACCACCGCCCCTCCGTTCTGCACAGAAGGCATTGCTATTGGCCCCTGTTGCACGAACTGCAACGATGCAGCATAGAGCATTTTCTGTGATCGGTCCAGTTGTCTGGAATGGGATTCCACAGGAGCTACGTCGATCTACTTGCTGCGGTTATTACGTACTGAAACATTTTTTATTAAACTCAAAACTCTTTTTTGCCGTGCTAGAGTCGGGAGCGATTCTGAGTAGTCCCCTTGAAGAAGCGCTATATAAATTCTTGAATGAATGAATGAATGAATGAATGAATACACGCTCCGCCCGTTGACGTACTATGGGTAGAGCCCTCAGGGTACCGCATTCATTCAATCGTAGGCCCTACTGCGTGCTTCTACTATCTGTTCCTCTTATACTTAGGCCTATACACCAATTGATGTCCTATGAAAATTTATAACTGCGCTATAGAAATCATTGCATCTAACTACTGTGCGGCTCTATAAGATTGCACTTGATATAGCGCCTTTTAATAGTAATTGTAGTTAACTATGTGTAGGTATGAATGTATGAAGGATGTATGTGTGTGGGGTAATAGGTGGGAGAATGTGGACCTGATTATCCAGACCACGCTGACAGTTGCAGAATTTAAGTCTGATAATCTAGCCCACGCTGACAGAGGGAAAACTTTGTCCTACTTCTTTCCGTGTCTTTGCCAGTGGATGGCGTGGCATACAGACAGGGACCGCGGCACTCATTTTGGAAGGAGGCAGACGGACAAAGAGAGCGAACAGGCAGAAATAGCCGTTTCTGCTGATGCGAATCTGGAAGTGTATAAAAGGGAGTGAAGATGAACAATCGAGGCCTTTCACGTTGTGTTCGATCAGGAGAGTCGACGTTGTGCTCGTTCGAGGAGATGATGTGAATTTCGGCCCGCCGCGCCCTGGCGATCGATGGACCAGGACGGCGTTAAAGACTATTGGAACTGGAGTTTCGTGGAGGCGTTAAAGATTACGGAGGCGTTCAAGAAGAAGTGAAGTTACGTGAAGATTATGCGACGAGTAATTCCGCAGAGTGAGGACGATGTTTTAGAGACGTTCCGGAGGAGCAGAGGATTTCGTGGATGAGCGTTCCACGACGATGAGGATTTCGCGGATTTCGTGAGAGGAAGTTGCCGCGAAGTTAAAGAAGCAGTGACGACGTCGACCTTGGATCAAAACGGATCAGGATCGGAAGCGTTACTGGAAACAGAGGATTTAGAGGATTGCCGTGAGGAGATATGCCACGAGGATTGTGATTTGTGTATTTAGAGGATTTAGAGGATTTCCGTGAGGCGACATTCCACGAGTGAAGGAAGCAGATTATTCTGGGATCAAACGGATTGGAATCGTCTGCGAGGGTGATAGAGCGAGTTACGTAAGACTGTGCTCTTCTTTACGACGAAGACATCGGACGAGCTACGAGGATGAGGATTGCTCAGGCCTAACTGGAACTGTTGGAGGATCGAGTAAGCACGCGTCTATTCGGAGGATAGGACGAATGGCTGGACTCGACAAAGAGGACGAAAGGAACTGGATTGCGAAGGAACTGAAACCGAACGAGGCGAGTGTATGTTACGTACGTGGGCTATAGAAAGTCAATGTTTATATATTGGGGAAAAACCCGTACATGAAATTCTCCCCCTTTATCAGCGGTTGCCATAGTTAAGCGGATGAATGAATGAGCGAGTGTGTGTTTTAATCTTTGCTATTGTTCTAGCGCCGTATTATGATTCGTGTTATGATTGTGAAATTGTGTTTAAGATACATAGCGGGAACGCTATTCAAATACTGTGTCTGGATAATTCTGTATTTAGTGACTGAGTTAGTTAACGACTGAAATGACTATAGAACTACGGGAGAGACGGAAGAGACCAATGCGTGATTGTACTAAACTAGGCGACTATATATACACGTATATATATCGATACTATAATATAGAGACTATATACGGGCTGAGCTGCGAGTGACGGTAGAGGAAGTTAGGGGAAGTTGGCAAGAAGGAGGAGGAGGTTAAACGAACCCAAGTTGTGAAAGAAAACAATCGTAGGGCCAACGCCCTTCCGCGCCATGCTCGGCTGGACCTTGTCAAGAGAAGTGGAGAGAGGGCCTCGATGGTAAGAACCGAGGGGGTATCCCAAACAACCGGGGGTAGCGCCCCAGTTGGCCCTCTCGGGGACTACAACAACAATTCGACTGGGGCCAACCCCTTTTTCGGGTCGGGCGATGGAATGGCAGACTGGGGAGGGATAGAAGAAAGAAGCATGGAGATCCCTCGCAGTGGTGCCAGACTAGGCGCACGATCAGAGGAGGGGTAGAATTGTACAATGGCGACGAGGATGGGATGATTAGATTTGATTAAAGATGGGATAATCATGATTAAGGAAGATTAGTGATGATTAAGGAGGATTAAGGAAGATTAAGGATTGATGTAAATTAAGGGAGAGATGATCTGTGGAGATTTGAGTAGTTTATGATTTGAGTAGTTTAAGATTGGATGATTATGGGATGATTAAGATGATTAGTAATGATTAAGGATGATTAAGGACCGATAGATGATTTTTACGAAGAGACAGAACGAATGAGGAAGGATATACGACTGTAATGGAAACAGACATAGAAATAATATGACGATTAGACGACTAAGATTTGATTAACGTACGCGTGATGATTAGGATGATGATGTTGTTTTGATGGTGTTGAGCAAAACATTAACTACGGCAACTAAATCAAAATTTGGGGAATGATTATGGGTTTCCATTGAGCGATGTTGCGAATGTTTCCACGGCATTCACAAGAGGGCGACAGAAGTACAGGCCACCGTCACCGATATGCGTTACTCTGGTTATACGTACAACGAGTGAGGTAGCGATGACATCTGGGGCTTACTTTCTAACTGGAACGAGAACGATGGATTCAATGCTCCATGGCAACGCAACCTACGGCAAGCGAAACCAATAATAAGACTACTTCAGAAACTGTTCAGAAACTGTCGTCGAAAATATAAACACTTGCACCAGAGTAAAAGAAAAACAGTCGGATAAAACAGTCGTATATTATAATGGGAAAAACGGACTTAGCCATTCTCTGCGACGCTGCAACGGGCGTCAAAGACAACCCAGATGGACGGACGAATGCGACGGATGCGGGAGAAGCAGTCCGATGCTTCACTGTTCGATGGAGGAGGAGAGGAGAAGGAGAGACGTCGTCAACCGGAAGTCTGATGAACGGACGACGCTGCGAGGAACGAGGTCCTCGACAGCCAGGAATTTCCTGGGACTTCTATGGATGGACGGATGGAGAAACGTGGACGACGATGCGGAGGAGAAGGAGGAAAACGTTCTGCAGAAGGAGAGACGACAGAAGAGAGCGATGGAAGCGCTCAAACGTTGTCTGTTCTTGTTAAATGCTTTATGAATTGTATCTGATTTATTTTTGTGCGTGATTAGTATGTATAACGTGGTGAAGGACATTGATTAGTCATGAAGAGGATTATTGCATTGATTATTGTCGATTTGAGTGATGTCGTTTGAACTGTGAGAACATTGAAGTGCTATTTACGATCATGTAACTGTTGAAGACATTGCTATATAGTGTTTAGATTATAATAGGGATGGTGATTGAATGTAGCTATATATAGGGATGACTGCATTGATTAATGTTAGAACAGGACACATTGTTAACTAAAATTAGACCTCGTGGTCTCGGTCTTTTTGTGTGTTGGGGAGAGTGTGCGGCTCTATAAGATTGCACTTGATATAGCGCCTTTTAATAGTAATTGTAGTTAACTATGTGTAGGTATGAATGTATGAAGGATGTATGTGTGTGGGGTAATAGGTGGGAGAATGTGGACCTGATTATCCAGACCACGCTGACAGTTGCAGAATTTAAGTCTGATAATCTAGCCCACGCTGACAGAGGGAAAACTTTGTCCTACTTCTTTCCGTGTCTTTGCCAGTGGATGGCGTGGCATACAGACAGGGACCGCGGCACTCATTTTGGAAGGAGGCAGACGGACAAAGAGAGCGAACAGGCAGAAATAGCCGTTTCTGCTGATGCGAATCTGGAAGTGTATAAAAGGGAGTGAAGATGAACAATCGAGGCCTTTCACGTTGTGTTCGATCAGGAGAGTCGACGTTGTGCTCGTTCGAGGAGATGATGTGAATTTCGGCCCGCCGCGCCCTGGCGATCGATGGACCAGGACGGCGTTAAAGACTATTGGAACTGGAGTTTCGTGGAGGCGTTAAAGATTACGGAGGCGTTCAAGAAGAAGTGAAGTTACGTGAAGATTATGCGACGAGTAATTCCGCAGAGTGAGGACGATGTTTTAGAGACGTTCCGGAGGAGCAGAGGATTTCGTGGATGAGCGTTCCACGACGATGAGGATTTCGCGGATTTCGTGAGAGGAAGTTGCCGCGAAGTTAAAGAAGCAGTGACGACGTCGACCTTGGATCAAAACGGATCAGGATCGGAAGCGTTACTGGAAACAGAGGATTTAGAGGATTGCCGTGAGGAGATATGCCACGAGGATTGTGATTTGTGTATTTAGAGGATTTAGAGGATTTCCGTGAGGCGACATTCCACGAGTGAAGGAAGCAGATTATTCTGGGATCAAACGGATTGGAATCGTCTGCGAGGGTGATAGAGCGAGTTACGTAAGACTGTGCTCTTCTTTACGACGAAGACATCGGACGAGCTACGAGGATGAGGATTGCTCAGGCCTAACTGGAACTGTTGGAGGATCGAGTAAGCACGCGTCTATTCGGAGGATAGGACGAATGGCTGGACTCGACAAAGAGGACGAAAGGAACTGGATTGCGAAGGAACTGAAACCGAACGAGGCGAGTGTATGTTACGTACGTGGGCTATAGAAAGTCAATGTTTATATATTGGGGAAAAACCCGTACATGAAATTCTCCCCCTTTATCAGCGGTTGCCATAGTTAAGCGGATGAATGAATGAGCGAGTGTGTGTTTTAATCTTTGCTATTGTTCTAGCGCCGTATTATGATTCGTGTTATGATTGTGAAATTGTGTTTAAGATACATAGCGGGAACGCTATTCAAATACTGTGTCTGGATAATTCTGTATTTAGTGACTGAGTTAGTTAACGACTGAAATGACTATAGAACTACGGGAGAGACGGAAGAGACCAATGCGTGATTGTACTAAACTAGGCGACTATATATACACGTATATATATCGATACTATAATATAGAGACTATATACGGGCTGAGCTGCGAGTGACGGTAGAGGAAGTTAGGGGAAGTTGGCAAGAAGGAGGAGGAGGTTAAACGAACCCAAGTTGTGAAAGAAAACAATCGTAGGGCCAACGCCCTTCCGCGCCATGCTCGGCTGGACCTTGTCAAGAGAAGTGGAGAGAGGGCCTCGATGGTAAGAACCGAGGGGGTATCCCAAACAACCGGGGGTAGCGCCCCAGTTGGCCCTCTCGGGGACTACAACAACAATTCGACTGGGGCCAACCCCTTTTTCGGGTCGGGCGATGGAATGGCAGACTGGGGAGGGATAGAAGAAAGAAGCATGGAGATCCCTCGCAGTGGTGCCAGACTAGGCGCACGATCAGAGGAGGGGTAGAATTGTACACTACTCTTTGCTGAAAGAGGGAGACAGATTTTAAAAGATATTGAGGTAGAAAGAAGAAAGGCAGAGGTCCTCGTGGAATTACCTTTTATGTAAATTCGTTAGGGTATTATCCGAGAATTAAATCTGAAGGTCCTCATTCTAACCCTAGATGATTGAGATCATATGGAGAGATCGGGACCCCTGTGCGGCAAGGACAGCACTACGAAACCATAAGGCAAACCCGGGATTGCAGACTGAACATCTGTAGGCATTTGTACTCACATATCACTCCATCTCTATACATCTGGAATTCAAATAGAAATAATGGACCTCGATTTGACGGTAAATTTTGCATTTTGTAAGACATGAAAGATAGTCGGATTCACTTGTTCATCGCAGCCTAGGTTACGCTGTGTGCTAATCACACTTATCCGCGGACTCTAACCGTCCTTGGATGTGCGCCCCGAATCTACTCAGAACCCGTAGAGGATTGTTGTTCAGAAACACTTGATGTGTTTACTTCAGATGCCTGGTGCGCCATAATTTATAAGCAATAGATGCAATACTAGCTGATCATTGGGCAGCGCACTGTCGTTTCTATGGAAACCAACACACCCTATTTACCAAGACTGAAGGAACCATCGACGTATATTGATATACGTCGATTGAAGGATCCAGCCATAGAGATGATTGTATTATATAATAAATAGATCACTAGACAGAGCAGAGTATCACGTCTGTACATATACCGTACGTCGCTGTCTCTTTCATACCGACCAATCACATCATACCTGTCTCATTCATACCGACCAATCATAGGCGATTTCTCATACCGACCAATCACAGACGAGTTCTCAATCTTACAACATCGATCATGAAAATAACTAAAATAATATCAACATTTTTATAATGATTCAAACATGTCGATGTTTAGCCTACTTGTGAATATTGCAGTTTTCTTGCAATATTCACAAGTTAACATCGACATGTTCGATTCATTATACAAAATGTTGATATTATTTTAGTTGTTTTTCTTTATTGAAGTTGTAAGACTGTGATTGGTCGGTACGAGAAACCGCATAGGATTGGTCGTTTCGAATTAGAGCGACGTTAATTTATGACTTCACATCTGACTGCAGGGCAGATACGTCATACTCTCTCTAGCGCTTATGTTATACATGTAACACATCTCAATGGAACCAGCATAAACGCTGTTGTATTATGACGTCACGTATATTGCTAAGATTCTAAATTTCTGGTAAGTAAGATCGCGTTAGTGAGTCTGTATTCTGGTGAACCACTAAACATTTTAGCATAATATAAAGAAACGTTTAGTATTTATTGTTCATGCAATTAATTAAGTATTAGGCTATTATTATTATGAAGAACCACCCTAATGTCTAGGCTATTATCGACATATTAATGTGCCACACAGTCTCATCTGCTGCAGGTCGCTTCCTTTTGTCGTTCCACGGCTCGTTTTGCCGGATTGTAAATCTCCTTCTCGTGTCGATCGGGGAGCGGTGGCAATGTTCCGGAGAGGCAGATGGCGTTCCCCCGCTGAAGAGCCACAGAAATCCGTTGGAACAAGTATGACGTTTCCATATGGTCATGGGTAGCGGCAGCAATTCTCCTCCCCAAATCAGAAATGAAATCCAGTCCTTCTTTGCACCAAGCGCCGCCGGTCTCCAAGGCGACCGCAACAAACGCGTGGGTAGGCCTACGGGTGATGGTGGAATACTTGATAGTTTTCGACGCAGCCGCGCGTTCGGCGGCTTCGCTTAATACTTAAGTTAAGTATTTAACTCATTAGCGTAGACTGATTGTTAATTGGGGACGAGATGATTCGTCAATGTTATTGAATTAGTTTGTGTGCTTGTCTTATGATATCACTAGCTATATGGCACCCGGCGTTGCCCGGAAATTTTAATTCTTGGGGTCTACCACTCTCGGGTACTCGGCGTTGACCGCTAAGTTTAGGGCTTCTCGCCCCACCCAGCTCCTCCCGCATCCACACCTCCCCTCTTCGCCCACCTCACCCCCGTCCCTCCCTCCGCCCCAACCAACGACCTTATCTTATCCTAATTCAGCGCTTCCTGTCAGGGGCTTCTATCCCTATACATGGCGGGCGCAGCTTGCGCCCAGTGAAAAATAGGGGGAATCAGAAGACAGCCAAAATTCACGTCGGCTGGGGGGGGGAAGGTCGGACATGGAGGGCAGCGTTCAATCTAGGCATCACTAGGAGGAAGATCCCCCCAGAAAATACTTCCCTCCATATAAATTTTGACAAAATGGTAGGCCTAATTTTTTTTAGCAAAATGTATACACTTTGAGTTTTTAGTTAGGCTACCATGGGCGGAGACCTGGGCGGAGACTGGGGGGGGGCAGAAAGACGCGAGATTTTTTGACGGACGAATGGCTGAGTGTCGCCGAAAAATTTCCATCTTTTGCCGGACAAAATGTCTGGTCATCCGCCGATATCTCGACGAAATTTTCTATTTTCGCCGCCAAAAGAGTTGATGACCTTTGTTTTAGTCTTCATGCTCAACGATTGGTAGGGAGCAAATGCATGGGCCGTCCCCCCAACACCTTCATTGGGGGGACCGTCCCATCTGTCCCTCTAGGTCTCCACCCATGTAGGCTACTATCTGCATTTATGAATTACATGAGCTCCTATAACAGCGATAATATACTAAAAAAAAATCCTATTACATGATTATAATTATGTTGTTACTATTTTACAAAATAATACAATCACATCATAATTGAAAAAAATAATGTTGATACAAATACTAGTTTGCACAACTAAATGGCTTCTCTCCAATGTAGGCCTACCTACATTGTATTTTATTGTATTGCATTGTGCTCTAAAAATTTATGTAACGCCTCTCGAGTGCACACTGATCAGAGGCGCAAAACATGTGGCTGCCCAATTTTCGCAGCAATTCCTCCACTGAAACAGTAGGGTAATTTTGCCAAGAGGACAGTTTAAAATGCTGAAATTGCAATGCGGAAATCGCAAAAATTTCTAATGGGGAGGGGCACATTCCCTCCTCATACCAGGTCCCTTATCGGCGCTACACATGCTTTGGCGATCATCTGCTGGATGCTCGTTTGTCCCCCTCCAAACAAACCTTCATTCCCACACTAGAGGGGGGCATGCGCTATATTGCATTATATTGCATATATAGAAGAATTAAGGCCGGTCCAGAAAAAGGGGGAAAGAAGATGGATTGCGCCCGGTTGCTTAGGGGGGATAGAAGCCCCTGCTTCCTGTCACCGTGCATCGAACAACCAGGGACAACTGACTGGAGGCGTTATTGTAGCGTATTAAATCGCTATTATCTATCAAACTAACTTATCTTGTGTTAAGTGTTAATTCTAAGTAGGAGTTAAGCTAGATAATTTAATTGGCGTGTCTAGATTAATGATTTGGCGTCTAGTGGATTAGTAACTAGGAAACCACGAATCTTGCGTATATGAGCGAGGCAGTCATGGTGACGTCAAGCGGTTACTACGGACGCTACGTAAGCGAAAACATTTGCATCGACGCGCAACCAATTAAAAGCATCGAAATGAGCGTAACGGTCGGAATTGAATGGAAACAGCCACGTCATTGAAATTCGACATAAACGGTTGATTCCTTGCATGAACATTGAGAAAGATGGTTGTTCAGTTGTGGCTGGCAATTCATTTGAAGTTTATTCAATGGTGAGGATGATGATTATGCTCGTATCTGGTCGTAAAACAGTACGAGGCATTCTTGTGAGAGTAGAGGCGATTTAGAAGTTCAAAGTTGCGAATTCTAACGTCCGTGAAGTCTACATTGTGATTGGGACGGTTGGTGAGACGATTTTCGTGTGTAGAGAAACGATTTTGGGCTCGTTGTCTCTGGTTGACATTTCAAGGTCATTTTCAATTGGGAAGGAAATTCTCATTGACTGGAGTATGATAATTTGATGCTACGGAAGTATTGAATATTTTCCCCTTGCGTAAAGACGTCACAGCTCATTTGCATAATGGCCTGCGCCATATTGGTATGCAGGCAATGCCTGTTGACATTGGATACGTATGCGAATAGCGCTTATTATAAAAACGATTTTCTGTGTCTTTACTGTTTTATCTGCGACAAACTTACTGACAGGGATAAAGGTTCAATTGGTTGACGTGCGAAGAGCACCGGCAGCTAAAAACTACAGCCAGAGACATGCAATTTATCGCAAGCAAAACTGAAAGTCACTGTCGCTATGAGCTGTTTTGCGACGCTGTATCATAGGAGAAGCCTAGGCCGAAGGGCCTCCTAGGGTCTATCCACCTGTCTACAAACCCACCTTATCGGCTCGCCTAGAGACATGGTCTCAATACAGACACCCCAATCGTCAGGAAGTTATTTAATTCATTTTTGGCCTATTCGACAAATTATCTGAGCATGTTGTTTCAGCGAATAGTCTAATTAGCTGATCGCGGATTCGCCATTGACGAGAGTGTTATTTAAAGCCTCTTGTCATAATTGTGGCAGCCTGTAGGCCTATGCAAGAAGAGCTTTGGAATTTGATCACAGTTCAGTTTCAAACGTTCACACATGGCCTACACTTTGAGCGAACGCATCAGTGCATCAAAGTACACTATTATTGGAAAACCCTTATCTCTTTATTTTATATCAAAAGCATCTTGGGATATTGGACACATTGACAATACCGTATCATATAGTATTGTTCGGGTATGCTACTGCTATTTAAAAGCAATCTTAGCAATTTTGCTTTGTCATTTTCGGAATAGTGCATAGTAGTCAATTATTGACTGACTGTGGAATTACTGTAGTTACTTAGTGTTTTGTTTCAAATTTGTTTTCTATTTTGCTGCCTAGTCAGCTGCAGTCAGTGCTGTAGGCTAGATAATTGTTATGCTGGTATTAGGAGACCTGTTACCGTAAGTCTCCAATGTGTTAACAGTTTACTTCAACAATATTCAGTCATAGCACAGTATAGATAACAAATACTGTGGTCATAGCAAGTTAGTTAATAAATGTAATTCCTAACCCTAATGACAACAAGACTGCAAAGCATAAAATATTTTCAGTAAATATTGAAGTAGATATTTTAAAACTTCTCTTAAATGTGTGAAGCTTTTTAACCATTGTACCCATTATAGTTGCCAGTGATTAAAATATGTCGTTGACTTTCCAAAAAGCTCAGGCAAAACACATAATTATGGACAAAATTGTGAAGCTTCTCGGTTGCTTACATGCATCCGAATATTGACTAACATAATAGAACTGCAGAGTGGAATTATCGCAAAACAAAGTTGCAAAATTCACCTTCACAAGACTGCACACTGGTGCTTGTATCTAAAAAAATAATAGGCATAATGATGTTCCTTCAAAAGTTGAATATCAGGATCATCAGTGACATAGTTGCTCTTGAGCAACACCTCACTCTGTTGCGGCCAATTTAAAATTGGATTCAATGAAATAGGCTTAACCAACGAGTAAATGTTTCGATACACTTGTGTAACAAACATCTTTTAGATTGTAGGCTGCTATAGCCTCCATGCTCAAAATCCGTTTAAATTTCTGGTCTGATGCCTGTATTTCATTTTCATTTTCCAACATTTTACATCAACTGATTCTGCCATGTTCTAAAGTTCATCCAGAGTGAATGTAATATGTCCATTGATAAAAACAGGCATAACTGTCAGAATAAGGTGACACTAAGGGCAGCTCTGCAGTTCACGACTAAACTGACAATCTAGATTCTAGAATAAAAGTGGTCTATTTCTAAGTCTGTTGGATCAACCGTTGCTAACAACTTTGAAGATAAAGCTGATGATGAAGCGGATTAAGCAGACAGTTTTTAATAATGTAGAAGGTACGGAACTTGATGACAATGGTGTGCATAAGATACGTACAGTTGACAAGACCAGACACAGTGACAAAGATATAAGGATTCAGCACTTAACTGGCTGTAAAGCATTCTTCTGTTTCTTTGCCAAAGAGAAGTTCATATCAGCCAGAAGACGATGAGTCAAGTTTGTGACATGCTGCAAACCCATTCTACCCGATCATCCATCTGTCTCACTCATTCTCGACTGCTGGTCACAACTCATCTCAGCTTCTCCAACCCAGCCACTGAATACAGTACCATGCATCTAAGGGTGTTGGGGCCCCGCAGTTGTAAATACGTGCGTGGTGGATAGGGGAGCCTGAGGAAGGTGAGCAGGAAAGCCTGAGATGTGATGGATAGGAAAACCTGAGGAAGGTGAGCAGGGCCACATTAAGACTAATGCGGACCTGGGTGCTGTGATTACCCTCAAATGGCCTCTCTGGAAACCCATCAGCCGTTTTGGAGTCTACAATTATGTTAGAAGTAGTCCAGCCATTTACAGTCCGTGAAACATCATGCATAAAACATAAGTCTAGGCTTGTTAATCATAGCAAATTTGGGCTCTGGTCGAAATTCAATTCAGGGTTTCGGGCCACTTCAGGCTGGATGGTGTTTAGACCGTTATATCTATTAAGGTATAGGCCTATGGATAGACCAATAGGCCTATGACGATAACTTTATTCTAACAATTCACCGTGCAACGGCGTGTCGCCTACATGGACAACAGCGCACAGCTGTATACCAATATGGCCGACCACATAGGCCACGCCCTTTTGCAAGGGGTCTAATTGTCTGGTATTCGATCTGGATTCCACAGCTTGGCAGTATCTCATTATCCTCTTCAAGTATAGCACTGGGTTGCTTATCTTCATACAGCGAATCTACAGAGCATCTGCAGAACTATTTCTTCAAATATAGCACTGGGTTGCTTATCTTCATACAGCGAATCTACAGAGAATCTGCAGAACTATTTCAAGGCCGTTCTACACTACAGAAACGATATCGATCAAATATCTCAACTGTGGAGTACAGATAAGCAATAAGATAATTATAATTAATGATACGCCAAATAAGTAAATAGGAACACTGCATAATTGTATTGTTTATTTAACAGTTTCTGATTATATTATACATTTATAAAGAATTGGTTTTCTCTTTGAACAGATCATTTAAATGCAGTACATTTTCAATACCTGCTAAAATAAGCTTAAAACGGAAACGTTACAAATGGGTGGCTTGCGTCGGGATAAAATTGACAATATTATTGTTGATTAGATTGAACTTTACTGACATTTATATTGAAGAGACAAAGCTAATTAAAATGACGATCTAATTGGAAATTGTTAAGCACAGCGCAACACCAGCGCCGCGCGTGTATAGATTTAAGCATTAGAGTCGGTGCGATAATCCTTATTGCGTAACATACACCAGAGATTGTATCACGTTAAGAGGGCGCACTAGTGTGACGCATAATAATTTTAATAATTATTATAAGCGAGTGTGAAATTGTATAGCGCTTAGTTGGGCGTTAAATTTATTACTACTTGACAAAAGTGAGTAAGTAAGAATGGCCGTCACAGACTGGCAACAGTGGATTGATATGGGACGTTCACTCTCATTGGATGGTGAAGAGCTGAAGGCATTCGTCAGAGACAGACAGAACAAATTTAGACAGCAGAGGGCAGATGAACGAGAAGAGAAAAAGGAAAATGAGCTACGTGCAGCTGCAGAAGCTAAGACTATTAGAGAGGCAGAGTCGGAGCGAGAGGCGACTAGATTAGCAGAAGCTAAAGCTATTAGAGAGGCAGAGTCAGAGCGAGAGGCGACTAGATTAGCAGAAGCTAAGGTTCTTAGAGAGGCAGAGTCAGCGCGTGAGGCGGCTAAAATTGCTGAAGCAAAGGCAGTTAGAGAAATGGAAATAGCGAGGATGGCTGACGCGAGACTTATACGTGAAGCAGAGATGAACGAGGCAAGGCTTACGCGAGAAGCAAATGACGTTAGACTTGAAAGAGAAGCAAATGAGGCGAGGCTTGCAAGAGAAGCGAATGAAGCTTTAGAGCATAAGAGACTCGAGATTCAAATGAGATTGAGAGAGATAGAATCGAGAGATGGACGAAACGGAGATGATGGAGATTCTTATATGACGATGGGTGACAACCACCAAGGAAACCAAAGTCATAAGGGAATGAAGAATATTAAATTCCCAATATTTAACGAGACAAAGGACTGTCTCGATGCGTACCTACTCAGATTTGAGCGGACGTGTACGACATATGAGATACCAAGAGATGTATGGTCGCTGATGCTAGCGCGACATCTAGAATCGAAAGCTTTAGAAGTATACCAGCGTTTGTCGGCTGAAGAAACACAAGACTACGATTGTTTAAAGAAGCATCTCCTGAAAAGATTCCAATTAACAGAAGGAGGGTATCGTAACAAGTTCAAAACTAGCAAGATGGAACAAGGAGAGACTCCTTCAAATTTCATTTACAGATTACAACGATATTTGCAGCAATGGTTGCTACAAGCTGGATTTGAGCAGACCTACGAAGGAATTGAAGATCTACTGCTAAAAGATCAATTTTTCCTCACTTGTAGTAACGAGTTGAGGATGTTCATTAAAGAGAAAGGAAAAATGAGCTTAAAAGACACATTGACGTGTGCAGAATCTTACATCGAAGCTCATGGGTACAGATATGCAGAGAATTCTGTAAAACCTCAATGGAGATTCAATAATGACAGAGGTAATGGAAAGTCATTTGAAGAGAAATCGAGAGAGAAATTCCAAGGAAATGTAAACAGAGGAAGAGTTGAAACGCGACAGAACAAAGAGACAAATCACAGTGGAAATGTGAATAGAGGATTTAGTAGAGACAGAGAGCAGGCAGCGGAACACAAGATAACTTGTTTTGCATGCGGTAAGGTAGGTCATAAAGCAATTGATTTAGTGCATAAAGCCAAAGGGTTTGTTAAACACACAGCTGCAGCCGTACAGATTTACGAGTATAGGGCGTACAGGGCTGTACAGACAAATGAAAATACGAAATCGAATGAAATTGACAGAACAGTAGAACGCCAGGATAGGAAAGGTAAAGATGAAATACCGAAACACATGGCAGCAAGTACGGTAGTTACGGAACGGAAAGATGGTTGCATTGATATTGAAAGTATAGACGAATGTCAAGCGAAGGTCAATGGCGTAGACGCCAATTGTCTTTACGATTCTGGAGCGAGTACATGTATCGTGAGGAGATCGCTAATCAAGGATAGTGATTTGACTGGGAAGGAAACGCACTGCATCCTAGTTGATGGGAGCTTAAGGTGTTTTCCTACAGCCAATGTAAACATTGAGAGCGAGTATTTTACTGGTGAAGTTGAGGCAATGGTTATGGATGAACCAGTAAAGCCGATAATTATTGGACGCGTGAGAGGGTTGAAATATACCGTAACGAATGAGAACACGGATGAAAATGTGATTAATTGTGACAAAGGAGAGAAAGTGGATGGGACGATTATGAGTACGAAACAAGAAAAAGTTGAGTATAAAGGAATAATCAAGGGAATTGTGAATGCTAATTCACGTTGGCAAGATGCCAAGAAGAAAGTAAGATTCGAGAGTGATGAAATGAGCACGGAATATGATGACGTAATAGAGAAAGTTGGAAGTGATGACGTCATGAACAGTGACGCACATCAAACGACAGCAGCGATAGAAACGAGAGCTGAGTCGAAGAAGGTGGTGAAATATAAACCACTCAAGGTCACAGAAATGCCCGACCTGAATATAACCACAAAAGAAATAAAGGAATTACAGAAGACAGATGAAACATTGAAGAGTTACTGGGATAAAGCATCTGAGTGGAATGGCGATGAGAAGAGTACAGAAAAAGTGCTGTACGTAAAGAAAGATGGACTGTTGTATCGGAGATGGAAAGAAGTATTGAAAGATGAAGCGAAGTGGCAGTTGATGGTACCGAAACAGTTGAGAAACAAAGTTCTAGCTGTAGCACATAACTCGCTACTGTCAGCTCATCTAGGCATGAAAAAGACTCACGATAAAATTGTGAATGAATTTTATTGGCCAGGGATAAATCAAGAAGTTCGGCGATACATATTAAGTTGTGATGTATGCCAGAAAGCAGTGGATAAGAAAGTGAACTACAAGGCACCGATGGGACATCTTCCAGTGCTGGATGTGCCGTTCAAGCATGTCTGTGTAGACATCATAGGAGCCATAGAGCCAATGTCTATGAGATGATATCGTTATGTATTAACGATTATCGACTTAAGCACCAGATATCCTGAAGCGATACCGTTGAAAGGTATTAGTACCGAGGAAGTGGCGGAAGCCTTGTTTAACTTTTACTGTCGGATGGGCGTACCAGAAAGAATTCATACAGATAGAGGGAGCCAGTTTACGTCAGAACTAATGGCCGAAGTAAACAAGATGTTATTAATCAAGCATACAATGACAAGTCCATACCACGCGATGGGAAATGGTTGTGTAGAACGTCTTAATGGGACAATTAAGACGACACTGAGAAAATTGATAGGTGAACAAGTAAAAGAGTGGGACAGGTACTTGGCACCACTACTTTTCGCATTACGAGATACTGTACACGAGAGCCACGGATACACACCTTTCGAATTAATCTTCGGAAGATCTTGTAGAGGTCCGATAAAGATATTGAAGGAACTGTGGACGAATGAAAAAGTGGAAGACGAGGTGAAGGATGTGTACACATATATGACAGATCTACGAGAACGTATAGAGGAAACGTGTAACATGGCGCAGAAAGCAATTCACAAAGCCAATGCGAAGAACAAGAAATACTACGATAAAAAGGCACGATATAGAAAACTGGAGATAGGTGATAAAGTCCTATTGTTACTGCCGAGTTGTAATAATAAGATGCTTGTTAAATGGCAAGGACCATTTGTTGTCAGAGGGAAAATCGGAGATTACGATTATAAAGTTGAGGTTGATGGTGGAAAACTGAAAACATACCACATCAACATACTAAAGAAATATTACGAGAGGGATGAAGAAGAATTGTCAGGTTCTGAGACAATAGCATATGTGTCAGCTATTGTACATGATGGTAGAGAAGGTGAAGACGAAGAGGAGGAGATATTAAACCTGTATGTCAGTAAGCAAACTGAGACATACAAGGATGTTGATATTAATCCACAATTAGAAGATGAACAGAGAGGTGAATTAGAGAAATTACTGAGAGAATATCAAGACATATTTACAGATAAACCAGGAAGAACTGACATGGTGAAACACGAGATTCATCTTACGAGTGATGAACCTGTTAGGATGAAAGCATATCCAACACCGTATCATCTACAATCTGAAATTGATAAGGAAATTGAGATAATGTTAGAGAATGGAATAATAGAAAGATCAGAAGCAGCTTACGCAGCACCGCTTGTTGTTGTTAAGAAAGCTGATGGAAGCAATAGACTTTGCTGCACCTATAAACAATTGAACAAAGTGACAGTTTTTGATCCAGAGCCGATGATGTCAAACGAGGATATCTTCAATAAACTGAGTGGCAGCAAAATATATAGCAAGTTTGATTTTTGCAAAGGGTATTGGCAAATACCAATGAGCGAAGAATCAAAAGATTATACGACTTTCATTTGTGCAAGTGGCTTATATAAATTCAATGTTTTATCATTTGGATTGGTAAACAGTGCTTCAAGCTACAACAGACTTATATGGAAGATTTTGCATGGAACCGAGAATCTGGAGAGTTATGTCGATGACATACTAGCTCATACAGAAGGATGGACTAAACATATGAAGATTTTACGAGAATTTTTTCAAAGAGTGAGAGATGCTCACCTGACTTTGAAACCAAAGAAATGTTCATTAGGCTATGGACGTATAGATTTCTTGGGTCATACGTTAAACAACGACGACATTAGTCCTAAAGGAGAATCGATAGATAAGATTGTGGAGATGCCACAACCGAAAACGAAGAAACAAATAAGAAGCTTTTTGGGAGCAATAAACTATTACAGAAAATTTATTCCTCATTGTGCTGAACTGATGGCACCATTAAGTGACTTAACAAAGAAGTCAGCAGCTAATAATGTTGATTGGAACGAGGAATTAGAAGAGAGTTTTAGTAAGCTGAAAGCAGCACTTGCTAAAACACCGATACTGAAGTTACCAAACTTGGAGAAGGAATTCGTGATTCAAACTGATGCTTCGGGAAGAGGAATAGGTTGTGTCCTGATACAGCAATATGAAGGGATAAACCACCCGATTGCATATGCGAGTAGAAAACTATTGGAAAGAGAGACGAGATATTCAGTTGAGGAGAGAGAATGTCTAGCGATAATGTGGGGGATTAGTCGGTTTGACAGGTACTTGTGTGGAAAGCAGTTTGTGATAGAGACAGACCACTGCGGACTACAGTACATGAAGGAAGGGAGAATGAGAAATGCGAGAGTCATGAGGTGGAGTCTAGCACTTCAAAATTATTGCTTTACGATACGATATATCAAGGGGAGCAATAATGTTATGTCTGATTATTTGAGTAGAGGAATTACATAGTACTTAAATATATCAGTAATGTATTATAATAATGTAGATAAGAAGAAGTTCAGTAATGTTGTATTGTTGTGTAAGATAGAATAAGGAAGTTCATAGAAATTTAGTTGATAGATAATTAGGTGAGATAGTGAAGCCTGATTACAGACTTTTGAAGGAGGGGTATTTGTAGCGTATTAAATCGCTATTATCTATCAAACTAACTTATCTAGTGTTAAGTGTTAATTCTAAGTAGGAGTTAAGCTAGATAATTTAATTGGCGTGTCTAGATTAATGATTTGGCGTCTAGTGGATTAGTAACTAGGAAACCACGAATCTTGCGTATATGAGCGAGGCAGTCATGGTGACGTCAAGCGGTTACTACGGACGCTACGTAAGCGAAAACATTTGCATTGACGCGTAACCAATTAAAAGCATCGAAATGAGCGTAACGGTCGGAATTGAATGGAAACAGCCACGTCATTGAAATTCGACATAAACGGTTGATTCCTTGCATGAACATTGAGAAAGATGGATGTTCAGTTGTGGCTGGCAATTCATTTGAAGTTTATTCAATGGTGAGGATGATGATTATGCTCGTATCTGGTCGTAAAACAGTACGAGGCATTCTTGTGAGAGTAGAGGCGATTTAGAAGTTCAAAGTTGCGAATTCTAATGTCCGTGAAGTCTACATTGTGATTGGGACGGTTGGTGAGACGATTTTCGTGTGTAGAGAAACGATTTTGGGCTCGTTGTCTCTGGTTGACATTTCAAGGTCATTTTCAATTGGGAAGGAAATTCTCATTGACTGGAGTATGATAATTTGATGCTACGGAAGTATTGAATATTGTCTTGTCTGGTATTCGATCTGGATTCCACAGCTTGGCAGTATCTCATTATCCTCTTCAAGTATAGCACTGGGTTGCTTATCTTCATACAGCGAATCTACAGAGCATCTGCAGAACTATTTCTTCAAATATAGCACTGGGTTGCTTATCTTCATACAGCGAATCTACAGAGAATCTGCAGAACTATTTCAAGGCCGTTCTACACTACAGAAACGATATCGATCAAATATCTCAACTGTGGAGTACAGATAAGCAATAAGATAATTATAATTAATGATACGCCAAATAAGTAAATAGGAACACTGCATAATTGTATTGTTTATTTAACAGTTTCTGATTATATTATACATTTATAAAGAATTGGTTTTCTCTTTTAACAGATCATTTAAATGCAGTACATTTTCAATACCTGCTAAAATAAGCTTAAAACGGAAACGTTACAGTTATCGACCGAGTAAGTACTGAAACTCGGCCTCGGCACGAAGATTCGGTTTCCTTCTTCGCACGACGCGACTGGAGTTCGACGCCTGACGACTACATCGACGATCTGCAGTGACAGTGGAGGCGCCAGACACTTTTTGTAGCCAGGGCATAGCCAAGGCAGTCATACAAGTTTCCAGGGAAGAGGGCGAGTCGGGTGCTTAGAATAGTAGGCCTCAGTGTGAGAATTGTGGAAAAATAACTGGGGGGTTGGAACATTATCCACTTGGAATTGGGGTGTAAAAAACATACTTTAACATGGGGCTCTAAGAAAGACTGGGGGGTCGAAACCCCCAACCCCCCCGGCAATTCTCACCCTGGTAGGCCTAAGGGCTTACATAGGCCTATAAATTTGCGCGCCATAATTAAGTCACCCACCTTACACCATTATGACTGGCTGGTCAGAGGATCAGATTGGCGAAGTCATGAAACCGAACACTTTTTGACATTTGGAAAGCAAATCTTATAAATCTTATAGGCCTACAGGGTCGGCTATAAATGGGCCTCTGTAAGATTTTTCTGCCAATATCTTGACCAGATGTGAAAGAATTAAATCAAAACTTTCAGGTCAAAGACAATTTATTAGGCGTATACGCACAGTGGCAAGATTTCACCACAACATTTCAAACGGAACAAAAGTAACACCATATACATGTAGCCTACACTGCTTTTGACTATTCAAAAGCATAATGCAGCAAAAAGCGATTTTTTTTATTAGTCTAATCTCAAATAGTAATATTATTGATAGTACTTCACATCTTGTGTTCAATGTGTCCACCACCAGTGCTCACACTTGTTATGAGTCTTTTGCACAGTTCTTGATGGACTTGTGATGAGTTCCAGAGGTAAATCATCCCATATCAACTCCGATACGACCATCAAATTTCATTCTCTTAACGACTTAGCCTATCGCTCTTGGTTTTTGGTATAGATCGCAGCAATCATCTAAATGTTTAGGAGTTTACGTAGATCAACATCTGTCCTGGAAGGAACACATATCGAATATCTCAACAAAAATGGCAAAAAACCTAGAAATTCTGTCACGCATATCCAGAATCCTCCCACTTCAGATCAGAACCTCACTCTATTATACACTCATACATTCATGCATATCTTACTGTAGCATAGTGTGGGCATCTGCATATAAGTCAAACCTCTCGAAAATTCTTGTCCTCCAAAAACGGGCAATAAGATTTGTGGCTAAAATCCCTTATGGAGCCCACACAAAACCAGACTTCTTAAGACTAAAAATACTGCAACCAGATCAAATAAGGCAATTACAAGTTGGAATATTTATGTATCTACACACACCAGCGGTTCCCAACCCGTGGCCCGCGGGCCAAAAGTGGCCCGCCTGGCCTACAAAAATGGCCCGCAGCAACTCAATGAATTGAAGAAAAATATATGGAAAATTGACAATTTGGACATGATAGAGTATATAATTCTTTTCTATTACAAATTATTTTATTTGGACGTTAATAAATCGCATAACAATTCTATTTTGATTCAATTATAAGAATTTTATACGCCTTTAGTTAATTAAATTTTAGCCTTGTGGCCCACTAATGTCCTTCAACTGGTGTACGGACATTTGAACGGTGGTCATTTGAACGGACGACACTTGAACGGCGACACTTTAACGGGCGATATTAGAACGTGCCGACAATAGAACAGGCGACACTTAATCGGAACGTCATATCAACGGGCCGATTATGAACAATTCACAAGATGCGGCGCTGTACACTATGCACGAGAGCCTATACTTTGAGTTTTGACTGAATGTTGGGCGCGACATTTGGTGATACTGAATATTAGAGAAAATCATGCAAAGTTTTACTGTTACTTTTAGGTGTGAAACATAGGTTTTGTTTTTACATGTGTGACATGGCAAAAATGCATGGATGTAGCCAGTGCTTAAAGTGTGGACAAATAAGTGCCTGGACGCCCCTTACCTTTCCAAAAGAAGTGCCTGGACGCCCCTTACCTTTCCAGTCAGTGCTGGCCAACAAGTGGCAGGACGGCGTTCCGATTTTAAAATAAGTGCACGGACGCCGTCCATGACCGTCCAGGCACACTTTAAGCCCTGGATGTAGCCCCAAAAGGTAAAACGACGCTCATACCTCGAAATTATGATTATTTGAAAGAAAAGCAATACAAGAGAGGCAAAATATCATGGCGATGTCGAATGTACATAACGATTCAGATGCAAAACCCGACTTGTAACCGCAGACGACCAGATGGTCAGCGAAAGACAATTTAATGGAACACACGCATTCTGGAAACTTTCGATAGCAGGGAAAGCCACAGGGGAAATGAAGAAATAATTAGGCCTATAGTCGCCACTCGCCATGCAGCTACGGCAAGGCAGATATTTTGATATATTTATATTCAGTTGCCAATTTGTCACACAACCAAACATTGAATTTGGTAGGTCTACATATCCAAGACAGTAAATGCTCGATTGCTCATAAAAATTAATAAACTTTACCGATCAAGTGTCCTCCGGTCATCTGTCGCCCGATCAACTGTCCAGCCGTTCAATAGTCTCGGCGGTCATCTGTCGCCCGTTCTACTGTCGCCGTTCTAGTGTCGCACGTTCTTTTGTCGTCCGTTCAAATGTCATGTAACCCTTCAACTAAGAAAAAGTGGCCCTCGTGTCCTCCAACTTAGAAAAAGTGGCCCGACAGTCAAAAAAGGTTGGGAACCACTGATATACACATAATCAACTACCAGCTACCTATAGAAATTATTTCAAATTCAGCACTTATATTCAAGAGCATTGCTTGAGAAATACTAACCCTTTTTATACTCCCTTTGCCCGCACTAATACAAGGCTTACATCAATAAAATGTATTGGACCAAGAACATGGAATAGTATTCCTCTTGATATTCGCTCCCTGCCGTCTCTTCGTCTATTCAAAAGGGTGTTTTCTGCCTATATCCAACAAGGAATGTAAACCTCTAACAACCTGGGGAAATACTGTTAATGCACCTTCACATGGGAGTGTGCACTTGTTTCCGTGCACAGCCTATGTGACTGCACTAACTTTATTCTACTTTCATAACTCGCCTTTTATTTTGTACTAGCTGGGGTACCCGGCGTTGCCCTGGAAATTTAGAATTCGATCCACTCCGGCCACAACCCCACCACCCAACACCCCACCACACTCCGACCTCTACCAGTACGCCACCGGAGAAATTTGGGTTTGACGAAAATTTTCACCCCATTCCACCCCTCCACCCCCACCCTCCACCCCCAACCCCCTCCCACCCCCTCCCACCCCACTCCACCTCCCACTCCATCCCCTTCCACCCCACCCCACCCCTCCACCCCAACCTCACTCAACCACTCCAACCCCCACCCCCATCCCCAGCCCCTACCCCTCGACCCCCCACGCCACCTCACCCAACCACCTCCACCCCTCGCCCATCCAACCCCTCCACTTCCACCCCACCCCTCCCCCCACACCACCTCTTCCACCCCACCTTACAATCCCGCCTTCACCGGTACGCGAAAATTAGTGTTTTCGACCCCCCGCACCCTGGCCTCCAAGGTGGTAGAGATTTGCCAACCACTGATCCGGGTGGTTCTGATGGACCTCTATCTAGGGAAAAAAATTCAAATCAATAGCTGCGTTTTTTTGGAAAAAATTTGGGGGTTTCGCCCCCACCCTGGCCCCCATAGTGGTAGAGAATCGCCAACCCCTCGACTTTGTGTCTCGTACGTGCCGAGACCTACACAGTAGTGAAGGTTTGGAGTGAAAAGCTCAAAAACTGTGAGCGTGCATTCTGGACAAAGTCCGGCCGGCCGGCCGGTATCGCGTGACAGAGTCTCCCCCCTAAAAGTCTCCCCCCCGGAGACTCTATTTCGAAACAGATTCTCCCCCCGGAGGATCTGTTTCAGAATAGATTCGCCCCCGGAGACTTTATTCTGAAATAAAGTCTCCGGGGGGAGAGAATATTTCACCCCCTGTCGAAACAAAGTCTCCCCCGGGGAGACTTTATTTCAACGCGCGATTTGATACAGTCGCATCATATTTATCTATACTAAAATATGTCTGAAAGTTTGTCCATCTTTTTGAATATTCTTTTGAAACAATTTGCAAAACGTACTCTTATGAATTTGTAGTTCAACGCGACTGTTTTCATCTCACAATTTACTTTAATAACCGAGATACGGATATTTTAAAATTCGATGTGGTAATTACTCCCGCAAAATTAAGACGCTGTTTCACCGTTATATCACGGCGCGTGTTTAAGAGGAATCACAATAATCATAAAAATGATGATAATATGAATGGATCACCACAAAATAAGAAAAAATAATGAAAATAATTATGGATAATAAATATCGTTTCGTATCTAGACATTTATAAAGCGCTCTTCGCCGTACGAACTATTCAGAGGCGATCTCGGTGCATAGACACCGGGGGAAAAGATTTTAAGATAAACTATTTCAAGCAGCGAATAGACAAAGAGCAGACGCAGACAATAACTTTGCCCGTTGGGGAGTGGAAGTCATTCAAAGCAGGGTGTATGGTCATATTATTATTATTATTGGTTAGTCCAAATTCTGTCCATAAATCCAACTGCTATATCATCAAGAATTGTCCATAAATCCAACTGCTGTATCATCAAGAATTGTTTTCTTCAATCCAGCTTCTAATTCGTCAAGAATTATTCTCATGATTTAATCGCGAAATGCTCTAAATAATCAATCCAGGTTTGATTTAATGAAGAATTCTTTTCATCCATCAACTTTATTTCTGACTAAGCACTGTTTTCATCAACAACATAGGGGAGAGCGGGGCAAGACGCCCGTGCTAACGAATATTTGAATATTCAGGCATGAAAAATTGAATGAATAGAAAATAAATGAGTGTGGCAGATACTGTATGCCTCCTAATTATAATCACCAAGCGACAATATAATATCTTTTCATTTATGAATATTTCGACACAAAAAATACATCACCTTAAAATGGGCATCTTGCCCCATGCATGGGGCAACCGGGCAAGATGCCCATCGGTGGGCCTTTTGCCCCAATGACAAAAACACATGTATATCAAATGAAATTTAAAGGTTTTATTGTTCACAGCATATGTATGTACGTATGTATGTATGTATGTATGTATGTATATATATATGTATGTATATTAGTGTGGTCCTTAGCTCCATGTAAAAATATTTTTTGGAGAATTTTAAACGGGGCACCCTCCTAACTTATACCTTTAGGTTAAAAAATGTTAACACTGAAAATTTTGGCAGATTTTTTTGAGTTTTAGGGGTCGCTACCGGACGTAACATATATCAATGTAAAGACACAGGCAAAACATGGAATATCGTATATTGTATACTATTACTAGTGTACATGTATGGTTGAATGCACAAATTTAAATAAATTCTGATGGGCAATGGACCGTGCTGGAGGTGGGCTAGTGGCCTGTGGACTGGTTTACTATTTTGGACAAAACGCATACACGGACATAAAAATGTTTTTCCAGTTAATGTTTCATTATTGCATCAGTCTTTTGCGACGATAGGTATACCATAATATATATTTCTTCACAATCAATATAGCAGACTCTGATCCTCATTATTTGTTTGAAGCTTGTTATATAATATGTTCATTAGTGTCACTCCACGCTTTGTAATGTCATTCACAACTTTCACTGAGCTCGCAGTGGCCTAATCTAACTTGAAGTTCTCGTGTCGTTTGACCATGTACATATCAACGTCTTATTGGAGAAAACTTGAAAAATCTCGTGTTTTCCATGACAAAATCTTTCAGTTGCACTGAGCTTATTACAGCAGGTTTCAAGGTTTTTCTTTGAAGTGGATGTTCGATCCAAATTTTGTCCAGAGTAGTAATCATTTGGCGCTTGGTATAAATGGAAGCCCCATAAATCAAAGAACACAAAAGTCACCAATTCCTCTGAAAGATACCAAAGGTCACCTAAACATTTCTTCATTGCAACGTCTGCAACTGCACTATTTTATCGGCTCTAGGACCATTGCTCATAGGCTGATTGCTCATAGGCTGATTGCTCATAGGCTTATTGCTCATATGGCTGATTGCTCATAGGGTCTTTTGCTCACAGGCTCATTGCTCATATGTCCAAAATAAACGAACTTTGGCCTAGGTTTAAAACAAATATACCGTTTGCTATATCGACGCCTTAGTTTGTGCTTATCAATTAGGTAGCCTACAATTAGCGTTGGTAGACTAATACAATGCTCAATTGTAAAGTCCAGAACACCATATAGGTGGTATAAACAAGACATTAACTGTTAATCAAGCAAATTATGAAGTCAAACAATTGAAGGCGCGAACTAATAACTGTGCGACCCCGCTTGGAAACTCCGAATTCCCCTTCTAGTAATGAACACTCTTGTAGTTAAAAAGTTTAACTGTTTTTACATTTGATCAATTACATGACCTAGTAAATGTTTCCTTTTCAATCAGTGTTTTTTCTATAAATGCACTCGACTATTTGTGACAGCATATGAGCAATAAACCCTATGAGCAATGAGCCGTATGAGCAAAAAGACCTATGAGCAAAAGACCCTATGAGCAATAAGCCGTATGAGCAATAAGCCTATGAGCAATAAGCCTATGAGCAATCAGCCTATGAGCAATGGTCCGTACACCATTTTATCTCCCTGTATTTTGTCAATGTCCTTAAAGATCTGCTCTCTACAGGTCAAGTTGAGGAGTATAGATGGTGCATACGGTGCTTGAAACCAGACTTTGACGTATAGCAGGCAGATGTCAGCCATACCCTTTATTCTCTTCTTGTTGACTTGCATTATTTCTTGAACATCCATATCTTAACACTGTAAATGCTCTTGCCGATCAACCTCGCTCTGTGTAGCCCAGCGGAAAAATCATTATGTCCTTACTCTTTGGTGAACCAAGAGAAAACATAACCACTGCCTCCAACTTAATTTAGGCATATTTTATGTGATAGCGACTTGCACTCTACAACAAATCCTTGTCCAGCTTCTGTTCCAACAGGATGCAGGCACCATTTCTAAGTCTACTGTTCACTGATGTGGTGTCAAAGCACATAGATTTGATTTGATCAGTAATGCCCCAAGTCACAACCGTTTCATACACTGCAGACACTGAAGATTTTCTTGTCCCGATGATAACTTCTGTAAACCGAGGATCTGGTCAACACTCTAGAAACGAGGACATGAGGACGGTCTACTATTTCTTTACTGCAGTCTGCAGATGTCTTCCATCAACTTTCCATCCCAGTGAATTATTAGAGGAACTCCTGGTTGGCATTCAGCTTTCAAGTTTTCATAAATTTTTTGCCGTTTCTTTATTCACTCGTTAAGCATTGAAAAACAATAGAGATTGAACTCTGCGGGATCATTGCCAAGACATTGTAGTGCGAAAGAAAGTAGGTCTACAAGTGTTGCATTTCTGTCACTCACTTTCACCGCGGCATTGTCAAGACTTAGGTCTATTGCCAACTTTGTGTTCTCTTTGACAATAGCGAAATTATGCAATATACACGAAAAAACCAAAATCAAGCGAAATTGCCGCCAAAAGATGCAATGGATGTGAATGCATTATAAAAAAATGTCAATAAAATAAGTAAGTAGGTGGCAATCATGATGTCGGAGATGTTAATAAATATGTGAGTATAGTTGTCTATCAAATTCTATCAGCGGTTAACATGGTTGGAAAGCATATTAATGGAAATTGCGCATAGTAGACCACAAAGTCCAAATTAATTCTAACCTTGAACTTTAACCTCTGGTAGCGGCCCCTAAATGTCTTCAGATTCTCTCCAAAATTTTTCTCAATTTTTTTCTCATCAACAGAAACCAACTTAGAGGGTGCCCCGTTATAAAATCACA
Organism: Lumbricus terrestris; assembly: GCA_949752735.1. Classification (NCBI taxonomy): domain Eukaryota; kingdom Metazoa; phylum Annelida; class Clitellata; order Crassiclitellata; family Lumbricidae; genus Lumbricus; species Lumbricus terrestris. The sequence continues at coordinate 33,487,425 of OX457037.1, read as the reverse complement.
CTTTTAGAAATAAGGACCACCCTAATGTATATATCTTCAATAGTTGTTTCAGTTAATATAGGCCCTAAGTCCATTTTAGCCGATGACAAACGTTTACACAGAAATATCGATAATTTGCGTTCTAGGCCTAATAAAAAAAATTTGACATTATTTGTATTTATTTTTAGTAAACTTGCATCCTGTTATCAAAAGACAAATTAATTAGCATGAAAATAGCCCTTCATTCCCTCTATATAATGGCATAATTTATTGCACTTTAAAAAATTATTTGATGCGTTATACTACGGCTATAGTCGAATAAGCATGCTAATTTTATGAAAATTTCACCTATTTTAACATATTTTAATTTATTTTTAACACTTCAGGTTATCAAAACACAAATTGGTTAGCATGGTAAATTTGGAAATGTGCCCTCACATTCCCTCTATACAATGGCATAATTTATTTCTCTTCATAATAAATGACGGATAAGATTTAGTTGATTATCTAATTATTATCCACCCACCTCTGGTACCTTGGGTATATCGAATGTAACTTTTGAACGGTAGGAGGCATCATCAAAAGTTTTACCTCACAATGTGTGCCAATGAAGCAAGCCTCTACAGTCTACACTCTACAGCTACCTATAACGTGAAAATTTTATTCTATAAAAACAAATTTGACTTTTTAAGCCTTTGGGGGTAATACTACCCCATGGTATCCCGATGGTTAAACTGAGCTTTGGCGTCTGGAAATTATTGTCGGTAAAAAGGTAAAATAGAAGCTGATAAATAAAAAAATGTTCGATAATCTATTGCTTTAGCATTATTAGGCCTATTTTCATGAATTACACTTCTACATTGGCATGAATAAATTGAATAGCCCTACGTTTCATCAGTCAAGCTTCTATTTGAGCAATAATTGCTTTTTTGATCGATCTATTCAATTTACATATAAAAAGCAATTGTTTTTCATCAAGCCAGCTCCAATTGGTGCAAGAATCTATTCATCGTTCGCATTCCTATTTAAGTGAAAATACTTTCACCAATCCGTCTTCTATTTAGCAGGAATTCTTTTCGTCAATCCATTCAATGGTGAATAATTTAGAACGCTACAATGATATTTATATTACAAAGAGTTCTTGCTAAAATAGCATGTATTGATGGAGGTAATTCTTGCTTAAATTGAGGTTGGATTGATGAAAATAGCCCTTTCTTAAATGGAAGCTCCACGACGAGACAATTTAATAACCCAGGCCTACTTACGTGCAGATTAAGCTTAAATGTATCATACTAATGGACGTAATCGTAGCATAGTTATTAGTAACTGTTATAGCACCTCTGGTTTATATATTTGTAAACTACCCATGGATCTAATTAGACTAACTATTAATTAGATCCATAGGTAGTCTATTAATTTTGAGCCTAATCTCTCCGCTGCGCTTTATTGACATAAGTGGTCCGACATCCAGTGACGCTAGGCCTATAACTATGCTACAATTGCGCCCATCAGTACAACACGTTTAACTTACTTCATGAGATTTTCATAGGGCCTATTACGTCAAATTTATTAATGTCCAATTTCACTAATGAACACAAAGTCATTTCTTTAAGAAAATATACACGTTAAGTCTGGAAATATAGGGGGCGAATTTTAGTAGGGGGAGACTTTGTATCGTAGAGGGGGAGAGTCTATTTCAATGGGGGAGACTTTGTTCCGATACAGAGTCTCCCCCCGGAGACTCTGTATCAGCAAGGGGGAGACTCTGTTTCCGGGGGAGACTTTATTTCGTGACACCGGCCGGCACATACCCACATCCTTTCTTATAGATATAGATATGTTATGCTAGTTAAGAATTTATTGTTCATGAAACTGCTTTTTTTAGTCGGCCGCGCTGCTCATTTCTGACCAAATTCTCTCAGGTGGCCCTGGCTAGCGGGACCTTTGGCCCCTTTTGGGTCTCCTGGATGAACCGACATATTAGATAACTGATGTATAACTATGCTATCTGTATTGAATGAGTTGGTTGTCAAATAAATGTTATGTTATGTTATGTTATTTCTCCAGCATATAGTTTTCTAATTTCTCCAGCATAGCTCTCCACAGTTGATAACATAATTGGGTTCAAATCCGGATATTTGGGACCATTGGTTCTTCTCAATGAAACCAGTATAGGCCTTCAAAAATATTGACGTTGAACCGATCTATTTTCATCAAAGGCACATTTTTTAACTCTCAATTTACATGTGGCTCTTCATTTCTCTGCAGTCACTGTTTAAGGGAGTAAGCGTCGATTGTAGCTTTGTCTCCAAGAACTTGCTCGTGAAGTGTATGAATAACAATTTTTGTCTGCGATTGACACCCTGCTAATACTCTATCGAAAGCAAAATGTTCAGCAAATAAAGTAATTGAGTCAGGTATATGGGTCTTTTGTTTACGCATAGTCTATACTTGCGCTTCATTCGAAAAACAATAAAGCGATGGTTAGAACTATGCTGCTAGTTGTAAACGGCAGTGTGGGCAAATAGCCACATAATTTTTCCTGCCAGAATTTCTGCCCTACCAGAATTTTTTCCCGGCCATAATTTTTCCCAGCCAGAACTTTTTCGGATCCAAAATTTTACCCCGCCAGAATTTTTGCCTGCCAAAACTTTAAAAAAGTTGCCTTGTCAGAACTTTTGCCCTGTCAGAATTTTTCTCTCCCACAAATTTTGCCCTGCCAGAACTTTTGCCTTGTAGAGAGCGGACGTGAACAATAAGAAACAGTATGCTCGAATAAATTCTGGCAGGGCAAAATTTCTGGCAGGGCAACGGCCAGGGCAACAGCCAAGGCAAAGGCTTTTTACCAGCTATAGGGCATTTGCCCTGCCATGCCCTGGCGTAGCGCCGCCACTGACAGCAAAGCAATGCTTTAGCAATGTAAGCGTGTTAGTATCCGACCGTCAGAGGCGCTGCGGTCCGTGGACTCTAATCGTATCTATAATTTTATACAGTGCCTCTCACAGTGCACACCAATCAGAGGCGCTTCCAGGGTGAAAACGCAGACAGACGAAAAGACGCACATATAGGGACACTTGTACCTCCTGGAAAATTGACACCTATTTTAAACTATTTTTTGTTTTCAACTAAATGTAATGTCTTCTGAGTTTTGACTAATGCACCATAAGGATGCTAATGATAATAATATGTGAAGTGAAACATAAATTTATGTAGAGACCTCTGTGAAAAAGTGTAGACTATGGATGCTAATGATAATAATATGTGAAGTGAAACATAAATTTATGTAGAGACCTCTGTGAAAAAGTGTAGACTATGCTTATCTTAAGCAACTTACGGTACTTACCATGTGTTTATGTTATTATGCTAAAGAAATTGCCATTTACGGTATGTATTTAATATGTGCACTTCTGTAAAAATTTATGACTAGGGGAGAGCGGGGCATAACGGGATACTTAAGGCATTTTGAAGTTTACATCATATAATTAATAAGAAATCAGTGCCTTTTTGTACTCACATTGTGCAGGTATATAATATTGTAGCGGTAGAATGCTTCTTATCAAACAAACCTATTAAATGATGCATTGTATAAGTATTAAATAGGTAAGAATTAAGCTAGACAATATGTGGCGTATTGTAGATTATAATTAATATTACTTGTGGCATTAAGTTAGATAATAATAATAGCGCTATAACAATTCTTGAATACGCGCTACATCAATTATTGAAATACAACGGAGGGCAGAAAGCAGCGTCAACCTGAGCAGACGGCAACAACGGCAGACGATAAATGTTAGACAGCGAAAAGATGGCGAAGGAAGAAGACGTAGATTTCTGAGCGAGAACGGCCATTAGTCAAACGTGGCGTTCTCGTCGGTAATTCAGAAAGATCTGACGGTGAATTGGGTGTGGAAGGCGACACGCTGTCGGCCTGTCCCACTGGTGAGACTATAAGTCCTTGGGAACAGAGATACCAGGGCGTGTCGAACGAAACTTTGCGAAGTTTGATGTGACACTTGCGAGTGAACTGCGATTCGACATCGGGAGAAGGTCGATTCGGAACTGCAATTGCGATTGGAGTTCGACGGCAGAAGAAAGGGGCGAAACGACTACAAGACGAGCAAGCGACGAGAAGCTACCGTTGCTTGTGGAGAAACAACGAGGCGGACGAAACTACAGAGTGCTGTGCCAGCTACAGCATTCTCCGTCTACGCAGCTACAGAAGAGAATTGGAAACGACGGCAAGCAAGAAGAAGGTGACCTTCCTTCCTCTTCGAACCTTCATTCCAATCCATACGAACTGAAGAACTTCTACATCTACGCTGGAAAAGTCCAACGTGGAAGATAAGAAACAAGCTATAATATTATTAGATAATACGCCACAAATAAGTAGATAGGATTATTGATTGTATTTTACTGTTTGATATTGTTTTATTATAATATAATCTTTAAACGAATCTCAGCTACATTTGTTTTAGGTCCTAGCTCATTCTA
>OX457037.1:33232955-33472955 GCA_949752735.1 Lumbricus terrestris | reverse complement strand
GGAAACCGCCCAACAAGACGAGCAACCGAGCACAAGACGCGATCAAGTCGTTATCAAGACGGAGTCTGGAGCTTGAGACAAGGGAGGGCCAGCTGCCAGTTAGTTCTCAGCGTTCGTGGCAGACACCGCCTGAGGCGTGCTTGATTTGTTTGGTCAGGGAGCCTGGCCTACTGGAGACAGTGGAGATAAAGAGCATCAAGGGAGAACCACTGAAGCAGGTGGAAACGTTTAAATATCTGGGATCGACGATGAATGCGCAGGGAGGATGCGAGCAGGACGTCAGGAACAGAATCAGAGTAGCGTGGCAGAAGTGGAGAGAACTATCCGGAGTGTTGTGCGACTTTAAAATGCCGACTCACCTCAAGGGAAAAATCTACAAAAGATGATAAGGCCAGTAATGCTATATGGAGCAGAGGCCTGGGCATTAACGAAAAGGGACGAGAGTTTGCTGGAAAGAACAGAGATGAGAATGCTGCGATGGATGCTTGGAATATCACTGAAAGACATGAAACGAAGTGAGGACATCAGGAAGACGCTCGGTGTGGCATGCATCACTGACAAAGCACGGGAGACCAGGCTGCGATGGTATGGACACGTAATGAGAAAAGAGGAGGGTAGCTGCGTCAAAAGAATCATGCAGGCGGAGGTATATGGTCGACGCAGTCGGGGACGACAGAAGAAAAGATGGGAGTACGTGATACAACAAGACCTGAAGTTGCTCAAATTGAAGAAAGAAGACACCGGAAGCAGAGACAAGTGGAGGAGAAGGATCCGAGTGGCTGACCCCTCGTCAGAGGGAATAATCCTAGCCTGAAGGGAAAGAAGAAGAGCCTGGCCTATAGGCCAGAGACGGGCGGCGTCGATCAGGGTCCTGTCCCATGCCGACTGTCTGTAGGCAAGATTGCTTTCTGGGCGCTGTTCTGCACCTGCCCCAACTTCCCCAAGCCATATGGCTAGCTGCTCCATGCATCGTGGATCGGCTTCTGCCGCCTCTCCCAACATGGTGGACTGGAGCAGATCGGTGCTCGCGGCGGATGCCAGAAAGGCGGGGAGTGCCAGCGAGGTCACCGATCGGATGCACAGCCCACCCATCTTAATGGGAAGTGAAGCCTGAAGTCAAGCGTCGTCCGTAAGGGGCAGGCTGAGCGAGAACGCTGCTCCGGCCGTTTCGCAGTATTGCAACATACTGCACCAATCCTGGGCGGCCCTCACAAGGGCAGCTGCGGAGTACAGGTAGGCTATGTGAAGCAATGTCGTTGCGCTGAGCGAGAATCTCAAGAGGATGATTGCGTCATACGTTGCGATGTTTGCTAATTTCTGAAGCGCCCTCGTTAATTCGGACATGCGGGCTCCCAAGGTTCCATCCAGCGCTTCCAGAGTTGAGTACGGCGCTCCAAGAAGAGATGCATTCTGGGGGCTGGTCCACGTGAAGGGACTAAGCATGTGGTACTGAGTACTCCGTGGCTGTGCTAAATGACCTCGAGATCACCAGTGGCGTAACTAGGAACTCGGGGGCCCCTAGACAAAATGTGAATATTGAAATGTATTATCATTAATAACAGTGGCGTAACTAGGAACTCGGGGGCCCCTAGACAAAATGTGAATATTGAAATGTATTATCATTAATAACAGTGGCGTAACTAGGAACTCGGGGCCCCTCTGGGGCCTCTACACTCGGGGGCCCCTAGACTTTGTCTACCCAGTCTACCATATTGTTACGCCACTGGAGATCACCTGCTATTATTTTTTTTAAATTACTACTACTACTATCATATGGTTTTTGTATCTCTTCGGATACTAGGGCCAGAGTCCCTATATTTGGGGAGGTACGGGGATGATCTTACTTGCTAACTTACAATGATAGCCTAGCTATATATAGTAATGACGACACAAGACTGGTATTATATAAAAGTATTATTTTGGTATTAACGAAAGATCAGTCTACACCAGCGAGAATATCATTTGCCACTCGCTAGTCTAAACTCTTCAATTTAGTATTAATTATTATTATTTATATTCTTAAACTAATCCGCACCGTTCTTATCCCTAAGCCCCAGACCAAACTTCCTAACTTATGCTGTTAATAAGTAACTACTCAGAGTGAGGACGAAGATGAAAATCGTGGTGTAATCTCAACTCTGTCTATCTGCAGGTTATCGATCTTACCGCTATAGCATCGGACAACTAACCCTCCTTCATCCAGGCCTCTGCACAGATTTCACAGTTACATTGGATTATATACCCAGCTATTTGTATAGGCCACAGTTGATAGCCAATCCTGTACTAGATCTGTTCTCTATTGGCGCGCTGTCTTGGCTTCCCAGCGCTACAGCCAATGGAATGAGACGATGTATGCGTGTGTCTTGCCATGATTGACACTATGTATATATATATATAATCTATCCCACTGTAAACTCAAGTTATGTGTCCTTATTTATATGTGTGTGTCCCTATCCATGTCTAATTTCTCCTCATTATAAACCCCCCTACCGTGAAAAAGACGAAAACGTCCTCGTTTTCCTAGTGTATGAATTAAAGTGTGAATTTAAGGTCCCGTCCAAATTTCTCCTTGGATAGGAACAGTGTGGTTACATTAATATTATAACAATATAATCAAAAGTACAAAGCACCACAAGTCCCTACTATAGAACGTACTGATTAGTATAACCTTAGCATAGTTAAAGTTCATTCACATTAGCAAATTATCAAAGACAGCTGAAATGTCCTTGAGAGAAAGAAAAAATCAACTGCAAATATTCGCATTCCGCTTTCGGTCCGAACGATACTGGTGATATTCCTAATATAAACGTCTTTGTAAAACGTGGAACTCTGTTAACAATATGTCAGAGCTCTCTCTAACCTATACGACAATAGTTCCTGAGATTCTATAATATAAATGTTCAATAAAAGTTAAGTAGAATCTGTATTATTGAGATTCTTTAATCTAAATGTCTACTACGATACAGTTTCTCGACACACTTTCTTTATAATAAATGTTTGTACGATACAATTCCTTCCAATAAAGAAGTCAGCTCATCCAATCCTAACAAAGACGTCTGAAAAATCACATGATGAATCAGATGTATATATATGTATATATATAAAATAATATTTATGAGAACACCTAAAAGCAAATATATATCTATATATTTTAACACATAACACTTAGACAATTATTTTTGACAGATCATGGAGTCAGAGAATTCCGTGATTCCGAATCTTGAAACAGCGTTGAAGTCTTTTTATTAAGTTGCTGTCTCATTCACAGGTGATTCGATCATCGCGAATTTACTGCCCCAGATCAAGTCGGTTTAGAGTTGACGTATATCCCGAACATATGAGTCGACGCTAACTCTGTTTACTCTACTAAAACATCAACAATGAGTTGAAACGATGTCAAGCAATGTAACGCAACACGATAAATTCATTAAAACCCGTAAAACATTTTCATGACTATACCATGAAAACCTGAAAAATGGAGAAATGTAGAAATAATTAATCTCAAAATGAATGCACAACTTGTTCAACTGCAATACTTGGACAAAATTAGGCTTATAATTCGTAAAACTCGTAAAACTGATAAAATAAACGTAGGCCCTTAATCTCTCTACCTTGTTAAGTAGCGTATACACACAGTGTGAATATGAATTAGTACATATATAGGCCTACATTCCAATACTTGTGGGTTGAAGTAATAGCTAATGTCGAGACATGGTAACATAAAATTCACCATATGGCGGCAAATTCTTCCAATGTCTGAGCTTGTAATAGACTCTTTATTCGCTGTCTATGTCAATCATTGCTGCATGTTGTTCTTGTCTTATAATAGTTGCCGTAGTTAATGTAATAAGCTGCTGTTGCACTTTTTGACAAGGAGATGATAGAATTGGACTTGAGACTTCTGACTTTAACCTGTGACTCACTGGAGGTTGTACACTCATAATCATCATAAACGTAATCAAATCTGCCTTTAAGACATTGACTGATTTCACAGACTACAATGATGCACCTTACCAAAGTCATTACTTCCAATAGGTCTACGGAATAACTCTACATAGCCTAACTACGTGTAACTTGTTAAGTGCATTGTGCTCATGTACGCTCATTCACATTATCAACTTGTCTGACATAACATTTTGTCGCAAACTTACTCGTGTGACTCCTAAAACAATACACATGCTTATCTGGGGTAATATCCGTCCCATGATAGCTTAACTCTGCTTATCCGAGGTATGAGCCTTCTCGTGATAGCTTAACTCTGCTTATCCGAGGTATGAGCCTTCTCGTGATAGCTTAACTTTGCTTATCCGGGGTATGAGCCTTCCCGTGATAGCTTCAATGCGCTTATCCGAGGTATACTACGTCTCGTGATAGCCAATAATAAATCCTTAGAATCCTATATACAAGTCTGGAGTCACACTTGAATGCTTTAAACCAAAACGCTCTATCAGACATTTGATTGAACACAACAGCGTAGCACAAACGCTTTTGCACATTAACTACAACGTACCGAAAGAAATAACTTGGCCTGTGCAGTCTTAACTCTCTTTAGATGAATATCCTCCGATGGTCAGTTATAGAGCATCCCAAAACCTCTACAATGTGCAGATGTATACTCAAATACATGCATGGTTAACTCGGCAGCCATAATAGAGTTGAAATAATAGGTTACGGCAACATAAATAACAACGATGTGTCAGCGCATAGATTTGTCAGCAATGAAACAGGTCTATAGACATTATAGTCTACTTGTCAATGAAGAAGGAAAACGAATGTTCCCAAGTGAAAATCGGCAAACTGAAATATTTCTATTTGCCATGAAATTATAATAGGCCTACAACTTTGTCTTGTGCAGTAATCGTAGCTCAAATCAGCCAGAACGGTGAAGTAAAATCGTGCGGAAACAATAGGTCTACTAGGTGTATGTCATGCACCACAAAATCAAAACTCACACAAATGTCTAGGTGATACGATTCACGACATCGGAGATGTATACGATAAGACTAAATAAACTATAATATTCATTTCGCTGCTGAGACGTACAGGCCTTATTCCGTTCCTAGATAAAATGATGAAAACTCGAAATAAAATGTTCATTTTTTCAGACTTCGCGAGCACGTTACAATGTAGAGAATTTTGTTCATAAAAATCTGTGCGGAACATTACCAGATGTAAAAATTTGATTAGACTAGGTGCGCACTGTCTTCAAATAAGGCGACCCTCTGCACAGAAATCTTGAAACAAAATTTAAACCGGTGTGACTCTACACATTATTATAATTGTATGAAACTTATCTCATCAAACTGGCATGAGACAGTGTTATCAAAATAATAACTCGATATAACAACCATAAAAGCATCAAATGAAAATTGTCAAAGTCTGTGCTTGCACAATGACTACGAATGTAGAGAACAAATTAATGCAACCACGACTAATGCACTGTTCGCGCATGCTCTAGAATTCTGATTAAGTGAACACAAGACTGTCCGTCGGTCTAGCGTCAGTCCCGGACTTTGGTCGGTTAATTTGGCGGCCGTGTGATGTAAAGTCGGAGATAAATTGTCTGGCAGTCTGGACTGCTGCTATTTGGTCGACATTTCCCGACATTGGTCCCGGAGAATGGATTATTCCCTGGTATGGAAAAGTCGCCGGTGATAAATTGCGGTCATGATCGTAATAAGTCTCGGATCAGTCGTCTCAGTCTTTGTCTCTCGTCGTTGCGTTTTTGCTGTCTCCTGGTTCAGAAACGTCGGAGATGAATTGCTGTCCCGAAAGTAATTGCGTTGCGTTCTTGGTCCGTCGCGTCAGTTTGCATCGCCCGTCTTTGTTTTATCGCTTGTTCCCCATAATCCTGTTCTAGTCGTTTGTCAAAATTAATTGCATTTTGCCTTGGCATGTGTCCTTGCTGTGAGTAATATGGTCGGAACGCCCGTGCCTGGTTAATGGCATTTGTCCGAAGATTAATGTCTCTTTTGTAATTATTCGCGTCTGAGCCATCGTCTAATCTCTCTACGGTCAGCCTGCCATTATCCCGATGCCCTGGTCGGCTTGGAGGTCTGCGGATGAACGGAAGACGGACCCATTAATCTTCCTACCTCTTCCTCTCTTTGTGAGGGCGTCAGCTACGGCAGTGAATCATTGGATATCTCATGAAAATACGCTGAGCCTGTTAAATTAAGCGCGTCAGCATCATCCTCATGGTCTGAGAGTGCTTGAGGCGTAATAGAAGTCCTATCCTCCTCTGCATGATTTTGTGCTATCTGCCTATTTCTGTCATCCCCAAACTGAACCTAGTCCTAGCGTACTGCACTTCGTAGCCTTATAAGACCCTCACAAGATCAGAGCCGTAAACGCCAACACTACCAAATGCTAATCAATAAAAAAATCGGCTCTTGCGCGACAAGGCTGCAGAGACTAATTCTATGCTAATTAGGCCTACGTCTAACCTTAACGACCATTAATCGGCCTAATAAAAGCCTAAGTTGCAAAACTCAGCTTGTCGTCCATACATCACTGAAGTAACTGCCTTACTTCAAGTAGGCTATAGCTACTGCAGGTTATAGCCACAAGATCTATACACACGAAAAAAGGCCTACGAATATTCTGAAAGGTCCCAATTGCTTTGTTACGACAGTATAAAACTCAACACTGTCCTGCTCGAAGTGTCGATAAACGTAGAGAAATATTACTCAAACCTTAAGAAATAGGCCTACCAAAGTTTCTTGGGCTCGACATGCTATTATTATGCGCCGTGATTGGCTATTCCGTTGTTCGCTGATCAGCGGAAAACACCAGAACGTTTTGCCATAAGGTCCCCTGCGACTCATTCAACCCTTATGCCTCCATTTATTCTATGGCCACCTGTGCTGAATATGCCGCAGCCAGATAAACAGATATTTCTAGAGATATTATATAGTCAGTCTAAAAAGGCTATTGCCGGATGTACAGATACATATATTTATTCGTTTATTATTACCGGTATGTAGCCTATTGTACAATACTGGCCTTCCCCTTTGTGTCTTTGTCTCAGTCGGATAACAGAACGTCGTCACGCTGCTGCTCTGGCGTCTAGGATTATTGATCGACGATGCAGGCTGAGCACAACGATGATTAGCGATGATCGTCAGCGGATGATTACAGCGATGCGTCACGAAGAATCCTCGTCCTGATTATCGGTTTTCGGCGGCGCCCGGAAGTACATGTAACTCGTTGTCTTCCACTTCTTCCTCGCGTCTTCCTCGCGTCTTCCTCGCGTCTTCCTCGCGTCTTCCTCGCAGCCATTACAAGCAGTCCTACTTCTGTAGCCCGTTGATGAATCCTCGAGATGGTCGGCGTTGCTTCTCGGACGTGATTAGCATAATAGAATCTGGACTCTTGGCCAAAACGACTCCTATAGTATTATTATTACTACTAAGTTCTTGTTAACATCGCTACGCAGCCTGTCACGGCGCTGTGGTTGAGATGCCTAACTCCCTATTATGGCACTACTCTGGCTGTTATCTCAGCTGCCGTAGGCCTCCGCAGTAACTTACCCGGCCCGTGAATATCCTAAAGCCGGTTCTCCACTATATATCATATGGTTTTTGTATCTCTTCGGATACTAGGGCCAGAGTCCCTATATTTGGGGAGGTACGGGGATGATCTTACTTGCTAACTTACAATGATAGCCTAGCTATATATAGTAATGACGACACAAGACTGGTATTATATAAAAGTATTATTTTGGTATTAACGAAAGATCAGTCTACACCAGCGAGAATATCATTTGCCACTCGCTAGTCTAAACTCTTCAATTTAGTATTAATTATTATTATTTATATTCTTAAACTAATCCGCACCGTTCTTATCCCTAAGCCCCAGACCAAACTTCCTAACTTATGCTGTTAATAAGTAACTACTCAGAGTGAGGACGAAGATGAAAATCGTGGTGTAATCTCAACTCTGTCTATCTGCAGGTTATCGATCTTACCGCTATAGCATCGGACAACTAACCCTCCTTCATCCAGGCCTCTGCACAGATTTCACAGTTACATTGGATTATATACCCAGCTATTTGTATAGGCCACAGTTGATAGCCAATCCTGTACTAGATCTGTTCTCTATTGGCGCGCTGTCTTGGCTTCCCAGCGCTACAGCCAATGGAATGAGACGATGTATGCGTGTGTCTTGCCATGATTGACACTATGTATATATATATATAATCTATCCCACTGTAAACTCAAGTTATGTGTCCTTATTTATATGTGTGTGTCCCTATCCATGTCTAATTTCTCCTCATTATACTACTACTACTACTACTACTACTACTGCTGCTGCTGCTGCTGCTGCTGCTGCTGCTGCTGCTACTACTACTGCTGCTGCTACTACTACTACTACTACTACTACTACTACTACTACTACTACTACTACTACTACTACTACACTACTACTACTACTACTAATACTACTAATACTACTACTATACTGCTACTATACTGCTACTATTATTATTTCAACGACAATTTAACATTGTTACAAAAGCAATGTGGAAAAGAAACAGATGGCGTTCCCACGTTGGACTGCTACCGAGATTTTTTCAAGAAGGTCACTTGTCTCGAGTCTATCCTGTGTTGCTTCGGTCAACCTTCGTCCCAAGTCTAAGACAAACTCCAGTCCTTCCACGCTCCAGGAACCGCTGGACTCCAGTGCCACCGCCACAAAGACATGTGTCCGGGTGACTGCGGCGTATTTAGACCTTTGATTATTTATAATAAATATAATAATAATAATAATAATAATTATTATTATTATTGTTATTGTTGTTATTATTATTATTATTATTATTATTATTATTATTTTTTTTTTTTTTTTTTTTTTTTTTATTATTATCCTTTTAATATTTTCAACGAACAACATCAAAACAGGAAGTACAATAAAATAGGGAAGCAATAACTAATATTATATATCCTCTGGGACCGGCTCAGCTAAAGTTCCTCGAAAGGCCACCGAGTTGAAACGCTGAACGGTCATAGAGAGACGTTGCAGCAAAAAGCAGGTCTCTCTCAGTTATTGTTATTATTATTATTATTATTATTATTATTATTATTATTATTATTATTATTATTATTATTATTATTATTATTATTATTATTATTATTATTATTGTTATTATTGTTATTATTATTATCTGATTGTTGTCAATACGACGTGCTCTGTACGTCGGAATTTGTCCAATTGGTAGGTCGTCAAGTTCGGTGATGAACAGCCAGGTCTAACCACTCGCCCGTCCACCGCAGAGCTTAGGATCTTCACGTAATAATTATTAATTAATAAATTCGTTCGTTCGCTCATTTATTCGTTCAATCGCTCGCTAAGTAATTCATTAATTCTTTTATTTATTCACGTGATATGAAGTTGGAGTCAGTTGGAGTCGTTCTTCTGTAATCGGGTGTCGAACTGATACCATTATATAAGTGGTGTGCATCAAACCGCGGTGCATAGGCGTAGGGGACATTTCGGCAGTGGGAAGGTGCAGAGATTTTACCTTTGCCCGAAAAGTAGCCTATACTTTACATTTTTTGGAGGAAATATACTTTACATTTTTTGGAGGAGGACCGCGAGTCGCCGACAATTTTCATCGACCAAATTTTCTTATGACCTTTTTTAGTCGTCATTTCGATTTCCCAGCTGAATAACTGATGACCTTTTTTAATCTTCAGAAAATATAGTCGCTTTTACCCGTGTGCGCACGAAAAACTCCTCCCATGCCTGTTTGCCCGAAAAAAGGTTTGTCCGCCTATGCATATTTTGCCCGAAAAACACATTTGCCCGAAATTTGAGGGGCATTTGCCCCCGGACCCCCGCCTCCTACGCCTATGAACCGATGGTTTCCAATCGTTTAACGACTTGCATCTGATAGCAACAGTGTTTTGTTGTATGGGCCTAAGCTTAGTTCAGACTTCGCCGACGCCAAGATCAGAAAGTAGGCGCTCTCAATTATTTTAATTGCGGATAAAGTGCATATAATTTTAAGGTTTTTGATGAAATAGCAGCCACAAGATATAATTTATAACAACTAACAACCACACACACACACACACACCATATATGTATGCATTATTAAATATACAATACAATAATATTAGTTATTTATAACGCGCTTTAACAAAACAAGTCTTGCACGAAAGCGCCCTTCGCTTCGCTACATATATCTAATCATAATGTAATGAGAATAAATGAGTTTTAATTTAGATTTAAACTCCGTAATAGATGTACACTGACGAATGGAAGTTGGAAGACTGTTCCACTCTTTAGGTCCTGAAATAGAGAAAGCACGACTTCCAAACTTCCGGTATGTGCGGAGTGTACCAAAATCACTTCGCGATGACGATCTAAGTATCCTAGAATTGGAGGCAGAGCATGACGTGACCATGGATGCCATGTAAGATGGGGAGGTTCCCGAGTGGATATGATACATGTATTATATATATATATATATATATATATATATATATATATATATATATATATAGGCCTGCCGCCTATTAATGCAAACGCTCAGACCTGCTTGACCATAGACATAGCCTACATTCTTAAAATTATTTTGAACAATGGTGATTGTCATTGATAGCTTGAAGACGATGGCTGATAAACTGGAGAAAAAGATTGAACACTATGAACAGTTAATAGACAGGTAGAAGCTCAGCGTCCTCCAAATAGTTTGCCGCTTTTATTAAATCTTCTTACTCCATCGAATATGAGAAGGTGGTTTAGAGTGATGGTTAGCACTCTGACACTAAGAGCTTATACGGACGCGGGATCGGTTCCCGCTACTGTCCCTTCGGTCGATTGAGCCATTCGGCAGATGGCATTGGTAAGATCAGTAGTAGGACGTGATAGGTGTCCTTTTGACTGCCGAGACTTAAATTCGGCTTATGTAGTAACATATGATCATACGTCATACTACGAATTGTAATCATTCGTGCATTGTATCAGGTTGAAATTAGATAGAGATTATTATTGTTATTAGGCCTAATACGGGTAGATTTCTCGTTAACCAATAGGGATTAAATTGTGCCTCTGCACAATTAATCGGGTAGGCCTATAATGATTTTCTGTTGGATTGAAATCTTCCATTTACAATGTTTAACAGCTTGGTAAAGGATATTAAATGTTTATAAATTTTTTAAATAGACCGATCAACATTTTTAATTTTATACTTTGCACTCAATTAGGCTATGGCTATTATCGCTCAAAATGTAAACCCAAAAACCTAATCTGCGTTTATCCTTTCTGTTATTTTTCTGTAGCTGGATCTAGGCCTAATTATATTAGCCTGCATATTACGTAGATTCATTCTCTTGCTGGGTAAGTAAATTGCTCGACTTGATCTTTCAGAAAATTATAGAATCGATGCTTTAACTAATAATTATTTGAGCTCTAGGCTATAATGTTCTACCTTACTTCTTGAATAATTATATATGTCTATCTATAATAATCCAAATGACGATTTTTCTCTTTAATAGATACCGACAGACAGCGAAGACCTGTCTGCTGAGGGGACAGACGAGCGAGGTAGGCCTACTCATCTTAAAAGGCTTTCTAATTTAATGCCACGGCCCACGAGATGTCTTTAAATAATTTATTGGGATCCGGCTAATAATTAAATCCGCCGTTGTCAGTTATTGACCAGTCCAGATACTGGGTACACGGATAGCCTGAGGATGGTACAGAAAGCTCTGGACTCCGTAGTCAGATTGAGAGTCTGAGTCTCCTCCATGGATGACGAAGATGACGTCACGCGTAGGGTTGGAGGGGTCTCACATTTGTGACGATGTGTGACGGTTCCATACTGGATAGCATGACTTTTGTGTTGACACGTGACGAGTGGACAGAGGTAAATAAAAAGCGCCCAAAATTGCGTTACATCATTTATGGACAACCCCATTGCAAGTAGGCTGACTATAAGAAACGAATCACCGTGGAAGACTGTATACGAAGCTATTTGACGATTTAATCATAATAGCTAGGCCTACTTCAAAGTTTTTAATCAATCAAGAAGTTGCGCCTTCGTCAATAGGCTTCAGGCGGTATTTTCTCGGAGTTGTGAGCTTTCCGGAGCAAATCCTCAAAACCAAAAACAAACGCAATGAACTTCTCACAAGAGATGATGCTCAGAGCATACGTCGACTGTGTAGCTTGGACGTATAGTCTACGTTTAGGCCTACTTGCATTTCAAAGCCGATGTGTTCATTCCCAAGATTACTATGCTCTAGATATTTGGGAATTGTGGCACTTCCCCTGGATTACATGTACCTTCAGTAATTATTGTTCCCCTCGAAATTAATTATTTTCAAATTTGACGACGATGATGATGATGACGACGACAACAACGATGTGGATGACGATGACGATTAGTATGACGATGACGATGATGAATTGATGATGACGACGACGACGACGATGTCTGTGATGATGATGATGATGATGATGATGATGATGATGGTGATGATGATGATGATGATGATGATGACGATGATGATGATGATGATGATGATGATGATGATGATGAAGGTTATCGTTGAAGATCGTGTCGCATGGTTGGTGTGTATATATAGGCGACGAGATTACTCAAACGAATAAATCACCTGAAGCCGTCGTTGAACAATGACGAACTGACACTTGACCGCATCGGTGCGCTGATAACCGCTCTCGAACAGGCCCAAGCTAATAAAGAGGTACATGGCTTTTCTTAACGTGCAGTTGTACACAAAATGTGCTGTTCTGAACGGATTTGTGCAGTTGTAGATGCACTTACGTGCAGTTAAAACTAGCAAAAAGGTCACTGTCATACGATAGGATGCAATCAACCATGGAGGATGTATGTGAATCTGTCTGTCTGTCTGTGAATCTGTCTGTCTGTCTGTCTGTTTGTCTATCTATCTATCTACTTGTCTCTCTGTCTGTCACTTTCTGTAAACTCATCTGTGTTTCTGTCTGTCTATCTTGTCTGTATGGCTGTATGGCTGTATGTCTGTCTGTCTGTCTGTCTGTCTGCCTGCCTGCCTGCTTGCCTGTCTGTCTGTTCCTGTACCCGTGTTATGAATATTTATAATTCTGTAGGCGCTCGAAGCATTCAGACTGGGTGTTGATGCATTCAAGAGCCTTACGCTGTCGGCTGATGACGTGGACAAGACAATGCTGGACGTACAGGAGGTAAGACATCGATTGGCTTCCTATGGGCCTACACACACACACACACACACACACACACACACACACACACACACACACACACACACACACACACACACACACACACACACACACACACACACACACACACACACACACACACACACACGCACACAAGTCATATATATAATCGTAAATAAGTAGGTAAGTATTCCTTTAATTCTCGGTTGCAAACCTCATTTTACAAACGACATAACAAAATAATAATCATGTACGTATCAGGCTCACTCTTATCTGGATGAAATACGATTAGATTAGATTAGTGGAACACAGTTTACGATTGACTGGAACTGTGTCCTTATAACGCAGGGTCATCTGGTTCGAATCTTCTCTCACGGCACGGCTACTGTGCTAATAGGGACAGTGAGCAAGTCATTCATTCATTTCAAGAATTCATATGGCGCCCCATAAAAAAATCAACTCAGAGGCCTCCCAGTCAAACAACGTAATTTAAAAACAGTTTTAAGGAGTCTGTAAAACTGACGAGTCGACCCTAGGTAACAGGTAACAGATATCTCCAACGGGAGGATATTCCAGACAGATGTACCTACAATTGAGAAAACACGACGCTGACAGGCTGAGGTTTCGACGAATGACCAAAAGCTTCCCGCTAGAGGCAGAGCGAAGGTTCTGCGTGCATGGACAACAGATATTGGTCAGCAGAGCTCGCATAGATTCACTTAGGCGGCAGTTAGTCCTACGGTACGGTACGGTACAGACATACACGAAACTGATTCACTTCATCGCCGCCGTATATATAGGCTGTGGCGTTTAGCGAATATGCTCCATGAAATAATTACAAGATAAGCTTAAAGTGTAGCCTATTAGATTACATTTAGTTTATATTGTATAATTATGAGAGAAGGAGATTAGACAGCCGTGTGTTTGGTTCATGTGTGTTCAGATGTTCGACGAGAGTGGTGAGATAGACATGGCCATTTCTATTGATTTGCAATCTTCCCTGCTTACTCCATCCAATGAAGACATTGAGAAACAGTTGAACGAACTTCTCAACAGTTCGACGGTCTCCTCAGCGAAGGTAGAAGCTGCTTCCTCGGTATCTGGCGATACACATACTCGACCGGTGTCCTCGCCTCAAGTGGAGCGGACGGTCTCCTCAGCGAAGGTAGAAGCTGCTTCCTCGGTATCTGGCGATACACATACTCGACCGGTGTCCTCGCCTCAAGTGGAGCGGACGGTCTCCTCAGCGAAGGTAGAAGCTGCTTCCTCGGTATCTGGCGATACACATACTCGACCGGTGTCCTCGCCTCAAGTGGAGCGGACGGTCTCCTCAGCGAAGGTAGAAGCATCCGCGGCGCCATCAACAGGTAATTAGACCAACCCCTCTCTTCCGACGACCTTCATTGGCCGATGGATGATGAAGGCAGTCAGAAAGAGTAGCTATAGGTTGCCACCTTGGGCTTAGGTGCTCTTAGCTCGGTCTATCTGTCTGCTTGTCTGTCTGTCTCTGTCTCTCTGTCTGTTTGTCTGTGTGTCTCTCTCCGTCTAATTCTGTTTGTCTGTCTCTTTCTTTGTCCTCTCTTTTTCTATGCCTGTCTGTCTCTCTGTCCGTCTGTCTGTCTATCTGCCTGGCTCTCTCTGTCTGTCTTTCTCAGCATGGTTAACAGTTTCTAGAATCCAGTAGGCCTGTATGTTTAATGAGAGTGCTGCAATATCCAGCTTGACATCTTCTGTCTACGAGAACCTTAATTATTTATCTCATTTCTTGATTCATACATGTATTGTAATCGTAGTTTCCTAGCTTATAAAGCGCTACTAGAAGCCAAGCGCAGGGCACCAGCTTTTTCACGAGTGCTGCGTTGAGTCAATATACGGTTGTCTGTATGAGTGCTCCAAAGATTGTCGGGTGACACGGGTCGAATTAGCATAGGTTCATGTTATCTTTTATTGTAGCCTATATAGGGCTGTGCATGCATGCAAGCAAGTGAATTCCTTTGTATATTTAGGTAGTAGGATATAGCAAAAGATGGGAATTGTGCGAATGAAGTTAAATCAAGGCTAGCCATGGAGATGACTGTCATGACGAAATTGACGAAGATTTGGAAGAACAAATCAGCCAGCATCGACACCAAATTGCGGTTGATGAAGGCTTTGGTGTGGCCAGTAGCGACGTATGGATGCGAAGCATGGACTCTGAAGAATGATGATGAAAAGCGAATTCAAGCATTTGAGAACAAGGGTATCAGAAAGCTGCTGAGAATTCCATGGACAAAAATGATGACCAACGAACAGGTGTATTTGTCAGTGGGAGCCAGAAGAGAACTATTGGCCCACGCCAAAATTCGAAAACTTCGATATTTTGATCATTGCATGAGACAGCAAAACAATAGCATCAAAAGCAGCATCATGACGGGTTTTGTGTAAGGGAACCAAGGACGAGGAAGGCCGAGGATATCTTGGATCGACAACGTTCTGAACTGGACATGTAGGACTTGTAGGATCTGACTTAATGAGCGCGACAAGGGACAGAAGACTCTGGGCATTAAAGATCCATTCATGTATAGGCCTACCCAACCGTCGCGATGCGACGATGGCGACATGACATGACATGACATGCATGTATCCTAAACGACGTTAACCCTTTACCGACCAAGTGTATGGGAATTCTCGTTCCATTTATTACACTTTTGTTGGTTAAGGGTTCAGTTGTCGCGTAGACTATGGCATCAAAATAATGCCTATAGGACAATAGGAAGAGAGTATAAGTGTATAACCAATGGCGGGCCGACGCACGTTGAGCCAATCAACGCATTTCCATTGACAGAATGATGGCGGGATTGTCAGAGTTTCTGGATCCAATTTCCAGCGACAGGGTGCAGACTTGAGGGCTTTGTTTAATGAGGTCTTGTTTGGCCAAAGTATTTACATCAGCCATCTTATTAAATTATATGTTATGGATATTGTTGGATGAGCGTAGTGGCGGCGCCAGGATTTACGGTTGGGGAGCGGAAGCCCCAAAGCTTCCAAGCCAATTCTCCCTCACAGAAACGCAACTAGAATTAACATATTCCCTAACGGCGGTTATTTTTGCAAGCGCCCGAGGCTGAAAGTCGTGGTTTATGACTTCAAAAGTGTCCATTTGTATTGTTTAAATTTTGTAAATACGCGTTTTAATGGTAACATTTGAAGCTGTCTCCTCAAAAAATTTCTCATAATTATTTAATTGCTGAAAGAAATGGTTTAAGAAATTATTCAAATTAAGAGTTCGATAAATGTCCCTCCATATTGTAAATTTTTAGGAATTTCCACACTATAGACAAGGGTAGCAATTTTTGCTGTCGTCTTAAAACATTGCTCATTATAGATAAACACTCTAAAAATTTACATTGATATTTCTGAGATATTTCTTAAATATTGGGGGTGAGTTGAATACCAAAATCTCTGCCCAACCACAAACTTCAGGTTCTCGGGGTCGGTGGACCGTCCTCTGGTCCCTAAGTCTCCACCTATGAGCGCCTCACTCCATTCCAAATGTAGTGGTATAGGGCTACTGTCTTAGCCAATCATAAAGCCAGCGGGTCGCATATGGTGCAAATAACATCATCACGGGTCGTCGGCATGTCTGACTTATCTGCGGCGCATTCTATTACCTCCGAGAGCTACGTAGCCTTACATTGGGTATCCAAGGACGTCGTCAGGTACGCTCTGCTGATAAGGGAGTCCTCTTAGTTCCTTTTGCTCGCACTATTACCATGAAGAACCGAGCCTTTTCTGTGGCTGGTCCAGTGGTCTGGAATGGCCTTCCTTTTGAGCTACACCCTGGGACTCTACCAGGATCGTTCCTTATTAAACGTAAAACTGTTATTTTTGGGCGCGCTGGAGTCGGGAGCGCCTCTGAGTAGATTTAACTTGAAAGAGCGCTATATAAATGTCCGAATGAATGAATGAATGAATGACCATCTACGCTGTGACAATATTATATTTGATTAATTTTGTTGCCGTTGGTCATTGTCTAGTTTCCATGTTACGAAATAAGCCGTTTTGGTCATTTTCTGCTTTTTGCTTTGGGGGTGGGCTCAGTCACATTTAGGGGCTTTAGCCTCTAGCCCCCCTCGGGCTTCGCCACTCTCATAAGCATCTACGATATGGTAACATAGTTGATTTCGTGGCCGTTGGTCATTGCAGTAGTATCCTTATTACAAAGTAGGCCTTAAAAACCGTTATCTATACATTTTCAGCTTTTTGGTTTGGGGAGGCTGAGCCATATTTATGGGGGCTAGCCCCCTGGCGCCGCCACTGGATGTAACGATTAGTAGAGAAGATCTCTTTCGTCATTTACAAGAGAATTAACAGCGCAGTGAGTTGGACTGTCTGCGACTAAGTCTTATAGCTTGACCTTCAAGAAAGAACCTAGCTAATTTCATTAAAATTATAATTTATTAATTTTCTCTTGTGTATTTGTGTATTCTCTTCTGTCCATCTCTCCGCTGCTGCTACGGATGATCCAGGGGACAGCGGCATGCGTGGGTTCACCTTCGGGCTTCCTGATGCTCCGAGGCAGTTATCCAGCGACTGCAACAAATAGGCTTATACCGTCGGGAAACACCTCCTCTGGCTGTCCGCTGATGTCAATCGATAAACATTTACTGTAATTGAACTGCGTTTAGTCGCGTCGCGTCCTCGCGAACGCGCCATTCCTCTATTTAAGTAGCCTGTATACAGCTAAGAAAAAAGACGTAAACTATTAAAAAAACAGAAAAACGTACGTGTCGCCTATATTTTGTAATTTTACACATGAATACTATTAGTAAGCGCTTATTTGTGTAGCGCCATGCAGAACCACTGCTCAGCGGTGCTCCCGGCTGGTCTAAGCTTCATCCACTGGCGAAAAATTAATGAGGCATGTGATAATTATTATCTCAGATCTCATTTGTGAGCCAGTCCTCAGAATGAACCAGGGCTTTTTTTAGCGGGCAGTTGTAGGCTATATATAGGCCACACAAAATGTGCAGTTCTAACTGGATTTCAGCAATTGTAGAAGCACTTCTGTGCACTTAAAACCAGTAAGAAAGTCATTGTCTTCCGATTGGAAGTAATTTGCCATTGAGGATGTGAAGGGAAACAACGGATTGTGCAGTTCTAAAAATTCCTTTATAAAAGCCCTGGAATGAACACAGCGGTCTCGCGCTAGAGCTTGTGTTCGACGAGCGAAACATAATGACTCGTGTAGCCTACCTCAGCCAGTGGCAACAGAGACCGAGAAAGTAAAGGCACCATGGGCGGAGTTTATCAGGGGCTAGGGGGGCTAAGCCCCCCCCCAAGAAACCCCATAGTCATGTTTTTTACCGTGTAAATGGTCTATTTTTTCGGGCTTTAGCCCACCAAGCACTTCCAACTGATGACTAAAAAAAGGTCATCAACTTTTTCGGCCGGGAAATACATAGCCTAGTCATTTTCTTGAGATTTGAACTTGACGACTAAAAACTAAAAAAAGCTCAACACTCTAGACGACTAAAAAAGGCCATAAACTTTTCCCCGGCCGAAACAAACAAATTTTTCCGCGCCGCGCCTTCTGGACCAAGTTTTTAACCCCCCCCCCCCCAAAAAAAAAACCGGAAACCAAACTCCGCCCATGAAAGGCACTCTTTCTAGTGCTAAATAGGCTTATAAATATGTAATGGCTGCCTGCAGTCACAATATCGCTCACCTTCACCAATCTTATGACACCACTGTCGCAATATTGCTAACTTCATACATACCTACATGTAGGCCTAGAACTAGCCTAAATCGGATCAATAACCAAACTGACCTTATTAAACTGACGTGTGGGGTTCGGTGGTGCACGGGCATGTTAGGTGCAGTGAAGCCAGAGGTTGTGGGTTCGATTCCACCTCAGTCCGTCGTGTAGGCTATATATAGGGACCCTGAGCAAGTCCTTCGCTTGCAATTGCCCATGCGCTTCAGCGTGAAATTCCGACTCAGTGTCCGCACTGTAGTCGGGAGCGCCTCTGAGTAGATTCTTGAAGGGGCGATATAACAAGTGCTCATATAAATTATACATTAATGGCTGCCTCTGCATGCAGATTGCTTCGTAACGAATGTGTTGGTCTTGCGCTTAATTGATTTTGTGTTTGACGGATGAAGTGAGGGAATCGACCCTATAGCTGTCAGATTAATAGTAGCCTATGATTAGCATACTGTCCTATCATCTATCAGCTGCTCTATTTTCTTGCATGGCCTACAGCTTTTTACATGTAGGCTATACGCAGGTACTTAAACATCGCAAATTAGCAAACTGAAATAGAACTAAAATGTGAAACTTGTGTGATTTTCAAACTACGTGTACGTGTACCTAACTCAGATTAGCTCTGCTACTAGGCGTCAGGATTTTCACGGGCTCTGCATAGTATCAAAAGGTTGTCAAGAAATAGGCTATCAAGTAAATATCCATAGCCCTCGGAGGCCATAAAAAACAGAGACCATGGAAACGGTCCAGACTCGAACTGATCAGCTATCAGTTGTAGGCCTACTTGTTTCAGAACTATAGCCTACGTTTTTTTACTAATAATTATGAATAACATAATTATATACAACTAGGCTACATGATCTCTATAGCAATGTCACTTAAAGTCTTAAACGAGCATAGAGACAGACTGACAGGAAGCGTCAGTCTGGTTACTCTGGTAGGCTACGGCTGAAGGCTCTGCAATCCGCATGTCGAGTTGAAGCGAAGGTATTTAAATTTTTTACTTTAAATCAGAAAGACAGCCATGCATTCTCATTGCACACTAATATTAGAAGCATACGCCGTCACGTCGCCGTGGCACAGTTGCAGATGGTCAAACGCGATTCTTCGACGGGCCGACGCCAACATATAGTACTACGTACATAAACATGCAAAGGCAGCACCCTTGTTTGCATAAGTAAGTAAGTATGTATGTAAGTAAGTAAGTAAGTAAGTAAGTTTGGTAAGTAAGTAAGTAAGTAAGTAAGTATATACTTTAATGAACCGCCTGCAAACGCACTGCGGGAACATCAATCAGTTATGAACAACAATGAATATAATATATATACATAACTAAATAATCAATAGGCCTAACAAAGTTAGTGAAAATGCAGTTAATTTCATTGTTACATAAAGTATGCTAAATAGCAGAATAAACATATCGATAGTCATTTATATATCATTCGTGCAATAAAACCTTTCCTAGTTAATGTATCAGCATATGGAATCTCTCTATATCATGCGTTATTCGTATTGTGGACTATAATATATAGGCCCTAATGAATATGACGTATACAAGAAACTATAGGCCTATGTAGACGTTTCTTCGCAACTCTGCGTTGTACGAAAAAAACGATGAAGCAGCATATAGCCCTAGGGCCTACTGAGCAAATTTGCGCAGATCGCTCGAGTAAGCTTATAGTTCTTCGACTATCAACGTTCTGCGCTTTTCATCAATTATCCATCACTCCATGATTTTAAAGACGATCGATCTGTTTAGCCATGCGGCGTCTTTCTAGCTTCTGCCAGAGCCGTATATCTGGCTTCTGCCAATGCTGCTGGTAGGCGGTTCATTAAAGGCAAGCCTGCTGCAGATGTTTTTAGGCTCTATATATACATTATACCTGCGAAATCTCGTTTTGAGCATAACCGCACTCTTTAAGGTCTTACGTCCATAGGCTATATATGTCTAGTACGCCCACTTGTCCTTTCGCCTGTCTGTCTGTCTGTCTGTCTGTCTGTCTGTCTTTGTATGTATTCTGTAAACAACAGGGCCGGATTAACACATGACATATAGGGGCCCTGTTCAGTAAAACTGTGAAGCCCAACCGTAAAGAAGGACGAAAAATGACACAAAATGTGCTGTAGACCTATTCAACGAAACTACATTTGTCTATTATTTGTTCATTACTTCCATTTTTAATATATCAACATGTCCTTAGTATTCCAGTCTAAAGTAGCCTATGTACATCTTTTACGGCATAAGAATAATTATTTAGTCGATTCATGGTCAGACATTTTTTAACCAGGGCATAGCCCTGTATGCGCTGGTACAAGCAAAGAGTACAGAAGCGATTTTATGCCACAAATAAATTCTTAGCAGAGAAAATTTCTGGCAATCTCCGGACAACGACCATATGGTAGGGCAAAGTGTTTTTAACCATGCATTTCCTCTGATTTGCCTTGGTGTAGCGCCGCCACTTATTACTTAGGCTTAGTTAGGCTACTAACTTATATCTTCAGTAGTAGACCTTGGCTCAAGCTAAATCCTACTAATGTGAGCTTTTCACCTCGCTTCTGTCTCACTGCGCTCAGCTACCCGTGAAAATTTCCATGGCACTTTTTCATATACTGTGGCCATCAGTGCTTAAGTGTGGAAAAATAAGTGCCTGGACGCCCCTTACCTTTCCAAAAGAAGTGCCTGGACGCCCCTTACCTGTTCCAGTCAGTGCTGGCCAATAAGTGGCAGGACGGCGTTCAGATTTTAAAATAAGTGCATGGACGCCGTCCATGACCGTCCAGGCACACTTTAAGCCCTGCTGGCCATGCATCGAAAAGCGTTCCTGGATTGGGTCCAGCTATCTGGAATAGCCTCCCTGTAGGTCTCCTCTCACTTCCCCATGACTCTGCAGGCTCTTTCTTTCGTCTTCTTAAGGCTTTTATTTTTTACTAGCTGTACCCGGCCACGCGTTGCTGTGGCTGAAAAGACCGCCCAACTCTCCCTACCTCCATTGCCCTGCCTTCCTCCCCTCCTCCACCCTCTGACTCCCTACATTCCTCTCTCCCTCTCGTTTCGTCCCGTCCAGTCCCTCCCTCCCTTCCGTCCCGCCCCTTCCTCCATCCATCCCCTCCGCTTTCACCCCTCCCTCTTCATCCCGCTTCCTCCTTCTCCTTTCCTCCCTCACCACTCCCTTCCGACAGGAGGACGCGCGGATAAAAACCCGTCCGCACACGGCCGCAACGTACGACGTCCGGAAGCGTAGTAAGAAACGCGACCGCATTGGATGGCATATCGACCGGCGGATGTGTGGAATTTGAACTTTAATTAGGTCGAATCGAATTTAAAGTTGTGTTTTCTTGTCGAAAAGATTGCGCTTTTCCCCAAAAATCATTATATAAACACGCTCATGTTCGAATGGAACGTTTTGCAAAAATTTTCAAAACAATAGGTCAAGAACGTTCCGAGATCCTTGATTAGGCACGGTAACGTTTTACATTTTTATTTATATAGACTAGGCATGGGTTGGGAGCGCCTCTGAGTAACTTTCTCTAATGGGCGCTATATAAATTTGTGTTTGATTGTTTGAATTCGTAAAACAGAGTGTATACCGAGCCTTCAGCATACAGATTCATTATCAAAAGGGCGACTTCGAAAGGACGACCATCAAAATAGCGACTTCAAAAGGGCGACTGTTCGAAAAGGCACACGCAGCAACAGTGGCCGATCAAAAGGGCGACCAAGCAAAAAGGCGACAATCCAAATGGGCGGTCTACATGCTGAAATCGTAACACATTGAACTTCATAATATTCGGAATCATGAACATAAAATTAATGTCAATTGTGTTCAGTCGGCTGTTTTGTCATAATTTCATCGAGTGTACGACAGCGGGACTTCAGTGGCGGCGCCAGGCACTTTTTGTAGCCAGGTCATACAAGTAACCAGGGCAGAGGGCAAGTCGCGTGCTTGGTAGCACGGGCTTACAGAGGCCTATAATTTGGCGCTACCGTACTCGCCATAAATGCCACAGCTAGTAGGGTTTACCCCAGTGGATCTGTTTTTTACCTTCGTTTGGGTATCTTTGGGGGCGGGCGGGGGGGCAAAATATGGGTTTATTTAAGTTACTTCACCGATCACCATTTGTATTTACAGCGCATGAATATTCTGTGCACTGAGCAATGCAGGATATATAATTGTAGGCTATTTAGCCTATAGCGAAATTCAATGTAGACTGGTTATGCTTCATAATTTTGTCACTCATTTTATTTTTAAACTCCACAGTCAAGATCTTACGTTGTCAATTCACGAATGATTTATAACCTGGTGACGCAGAAGAATATGGCTCTGCGAATGCTGCAGAAATAGGCCTTTTTATATCTCAGTGTAGGTTAGGTCACTCCACTCCTTGCTGAACCGTATCGACATCTCTAACAATTGCAGGCCTATTAATTGTAGGCCTATATACACTGTTATACAGGTTAGGTCATTCCTCAAGGAAGTGTTCTAGGCAGGCTGTTTTTAAGGATTTTTTAGAACTGCACATCCTCTTCTCTCCTTTCTCATCCTGCATGGTAAATTACTCCCAATCTGAGAAAATTACCTATTTTTTTACTAGTTTTAACTGCACGGAACGTGACGGAAGTGCTTCTACAACTGCACGAATCCATTTAGAACTGCACATTTTGTGTAGAACTGCACGTTAAAAAAGCCCTGGTTCTAGGCTAGTTGCCATGCAGAGTAGGCCTATAGGCCTATATTAGCCTACTGCTCTATAGCCTATGAGTTAAAAGTTCGATTGTTGATGTATTGATAAAATTTGGCCGGAAACTTCGGACAACTTTATAACTTCGTAAACGTAATTAGCCACGCGTACGTGTTGCGTGATTAGAGACCCGGACCGCTGCGCATGCGCACACGACATATATCGCCTCTGCTTATTGTCGATATGGATGCCCAGTCTCTGACAACTTTGCGGAATAGCATTTTTTCCAGATTTAAAAGTTGCAACTACGTTTAATTCGACTCGTTTGATGAACATTTTGTTAACCCTCATCCGAACAAGCGAAATCCAACTCAATTTGAATAAAGAAGTCAAAAGTGGCTTAAATAAAGTCTGGGCTTTTCAGGGTTTTTCATAACGAAATATATGTCTTTATTCTGAAACCTCAGTGGCAACACTTTTAATAACCCACCCGACACTATACGGTTGGCTGGTCAGATGATCAGATGGGCGAAGCCATAAAACTGAACACTTGACATTATTTTGGAAACCAAATCTTACAAATCTTATAGACTATCTCAGTAGGCTAACTTAGCGAAGCATGGCAAGACCTCTTTCAACTATAGCATTTGAAAGCAAACAGTTCAGCAAATAAAGTAACTGAGTCAGGTATATATATATATATATATATATATATATATATATATATATAGGATATATATATATATAGGCTATATATATATGCCTGGGTACCTTGTTTACGCAAATGCTTATAACGCTTCATTTGAAAAACAATAGGCCTAGACCTAAAGCGACAGTACTGTTAGACGGTTAGACCCATAATTATGTTGCTATAGTTGTACACGGCATTGTGGATAAACAGCCAACGAATTTCCCACTGCCAGAACTTTTGTCCAACATTATTTTTTCCCTGCCAGAATTTTTCCTTGCCAGAACGTTTTAGAATTTGCCCTGCAATAAAAAGAAATTTTCTCTGCCAGAACTTTTTCCTGCCAGAATTTTTGCCCTGCCACCATTTTTTTCATGCCAGTACCACTTCCAGAAATTTTGCCCAGCCAGCATTTTTCTGTTGTCATAATTTCCCCTGCCAGAACTTTTGCCATGGGCGGAGTTTGGTTTCCGTTTTGGGGGGGGTGGCTAAAAACTTAGGTCGAGAACGAGCGGCGCCGACGATATTTTCTCGTGTCGGCCCCCAAAAAGTTTCTGACTTTTTTAGTCATTCGGAAGTTTCATGTGGGGCTAAGCCTGAAAAATGATACCATTTACACGGTCAAAATGACTCTTGGTCTTCTTCGGGGGCTTAGCCCCCCCCCCTAGCCTCTGATAAACTCCGCCCATGACTTTTGCAGTGCCAGAATCTTGCCCTGCCAGAATTTTAACCTGCGATGAAAGAGAGCGAAGAGAACGGACGTGAACAGTAAGAAACAATATATGGTAGAACACATTCTGGCAAACCAAAATTTCTGGCAGGTCATTTGTCTTGTCACGCCCTGAAGAAGCGCCGCCACTGCTGGACTTGCACTTAGCCGTACGATATTCGGTGCACGTATAACGCTCCGTTCGTTCGCTAGAGGTTAAGTAAAGTCGTCGGCGGCGGCATTTGCAGTTTAACGTCACTGTGTGGTAGCCTAACAAAGACCATTAGCGACGCCCTCTTCCTTTATCCAGGTTTGGGACTGGCACTGGCAGCTAGAGTGCAACCAGTGGCGGAGTTTCCGTGGACCCAATGCCCGTTGGTGATCGAGGCGCTCATATCCTTTTCAACGCCATGAGCCGGTAATGGACGAATCCCTAAGGTCCTGGACACGGGGGCCAGTGATATAACAGGACTTGCCGTTTACTTCCCAGCTTACGCCGGTACCAAATCATACTGCTTGGTAACAGAGGCACGTGTGTGTAAACAACTTGCCCAAGGTCGTTACCCGGAGTCGAACCGGCAACCGCCCGCTCTGTGAGCAAACGCGTTACAGATCAGCCACCAGGTCGCAAGAGGGTCACCAGGTTTTGTAACTTCTTCTCTCTTCTTAATACTCAGTTTCCTATCTGGGTTAACCTCTGTGGCACCATCTAGCGGGGCTGTTTTTAATGAATTTTTAGAACTGCACAACCCCTTCTCCCCTTTCCCATATTCCATGGTAAATTACTTCAAATCGGAGGACAATGACCTTTTTTGCTAGTTTTAACTGTACAGAAGTGCTTCTACGACTGCACAAATCCACTTAGAACTGCACATTTTGTGTACAACTGCACCTTAAAAAGGCCCTGCCATCTAGTGAATTGGCGCACTGTTGAGGGGACATAAATTAAGGTTTATTAGTTATGGATAGTTCCGTGATACTGAAGGGGTTCCGCTATGATCGGATTCTCTTGTCCTTGTGGTACTACTACTATACTGGCCTATGGTCGAATCCTTCTCATTATTCACTTTATTTCTTCTGGGCTGATTCAGGACAAACCTCCGTGGTCTTTTGTGGAAAGACGACAGTAGGCCTACCCCCTATCTTCGTACTCATCTGGGTTCGAATCCCACTCAACAGGTTTGTAACTGCTCCATCCGCCGCCCTTGTTGCTCTATCTATCGGGATTGCTGGTCCAAAATTCTCCGTGTATTATATTCGGACTCTTCCTGACGCTTGGCCAGGTGACAAATCATTCAAATTTTGTGACAAATTAGCCCCCTGGATACTAAAGACATGTTCAAGGGGGATACGCGGGGAGTACATGCATAGGCGGATACCTGGACGGAGATTGGGGGGGGGGACGGAAACACGCGAGATTTTTTTGACGGACGAATGGCTCTGAGTGTCGGCGAAAAATTTCCATCTAGTACCGCAAAAATTTCTGACGACCGGCAAAATCTCGACGAAATTTTCTATTTTCGCCGCCAAAGAAGTTGATGACCTTTTTTAGTCGTGACGCTCAACGATTGGGGGGGGAGTCAAATGCATGGGCCGTCCCCCAACACCTTTATTGGGGGGACCGTCTCCTCTGTCCCCTCTAGGTCTCCGCCCATGGGTACATGACCAAGACGAAAAAATTTACTTGGCCCAACAATTTTACTGAAAAGGCCCCCACATTTGTTAATCCGGCCCTGATCCCTCCCCAGTCTTGCTTAGCAGCACACCACAACTCCACTAGATCATCGTCTGACCCTCCCTCTTGTTATTTCCTACAATTCTCATATATACTGCATGAAAACAAATAATCGATGGCGCTGACAACAATTGTGATTGAATGACTCGTAGGCTATATCATATGCATGGTCGCTGCCTTCTATTAGGCCTACCTCGTTGGTCGCTACACAGTAGCAGTGATGCCACAGCTGGGATTTCCCCACTAGATCTGGGTTTTTGGCCTTCGTCTGGGTTTCTGGGTTTTTGGGGGGCAAAATCTGGGTTTATTTTGGTGAGTTGACTATTTTGTACTAACAACACATGAATATTCTGTGAAATTCAATGTAAAATTGTTCTGATACATAATTGTTTCTACTAATTTCAATTTTAAACTCCACAATCAAGATCTCACATTGTCAATTCACAAATAATTTATAATCTGAAAAATAGCTCTGCACAGAAATAAACCATTTTGACTTCTCTACCTCTCTCCTTGTTAAGCCGCATTGACACCTATAGCATGTATAGGCCTATACACTCATAGGCGCAACCACCCTATGGGACCCACGGGACGCGCCC
Organism: Lumbricus terrestris; assembly: GCA_949752735.1. Lineage (NCBI taxonomy): Eukaryota > Metazoa > Annelida > Clitellata > Crassiclitellata > Lumbricidae > Lumbricus > Lumbricus terrestris. The sequence goes on along the minus strand of OX457037.1, from coordinate 33,445,604 downwards.
CCCAACTTTTGAGTGGTCCCCTAACTTTATTATTATGGTCCCCCAACTTTTAGGACGTGATTCATTATGGTCCCCCCAACTTTTAGGACGTGATTGCACCTATATGCCTACACTGTAGGTCAGGTCAATTCTCTAGTGGTATAATATAGCCTATTTGTTGCAGAGTAGGCTATTAATGTTCCAGGTGGTTAAAACGTTGGATTGTTGATGTGTAAAGAAAATTTGGCTGCAAACCTCGAACAAGTTTAAAACTTCTTAAACTTAAGCCACGACGTGTGTTATACGTTTACAATTCTGGTAGGCTCGACCCGCTGCGCATGCGCACACGAATATATCGATTAAGCTTATTGTCAGTATGGATGCCGAGTCTCTGACAACTTTATTTTTAAAGTTGTAATTACATTTTATTCGACTCTTTTGACGGACATTTTGTTAACCCTCACACGAACAAGCGAAAAACAACTTAATTTGAACAAAGCTAGGGGTCTATAAAATAGCTTATATGAATAGTCTGGGTTTTTCTGGGGTTTCAGAAGGAAATCTGGGTTTATTTCTGAAACCTCAGTGGCAACACTGTTTATACGCCAAAGCATTCTTAGCGCCAAAGCCTCTGGCGACTGGCGATAGATCGTAACTAACTCTGATACTCTCCCCGTAGAGTTGTAGACCAAGTTCTCTAACCAGTCGACTACCGCGCCCCACCATAGCAAGACTTAGCTAGCCTATGGCAACTACACGGTGATTCAAAAAAAGTTACCTACATATTTTACTGTAACTTCGCCAAATATCGAGTTATGTCCAAGTAATTTTACGAGAAGATAGAGAAGTTATTTCTGAACATTAAGGAAGTTAAAATTCATGTTCGAATTGATGTCCTTGGGAGTTACGCATGCGCAAAGACGTGCACGCTACTGCTTGATTGATTCATCGATGATGCGCTGATCCATTTCGTCCGATGCCTCGATAATTCGACGACACAATTCATTGACATCGCATATTCGAGATTTGCAGGCATTTTCTTGTATGACACTACATGTCTTATAGTCTACTGGACAGGGATGTTAGGTGACACTGTGGGTTCGTGTGAGTATTCGTATGTGTTTGTCTGTCTGTGACTCTGTGTGTGTACGCATGTGCGCGCGTGTGTCTGTGCATGCGTAAGTGTGTGCGTGTGCATGCGTGTACGTCTTTCTCTGTGTGAGCGCGTAGGCCTATGTGTGCGTGTTTGATTGTGTCTGTGTGTGCGTGCTTGCGTGTTTGCACACATGTGTATCACTGTGTCTGAGTATGTGTGTATATGTGTTCATAAGTGTGCTTATGTGTGCTTGTTTGTGTCTGTGGGTGTGAGTGCGTGTTTGCGTGTGTGGGTGTGCGCGCGCATTTGCTTGTATGTGTCTGCGTGTGTGTGCGTACTTGAGAGGGCGCGCATGTGTGTGCGTGCGTGTGTATGTGTGCGTCCGTGTGCACGTGAGAGCCTGTGTGCGTGTTGACCTATGCGCGTGTGTTTGTGTGTGTGTGTGTGTGTGTGTGTGTGTGTGTGTGTGTGTGTGTGTGTGTGTGCTTGAGAGTTCGTGCTCAGCGGCGCCCCTAGGATTGTTTTCTTGTGCGCACAGCTTGCACAAAATAATATGAAGCGAATGGCGATCGAAGTGAGCTATAGCCTATAGACATATATATCCAGTAACTTAGCCACCTCGCAGTGCATGCATGGCATGGAGAGTGATATTCTATATATGCCAACTGGATTTTTATCAGTTAATTTATGACTTTTCTAATAGAAAAAATTCACAGTCTCTAGCCTACTGGACCTACTAAAATTTAGATCTACATGTGTAGCCTAACCAAGATATTTAACTGACTACCCGGTATAGCTATCTGTTTTTTTTAGAAGGTCTCTCTTACCACTATTTTTACTTTTTTGTGTTTGTCTGTAGGCCTACAATGTATGCCTAAGTGGCTTACAGCCTATTTTAAAAAGTGGATAAGAAGCTTGGCGCTTATTCTTTAGCTTTGTATTTGAGAAATGATTTAATAGGCCTACCAATTAATATAATAGCAGTCACTATATTTATCAGCAGGGCTGTTTTAAAGAAATTTTTAGAACTGCACAACCTCTTCTTTCTCTTCCCATCTTCCATGGCAAATTACTTTCAATTGGAGGACAATTACCTTTTTCACTAGTTTTAACTGCACAGAAGTGCTTCTACAAATACTGCACAAATCCATTTACAACCATATTTTGTGTAGTACTGCACGTTAAAAAGCCCTGTTTATAAAAAAATGACCTCACTTTCTCTTCATTTACCGTATATACTATTTAATTTTTTTAAACAATAGGCCTAAGTCAATAATTTAAACATTTCTTTTAGAACATTTGCTTGTGATATATCATGACCGCACGGGGCTTGTCCCACAAAAGCAAAATATTTATTGTAGGCAGAAAAGGGCCCCACCATAACGGGCGCCCATGGGCCTCACCACTCTAAATCCGGCCCTGAGAAGCACGACGGTTGTCGGCCGGTTCTCCGTACTCTCGTTCCGACTTGTTAGGGGTCCAAGGGGGCAAATGCCCCCAGGGCTTTTTTTAACGTGGAGTTCTACACAAAATGCATGTGCAGTTCTAAATGTATTCGTGCAGTTGTAGAAGCACTTCCGTCACGTTCCGTGCAGTTAAAACTAGTAAAAATAGGCCATTTTTCTCAGATTGGGAGTAATTTACCATGGAGGACGAGAAAGGAGAGAAGAGGATGTGCAGTTCTAAAAATTCCTTAAAAACAGCCCTGATGCCCCCCCCAAATGTCGGGCAAATGTGTTTTTCGGGCAAAGCAGGCATGGACGGACAAACTTTTGTTTAACTTTTTTCGGGCCAACAGACACGGGAGGATTTTTTCGGGCACACAGGGTAAAGAGCTGTATTTTCAGACGATTTGTACGAGATGACTAAAAAAGGTCATCAGTTATTTCGGCGGCGGGAACTCAGACATTTCGGCTGGGAAAAATTGGAATGACTAAAAAGAGTCGCCAGAAATTTTGGCCGAAGAACAAATGTAAAAACTCGCGGTCCACCAAAAATTAAAAAAGTATATTTTTCGGGCAAAAGTCAAATCTTTCCTCCCCCCCCACTGCCCCACTGCCGAAATGTCCCCTACGCCTATGGTACAAAGTTTACGAATTGCGCCACAAAAAAAATTCTGAGCACGTTTCTAGCCTAATAGGATAGTTTAGAAGTCCGGAATGTAGCCTATCTCATCGGCTATGCGGATGCCGTAACAATAGCCTAAATTAGGCCTATAGGCCATATAGGCTACGCCTATGCTAAGGCGTCTTTCAATTCAATCATTCTGCTGTCATTTGTGCGTGATATCCTTCCACAACGGTTTCTCCTCGATTGTGAAACGCTTTCCGAGCGCCGTCAGGTCGCTGATATTCTCCGGTCCGGAGGATCTTAATCGACCGCGTCCGTCTCGGCCCGGGAGCCACCGCCGCCGCCGCCGGTGGGTGACCCGCCGCCGCAGGCGAAGACGACGGCACGACGGGCGACACAAAGACGGACGGACGGTCGGACGGACGGATGGCTCTGGCGGCATCTGCCTTGTTTGGCTGCAGCTGAGCGCTTTAGCCGACCAACTGACCAACCGACGGACGACCGATTCGGTTGCTTTAGAAGGATGGGAAATTACTCGCTCATTGGTTGCGTTGCCCCTGCTTGTCGGCTCAGCTCCGTCTGCCGTAGACCGTGTGTCCTACTGCGTGCGTGCGTACGTCCGTGGCGATATTAGAGGGTATCGGGAGGAGGCGAGGAGGAGTAGGAGCCATTCGGCGACGGCTATAGACACGATCGAGTCGTTTATGTGTGCTTCGATCATCATCGGCTGGTATAATATACCTGCCGCAGGTCAAGCGTGTATAGCCTTCGAGGGACAGTGCTGCATCGTGGAACTGCTCTAAGGATGTCGACGCTGTAGGCCCCTGTGTGGGTGGTGTCGTGGCGTCTTTCCTCTGATGACAGGCAGTGGTGCTGACGAGGATGCTGTGGAAGAAATGATGCGGGCATCAATCGGCTCTCGAGCATCACGCAGTCGTATGGCGTTTTATAACCGGTTTGAATACACTTTTAAGTGGTTTTGCAGTCAACAGTCACTACACTCCCGGTTTTATAGTTCATGTATATATACCGTATAATATAGATAACTTCAACTTGTTGATGGACTGATTTATCAGAATGCCGAGTAAGTTTCTTGCTTGGGTTTTTTTCCTTTCCAGCTGCGCCACCCGGTTATTATTCCTTGCGCATGTGTTCCACGCATGGCATTTTGAAGCTGATGCTGAGGGAAGGAATCTGTACGCGTTCCACCGATTGATTCTACCTCACGACTGTTTTCCGGGATGTCTAGTAACGTCGGTACCGTTCCTTGGGCAAAGGTTCAGCCTGACGGTTTTCCGTGGTGATTGGAACACGCAAGGATTCAATGCCACGAGGTATTTTACGGTTCTCGGCAATGGGGATGTTGTTACGACGGCAGATCTGTCGTCAAACTTGGATGATGAATTCCGGATGAGCGTTTTCAGTCATTTTGGCTGGAACACCTGGAGAGAAGACATGGTTGTAACCGTTCGGAATGGTAGCCAGCTGCTCCGGTTTTCGCAGCAGGTCTACTCAGGACGTGTGTCGGAGAACATTCCACCGCACAGCGTGGTTGAAGGATTGGAAAACCTGGGTGCTACAATTGCGGCAGATTCCACTGCATGTGTCTTGTATGCTATTGTTTCTGGTCCGCATGGTCTGTTTGAGTTGGACCAGGAGCACGACGGATGTCGGCCGGTTCTCCGTACTCTCATTCCGCTGGACTTCGAAACGGAATCGCAGTTCCTGGTTACGATTGCTGCAACTACGAGGAATATGACGGATGAACCGGCAGTGGCACGCATCTGGATATCAGTGGACAACGTCAATGACAACTCTCCACAAATGGAAAAACCAGTTTACACCGGAAGTGTTCAAGACGAGAGCGTGGAGGGAGAGGTAGTTGTCCAGGTGAGTGCATTGGATGCAGATGAGAGTCGAGTGGAATATAGAATGGAAAACTGCGATGATTTCGGTATAAGTCCAAGCAATGGTTCCGTCTATCTTCGAAAGAATGGCAAGCAACTACAATTCACCAGCTACAAACTGATTGTGTATGCTGTAGATGATGGTGGTAAAAGAAGTGACGCGGCTGCAGTGTATGTCAACGTTGAAAGCAGGGAACCGAGACAAGACCGATCAGAAAGGAATGATCGAACGAAGAGAGAGGTACGAGCGCTGAGAGTGGTGGAAGTGGCCGAGACTAAGACTGGAGAGCTTGTGGATCTGGAGAATAACTATTACGAGGTGTTCGCGTTTAAGGAGCCCGGTCCGAAGCAGCTGGAAATCAATCCGGTCACAGGATCCGTGCAGCTACGAGCTGGAGAGAAACTGGACTTTGAGAGTCAGCCGGAGATGGAATTTACGATCCAGGTCACACGTGTGGATGATCCGCTCTGTAAGTACTCCAGTTCTAATGGTAAATTATCTCCTTGCAAGTAGTAAGTAAGTGAGTAAATCCTTTATTGATCAATTGCATATAAATTATAAACCAAAGTGCAGCATAAATTGTGGGTCATTAATAGAACTTCTTTAAAAAAAATTATATAGGATTTTGGACTTAGGATTTTATGCTATTTTAAAACATTTTTACATCGATTGAATATAGAAATGATGTACGCTTGTTCATTATACGGTGTATGTGCACCAGAATGCGGATAGCAATTGGTATATTAAAGAATATTCTTATCTTATCTAATATCCGCATTCTGGTGTATACATGTGTCCTGACATGATTGGTGCCCTATTTACCCTCTTACATTTGTCAGCTGTTCACTATCCAAACAAATACGGTAGATGTAATGATTCTTCATCATCATGCCTACGGATCTCTTTCTAAGCTGTCCGTTTATCCTGTCTCACATTCTGCAACGGCTTCTTAATCTGCTGTAGTGCCAACTTAGCAGGAACGAACTCCTGAAAGACCTGCATCAGTTTATAGTCATATATCCCTCTGTCTCCTGTCATTCTCAACACTCCCCGTTTGCTCTTTCCCTTGCAGCTTTTCACTGAGGGACTAAAAATCGAGATCCAGATCAAGACCAAAGAACTATTTGATTTAAGAAAATAATAACCCACACTATCTATCCGATCCTAGTTCTGTTTCTGCACCATCCTATGACCAACTTCACTGATTATTGGTTGTCTCCTTGGCTTGGCTTATGATAATTGGATTCTGATCTTGCAATGAAACCAATCAAACAGTTGGAATCTTGCACACTTGATTTTACATAACACTAATGAACAAGCTGGTCTCCTAAATGGAGCTTTTCACTCTGGTTTTTAGGTTCTTTGGCTACGGCTTTAACTGATACATATCTAAACATGAACACAACTCCTGTGCTCAAATTTTTACATTGGTTGCCTGCTGAAGAAGGAGTCTCCTTCAAATTGGGGCTTATATAGTTTAGTTGGAGTCTGGCCAGCCGCCATATTTGAAGTCGGTCCTCGTTCCACGGACTTATCATTATTCAGCCCAGGGTCATCTGATAATCTCCTCTGACATAACCTAAGACTGAAACTCTTCCTGATAAATGAGGTTTTTTGGTTGCTTGACCTGGATTTTTGTAGCTCTTTCCATCCATATCAGTTTCTTCTACTCGTCTGCGTCTGCCATTTTGCTCTAGACTTTTCCAAATTGCCTATCCACCATGATAGGAGGCCTCTGCTTTACCATCTTAGTGGACAAATCATCTGGATACTGACCTGATTACAACTCGGTTTAGGTGTACCAAGGGTTGATACATTCTACATTTAGACACTGATAAACAGAAAATTGCAATTCTACAATTATTATATGGCACTGTGAAAATTGTGAAATGTGCTTGAATTTTTATTTGCATTTATAATTTAGGCTGTTTTTGCAATGTACAGACAGAGCTGTATTGAAGCAAATACGGTAATGTATGCTGTTATGTGCAGCATGTATCATGATAGGTCAGTTATGCCAGTATGCACTGCTGCTAAGTGCTGCAATTATCTGCTCACGTTACACATTTTCATGTTACCATGTGAGTCCATGGGGGAAGATGCATTGCCTGCTTGGAAAGGGTTGTGTGCTAAGTAAGTTTATAATGCCAAGGTTTATAATGTCTGTTGAGCATGAACTAGCCCTACTTCCTGACCTCCTACATTTTTTTACTTATTGTAAGCTACCCTTCATATACATAACAAGACACCTTTCAAAAATACATTCATTAAAATTATTGCATTTATTGTATTGTATTGTATAAAAACATTTATAAAGCGCCTCTACTAGGGTGAACCGTTCAGAGCCGCTCCCAGTGCGCAAGGCCACGAGAGAAGAAATAGGTTTTGAGAAAAGAAAATGAGAAGGAGGGATTACCAGTCAGAAGTTGAGATCGAGTAGAAGGAGACAGCGTATTCCAAAGAGAGGGGTCAATTGTTGTAAAGGAACGGGACTGAGCCATAACCGTTCTAGTAGGAGGTACTATTTATGACCTTTGGCCAAATTTCAAATTTTATAATATTGTAATCATCGTTCAGAATTTAATATCTGTAAGAAAGTTGTTGAATTCTCTCATGATTGCTGTGAATACTCTAGATTTGTGCGTAAGCGGTCAGTGTTGCAGAGAAGTATATGCGACTGTTTTGTTATGAGCGATGCGTTTCAAATTGATCGTTTACGGCCGCTAATGGACGTTTCTTCTGCGTCTGAAGTACGTCGCTTTATGGCCAGGAAATCCAAGTCTGATTGCGCGAGTAATTTTTTTCCGTTTGCTCGAATCCTCCTCCTCCTCATCCTCCTAGATGGCGCGACGAGATTGTCCTTTGTCGCACGCAATTGAGGCTGCGGTGGACTTGTCCCAGAGGCCTTTGTCCATATAAGAAACCCATCAATTTCCGAATTACCATTTCTTCGGCTGCTGCTGCTGCTGCTGCTGCTGCTGTCTTCTTGCCTGATCTCTCGTTGTCTTCTCCGGGACCCATCGGATTTTTATATTTTATTACCCCAGAATTTCGGTCGTCATGGCAACCGGTGTTTCCAGACGTTCGGAAATTCCCTGGTGCCGGTCGGAGTGTGTGCGCCTTAAGCCGGTCGGTTGCTTTGACGTGCGACTGGTCGTGTGTTTGGTGTGTGTCCGCTTCTGATGCGCCAGGAAGAAAGGCCAGCCAGTCGAGGTGTCACCATCTTCTCTTGGCTCACCTGGCATCCATTTACATGACCAGATAAATACGTTATTTGATGAGCATGGGAAATGGTGGTAAGTTAACTGCTGGTCCAGCATTTGAAGGAGGTGTCGGGTTGGATTTGACTGTGTATAATTTATCAGACCCCCGAGGACACATTGCGCTCAATTGGTCCGTCAGTCTGTGATGAACTAGTGGGTGGATAGGTGGAGATGGATTCGTGTGTCCTTGCTTCCGGTAGGAATAGGGTCGCTTCCGTTAGTTGGCTATGGACGTCGTGATTAAGTTTAGCAGCAATTATGGTCCGTTTGACATTGAGTCGCTGGAATTGAGAGCGACGCCAACGAAGACAAATGAGGCGCCTCCTCTTTCCACCCACTCTTTCCACCTCGTCTTTCCACCCACTCTTTCCACCCACTCTTTCCACCCACTCTTTCCACCCACTCTTTCCACCCACTCTTTCCACCCACTCTTTCCACCCACTCTTTCCACCCACTCTTTCCACCCACTCTTTCCACCTCGTCTTTCCACCCACTCTTTCCACCTCGTCTTTCCACCCACTCTTTCCACCCACTCTTTCCACCCACTCTTTCCACCTCGTCTTTCCACCCACTCTTTCCACCCACTCTTTCCACCCACTCTTTCCACCCACTCTTTCCACCCACTCTTTCCACCCACTCTTTCCACCCACTCTTTCCACCCACTCTTTCCACCTCGTCTTTCCACCCACTCTTTCCACCCACTCTTTCCACCCACTCTTTCCACCTCGTCTTTCCACCCACTCTTTCCACCCACTCTTTCCACCCACTCTTTCCACCCACTCTTTCCACCCACTCTTTCCACCCACTCTTTCCACCTCGTCTTTCCACCCACTCTTTCCACCCACTCTTTCCACCCACTCTTTCCACCTCGTCTTTCCACCCACTCTTTCCACCCACTCTTTCCACCCACTCTTTCCACCCACTCTTTCCACCCACTCTTTCCACCCACTCTTTCCACCCACTCTTTCCACCCACTCTTTCCACCCACTCTTTCCACCCACTCTTTCCACCCACTCTTTCCACCTCGTCTTTCCACCCACTCTTTCCACCCACTCTTTCCACCCACTCTTTCCACCCACTCTTTCCACTCACTCTTTCCACCCACTCTTTCCACCCACTCTTTCCACCCACTCTTTCCACCCACTCTTTCCACCCACTCTTTCCACCCACTCTTTCCACCCACTCTTTCCACCCACTCTTTCCACCCACTCTTTCCACCCACTCTTTCCACCTCGTCTTTCCACCCACTCTTTCCACCCACTCTTTCCACCCACTCTTTCCACCCACTCTTTCCACCCACTCTTTCCACCCACTCTTTCCACCCACTCTTTCCACCCACTCTTTCCACCTCGTCTTTCCACCCACTCTTTCCACCCACTCTTTCCACCCACTCTTTCCACCCACTCTTTCCACCCACTCTTTCCACCCACTCTTTCCACCCACTCTTTCCACCCACTCTTTCCACCCACTCTTTCCACCCACTCTTTCCACCCACTCTTTCCACCCACTCTTTCCACCCACTCTTTCCACCTCGTCTTTCCACCCACTCTTTCCACCCACTCTTTCCACCCACTCTTTCCACCTCGTCTTTCCACCTCGTCTTTCCACCCACTCTTTCCACCCACTCTTTCCACCCACTCTTTCCACCCACTCTTTCCACCCACTCTTTCCACCCACTCTTTCCACCTCGTCTTTCCACCCACTCTTTCCACCCACTCTTTCCACCCACTCTTTCCACCCACTCTTTCCACCCACTCTTTCCACCCACTCTTTCCACCTCGTCTTTCCACCCACTCTTTCCACCCACTCTTTCCACCTCGTCTTTCCACCCACTCTTTCCACCCACTCTTTCCACCCACTCTTTCCACCCACTCTTTCCACCCACTCTTTCCACCCACTCTTTCCACCCACTCTTTCCACCCACTCTTTCCACCCACTCTTTCCACCCACTCTTTCCACCCACTCTTTCCACCCACTCTTTCCACCCACTCTTTCCACCTCGTCTTTCCACCCACTCTTTCCACCCACTCTTTCCACCCACTCTTTCCACCTCGTCTTTCCACCCACTCTTTCCACCCACTCTTTCCACCCACTCTTTCCACCCACTCTTTCCACCCACTCTTTCCACCCACTCTTTCCACCCACTCTTTCCACCCACTCTTTCCACCTCGTCTTTCCACCCACTCTTTCCACCCACTCTTTCCACCCACTCTTTCCACCTCGTCTTTCCACCCACTCTTTCCACCCACTCTTTCCACCCACTCTTTCCACCTCGTCTTTCCACCCACTCTTTCCACCCACTCTTTCCACCCACTCTTTCCACCCACTCTTTCCACCCACTCTTTCCACCCACTCTTTCCACCTCGTCTTTCCACCCACTCTTTCCACCCACTCTTTCCACCTCGTCTTTCCACCCACTCTTTCCACCCACTCTTTCCACCCACTCTTTCCACCCACTCTTTCCACCCACTCTTTCCACCCACTCTTTCCACCCACTCTTTCCACCCACTCTTTCCACCCACTCTTTCCACCCACTCTTTCCACCCACTCTTTCCACCCACTCTTTCCACCCACTCTTTCCACCTCGTCTTTCCACCCACTCTTTCCACCCACTCTTTCCACCCACTCTTTCCACCTCGTCTTTCCACCCACTCTTTCCACCCACTCTTTCCACCTCGTCTTTCCACCCACTCTTTCCACCCACTCTTTCCACCCACTCTTTCCACCCACTCTTTCCACCCACTCTTTCCACCCACTCTTTCCACCCACTCTTTCCACCCACTCTTTCCACCCACTCTTTCCACCTCGTCTTTCCACCCACTCTTTCCACCCACTCTTTCCACCCACTCTTTCCACCCACTCTTTCCACCCACTCTTTCCACCCACTCTTTCCACCCACTCTTTCCACCCACTCTTTCCACCCACTCTTTCCACCCACTCTTTCCACCCACTCTTTCCACCCACTCTTTCCACCCACTCTTTCCACCTCGTCTTTCCACCCACTCTTTCCACCCACTCTTTCCACCCACTCTTTCCACCTCGTCTTTCCACCCACTCTTTCCACCTCGTCTTTCCACCCACTCTTTCCACCCACTCTGACTTGTCTTCATCTGCTTTTTTTAACAATGCACAACTCTTAGAGAAATCGTTTTTATCTCTGACCCATCCGTTGAGGCGATGAGGTTGAGATGGGGAGGGGAAGTGGTGGCATTGCAGCGCTCGTGAATAAGCTGGTGCCCCGCGCTTGGCTTTCGAGTGGCGCTTTAAAAATTTCGAGTTAACGATTATGATTAATTTCAGAAGAGAATTTCCTGGTATACAATGGCTTAGCCACGCAAGAAATGACGCATTGGTTCTGGAAAATGTGGCAACGTATTACCATTTGGTTAGGAATGGAGAATGTCCTCCACCACCACTACCACCACCACGCGCAGTCTAACCTTTCCACGTTGGACCGTTTCAGAGGGAAATGATGAATGATAGACTTGGAAGAGTCTGCCATTCTTCACTTCCTCTTTTCCCCCTTCTCTTCCTCTTCATCTGCTGTCTCTCTCTTCCCGCCGCCGCTTTCCATTAACCTCTTTCCAGGAGACTCTTCCTTCGGTTGTGCCGGCTGCTGGCGGGTGTGGACGAATTGCGGAAGATTCATTGATCCTGTGCACGTCGATTCTAGCCAGCTAGAAACAGGAAGCCAATTAATTTTGAGGAGGGCAGAAAGCGGGCAGATGCTGTTTGGCAACAGAGCGTATAGAAGCGACAGTTCCAAATGACCACTGTATGTCCGTCCAGCAGTGGCTAATGCTCTGTCCAGTAGTGTCCATCACATGATGAGATATGAATGTTTTGCATCATCTATCCATTTATCCATCCAACCACTTCTTCCAACCATGAATCTACCTACTACTTTCTTTCATTGATCATCGCATCCATCCTTACATGCCGCATGTCCAGTCATCCATGTGTATGATCCATCCATGCTCTCCAAAAATATACACTAGCCATCCCCACATTCTCCATCCATTCTACATATCGTATCGTATCATATCTGATAACCTATAATAAAGCGCCTCTTGCAGTACTAGCTATTCAGAGGCACTCTCAGCATGACAGCCCTGAGGAAATAAGAAAAACTTCAAGCAGCGAAGGACTGAAGATGACATCCTCAATAATGACTTACTACGGACAAACAGTAGTCATACTCATTCCACATAGATGGGCCTACAATAGCAAAGGCGCGTGTTGGACCATGGTAGTCCTTGCCCAGGGAACCAGAAGATCAAGTCGATATCAGCAGACCAGGGTGGGAAAAGACTGCCGAGAAGGGTTTGTGCATCAAGTCACAAAGGTGTGTAACTGTGTATGAGCTGTTCCCTCTTGAGTTTTAAGACCAAGAGCAGTTCCTTGAATTGGAGACGAGAGGCAACATATGCACCCACTCCATGTAATCCGATCCACCCATATCATGGTTCATCCTTCAAACCATCCATCCATTCATTCATTCATCTATTTCCCTATATCCATTTATCAATCTACCCATCCTTGTATGATTGACTACTGAAGTCCATTAACCTATCCTTTCATCTATGGCTATGTATCCATATATATATATTACTATCATGTTCCATTCACTATGCTCATCCACTGATTTTTTCATTCCTCTGTCTCGTTTTGTCTATCCATTACAGCAGATCCATATCCATTCATCCACCAATATCTTCCAGCAGCCATATGGTCTGTCAAACCGGTCATTCAGCTATCAGCGCATCCAACTGGCCAGCCAAACTACCATAATGTTTTCATTATTTGACTTAACGTCTGAGATGAGCATGATTAGTTAAACTGCTAGTCGATTGGTATGAGGATTAGCACTTTGTCTAATTGATTAGCTGATTAATTGAAATCTAATCATTGAAGTCTACTAGTTACCCACCGCTGCATGCTTGCTATTCCTAAAGCTTGATTATTACATGCATTTGCCTTACCTGTAACATTGAATGTAGCAATCAATCAATCAATTTTTTTATTGGTCCATATGTATCAAGCACACTAAGGTATAAGGCAGGAAAATAGTTACATAAAGCATAACAAGTATCACAAATTAATCAGGTAATAATCAAGGTGAGAACTAATTAGTTAACACAAATTATAAAAAACCTTTGGGCTAGATTGGGGATACCCCCCAGGAATATATAAGAAGATATTATTTAAACCCGTTAAAGAGAAACTCATATCCTTCCATTCATTCAGGTAACTAGAGTTTTTTTTTTATTCAACTGGTACAGTTGGAGGGACCAGATAGATGACCCCAGTAGGAGAGCAGAGCAAGGTGAGTGACTGTTACAGGTAGGCCACCACTGACTGAACTTAATGGGAGACCAAGGGGTTTGCTTACAAGTAGAGCTCTGTTTAAGGACACTCATCACATGCATGGTTGTAGTGTTGCCCTCCTCCTTTCTCCAGGCTTGGGACTGGCACTGACAAAGTACAAGCATCCATAGAGTTTAAACCAAGGGGCTATTATCAGAGGGTCAATACACTGACAATTAACTGCGGGACAAAAGGGTAATATAGATGACTGCAGAAAAGCAAGTGGATTATGAGCTGCTGAAAGGCAGTGATTGCCAAGCTATCAACAACAGAATGAAAAGTTGAATGAAGAATTGGAAATAGTAAGTATGATCTTAATAGAAGTAGGTGAAAGTGGCAGATAGCATGCACTTATACTGCAGAACGGTTCAGAGTACAGATAGGGAAGTAAATAGTGCTGATGCTTTTAAGATGTGCAGAAGTACATTAATGTGAGTTGTTATTCTTTGGTACTAGGAAATTTAGACATGCTATTTGATGTTGGAATGTAAATATGCTTGAAATCAAAGTATCAATATTATTGATATTATTGATACATTGTGTACCGTAATAACAGTAGGCATACTGGAGAAGTTTTCAGATCAGATTTTATTTAGGACAATGAAATAAACTTCTTTCACTGCATTCTATCCCAAAATGAATAGCTAAGTAACCAATGCATTTGCAATGTACTTCCAGCATGAATTTAGTTCATTTTGCCTCCAGGCCAAGAAATGAAGCTCCGTTATCAGCAGAATACGACTTGGTGGCATTTGAAACATCATTGTATGAGTAGGCTATTGTAAAAAAAATAATAAAAGTCAGACGTTGTGAGGTTGGATATGCAATGAAGATTTTTACTATCGAGTTCTAAGAAGCACTAGGGGTGAGCCCTTCAAACCCTGGCAATTCTCACCCTGGATTGATAATGTTTATGGCGATGTTGAAAAGTATCCAGCCTGCTATGATTAGATGACTAAATATAGCATATCATAAAACAACAACAGCCATATATTCTGCTGTGCAAATAATCTTAACCCGACCAAAGGATTCTTTGATGCACTGACCTATCTTCTATCGCCCGTCTGACTGTCTCTGTTACAATATATTTTGCTAGATGAACCTAATAATAGTCTTTTGCTGACTGGCTCATTTCATGCTTCTGTCTAATTTGTTGACAAAATGACAGTCGCTCTGTTTTCACTCGCCATCGACTTTGGTGAAATTCGGTTGGCTTGACAAATGACCAGGCGGAGAATCGTAGAATCAGAATTTAAAATGTTTCTGTGTGCTGCTGCAGCTGCAACTTTTTCTGTGCCAAGTTCCTTTAGCGATGATCGTATTGCTGTAGACCTATTTTTTACCTCCGTCAGTTTGCTCGTCCTCCTACCTCGTCCCTTAGCCTATCCGCTCCTCCACCTTCACTCTCCTTTGCTAAATTTTTCACTCACAACTAAACACCGAACTCTTCAAGCAATCCTATGCTGACTTTACGAATACAATGTCACCACACGACCACCATCAGCACCGATATCACCAACGTTGCTTTCTCCTCCGCTTCACCTTCCCAGATTTAATCTGGCATCGGTTCGAAATGAACAGTTTGGTTATGGCAGATTTGATTTGACATAGTACTGGCGTATAAGCTGTTCTTCTTTACATAGCTTTTTAGGGCGCTGAGACATTCTCGAAGATTTACATTTCGTTACATTCCTAGCTTGTATCTGGTCCATAATTGGAGTGCGTCTCACAGTCGTCGGTCCCAATTGTCTGTTTGATACAGAGATCAGCACTGACCCTGTGTGCGTTTCCTGCTGTGCGCTTGTTCGCTGGCAATCTGTGCGTTGCAGTGGACGACTATCAGTGCATGTGAGAGATAACAATTTGCTCGGACTGACGTGACTTTGCGCAATGATTCAGCTGTGTGTGACTCCGATAACACGCTACGTGCATGATCGCTTTGATTGCTTTGATTGGAAGACGTCGGCCGAATGGTTGCCTTGAGAATCATTTGAACTCTTCTTTGTGGTCCCCAGCGAAGGAATTAATGCCGTGAACTCATTGAAGTCTCTTCTGTCTCTTCTGTGTGCGAATAGCACTCAATTGCTTTGCTGTTTCTTAGAAAACAGCTTAGACTTTTAGACTTTCTTTGCACCTTAAAAATGTTCAGGTTGCAATTTGTGAGTAAATTTTTTTTCTATAATAACGTTTTCAAACTAAGAAAATGAAAATATGTTTGAGTTGAAGCAGGCTAAGAGAGCAAATACATGTGTCTTACACCTTAGAAATGTTCAGGTTGCAATTTGTGAGTATTTGATTATAATGACGTTTTGAAACTAACAAAATGAAAATATGTTTGAGTTGATGTAGGCTAAGAACAAATACACGTATCTTAGACCTTAGAAATGTTCAGTTTGCAATTTGTAAGTGTTTTATTATAATGACGTTTTGAAACTAACAAAATGGCAATATGCTTGAGTTGAAGCAGGCTAAGAACAAATACATGTAGACCTATCTTACACTTTAGAAATGTTCAGGTTGCAATTTGTAAGTG
This sequence comes from Lumbricus terrestris, assembly GCA_949752735.1. Lineage (NCBI taxonomy): Eukaryota > Metazoa > Annelida > Clitellata > Crassiclitellata > Lumbricidae > Lumbricus > Lumbricus terrestris. Next base: position 33,429,388 of record OX457037.1, on the reverse strand, counting down.
TTTTATTATAATGACGTTTTGAAACTAACAAAATGAAAATATGTTTGAGTTGAAGCAGGCTAAGAACAAATACACGTTTCTTACACCTTAGAAATGTTTAGGTTACAATTCGTGAGTATTTTATTATGGAAATATTTTGAAATTAAAAATGTGTTGAAGTTGAAACAAGCTAACAACAAATAATGCATGCATGGCTGCATTAATTAACATGTATTTTGGAAACAGACTGCCCCTTTGATTGTTTCGTACTGGATGTCGTGACCCATTTGCAATAAAACTAAGGTGCATATAGATTTGCTTCTTCTCGCATTTCAGTCCCTTTACAGTATCGTGTTCTTTTCGTGTTCTCTGAGTGCTCTCACATTTGAACAAAAAGTGGCAGATTCATGATCACTGAATCAGTCGAAGGAAAAGGTCATTCCAGCCTCCTTGTGTCCATATTTATGACTCTTTTGGATCGGCCTTTGACGTCTATATCATTCAGTGGCGTAGACATGGGGAGGTTTGGGGGTTAAACCCCACATTGGTGGCCTAGGAGAAAGGTTTTTTAAAGGTTATTTATCCACTTAAATAAGAAAAAACAAAGCAATTGCCTGTAGTTGGCAACTGTTTTTCTTACTTTATTCCGTTTGTTACTTTATTCCCTTTTTATAAATTTACGGTAATATTACTGTTGGGTTGGTGTCAGAAAGGGCATCCGGCCAGGCCATAATAAAAAACCCAAATCCCCCATAATAAATTCCTGGCTATGCCACTGGTATCATTACTGGAAGTTGAGCGTACTGACTTATTGTGCTGACTGTCTGTTATGGTGTCGATGCTCTGTCAACAAAATGGCTTGCTTACTTACTTACTTACTAGGGACAGGAAGACAAGAATTTCTAGCTGCTCCTGATTGCGGGCATTTTTTACACAGACTGCCTGATTGACATCGACCGTATTTAGTGCTTAGCATCACTTAGTGGTTGAATGCTGATTCTTTAGAGGCATCGCCATCTTGTACATTGTAAGCACTTAGCTGGTAGGTATCAAGACAGAATGATTTGCAGCTGTAGGTGAAACAAAGGCATAAAGGTTCAGAAGAATGAAGAAAGGTACAGAAGAAAGGTACAGAAGAAAGGCACAGAAGAAAGGTACAGAAGAAAGGTACAGAAAAAAGGTACAGAAGAAAGAAACAGAAGAAAGGTACAGAAGAAAGGTACAGAAAAAAGTAACAGAAGATAGGTACAGAAGAAAGGTACAGAAGAATGAAATGAATGGCATTACAGGTTATCAGACATGTTTGAGAAAGATCATTTCTTGGGTGTTTGTAATTTGTAACCAAGTGGAACCAAATAGCTCAGCAGGAACTTCTTAGGTTTTCAAGATGCCAATTCGGTGTACAATTACTTGACAATGGCTTTTGTGAAGCATAATACAAGCATCATTTGGAGCTTAATGGAAGTCCTGGTCACCTGGATTCATTCATTCATTCATTCATTCATTCATTCATTCATTCATTCATTCATTCATTCATTCATTCATTCATTCATTCATTCATTCATTCATTCATTCATTCATTCATTACTGGAATCTATTATAGCACCTCTTCAAGGCGACTACTCAGAAGCACTCCCAACCCCCTGTATGGCTAAAAAGGACAGTTTGGAGATGTGCATAGAAAGAGTTAGAATGTACCCTGGGGAACAGCACAATGAAAAAGGGAAAAGGGAGCCCATTCCAAAGCGAGTGGGGCCAACCATCGAGAAGGCACGATTCTGCTTGGTGGCTGTGCGGGCAGAAGGGACGATGAGCCCCCCTGCTTAGTTGTTCGTTGAGATTGACATGTTGACCTGATTGCAGGTGGTTTCAGTGCTTCATAAGTTGCATTGCTCGTCAGTGCTTTCAAGTTGAAAATTAATAAAAATTAATTGCTATTAAATCGCTAGTTAATAAAACACTTCTAAATTGGTAGAGAGGTGCAGTCAACTGCACTGTCGTAAGCAGGAGCTGTTAGTTAGCAATACTGTTAATAAAAATAATAATTACAATGCTTGCAAAGGTATTAATGAATAAAATGTCAGATCTGCTTGAACGTTTTGCAGAGAAATTCTTCCTTATAGTAATCATTATACTGCAATTAATTGGTTGGGACGTGTTTGTGTTGGTTATTTATAATTACGTGATTTGCATGGAAAACTAAATGGCATAAAGTTATCGTAATTTACCGTGTACAAAAAACTGTTGTTTCAGATCTTGAAGAGCAGCAAATCAGAATTCGATTATTGGACGTCAACGATGAAAGTCCTGAATTCAAGAACGTCCCACGACCATTCCTGACGACAGTTGCTGCAAACGCTGCCATGGGAACCAGCATCTTCCAGCTGATGGCTCAGGATGCGGACCAAGATGGCGCCGTTCGATATATCCTTGAGTCAGGTTGGTCAATTAGCAAGTGCTTTATTAGTTGGTCAGCGGTGGTGGTCATCCGTTTGTCCGTCCGTCCGTCCATCCATCCATCCATCCATCAAGATGCCCTGTGGATTGTTGGCCATGGAAGCGCAAGCAGCAAATGCTGAGCACCACTATCTGGCAATTTCATCTTGTGTGACAGAATGGAGACAACTTTGATTTTACAAGCAGGGGCACGGTCATCTGATTTATTAAGTGGTCGAGGACGGGGAGGAGGAGGAGGAGGAGGAGGACGAGGACGAGGAGGAGGAGGAGGAGGAAATAATCCTTACTGAGTCTGTCTGTTTGTCTGTCTGTGTCTACATCTGTGTGTGTCTGCTTTTGTCTGTCTCTGCGCCTCATCTCTGCTCTGATTGATCGCCTGTTGTCTCTGTCACGTCTGTGCGGTCTTCTGTTTATGGGGTTTTCTTGCCAGGAGGCCTAGTTTCAGTATATATATTTTTAAAAGTCTTCTCTGTCTTTTCTTTTTTTACTGTCTATCTGACTGTCTCTGTATCTTTGTCTCTCTCTGTCTTTGTCTCTGTCCTGCCCTGTCTATGTCTCTGTCTGTCTGTCTCTCTCTGTCTCTGTCTTTCTGTCTGTCTGTCTCCTTCTCTCCCTTTCTCTGTATCTGTCTGTCTGACTGTCTCTGTCTGTCTGTCTGTCTCTGTCTGTCTGTCTCTGTCTGGCGCTCTCTGTCTGTCTGTCTCTCTCTCTGTCTCTATCTGTCTTCTGTCTGTCTGTCTCTGTCTGTCTGTCTGTCTGTCTCTCTGTGCTAGCCTTTGCCGTGTTCGCTTTCTCATTCGTTTCTCTGTCTTTCTTTTACCGTCTTTTACAGTCACTTCATCTCTGTTCTTCTCAGTCAGTGCTGCTCCTCACTTCCTTCTAACGCGCAGAGTCCCTCAACAGTCATTCCAGCTGTCACCTTTCCATGCGCTGCGCCATTTATAAGCGCACATACTCTTGTAATAATCGTCCTTTCCACTGAAGATACGTCACATAATCAGGAAATTCAAAATTTGATTTATGCCGTCGCTAAGAGGATCACCGACCGGCACCTCATTCATTCATTCATCACTGGCGTTGGGAGAAGGAGGAGGCGCCAACAACGAGGAGGAGGAATAGCGGCCATTCGAGGAAGAAGAAGAGGAACACCGTATAAGACAAAGAGCTCTCGCTGTTAGTTGGCGCCTCCTGCTCTTAATTCCGAATGTGGCATCTGCGTCTGTTGCCGGGGGTCACTGGAGGAAGATTTGTCATTCGCTGTTCAACGCCGAAGACGATGTGTGGATTAGCTGATATCTTAGACGACGACGACGACGATGACGACGATGGTGACTCTTACTATCCTGCACTTCTTTTGTCGTCACAGTCCTGGGCAACTTCTCTGTCCTCGGGTATGATACACGATTCATGTCCTTAAGTCATTTCGGAAGCAAATAATTGATGCCCGTCTTGGGTCGGTCTAAGGAGATGGAGAAATGGCGGCTGCTGCTGCTGCTGTGCATAGATCTTGGAATGTTTTGTTTGGTTTGACTGCAGATTGCGTGGAGGGAGGTTTGGCCTATAAATACATGCAACATTTATAACAGCGTTGATTTGCTGCTGCTTATAAAAGGGTCGTCTGTTTCCCACTCTCCATAAGAACTCCACCACTGATTGCACTCCGGCAGTGCCAGTCCAACGCATGGATAAAGGAGGAGGGTGACACTAATGGTCTTCGTTACCACACAGTGTCATTAATCTGCAGCAAACCCTCTTTGTAAAAATTTCTTGATTTACTGTCTTTATAAAAGGGTCATCTGATTTCCCATCTTCATAAAAATCTCTTCGGTGCAAATGCATTTTGTGTGGTTAACCATTTGCGGTCTATTTGTTTTGATTTAATATAATTATTGTAATCATAAATTTGTAAAGTTCAGATTTCAAAAACCCCACTCTAAGGCTAAGTTTGGGGCAAAAGCTTATTCACAGGCATTGTGTTTAATCAGAGGAGATGTCTCCTAAGATTGATGTCTAGTGGAGTGCTGTTATCAGAGACCAGAGAGAAGAGAAAGAGAGAGAGACAGACAGACAGACAGAGAGAGACAGAGAAGAGGCGAGCTGCAATGGTGACGGGTTTCGTTGACAACGAGAAAGCTTTGTAGGTGGACGATTGGATGGATTATGGTATTAATTCTTAAAGAGATGAGTCTTTTTTATTTGGAATGGAAAGCTTTTCCAGGTGGTAAGTCTACGGAGATGCCTGAAATAGATGATGGTTGCTGAGTGGTGGTATTGTTGGAAGGACTGAGAATATATGAAATTCATGGGGAAGTCTGCTCCTGGAAAATTAAAGTGCAGTGTGGAATATGGATCAGTTGGAGAATTGACTTGAGTCAAGTATTGATTAATTAGGGATGGAAAGAGAGCAAGGTGGAAGGATCAAGGCCCTAGCCTGGATTTTATTTGGGGGTGGGGTGGGGTGGGGTGTGTAGGCCTTCTCACCATGTGACATCTCACAAGCAACTGATTCAATTTAATAATATAATTAGTTTGAAGAAGCATCGTGAGCTCTCAAAGCGGGTTTTGGAGGCCAATGCGTTACACACTGTTGTTCTAATTCTTTCATCATGTGCTGATAATGCATTCTTTCATTTTTAAATTTTTTCATACCGGAGGGGATGTTCAATCATCCGAAACATCCCCCCCCCAGCTACGGCCTTGGAAAGGATGATCACGTGGAATGAGATAGCTGGATGGTGAAGAGTTCTTGGTTGGGTGTTTATTATTTAGTGAGTTAAACATAGGTGCTTGGGCTTGGAAGATTTTCAGCTATAGCTGATTGATTTACGAGCAGGATTGATATGGTTGTGCTTGTGTGTTCTGGTGACAAGTTGGCGCAAGTGAATTTTGGATGAGTTACGGACGTCTAATTTGGGCGGATTTGGTTGGTAGGTGTTTGGAAGGTTCAAGAATTTCCTGACCTATGTGGAAGGCCAAGAATAATATATTTTGTTTTGTCGGGTTTGAGGCAGAGCAGGTCGAAGGACATCCATTTAGAGATTAGGCGAGCCACTTCAAGTAGTTGAGCAATGGAGAGGAGGAGGCGAAAGAGTGGCCGAGAGGGATAAGAGAAATTGCTGAGTTGCCAGGACTCTTCTGACCCCAAGACCTTAGGGGGTTGATGAAGTGTCAGATATATTTGGAATTTGCTTTTAAAGGCAATTCGGTTGATTGTTGTCCTTCGTGTGCTACCTGGGTTTGTCATTACTTCGCTGTCAAATAAACATCTTATCTGACCATTTATTATAAAGCGCTTCTCGCAACAAGAGCCTTTCAGAAGCGCTAATGTGCGTTTAACTCCAAGAAAAAAGGCAAGTTTTTAGACGAGAAAGACGAGGATACACTACTAGAGATATCGAACTGACGGGGGAAGCCCATTCCATAGGGAGGGACCAATGCAGGCAAATGATCTGGATTGAGCCATGGCAGTCCTGACTCGGGGGGGGAAAGAGGTTAAGCCGATCAGAGGACCTAAGACAACGCAGCAAAGTGGCAGAAACGGGGCGATTAATCTTATCGCACAGATACTTCGAAGCAAACATCCCCACATTCCATATAACCTCTTAAACATGCGTTATAAATATAAATTTGTAACGCGTGCAAGGTCACATCGAAATGTGAATCTTGTTTAATGTGAGAGCATCTTGTCGCTCAGATTCGAATGATGTAGTTTTTATATTAAATATGGTGAGCACACTTTTGAAAGGTGAAACCTTAGGTGCAGGTGCACTCAATACTCTTAAGCACTGGTGCTTGTGCACTGTGCAGCATTTTAAGCACACAACTGGTGTGAAATTCTGTTCGGAATGTGGTCATCTAAAAATCATTATCCACGGATGAACTGTCGAAATGTCCAATGTCCAGGGTGTATGAGGTAAATTTGACTAAAACGAAAGGCAAAGCCAACTGGTTACCTTTCCAGGTGTTTGTAGAAACTGTCATCTGTTTCCAAGTGCCCCCCAAGTAGTGGGGCGCGGTGGTGTACTGTTGGCGTCGTTGCCTTGAAGCCGGAAGGTTCGAGGTTCGAATCCACCTCGCTGCGTAGGGACCTTGGGCAAGTCCTTCACTCGCAATTGCTCAGCGCTTTGGTGTGAAACTCCGATGCAGTGTCCGCTCTGCATTCGGGAGCGCCTCTGAGTAGAGAGAGCTTGAAGGGGCGCTATAACAAGTGCACATACAAAACTTAGTTCTCAAGTACAAGCACAAGTACTTTGGTCTCATGTACTTTAAAACTGTATGTTCGTTGTCTCCAAGTACAAGTACAGGGCCAAGTACAGTACTACATCTCTAGTATATATACTATAGCAGGTTCAGAGTTCTTGAAGCATATAGTATGAATCGAGTATGGATGACCATATTTCTGACGGTTGTCGTTGTCTGGTGGTTGTCCTGTTGTCCCGTGGTTGTCCTGTTGTCCAGTTGTCAGTCACAGATGGATGATGGCACAATGCTTGTGTATCTCTGGACACACTGGGGGAAGCAGGTCAGTTTTTGATCTAAGGCTTTACTCTCAGCTGGAAACCTGTCCTCCCTCCTGCTGGAGCTGTAGGTGGACCATTCCAGTGATGGTCTAGGTCCATTATGCTCTATTAGGTAAATAACCTTATCACCTTTTTGACATCTTTGTGGACTTTTTCCTTTTGCTTTCATCATATTTTGTGCAATGTACAGTCAATGTGCATTACTGCTTTCCGACATTTCCAGGAACATAAAAGCTACATGCTGCTTTATCTCTTCTTTGAGTTTTGTTGGCTTTCAGGCTGACAGAATCTGACTGATGTTTTTTTATTGACTTCCAGGATAGTTAGGTGTCTGCAGTAGGACAACTAGGACATAATATTATTATTTATGTTTTATGTAATGTGTTTCAGGGCTTGCATCCACAGACTGTGATGTGGCATTGTCTACTGTTTATCTTTAAGTTTATGGAATTTGGACATGGTAGTCAATGGGTTTTAGCAGAGTTTCCTTGGAACTGTAAGATTCCTTGAGGGGATGATTGGTGCTTCGTGAAGAAATTGGACGTTGTATTGTATTGCCTCTATACATTTATATTATTATTATTATTACATAAATTTCTTACGCGTGCAAGGTCACACCGAAATGTGAATCTGAGGCACGGAAACATAAAGCTCTCAAGTTGATATAATTATGTTGTCCAAATGACTTCGTGGTTACATTATCAATCAGATACTGATCTGAAGACGAAGGTTCTTTGGGAAGGCTGCACTTAAAAATAATTTCCAATCTACATTTTGTGAATTAACACTGTATACACTCCATTCATTCATGCGCTGTTTCAATATTAAGCCTGCACATCGGACTGCTCTGCAAACGCCTTGCATATTATGCCATAGTATGTCTTGAGTCCCGTCAAAAAATGTTCAGATCAATGACCCAAAAAGATTGGGATGCACTGGTTAGTGCGCTGTCCTTGTACGGTTCAAGCCCTCCAACCCCAAAACTATTAATATGTCAGGACTTTGAGCATGGCCTTCACTCCTACAATATCATTGTGGTCAGGATCTCACTGGCAGAACGTCCGTTCGTCACCAGATTTCGTTCGGAAAAAATGTGTCCTTTTAGTGGATTTTAAGCCAAGTGCCTGCAAATGTCTCGTCTATTCGTACGCATATATTGCATCCGATTCAGCATCCGTGATGCCTGTCAAACCAACAGTACTGTGTGTAATATTCTCGTTTTGGATGGTTATGATGATCTTAATAACACAATCATCGCCATACCGTCGTAGGCATTTGGCTGATAACAACTAGACATGAACATTGAACAGATCAGAATTTCCACACGTGTACGTGCTTCTCCTGTTACATGGAATATTGTAAGGATGCCGGCAGAGCGACATCGATCTGCTGCCTGGAATATAAGTGGATATAGTACCATAAGTCCAGTATTATTGGTCACTATAGGCCTACTTTGAATGTGTAGACCAGTGCTGTCCAACGTTTTTGACACCGCAAGTTACCAAAGGACTTTTCTTGAAGCCTAGGGCCATGCTGGTGAACTGAAAAGCAATAACTAAAATCTAAAGTAAATTGCTTAAGCTATATTAAAATTTACTATGGAATAGTCAATCATACAGGATCCGCCATGAAAACTTTATTTTGTATTCACTTTAATTATAACACAACAACTTATAGTATATAGCCATTAGTTGGTTTGCGATTTGTTTTTTTCATCTTCACTAAATCTGAAAAAACATCACTAGCTCAGGCGTGCCAATTAAAATCAGTGGCCTGCAGGCCGCAGGTTGAACAGCACTGACGTAGACTTTGCATCATCGGCTACCAATGAATTTTGCCATCTGGAAACAAGTGTCCAGGGCTGTTTTTAAGGAATTTTTAGAACTGCACAACTCCTTCTTTCCATTCCCATCCTCCATGGTAAATTACTTCCAATCGGAGAACAATGACCTTTTTTGCTAGTTTTAACTGCACAGAACTTGTGACAGAAGTGCTTCTACAACTGCACAAATCCATTTAGAACTGCACATTTTGTGTACAACTGCACGTTAAAAAAGCCCTGCAAGCGTCAGTAGAGTTCACAGTAGGCCTATATAGCTGTTAATAAATAACAGCTGCTCATAGCATAGAGATAGCTGCTGGTAAACCACCTGTATTAGCCAATAGCTGTTTTGAACGATTCCTGATCCAATAACAGTTGCAGTTTACGTACCTGTCTGTTTTGCAAAATTTCAGCATTTGACTTGCATTATTAAAAGACAACTTACCAGTAATTGCTAAATTGCTTTGTGTTGCACTGATTGCTGATTGGTCACTGGATAATAGTGCTTATTAAATGCATAATGATAATAATAATAGTAATAATAATAATAATAATAATAATAATAATAATAACAATAATTATAATCATAATAGTAATAATAATTGTAATAATGGTAGTTTTAGTACTGGGTATTCATTTTACTCCAGCCAGCAGCAAATTTAGCAGCATATAAATGATAATGTGATAGCCGTAAAAGGCCTACATATTAAAAGCTCATTGAGTTTGTTATTGAAAGAAGCCGGATAAGTCTTGTCTAACAGTCGGAAGTCTCTGGTCTTAATGAGACTCGTTTGCGTGGCGTATAGGGTTTTGTCACTTGATCCTAATTATCTTCTGCATGTTGTTGTGTAATTAACACAGCTTCATGTCCATTGTTTAATGCCATATTCTGTGTTTTTTAATGTCTACCTTTACCGTACTTTTTAATTAACTTTCGTTTGTACTTTCCATCATGTTGTCCTTCTACACTACAATCTTATTGTTATTACTTTACAATTTCTGAGGCATTCACATTGCTGAAATGGATGCATTCGACGTATAAGGCCAAAATCATTTGCACTCATTCATTCCACCTTCTCATTCCACCTAATATTTTGATCAGAAAAATTAAAAAATAGTCATTTGATTATCAGCAAATTTTTTAATATAATAATTTTTGTAAATTTTTTACTGCACTCATTCATTCCAGGAAAAGTTCAAAGCAGCTATTAGCTATTAGCAAGTTATTATAATTACATTTAAGATTTTGTAATTAGGCCTATCTAATGACTCGTTTGGTGCCAATGTGTGGTTTACCAATAATATTATGATTCAAGTTGTCCACTTATTAACTTCTGAGCCAAGTGCGGCTGTCTTAATAATAATAAAGCCTCTTGCTTTAGCAAGGAACTTGCTCCTTGGTGAATAACCTGATGGAGCTGTCAGTGGCTTCTCCATTAATTCTTAGACATGCTTTCTCTGTTATTGTCCCCATGGTATGGAATGGACTTCCACCATCTACGCGTCTCATGCTTAGGGTTTGCTAAGATGCGTTTTATGGCAGCCTTAAAAACATTCTTTTCAGCCAAGGTTATAAGTTGGTAGTGCTCCTAAGTAATGACGTTGAAGCGGCGCTATATAAATCTCCATGATGAATGAATGAATTAATAATACTTAGTTGAAAGTGGTATCTATAAACTATATATAAATCTCCATGATGAATGAATGAATTAATAATACTTAGTTGAAAGTGGTGTCTATAAACTATATATAAATCTCCATAAATGAATGAATGAATTAATAATACTTAGTTGAAAGTGGTATCTATATTCTATAAGCTATATATAAATCTCCATAAATGAATGAATGAATTAATAATACTTAGTTGAAAGTGGTATCTATAAACTATATATAAATCTCCATGATGAATGAATGAATTAATAATACTTAGTTGAAAGTGGTATCTATAAACTATATATAAATCTCCATAAATGAATGAATGAATTAATAATACTTAGTTGAAAGTGATATCTATAAACTATATATAAATCTCCATAATTAATTAATTAATTAATTAATAGTAGATCTACAGTGTTCTACACTGTTGAAAGTAGTACAACAAAACTTTAAACTAGGCCTATAGACTATAGGGGTCAAAACTATAAAACTTGCATTTGCTTTATGGAATGCTGTTCTAACAAAGTAGGCTACTAACGTAATTTTCACTTGCATTAAGTTTTTAATTTTTACAGCTAAATGCCTAATACTGTATGGTCTGTCTTTTGAAGTCTGAATCAACCACGCTGCTCTTAGTTTTACAATTGTGTTAAGTTTTTTGCGTTGACTACCTATTTGCCATGGTCTGTCGTTTGAAGTCTGTTCAAACCAACCGGGCCCAGTGGCGTAACAACCATATAACGAGGGTGGACAAAGTCCACGGGCTCCCGAGGTTCAAAGGGCCCCCGAGCATTTAAAATAATATTCCCGTATAGACTTGCTTTTCCATTTAGGGGCCATTTTTAAGGACGATAAAAGAAAACCAAGAAAAAAAAGATAGGCCTACTAGATGATGATACGACCGATCTTCCTATGCTCACCAGAATGCTAGACAATGCGAAAACAGGATGAGAGAAGAATTCTTACTGCAGAAATGAGTTGATGGCAGGAATTTCAAGACCACAGGAAACGATTCTATTAGACAGCATTAAGTACCGAAGCAACTGTGTCAGACAAGTGCTTCAACGACTGTACGTTTGAACAAGACTTAGCCTATTGAGAATGCCAATATTGACCGAATTCCTCTTAATTGCCTACTTGCAAAACATGAGGGAAAACGTCCTTAATAGGTATAGGGTCCCGAGCTCCATTGTCCACGGGCCCCCGGCTAGGTTGTTACGCCACTGACCGGGCCACTCTTTGCCTTACATTTGATTCCGTCATGGAAAATCTGGAAGAAATCTTAATAGCCAACTGAGACTTGAATGGTCAGAATGGTCGGGCTCAGTGGACCAAACTTTTGTGTCAAATTTTTCACCGTTTCTGGCTCTGAATTGCGATGAATAATGTCCCCAAACCATCTGGACATTTGATGGATGATGATGAATTGTTTCACTTCTTCTCGAAATAGTCTTCACTCGGGAATTTTCGTCACAGTCGTCCTCCGTCGTCCTGCTTTTGACGTGTACAGCACACATTGTTATTGAAGAACTCGCCGCCATAAATGGCATTTAATCAATAAACCATTTATTTTGAAACAGTTTTATTTTGGCAGATCAAAGTTTGTTTGATTGACTTATTTTAATTAAATTAATGCACACACGTTATGTACATGCAATACGTACGTAGAGACTATTTATTCACAGCGCCCAAGTGTTACAATATTTTAGAGACCAATTTGCAATCATTTTGCGATTGTATTCAATTATTAATATTATCATCATCACCATCGTCGTCATCATCATCATCATCATCATCATCATCATCTTCGTCATCATCATCGTCATCATCATCATCATAGTCTTTGCTGTTGTCATCATTATCATAATTTTCTTACTCGTACCACTGCTGCTGCTACTTCTACTGCTGCTGCTACTACTACTACTTCTACTGCTGCTGCTTCTTCTACAGCTGCTGATACTACTTAGAACTACTACTGCTGCTGCTGCTGCTGCTGCTGCTGCTGCTGCTGCTGCTGGTACTATGCTATGACACTATCCAGTGACTAATGCTCCAGTGGTGCTGCTGGTGCAGCTGTTCAATTGACGACCTCAGTCAGTATGACCTCTTTCAATGCTCTGTTTATGTTCGGTCCCATTGTGAGCAGGGCTCCAATGGTTGATCAGAAGGGTAAATCAATGAAGGTCTATTGTAGTGTTAGTGTTTATTACTTCTAACAAAAATCGAACCCACAGTCTGCAACAAAAGTTTAACTACATGTGCGGTGGTGTGGTGATGCTCAGCAGAGTGGCCAATAGCCTTTGCGTCACATCCAAATTACAGGGTCTCCAAATTACAGGGTCTCCAAATTACAAATTACAGGGTCTCCAAATTACAAGTTACAGGGTCTCCAAATTACAGGGTCTCCAAATTACAAATTACAGGGTCTCCAAATTACAAGTTACAGGGTCTCCAAATTACAGGGTCTCCAAATTACAAATTACAGGGTCTCCAAATTACAAATTACAGGGTCTCCAAATTATAGGGTCTCCAAATTACAAATTACAGGGTCTCCAAATTACAAATTACAGGGTCTCCAAATTACAAATTACAGGGTCTCCAAATTACAGGGTCTTCGTTGAGATCCTGGGAACCACTTGCTTTGCTGTCCAAGTGGCACCTTTTACAGGCGGTCAAAGAGACACGTTGTTAAGGAAGGAAGCTAGTTGATAGAGGCAGGTGACCGATGGCAGGAAATAGGTGAGTGATTACTCTAGACAAGTCACTGAGTGCTGGAAGCAAGTTGCAAAGGATGGGCGCTGGTTCATGGAGACAGTTACTGTAGTCGAGGGCGGCCAAGCGCAAGGGCGGCTGAGTGCTAAGAAGCACACCGTTTTCCCATAGGAGAGACTGACTGTGATAGAGAAGGAATGTTGGCCGACCTATTTGCCTTAGAATGTATTTGTCAATGTCTATTGAAATTATTGAATTCACTTGATGGTGAGTTACTGACTGTAGGTGATTACATGAAGAATGATTTGAGGTGACCATTTTATGCTTATAATTATTATACAAGGCTCATGAGATTAGATAATAAGACGACATCACTAATGAACATGGAGTGGCTTTGTATATTAGGCTTGTGGTGAGATGTAGTGTTGCCATCTGTAGTAGGCAACACAAAGCTGTGAGGGTGTGGTCTCACTTGGTAGAAAGGATTGACTACCGGTGGTAAAAGTGGATATAGAATGTGGATGTCATTTCTGGACACAGGAGACTGCAACCAGAATGGGCTTTAATTAGCAAGGTGTTTGTTTATGCATGCTTGTGTGCAACCTAAGAACCTTCCTTGTATATAATTATTAGACTGACTGTTTTAGAGGCCCCATTTCCATACTATGTAAACTATAATGCATACACTCCATATATGTAAACTACTGAATGTGTAATAGTATAAGTGCTAAGTTCTAATAGATAATAGGCTTTGGAGAGTGGTTTCTGTGAATTATCGCTGTGGACCTGCGTTAGTGCGTTAGCGATAGTTCTGTTGCTTCTCGCTGCAGCGAGAGACGTGTTCCTAATGCGATGTGAAGTCATTGCAAGTGCTGTCGTTGCTTTGTCCTTTGATTGAAAGTGGCTGCTTTGTCTTTTGATTGAAATCTGCCGTTCCGCTGCGTGAGGCATGCCCTCAGGATGTCTTCCGCCGTAATGGTGTAAACGCTTTAAGTTCTTTCTGTCGCGTGATTAGTTTTCCGCGGAAAACCATCTCGGTTTTCTGAGTCGGCGATTTGGACAATGAAAATAGAATTATTGCGCCAGGGCATGTGTAGATATCCATTTATCAACTTGGATTCGGGCGTTAGATTTTATCTTCCCTGTAATGAAAATCGACAAGATTTTATTGGCGAACAGCACCTGGGTGGAATAGCTGAATGCTGTTTATTATCTATAACTAATTGGCTTTGCACTTTATTACATGGAACGAACCGTGTCCATCCCTCGTTGGGTTGTGTCAGAGAGTTGACTGTTTGTGCAGGACTGAAATCTCCATGCATAGTCAATAACATTCGTTTGTTGATTTTATATTGCTCTTGTTGCTGTTGTTGTTTTTCTATTGTCTCGCAATGTCTCAGGCTTTTGTTTAAGTGATTCAGTGCTTCCTGTTCCTGTTGCTTTCTTTCTTGATGACACCGATCGTGTATTGGCTGTTGTGGCTTTTGATATTTTACTTTAACATTCGTGTTTTTTAATCTTCTTGCATGTGCCGGCCTGTTAACCCTATGTGCGCCATGTAAAAGATATTAAGGATGTGAGATGACATTGTATTAAAGATGCTCGCTCTGCGACAATGTGGTGCTATTTCTTCTCAGTCGTTGGTCCAACAACTTGGAATGGGCTTTGCATCTCTATACAACAACTCCTAAATTTTTCTTAGTTTCAGCAATTGTTTTCGCTTGGCCTCGGCTGGGAGTGCCTCTGAGTAGTGATCTTGAAGGAGCGCTGTATATATTGTGATTGATTGAAAAATTCTATGTTTTTATGTCCATATACAAAGGGTTTTGTCAGCAGGACTACGGATATATGTGTGTACGATAATATGAAATAAATTTATCGTATTTATACAGCTATTATCCTTATGGACATTTCAATTACGGAGATCTATAAATTTGTTGTAAACATTTCTTCTGTTGAAATGGCTGCCCAACTACGATGTCTAAATTGCAAATTTGTCTCGATTCCGATCCATTCAGTATTCAGGGGCATATCGGTTTATTTCGACAGCAAAGCAATTGTATGGATCACTGTCTGTAAACAGTCTTAAAAATCCATCAAATCCTCAATTTTTTGCCTATTTGCAAACCAGATTTTCTAACGAACGGACGAACAATATTTGCAAAGTCTTCTCCTGAAGCCAACAGGCAGTCTCAATGACATTGCCTTCATCTGCTTCTGCACCATATTATAAATCACCTTCTCCGGCATTGGGTCATTCTCATTCAATTGATCATACTCGATCTGCTACCATCCTTCGCTATAAAATATCAAATACTTTGCTCAGTAGTCATCTTATGTTTATATTTTGATATTTTCAGCAACACGAATGACTTTCTCTATTATGAGTGTCCTTTAATATAATCATGTTCATTCACTGATTTTTCAGAAAACTCTGTAACTTTACAGACTTCACGAAAATGCAAGTAGTTTTATCGCACCTGCATATGTAATAAATGATGTCATGGTTTACCTTAGACTTGGCCAGCTATGACCTCCAGGTCTGACCTATAGCGAAGAATTTCCATGACAAGACATACTTGTCATTCACATATAAGAGGTTAATTCGAACTGACTTACCACAGTATGAGTTTATGTCATAGTATTTGGGGCAGATCCAGGGGGCAATCCGTCCATGGCCCTCCCCATTTTAAAGTGCACAGGACGTGCCCCCCATTTTTTTTCAGAAGCACTAAATCAATGCAGCAGGAGAGAAAAGTAGGGTACGACGAAACTAGAGAGGTCACAGCATATTCGACCAGATGACTGAAGACTAAAAAAAGGTCATCAGTTATTTTGGCAAGGAAATTGATATATTTCCAGATATTTCAACCAAACGACCTCTCTAGTCTCGTCGTACCCTACTTTTCTCTCCCACTGCATAGATTTAATGCTTGTTGAAACTAAATGGGTGGGGAGGGGCAGCGTCCTATGCGCTAAAAAAGGTCATAAGATTTTTTTCTGGCAAAGATCACCGAAAATGTTGACCCCCTTTCGAAAATCTCTGTATCCGCCCTTGATAGTATTAATGTATGATTGCAAGTTATTACAAGAGTCACATTCAAGTGTATCGCAGCCGTGCAAGGCGCTATCTGTCCCAAGACCGTAGCCAGGATTTGATTTCGGGGGGTGTTTCTTTCCCGCCCGAAAAATTGATGACTTTTTTTAGTCATCTGGCCGAAATCGTCAGAAAATGTCACCAATTAATTGAATTTTTACATTTTCCATTTTGGGGGGTGTTTCCATGGTTTTGTTTCATGGTTTTTACATCATGTGCTTGTAAATGCATTCAATTATTTTTTCCATTTTCCATTTCGGGGGGTGTTCAAACACCCAAAACACCCCCTAGCTACGGCCTTGAATTCTGTCCTACTGCTCAAGTTACCAGTGCCACCTAGCGAATGGAAGGCTGAGTGGACCTTGAGAGGTCGAGTGAATTGCTGGTTTTCTAGGCTTTAACCCAAAAAGAAGAATCTAGCATTTGTCTGCATGGGATCTGCATCTGCAAAGAGGTGTACAAGGAACTGTTTGAACCTTTCATTTATTTAACTGTGAATCACTGTGTAGCATAAATCAAACCATTCGAATCACTGGGCTTCTCATTATTATTATGTAGGCCTATGTTTCTTTTACTGGACGACTTTAATTTTACAAACAGCAACTTATAACATGAGTAGACTGTAGCATCATTTTCTGCAAGATTCTGCAAAATTATACAGTGAAAGTACCGGGTATACAGTTTTCGCTTGCACCGAATTGACAGAATTGGGAAGAAGCTGATAGTATAGCATAAGAGACACACACCACAACATCTGATGAATATAGTTCATGAGTTCATTGTCTTTCCATCGATTTTTCAATGACATTGTACTCAATCAATCATTCGCATCCTCAAAAACCGAAATTATTTGCTCCAGACTCCGTATATGTGGATTGTCAGTTTTTCTCGGCTTTCGCATTCACACTCTTAAAATGAATTGAAACTTATCAATCTGGCTGCCAATTTCTCAAAGTGCACGGATCTAGGATGGGATTAGTTGCCACTCGCCAGGTATACTGGTATAGTTTATCTGTTTTATACAAAGACTAAGCTTACACTGTTATACCGAGAAGACAACTAACTGCCAGTGCTGCAATGCTTTTTGTTCTTATTATAAGGATTTTGTGATACTAAACTGTGGATAGCACTTGATAACTATCGACCTCACCAAAGCAGATTATCTTGAAGCATTCTGGCATCAGTCAGAATGTATGTCTATATATAATAATTATTATATATGTATATATATATATTTCAAAGTTTTTTAACCAAGTCTTTTCAGTGTCACCTGAATTTACTCAATATGAAAATGTCAAGCTATTTGAAATTATTCGGCAGAGTAGCGTCTTCTTCTTCACAGACCATGTTTGTATACGTGCATTTGTTATAGCGCTCCTCCACGATTTCTACTCAGAAGCGCCCCCGAGTACAGCACGGACACTGAATCGGAGTTTCACGCTGAAGCGCTGAGCAATTGCGAGTGAAGGACTTGTCCAAGGTCCCTACACGGTGGCTGGAGGTGGATTCGAACCTGCAACCCTCTGGCTGCAAGGCAACGAACATGCCCACTACACCACCGCGCCCCATGTTAGCTTCATTCTGAGAAGTATGCCTGCTGTTCGGTACTCTTCCTGAAGATCAATTTTAGTTTAACGGTATCAGTCATTCAAATTTCCAGAATGAAGTCTATATTTGCTGGATTCCTGGATTGTTGTAGATTATTATCTCATACTTTGCATCCAAAAATTATAAAGTATCTTTATCGCAGCTCTTGAAAAGACTCTCAGACTGCGGACTTGAGAAAATTCATCTGCAATAATTCACACTGTGTTTCCCATTTTCCTTAACTGTGCATTGTTCTATTAACTGCATTGTTCTATTAATTTTGTGCATTGTTCTGTTAACTGTGCATTGTTCTATTAACTGTGCATTGTTCTATTAACTGTACATTGTTCTAGTAGACAATTTTTATGAACGTCTGTGACATTTATGCTTTTATCTTCATACCTGTTTCTTATCATCAGGTGGTGAAGACAGGTTCGACGTCGATCCAGAAAGCGGAGTTGTCCGTACGAAAGGAGCACAGTCGTTCCATCTCGGAAAAGAGTACGAAATCGGAGTTTCTGCCCAGGACGTAAATGCAAAGACTGTACAGAAGTCGGCAACACACTCCCTGAAGGTTCTTGTTGGTGAACGTGATCCTCAGTTCTATGAAATGCAGTATGTTGCTAGTATTCCAGAGACTGCTGGTGAACAGTACGGGTAAGCTGCTTTCAAAAACCTTAACGGATCAAACGATTTTCTTGCATCGTCTAAATCTAATTGCTTCTACTTCAGTTCAGTCGTGATGCAAGTGATTGCATCATGTTGTTGTGATGACTCCACTCTGTTTATTGTGTATATGTCCTGCTGTCCTGATGCATTCTGTTTATTGTATCTGTCCTGCTGTCCTGAACCTTCTTTCGTGCGGGAGTAGACCCATGCGTACCCTTTTACGGCAGAAGTGTCCTCTGAGACTTCAATCATTTCCGTCCACGGTGACACTTTCGGTGAAGCGATGCATCTCCAAAAGTGCACTAATCTGCACTTCTGGGCTGTCGTGGAAGCTTGTGTGTTGGTAGGCAATCAAGAATGTTCACAGAAAGCAATTGGGATTTTTCAAGGAAACAGATGCAAATGAAGAAGACTCTTTTCGACATCTCGACTCTTTAGCTGTGCCGTGTTGACGTGTCTCAGGCTGCCAAGAAGGCAATGGCTGTCGTCATGTATCTTAACTGGTGGCTGACTTGACCATGTGGCTAAGAATCTTGATTATAAATGCATTCAAGGAAAAAATAACCAGATTCTAAATCAATTTGGATTTTGGAAGTACATTCAGTAGCGGTGCTAGGAGGCTAAGCACCCCATAAAAAGGCCATCCATTTTTTTCCCATGTAAAAATAAAATATTTGCACGATTAACCCCATTTAGTCCCCCAAAAATAACCGTAAAGGTACGCACGAGGTTTGACAGATAGTTTGGCAGATATGAAAAAGGACCATTTTCGAAGAAGATTTCGATCAAATGACTTTAAAAAAAGGTCCTCAGAAATTTTGGCAACTGAAAAAGGAAAATTTTTCCCAAAAATCCAGCCCCCCAAACTGAAATCCTAACGCCGCCACTGAGTACATTTGAGAGTTTAGTAAAATCATGCGGTTTTTTAGTGACACTGAATAACTGTTTTTTTTACTGAATTTCATGAATGCTGTTTCAGAATAACCGAGATCAAGGCTTTTTCCCACCAAGGCTATCCGCTGACCTATGAACTGATGACGGATTCAGGTGCTCAGTCTAACGAATTTGCCATTGATCCAAATACTGGCATCGTGGACTTGCTGAGAGTTCTTGACTATGAAAAGGATGCTCAACAGTATCATCTTCGCGTGAAGGCAATCGAAAACGGCAGACCTTTGCGTGCAAGTACAGTCAACGTAAGTCTTTAGAACATTGTATGTCTTTAGAACAATGTAAGTCTTTAGAACAATGTAAGTCTTTAGAACAATGTAAGTCTTTAGAACAATGTAAGTCTTTAGAACAATGTAAGTCTTTAGAACAGTGTGAGGCTTTAGAACAATATGAGTCTTTAGAACAATGTACCATAAGTCTTTAGAACAATGTAATGTCTTTCGAACAATGCAAGTCTTTGGAATAATATATGGGAAGTCTTTAAAACAATGTACCATAAGTCTTTAGAACAATGTAAGTATTTAGAACAATGTAAGTCTTTAGAACATTGTAAGTCTTTAAAACATTGTACCCTAAGTCTTTAAAACAACGTAAGTGTTTAGAGCACTTCATTCTTCTGTGTTGTCTTGGTTCCTTCAGTTTCCCTCAAACTGTTTTCGCTTAACATTATCTGATTATGTTTGCCTCTGCAGCTTTCTAAATCTTTTTAACTATCCATCGGCACCAACTAAGTGACAGTAAGTGTATGCTTTGCTTCAAGAATTGGTTATATGCATCATTGATCATAATAATTTATTAGCTATAGGCCTATCGAAATTGTGAATATCGGTTACAGATACACCATGAAGATGTAGGTTTTGGCTTTGCAGAAACTTTGGAGATCCATTACCTCTGGATGAGCATTTAGCCTCTGGCTGATCGTGTTGATTAGCGAATGACAGGTCTTCCTTCCTTCCCACTGAAGGTGGTAGCATACACACCTCCCACAGTAGCAGAGCAGCGCCACTATTATAGAACAGGCTGTCATTGGTAGGAGATGGCACTCATCCATTTATCCACTGAGTGCATGTTGAGCAGGCATTTATTGTCTGCTGGTTGATGGGTTAAAACGCCACCAATGACTGGAGGTCAAGGCAAATACACTGTCATGGTCAATTAAAGCAATATGTCACTTCTGACCGGTGAAGAAGCACTGAACTGAGACACTTCCTCATCCTTCCCATCCTTCTCCATTCGTTCCTCTCCTTCCCTATCCTTCCCTTTCCTTTCCTTTCCCCATGCAGTAATGTGGGCCTACACGAAGAAACCATCAAACCGCACAAGAGCCACAGCATAAATGGCGAATAGGCGCAGTATACGCAAATGTAAAACTAGTAACATGTCAGGAACTGCATAGCAAATTCTGCATATAGATAAATTGATCTGCAAAAGCGGCAGAGAAATAGAACGACAAATGACCAATACAGTAGGTGAGCATGCACAGATCGAGGGTTAGGAGGGGGAGGGATGGCAGGGGGGCGGTACTTCTTGTTTAGCGAACTCATTGAGTTTCACTTTGGTGGGAGTAGATTGAGTTAGATTGTCCCCAGTGTCCCGTGTTTTAGGCATAGTTTGCCCTAACGGTTGTTTATTTGATATGTATATTTATAACGATGTGTGGTTGTGGACACGTGCATTCGTGCATTCGTGTATGTAGGCATAGTGATGATGGTAATTGTTTTTGACTATGAGGTCTAAGACCATTCTGTCTTCTGTTGTAATCTTATCTGTCCGTCGGTCTGTCTGTCGATCTGTCTGCCTGCTTTATAAGTGCTGCTTATCTCCTTTTGGCATTGAGATCTTTGTTTTTAGAGATATGTTGCATGCATAGCTTGTCAGCTTGCTGTGACATTTTTGTATGTGCACTTGTTATAGCGCCCCTTCAAGCTCTCTCTACTCAGAGGCGCTCCCGAATGCAGAGCGGACACTGCATCGGAGTTTCACGCCGAAGCGCTGAGCAATTGTGAGTGAAGGACTTGCCCAAGGTCCTTACGCGGCGAGGTGGATTCGAACCTTGAACCTTCCGGCTTCAAGGCAACGACGCCACCACTACACCACCGTGCCCCACGTTGCCGATACCTATGCTGTATGGACTCCTGCCTGCATGCCTTCCCGAGCTGCTTACATGCCAGTCGTTCTGTCTGCCTGCTTGACAACATCTGTCTGTCTGCCTGCCTGCCTGCACGTCTGTCTGTGATGTTTTTCTCCTTGGTGTCTTTACGTAGTAACTGTATTATTTTCTTGCAGAGTATGGTAATTAATTATTTTTAATTGCTTTATATATATATATTTTATATATATATATGCCATTGTTGTCACTATAGCCTACGTGTATGTTCAGAAAAACTAATATTATGAGTAAATTGATTTGAGCTGATTTTATTAGCGGGAGGCAATACCATGTCCTTGCGCTCTTTATACAAGAGTGTTTACCATTGCCCCAATCCACCCCACCCCCGTATATCCGTAGGAAATCACAAAGTGGAACGCTTTGTGGTTAGCAGTCCATAGATGCCATCGCTGCATTCTCTACAGATGGCATTTGACCTGCACTTCATAAACAAGGTGCAGCAGCTTTACAGGATTTTCTGGTGAAGCTTTATGTCCAGTGGAATGTTTACGGGCATAATAGGGGAATGTGGGGACAGGAGAAAGGGAGCATTACTGGGCCGTCGATAAATTACACAAGTTTACACTAATGACAATGCTGTCATTGATTTGTCTGGACAGTCAGTTGATTGAGAGTGTTCAGTGTTATGGGTGATAGAATTGATCACGTAGCATTGTTAGACGAATAATTGCACTATGTACAGTATTGCAATGTAGGGTATTGTTACAGTCTGGCACGACAGC
Organism: Lumbricus terrestris; assembly: GCA_949752735.1. Taxonomy (NCBI): domain Eukaryota; kingdom Metazoa; phylum Annelida; class Clitellata; order Crassiclitellata; family Lumbricidae; genus Lumbricus; species Lumbricus terrestris. The sequence continues at coordinate 33,407,046 of OX457037.1, read as the reverse complement.
TGTGGTGGTGGCTGGCATGAAGTGTATTGTCTGATTGATATGGTGATAGGTCTGTTTGGTCATTGTTGTCGAAGGCAGTGTAATGGAATGGAGAAGACCGGATGTTGTATTGGCGATCGGTAATTCAATCATTGCGAAGAAGAAGAAGACGAGGACGATGGTGGTGGTGACGTCTGCTTTTGGCTATTCTGGTTCTTTCATCTGCGATTGCCCCCCCGCTCCTCCTCACCTGACCATGCCTAACTGGATTAGTCGATGAGATATGCCTTTCATCAAATTCTAATCCTATTCCGTCGTCTTCTGGTCTTTCCAGGGTTCGATTACATCCGCTGTTTGTTTGCTGATGATGGGAAGCACTAATGGACCTGGCAACCAACAACCCAACGAATGTGCATCTCGATGCTGTGCTCTAGTTCCGTTAGCGTGTACATGCTAATCTGCATATATATATATATATATATATATATATATATATATATATATAATTTATATATATATAAGCTGGGAAGTGGTATATGGTATATATATATATATATATATATATATATATAAGCTGGGAAGTGGTATATGGTATATACAGGGTGGGCCAGCATAAATGTCCCGACTTTGCAGGCGTATAACTTCGCCAATTTTTAACATCAAATTAAAGGTATTTCACTCTAGTATTATCTCTAAAAAAGTCGAACTGATACTAGTTTAGGTTTTAATTATATACTTGGATCAGCGCTAGCTACCGTTTTTTGTCATTACTGACGCATTATGACGCCGTTTCCCGGGAAAATTCTATCGTTTTTTGCTAAAACGCACGTAGACACGATCATTTTGGGTGTTTGTAGGGTCCCTACCATGAATATATTCTAATCGCAAAACCGCGTCCTTTCAATTTTGCCAACAGCCGTGCACTGCCATGCGCTGCTTCAGACGCTTGCACGCTGCCAGTCGTTTCTTTGCGTAAGAGCTGGAGAGTTCGTGGGACTTCTCATCGACAAATTACTTTAACTTTAGGTCTATAATCTTTTCCAATACGCTATTCAGTGCTTCTAAGACGGCCTGTTTTGCGCTGAATTTGCATGCAGGGCCTGCCCTGGTCATTGTCTTGACTGCAAATGTACGCGGACACACGAGCAATGTTAGCGGATGTGAGCGCCGTGCGCTCCGATTCCCATGGTTTGCAAGTAGAAAGTCCTGTTTTATTAATTTTCCGTAGCAGATAATACAAGGTATTGTTTATTCCATCCTCTGTTAGAATATTCGTTAATCATTTCAAACGAATTAAATCCCTTACCAGTTCGTAAAATTAAGATTGAAACGCGATCATCGTCTGTCAACGGCGCCAGGTTGCGTCACAAATGACATCAAAATATGGTAGCTAGCGCTGTTCCGGGCATATAATTAAAACCGAGACTAGTATCAGTTCGACCTTTTTAGAGATAATACTAGAGTGAAATACCTTTAATTTGATGCATAAAGTATAAATAAATGTTAAAAATTGGCGAAGTTATACGCGTGCAAAGTCGGGACATTTATGCTGGCCCACCCTGTATATATATATATGTATATGCTGGGAAGTGGTATATGGTCTTCAGATGCCCATGCACACTGCACAGGGCTGAAAGTGGTTTGGAAAAGTTGCCGGGTCTGACTTTCGCGAGATTTTTTGCTGAGTGTCGCCGAAAAAATTTTCCATCTTTTTGCCGGCCAAAAAATCTGATGACTTTTTTGGTCATCGACCGAAATGTCGATGAAAAGTTCTTTTTTCTCTGCCAAAAATGTTGATGACCTTTTTTTAGTCTGATTTTTGGTAAACAAGCGACCCGACTGAGACCCGGCAACAGCGGGTCTCGTAAAAATCGATGCCGGGTCGCAGAACTGGACCGACCCGGCTCACTTTCAGCCCTGCCCATGCATGTTCATCATTTGAATGAGCGATGCCCACTGAGTCTATGCTCCATTACTGTGAAAGGATTGGTACAAGTACCAGCCATAGCATCACATCATGTGGTCAGCAGCCAGTGACAGATTTAACCTCATATATGTGTTGATAACAGATATATCCAATATTATAAAATACATATATATATTATGTATAATATAGTAACAATAATATATATATTATATATATATAATATTATGACATAAGATATTATTTATTGTATGTACATCAGTCAATCAATCAATCATTCATTGATCCAAAGACATTGAAATTGACGGTGCATACAAAGACAATGGTGCAGCTTCTTGGCATACAAAGGCTTATCGAAAAGGGACAGCGGGAGTCACGCCCAATTAGGGTGACCTATTTATCTTAGAAGCAATGAGATGGCACCGACGAAAACATAGTCCTGCGACAGATAGATTGGTTTCTGTGTAAATGAGAAAACAGTGAAACCAAAGAACGAAAAACACAACACGTGTCCTGTCCAATTGCGGCTAGACAGACGCACAGTGTTGCCACTGTAACATGACTGTTACAGAATAGAAGAAGAGAGACCAAAATAGCAAATTTAGCGAAATGAATCCTAATGAACATTAATGAGTGTGTGTGTGTGTGTGTGTGTGTTTGTGTGTGTGTGTGTTTGTGCGTGTCGTGTGTCCAAAACTGCCCAACATATATTGCTATCGAATTCTTTTGCCATCATCGTTTCTGGCTGTAAGAACTGTTACTCTGTAGGCAGGATGGATGGACTTATATTATATGTCTTCTGTTTCGGTTTGGATTTCTTTCAATTTCTCTGTCTTAAATAAGACAGACTTTGTAAGAAAAGAAATTGCACGTGTATCCGAAAACTGTTTCAGATCATGTCTTCTGTTTACAGCATAAAATTATTCCCAGACCCGCCAAGAAGTGACGAGAAGCAATTGTTGCCCAGGGTCCAGTGACTTTTAGGGCTCCGGCACATGGGCAGTTATATAAAGTTAATGATGAAATGATATGATATTTTTTTAATTGACCACTAATGGTACAGCTTCTTGGAATTGCCGCTTCTTACGTAGTAGATATTGCCTCTAATGAATCATGAAAATCAGTTATTTAAATAGCCTACCTACCGTAAGCATAATGTTGTATGGTCGTATGACTTGTACACACACTTTTATCATTTCAATTTGTTTTCTCTCATGAAGCCGCAAGGCTGCTGACAGCATACGCCCACCAGCATCCTGGTGCCTGCTCTTCCGGAGCCCAGAATTTTTGTCATCGGCCATATTGTATCGTATCGTATCGTATATAAAAATTTATAGAGCATCTCTTGTCTTGCAGCATAGACTCTTCAGAGGCACTTTCAGCACAGTTGCCTTGGGGGAAAAGAAACTTTATATATATATATATATATATGTGTGTGTGTGTATAGTGTATACTGTATATATAATTTTATACATAGTGTGTATGTTGTATAACTGTATATGTAAGCCAAATTGGTGGCTGCATCCACTCTATGTATATGTTGGCTGCAGAGAAAGCGACTAAAATAAGCGGAGGTGTATGACCTGGACGTCGTGTGGGTTATCGACCATCCAGGTCTTGGAAAACAACTGAACATGAAATGGACATGTGCATTGTACATGCTCTCAGTCCATCATGTCCATGGACAGAATAAAAACAGTTTTTCTACAGAGTCTCGATTTTGTTGTTGCATACATGTAGTCATGTAGGTTTTGTTTTTATCTTATGCGGAATGGATCAGTTTGCAGAATATTTCATCAGCTGTTGTTCCATTGTCTGGTTATGTGGGTGCGGTGGTGTAGTGGGTATGATCATTGCCTTGCAACAAGAGGGTTGGAGGTTCGAATCCACACCTCGTTTGGACCTTGGGGAAGTCCTTCACTCGCAATTACTTAGCGCTTAGGCATGAAACTCCGATTCAGTGTCCGTGCTGTAGTCGGGAGCACTTTTGCGGAGAAATCTTGAAGGGGCGCTATAACAAGTGCACGAACATACATGTGAACGTGTCAACAAATACAGTTTTAACTACCGCAAACTTGCGTTGTTTGTTCTCCGGAATAATCATTACTCTTCATTAGTGCAATGCCAGCATCTTCACGGTCTTTGCCATCAGCGTTATTACCATCATCAACAGCAGCAGCAGCACTGCAGCAAAGGTCCTAGTGCCATTAATATCCTTATGCAGTCATTTGGTCAATGTAGATATTAATTTTATGAGTGGTCCATTCCAGGAGATCTGGACGGATCTAGGACAGTCAGACAAGCACTTATCCACGAGATGACCTTAGAGAAAGGGAGTGGCTATAATCAGATAAAAGGAGTGGAGAACTGAGGGAGTAATAGTCAACTGCGATAAACCATTTTGCCAGTTGAGGTGGAAAATATGACCCAGCAGGGAAATAAGCTTTCAGAGTGCTGCGAAATGAACAGACAGCACTGAGACAGGAGGACATCTTGAAATTGTTGCCGTTCCTCACGTAGTAAATATGACGTCTAATAAATGTATACAGATGATTAAAATGAACTGACGACTGAAGTACTTGTATCAACTCCACCACTGTTTGTTCTCTTCCAGTGCCAGTCCTAAGCCAGGAGAAAGGAGGAGGGCGACACTAATCATCTTTTATATGATGCAGTGTCCTTAAACATGGGGCGTGGAGGTGTAGTGGTGGCGTCGTAGCCTTGAAGTTGGAAGGTTCGAGGTTCGAATCCACCTCAAGTCGCCGCGCGTAGGGACCTTGGGCAAGTCCTTCACTCGCAATTGCTTGGGCGCTTCGGTGTGAAACTCCGCTGCAGTGTCCGCGCTGCAGTCGGGAGCGCCTCTGAGTAGGGAGCTTGAAGGGGTGCTATAGCAAGTGCACATACATACATACATAAACTGCAAACGCTGGAGTACATATAACATCACTTAGCTGCAAGTTGACCCTTGGTCTTTGGAGCTAGGATGTCGAACCGGACCACCATGGACTACTCTTACGGACAACTCTTTTGACTCAACGCAGCGCTCGTGTATTGGCTGGTGCCCCGCGCTTGGCTTTCGAGTGGCGCTTTAGAAATGTGGAGATTACGATTAAGATGTCAAAATTGGTTTTCTAATGGTACGGACTCCCATTCTCTTCCATTTTGGACCGCTAACAGTGCATCGAAAACACGAGATAATTACGTACAAGACTAATGGATCATCGTATTACTTCTCTTACCAAGGATGTTTAACATCTGCAAACCTATTTTAAGCATCGACATATTAAGCTATTTCAAGAGGATAAACCTGCAATTGGGTTATTTACCAAAATTGTTTTGCATTGCTGACTGTGGTTCGAGTCCTTCAATGTTTCTCTGAATTTGCTACCATAGAAAATTTTCAGAGGCCCTCGTCTCTCCCTCAGAGATGCAGATTTTCTTTGCCTTAAGACAGGAGGCTGACAATGTCCATTGAGGACTTTATACATGCAACCTTGTCAAGCGAACATTGAGACATTTCTGGCAAAACACATATTGTGGTCTTGATCTTCTCTTTGTAGTGACCTCTTCGCCATAGATGTAAAAAACGTTTTTTAACGTTTTTTATTCTCTCCCAAAAAACGTCGTTTTTTTCGTTTTTTATTTTTCCCATCGTTTTTTATCGTTTTTTATTTTTTCTTTAACTTTATTTATTCATTTACTTCCTGTTATTATTTTCCTTAATTTTAATTTTTTCTGATATTCCTTATGTTCTCCGCCAACTCTCAAGAATTCAGCTAACTAAAGTCATTATTTCATCGTTTAACATCATCATTTAAGAGATAGCCTGCGTGTAGTAGGTTCCTAATCAATGTTTTCAAGGTTAAAATGCGGTTTTAGATGTAGCAAAGTCAAATTATTTACCGTTTCCGTTTTTTATCGTTTTTTTGTCGTTTTTTATTTTTTCGAAAAAAACGACGTTTTTTACCGTTTTTTATTCCGTTTCCATCGTTTTTTACATCTATGCTCTTCGCAATGTTCCATATTGTTCTGTTCTTAGACTTCGTTTGTTCATCTCTTACACTACCGTACCAGGGCCGTGTTTAAGGTCTTTCGAGTGTCGGTGCAAAGTATTATAGCGGGGGCAAAATGCCGTTCGACAGTCTTACAAGATTAGTCATTTTGCACAAACCCGCTGTTCGATATATGCTAGCCTACGTGGTTTGTCGGCTGTAGCGGGTCAGTAAGCAAGCACGCAACGTCAGTGAACTTAGTTAAATTAATATTTTCTTACAATTACTTATTTCACAAAAGGTTTGAGCAAAACTGAGACTCGCAAAAGACATTTGGCCAATAGCAACAAAACTCTGGACTCAGAGGCATTCGGTGCACCGCACCGAATGGACCTATGTTAAGCACGGCCCTGTACCGTACTTGACTTGGCTCACTTCTTAAGTCAGACATCACCCACCTCCATGCTAATGACACCCAACTATTCACCTCTTTTTTTAAACTGTCTACCGCTAGGGCTGCCAACTTTTGATTTTGCCTTTCCGGGACGCCTGCAGTCACTCGATACGCCGTCACCAATTTACGCTGTCACGTACATGATTGCATGATGTAACAAATGTTGTGTCAGCCAGGACTTTTTTAACGTGCAGTTGTACACAAAATGTGCAGTTCTAAATGGATTTTGCTATTGTGTAAGCACTTCTGTACAGTGAAAACTATCAAAAAGGTCCGATTGGACGTAATTTACCATGGAGGATGGGAAAGTAGAGAAGGAGTTGTGCAGTTCTAAAAATTCCTTAAAAACAGCCCTAGTGTCAGCACAATTATATTACAATATTGGACCTAAAATCTACTAAAATATATTCCTCCTTTAGACCCCTATCTTGCTCTTGCCGTCTCCTTTGCAGAATATCCCATTCTAGGCCATATCACTGAATAATTTATGTCAACTAATTAAGTTATCGGTTTGAATAATGTGTAACAACTTGGTGATACTTGAAATGCCCTATGTAATTTTAAACGGACTGACAGCAGGCCTACGTAGGAGACAATGCTACTGAGTGTGAGTGGCTTGTTAAGCCTACGTTTCGAAGACTTCATCCTAACGCTGTCCAACATTCGACGTTCAGCTAACAACTCATCAGGCATGTTAGAGCAGATAGCGCAAAATCATAGTAGAACTTGCTGAGTTTAGTGTGCAAACTAAGAACATTTTGTGAAGTGCGTCTCTACAGCAAATTCCGGGACAATTTGGGATCAATCCGGGACACGGGACGCACAGGGCCGATTCCGGGACTGTCCCGGCGAATCCGGGACGGTTGGCAGCCCTATCTACCGCTGAAATTCCCCCAAACATCATTGCATGGCGGCTTTTCTTGAATATGAACCAGCAATCATTTTATCTGACTTTAGCTATGTAAAAATATAGTACAATGTTCTATCACTCACCTAAATGCATTCCGCATACATGTGTGGACCATTCTTAAATATGAACCAGCAATCATTTTTTCTGGCTTACCTATGTAAAAATATAGTACAATGTTCTATCACTGACATAAATGCATTCCACATGTGTGAACCATTCTTAAATATGAACCAGAAATCATTTTATCTGTCTTTAGTTTTATAAGAAGTACAGTACAATGTTCTATCACTCACCTAAATGCATTCCACATGTGTGAACCATTCTTAAATATGAATCAACAATAATTTTATCTGGCTTTAGTTATGTAAAAGATATAGTACAATGTTCTGTCACTCAACTAAATGCATTCCGCATGTGTGAACCATTCTTAAATATGAAGCAGCAATCACTTTATCTGACTTTAGCTATGTAAAAATATAGTACAATGTTCTATCACTCAACTAAATGCATTCCGCATGTGTGAACCATTCTTAAATATGAATCAACAATAATTTTATCTGGCTTTAGTTATGTAAAAATATAGTACAATGTTCTATCACTCAACTAAATGCATTCCGCATGTGTGAACCATTCGGAAGTTGTGAAAAACCTATAGTCATCATTCCCTGAAGTGGAAACATTGAATGACTCCTCAGCCTCATTATCGCTTGTCCAGTATCATCAGCTGAATTTACAGTGTGAGATTACTGCTTGTATGGAAGAAGCAAAGACATTTGATACAGATTTCCAATTAACAGACCCATTACAGTTTTACTCAGATTGTGTAATGGGGCAATAAAGGCTGTCATTTATTGTGTCATGCTGTTGCTGTTGCTTCATCACAATAGAAATATTGTCTTTGTTATTATTATCGACATCACATGGATGACCTCTGTCCTCTGAGGTCATGTACTCGACGTCGTAGGCATAAATAACTTACGAACTCCATTTCGGATAATCACAAAAGTTGTTAAATGCCTTCTTGTGGACGAATAAATCCATGGTACACACGCAGCAGTGGGAACCTTTTGCTACTTCTGGGGACCATCCAATAAATCTATACATCTTCCAGATCATTTAATTGGCTCTGTGTCTGTCATTTGATTAACTTCATCTTCTCTATATTGGAAATTTGATCTAGCAGCATTAATAATTTTACGTCGCTGCATTGGTAATTTGATATGCCTTTGGTAATATAGCTGTTCACGTGGAAAGCCCTAGGAACTCATTCACTAATAAACAAACGCAGTGTACTATAGATTACCGCTGCCATGGTGTTCTAAAATCTACATTTCCGAATTAAAAAATTCTTATATCCTACAAATTTTGATGAATTTTAAAACTACGCAAAATTTCTATTATTTCTTTACTTTTCAACTTTTTAAATAAGTAGATGTTAGTTGATCAATCAACCAATCAATAATCAATCACTCAACTGTGAAGATATCTGACATGCACACAAAAGTGTTAAACTGAATATTCAATCAGTAGGGTCTTGAACTTTGAATATGGTTGAGGATTTGGCTATGAGTGTCAGTCAGTCAGTGAGTCAGTCAGTGAGTCAGTCAGTGAGTCAGTCAGTCAGTCAGTCAGTCAGTCAGTCAGTCAGTCAGTCAGTCAGTCAGTCAGTAGAATGAGTAGCCACCAATGTCTCAAAGACAAATTGTGACATTATCACATAATTGCTGCAGCTGCTTGCATTTTATTGCTTTTTATATTGCAGAAGATCTGCTGTCAATGTAAAAAGGTCCAGTAATTATAACCCACATATTGTTAAAAAAATTCTACAAATTGTAAAACAGGCCACAAATTCAAGATTTTTTAAAATTTTCAGACTGAAAGGTCCTGAATTCTTGAACAATGAATTGTCGCTGTCATTAGTCAAGGGACATTTAATTACTGGTAACTTTTACCAGTTGTTAAATGTTTTTCGAGTACCGTGGTCCAGTATGGAGTTGCCTTTGATTCCTCATGTCAGATCGACAGTAATGTACATTTATGAGATTCTGTTAATGCTCTTCTTTATGTATATTCTTACTTACTTACTTGTAGACCTGCATGCGATATGAGCTGTAAGAGTAGCTGGTTATTCGGCCAAGCTGAACCAAGCAGACGTCTTTGATTCATCGCTTTGAATTTACATGCTAGAGCTACATAATGGAAATTTCGATGCTGAGGATGATAAGATGAATAATATTGGACAGTACGTTGTCAACAGTGACGAGTTGTTGATACGAAGGCTGGTGGTGACGATGCTGACAGATACCAATCCCTTTTGAATTTGCCTTTACTATATATATATTATGTATAATGTATATATTATATATACTATATATATATATATAATTTATATATGTAATTTAAATATATGTAATTTATATATATATATTATATATATATAATATATAATTTATATATATATATATAATTATATATATAATATGTATATAATTTATATATATGCTTTCATCTGTCATCCGTTTCTTTTCCAGCTAATCATCAATCTGGTTGACATGAACGACAACTTTCCGACATTTCCCTTGTCGCAGTACATTGTTCAGGGAATTGCTGAAACGGTTGCCATAGGAACAGACATAATTCAAGGTATAATTTCGGTCACTGTTTTAATCTAACGTGCATTAAGAGTTAGTAGTTGTGGTGAGGTAGTAGGGAAGTGACTATTGGTGCTCTGATGTTCTCTGTGCAGCAATCTCACCATGTGGCTAGTGTAGCATGGAATATATCCATATATATATATACATATGCAATTATACAATGTATATTAAATATATGTATGCATATTTTTCATACTGCAATATATATATATAAAAATTATATATATATATATATATATACATATATATATATATAATATTCACGCAACTATGTCTAGAGAGAGAGCCAGCATGAAACCCAGGTCTAATATAGAAACAATATCCTATTCAGTTGTTCACATGCGACACCGTTGCAAGGAGATGCGGCGCTGACAAATATCATCCAGCTAAAACGACGAGAAACAACAAGTCTTAAAACGACGTATACCACTCCTCGTTCGAAACGAATCAAATGTCATCCGTAATACGAGACGGAAAACAACGTTGAGACGTGACTGGAACGTGACAGACATTATACGTGACAGACAGTCGTCCTAACTCCAGTCTCACGCTATATCATGCGTTGCTCCTATATTAAAACATACGTGGAACTCCCACCAGAATCATAAGGCATGGTATACACATTATTTATGTACCAGGTATATATATATTATATATGTACATATAAATGTATATGTACATTTGTACATGTGCTATATAATATATGAATATGTATATTGTAACTATTCATAAATGATATAAATGTAAATTATACATATACATGCATGCACAGATGCATATATATATGTATATATATGCACAGATTCATATATATATATATATATATATATATATATATATATATATATATATATATATATATATAGCGGTTAGTGTCGATGGTAATTGCAGATATGTAGTTGATGCAATTAGAGTTGTTTACGACATTTTAGCTGTTTACAAGTTGTGTGAAATGTGCCTTTTGCCAAAGAGTTTTCTTTATTCATTCATTTCGGAAATTTATATACTGGCCCTTCAAGGTTCTACTCAGGAGCGCTCCCGACCCAACCTCGGCTGAAAAGGACGGTTCTAAGGCTGCAATAAAATGCATCTAAGTAAACACTTGGCATATGGCATGAAGACATTGGGAGCCAATTGGAAGCCCATTCCATACCATGGGGGCCAATAACAGAGAGAGAGAGAGAGAGAGAGAGAGAGAGAGAGAGAGAGAGAGAGAGAGAGAGGGAGGGAGAGAGGGAGGGAGGGAGGGAGGAAGGGAGGGGGAGGGAGGGAGGGAGGGAGAGAGAGAGAGACCATGGTGTTGTCTAAGAGCAGTTCATGCCCGGGGAACAAGAAGTTCACCCTCTGTGGAAGAGTGGAGAGCACAACATCCCTTAACACCGAAAGTAGAGAGACAGAGTATGCAGAAGTGACACCTAGGAGGCATCACCACACCAGAGCAGAGATCCGGTGTATTATTCGCTGCCGGAGAGATAGCCAATGCAGGACATCTTGCATATATATATAAAATATCATTGGTGACATATAACATAAAACATATAACATGTTCGCATTGCTTCCGACCTGTACGCTGTCTGTGAACGGAAGCTGATCTGTAGTTATATAACACGGCATGGAGACGAGCACAGGACAGGGCCTTGTGGCAACGAACGGTGGAAACGGCTACGCTCCAGAGAGGGGCTCGCCAATGATGATGATGATGACATGGTCAAATTTTTGGATATGACCAATAATATGCACAGCCATGCACAGGACTCGCTTCAAGCACCTCAACTGCTCAGTGTAGAAAGTGTGGCGGATGGGAACAAAGGAATGGATAAGAGTTGTGGTAGCATTAGAGATAAAAAAAAGGGTTTGAAATGACGTATTATCAATGTTAAAATGAGTAACCTTTAAACAGGTGTGGTTATAGTTGGTTTGTCAGTACTGTCATGTTTGAAATTGGTCAAGAGATATGTCAACGTTTAGATCTATTTCAAGACGCTATAGCGTTGACTAGCATTGATGTAAGTTGAGAATATTCTGTAATTGACCAATTGACCAAATCCACATTTTGGCGTACATACCAAAATACATCATCTATAGAGCCAATCAAAAGTCAGATGTTTTAAAATAACGCACATAATCCTAAATCAAATATGAGTATGTTCTTATGATGACCAACTATTTATACAGCACTTTGATTTTCATGACATGACATTTAAATAAGATAAAGCATCCTTGTTAAGAATGATTTCCTTCCTAAGTGGCCCCCTCCCCGGGGATTATTCGATCATTCAGTGATGGCCTCATTGAGTAAGGCTGTGGCCTCAACGGTGGGGAGGAATGGGTTCAGCAAATGAACATTCATTAAATGATTGATCGCATATTGCTTTGCAGTAGCTACATTGTGGCATCTATGATTAGGCACCTTGATGGCTGTGGTCGATTTTCTTATGGTGCTGGTGAATTCATAGGCGTAGGGACATTTCGGAAGTGGGGGCAAAGATTAAACTTTTGCCCGAAAAGGAAACTTAAGAATTTTTTTTAAATTTTGGGGGGAAAATCCCGATGTTCTCAGCCAAAAAATCTGTTGACCTTTTTTTTATTCATCCATCCAAAAATTCGAAAATGTTCCGGTTTTCTTACCCGAAAAAATCTGATGACATTTTTTGTCATCAGCAAATTTTTGGCCCGAAAAATCCTGCCGTTTGTGTTTGCCCGAAAAATGTTCGAAAAAAGGCTTTTCCACTCATGCCTCCTTTGCCCGAAAAACACATTTGCCCGATATTTGGGGGGAATTTGCCCCCTCTGGACCCCCGCCTCCTACGCCTATACTGGTGATTACAGTTGCAATTAAATGCAGCTCAATGTAATTTCTCACAATTCCTCAGCATTATTTTTTATTGTTCCAAACAAAGTCAAATCCGTGATCATAATCATGATCAAAACTCGGAATTTCTACACTGCCCACAAAGGCTAAGTTGCGGGAACCAGCTTATAGGCAGGCGCTCAATCAAAAAATTCGATAGGCAGGGGTCATGATCCGGAGACTCAGGCGAGGAGTTAGACAGATGGCTATGGTGGATGATGTTTAGAGTTGAAATGCCTTGGGTATAGTAGGGGAAGTGGAAGAATCAGTATAGAATCTGTGAAAAACAGTGCTTTTAGTTTCGAGTCAAATACCTGTGGGGATTATACAAAGAGGTGAAGTTTTGGTGAGTTCATAATGATAGAGTTGAGCATCTGCTACCACTGGAAAATTCTTAATTACTGGCCGCAGACAAGAGAGTAAAACACGAGCAGTAGAAATCCACATGCTTGCTCTTATTACTATTATTATTTTAAATTTATTTTTCATCATCATCATCATCATCATCATTATTTAATACCTGTTGCTGTCATCCTTCAGTTACAGCAACTGATCTGGATTCAGTTACCAATTCCCAGTTGACATACAGCGTCAATGACAACAGCTTCATGGTTCAGACGCTGAATAATATTGGATACGTCAAAACCGCAAAGTACGTGCAACATTGAGATGTTCAATTTTTTCAATTCGCTTCAATTTCCTCAACCAACATCATACAATTACGACAGTGAACATAGTAATTGACATTGTTTGCGGCTAACAAGGGTTAGACCCAGAAGGGATGTAGATTCACGCTAATATTACTGCCTAGTCTATAGTAAAGTAGAATCACTTTCCTTCTGAAATTCGTGGCAGGATTCTTGTAGGAAATTCACCTGCATCTTTTCGCTGCTTAAAGATTTCTCTTTTCATGGGCCCGTCACGCTGAGAGCACTTCTGAATAGCTCTGCTGTGAGAAGCGCTTTACAAATGCTTTATTAGGTTAGATTAGATTAGTAAAGACACAATAATGCATACAGCCAGTTCATACAATTCCAGGAATGCAAAAGATAACGAAGAAATAGCTTAGTAATAGAGGATTTGTAACATAATTTAACTAACTCTTGGTTGCGAGTTTGAATCCACCTCAAGCTGTCATGTAGGGACCCTGAGCAAGTCCATCTTTTGCAATTGCTCACGCACTTCGGCGTGAAACTCCAATTTAGTGTCCGCGCTGCAGCTGGGAGTTTTTCTGAGTAGTAATCTTGAAGGGCGCTATTTCAATTTCTCGCTTTAACAAGTGCTCGTACACACATGACTCTTAACTAAAATATCCTTTCCTTCACTTTATTCTCTTTCTCTGTCTGGGTGGACTGATGCATGTCCACCCTCTTATGGGTTGGCCTCACTATGGGTTGGCCTCATTATGAACTGACCTCATTATGGCTTGTGGTTTTGAAGCACTGTCCATTGATGACTTGTTCATTAAATGCAGATGCTATAGTTTGTGCTTCAAATAGTAATATTCATTGAGGTTATCTTCTGAGTAGATGGTCTTGAAGGGGCGCTATGCAAGTGCCCCTAATAAATAAATAAAAATATATAAATACCATTGTTTCATCACTTTCTTCTTGACCAGGCCTGAGTTGGGAGCGCCTCTGAGTAGAGATCTTGAAGAGTGCTATATAAATTTATGTGATTGATTGATTGATTGATCACTATTCTAATTTTGTATACATTAATCAAAATACGTTTATATGCAGCCGTTTCATATGACTTTACTGAAGCAACACATTTACAGAGAGGTTTACCGAATTCAACGAGCAGAGGATTTTATTATGATGCATTTTAAGCGCCATTCGAAAAGCATTGGGTGCTGTGGCGTAGCCAGGAATTTTTTATGGTTTTTTGGGGGGGTTATGGCCTGGCCGGATGCCCTTTCTGACACCAACCCAACAGTATTACAGTAAATAATAAGGAAATAAAGTAACAAAGGGAATAAAGTAAGAAAAACAATTGTTACTACAAGCAATTGTTTTGTTTTTTCTTATTCAAGTGGATAAATAATCTTTAAAAAAAACTTTTTCCCCGAGGCCAATGGGTGGGTTTAACCCCCGAAACCCCCTTGTCTACGCCACTGGTTGGGTGTATTTTTTTTCAAAACTTCTACAGACGACTGGACTACGACAATGTTCCGAACCACACTTACAACTTTACGATTGTGGCCACTGACAACGGTACGCCGTCCCACCGTGGCTATGCAATGGTGCGTGTCAGCGTGACCAACGTCAACGATGAGGATCCGGTGTTCGTTCAACCGGTGGAGGTGATACAGGTGAGCGAGGATGCACCGCTCAACACCGTCATACACGTCGTACAGGCCTACGATCCGGATGGGGACGGCATCATCTACGCCTTTTCAGGTATGCGCTTGTGTTATTTCTTAATGCAAATTCATATTCATCAATAATTTCTTATTTGCAATTGCAAAGTATTTGACTACTAAGAATTTATAAACTGAATTTTAACTGAATTTGGCAGATTTTCTTGATCTCAACCTAAATCTAAAGTAGGCCCTACATTGATAATTATCAATGTACTTTATAATTATAATTGACAATTAATTATTAAATGAAAAAGATTTTTTAAAAGGACTACCAGTCCATGAGTAGAGATCTTGAAGGGGCGCTATATAAATCGTCATAATAAATGCCACTGACTGAGAGATATTTTTATCTAGCTGTCAATAGTGCCAAGCTGAAATTAAGGCCAGCTGAGTGACTGGCTGACTGATTGAGTGTCTGATGTGGCCACTGATTCCAGGGTCTTTTCACATATCCCTACACCACCATGCTCCACACATGGTGTGTATGGTAGACATTTCATATACCAGTATCGGACCTATAGCTAGTTATTTGTTTTTACGTATTTAGGTGGGCGTCTCTTGAGTGGACCATTTAGCATCGAACCCAAGTCAGGTATCCTGACCCTCGTTGACCATTTGGATAAGTCGCAGGTGTCGTACAGGATCAACGTCACCGCTGTGGACAACGGTGGCTGTTGCGGTGGAACAACGAGTCGCCGTAGCAACGGACTGATCAGCATCGAATTGAAGGACATCAACAACAACGCTCCAAAGTTTGTCGACTGTTCTCACTTCAATCCGGTTGTGATGGAAAGGGAAAATGTTGGAACAATGGTGATCCAGGTATGACGTTGCACGCTTGTAGACATTAACATATCATAGAATAACAAGGCATAACATAACATATCATAACATAACATGACACAGTGGCGTAGCCAGGAATTTTTCATGGGGGGGGTTTATGGCCGGAAACCCTTTTTTTTGCTATTTTTCTTACTTAAATTGAAAAATAACCTTAAAAAAACCTTTTTCCAGAGCCAATGGGGGGGTTTTAACCCCCGAAACCCCCCCTTGCCTACGCCACTGACATGACATAACATATCATAACGTAACAAATCATAACATAGTATATCATAACGTAACATGGTGTAACTTAACATATCATAACATAACTTATCATAACATAACATATCATAACATATCATAACATAGCGTAACATAACATACCATAACATATCATAACATAACATATCGTAGCATAACATACCATGACATAACATATCATAACTAAACGAGATCAACTGGAAAAAGTGCAAAGAAGAGCTGCAAAGATGATTTGGGGTTGCAAAGATTTGAACTATGTTGAAAAGGTGTGAGGTCTAACAACACTGGAGAGATGGAGGAGCAGAAGAGATGTAATTGAAGCATAAATAAGATCATCACTGGAAAGCAAGCACTACGCTGGGAGAAGTACTTGAATTAGCACCAAGGAAAGCAACTCAGGGTCATAGGTGCAAATTGTACATTGCTGAGCTTTATCTTTCCAGTTGATCCACATGGAATGACATTGCTGCTTTTATATCCTCCTCCATCCACAGGTCTTTCAATCGCATGGACATCTTTTTAAATTTCATCTCATAACTTTGGACTTTCATTTGGATTAGTAGTTCTAAAAAAGACCCAGTGTCCTCTGAACCACTTCAACCCTTATAAGTTATATTATTTGATGTTATGTTATGCTATGCTATGTTATATTGTGTTATGATGTTAGGTTATGATGCTATGATATGTTATGTTATGATATGTTCTGATATGTTATGCTATGTTATGTTATTATGTTATGATATGTTATGTCAGTGCTCTTCATTAAAGTCATCTTTTCTTTTTCCTTTCAAATTGTCAATATATCATAGCTGCATGTGGTCTTTCACATCAAAATCGACAGCGTCGTGTGATTGATAAAAATCTCATTTGCCTGCGGATGAACTTTATGTTCCTTTTCAGCCATGAATAACTTTTAATGCCGTGGCAAACAGTGGCTTTGAGCCACTGCAGAAATAATCTATTGACAACAGTTTTTAAAGCGTAATTAGCTGCAAGCCACATCTAATGATGTTTGCTGTTAGTCACTGACGAATATAAGTGTTCCTAGAATTGCTGGAGTTGACGCGTACTTTAAAGGTATGTTGTGTAAGGATGAATAGACCTTATGCGTTAGTCATTCCCGTGCAGAGTTGTACATCGGGAAACACAGTTTCTGTGTCGCTTCTGTTGTGTAAGGTGTTTTACCTGGGTGGGTTGCAAGCCCAATGCAGAATCCTCCTCTTTTATCCTGGCTTTTGACAGACACAGGCCACCCAAGAGGTGTCCTGTGACAGAGCTGATGCATATATATTCGCAACATTATGTTTTCGTGTTAATGTGATACGTCTGACCTATCACATCGCCATTCACAATCATATCACGAAGCACGGCTGTAAGATAAGGTGACCAATTTTTCAGTTACACAAAATATTGTGACAAGGATATTTGAAGAATATACATGTTTATAACTCTATTAGGATGTAACATATGTTCGAACAAATGTATGGTGTGCATGGTGGTGTTGCTTCCTGAAGACCTGTGATCACCGCAGTCCAGAGGATCTCGTCTCGGATTGGTGTCTGTTAAATCTGGTCATGACTATGACTGAATACTTCACTGCTTTGAATTATCTTTTGTACATATTACAATTTGTCTATTGATAACAATTTGAGAGTGCTTTTAAGATAGCACTTTCTTCAGTCTACATCTGCTTTGGATACTTTGGCACTGAAGCACTTGCACTAACACTTTGAGTGCGTAATACAATCCTACCGCTCGATTAACTACCATAGTTATTCTAATTCATTTGTAACAATTGCTGTCATTGGGCGTTCATCCTTTTGGAATTCCCTTCCCTGCACTCTATGTGGGACTCTTTTTTATCACTATCTATATACATCTCTCTTCTTAAGAAATTTTTTTTCAAGGTTCTCGCACTTGGAGCGCTGCTGATTGGACATGGCTGTGAGACAATGTGAGTGATGCTATACTATAGCATCACTCACAGCCATAGCAGCTATAGAAATTAATAATTATAATTACATTACATCTCATTACAATAATTAATTTGTCACCTTCTCCACATGGGAGTGTCACACGATGAGTTGATCAGACTTTAATGCCTGTCGTCTTTTGTCTGATCTCATTACTCATCATTTATTAGACTAAGATGTCTCAGCCGGGTCGTGAATCCGGCGTGGTGAGCTCCCTTAACATAGGAGCAAAGGAGACAATTATGGATTCGAACCTGTTACCATCCGGTAACATGGCACCAAACGTACCACCATGCCACCGCTTCCCACTATTACAATGACTATTCTTTTTTGTTGTTGCTTAGGTAAAGGCTGTTGATTTGGACACGGGATCAAATGCCAATGTGACCTACTCATTAGTGAAGTCCAGCGATCAAACTAGCGACAGATTCGACATCGATCCTGTCACGGGGATCATAAGAACGGCAAATGTCTTCGATCGTGAGGCGCAGATCGGTGTCACGGATTACGGCGTCACAGTGAAGGCAGAGGATCAGGGCAACCAGAGGCTCGCAGGGTTCTGCACTTTCCGAATTAAAATCGGCGACAAGAACGACAATCCTCCGGTGTTCAACCTTCCGCACTACACTGCCAGCATAGAGGAAAGGAGCGTGGCGGGAAAACGCGTTAAGCAGGTCTACGCGACGGATAGGGATGCTGGAGACAACGGAAAGGTGGAATACTTCCTTCGGGATGACCCGTCTGGATTCTTCTCGGTCAACCAGTACACTGGATGGATCACGATTGCAAGATCTATGTCTGGGGTACTTCAATCAGTCAATCAGATGGTTTATTTTGCTATTGAATCAAATATACTCATCGGGTCTATGTATGTGTGTGTGCACTTGCTATGGCGCCCCTTCAAGCCATCTAATCAGAGGCGCTCCTGATTACAGCACGGACACTGCATCGGAGTTTACGCTGAAGGGCTGAGCAATTGCGAGTGAAGGACTTGCCCAAGGTCCCTACACGGCGACTTGAGGTGGATTCAAACTTGCAACCCTCTGGCTGCAAGGCAACGAGCATACCCACCCACTATACCACCGCACCCCACAATGTATTACAATGTATCATTATGTATAATTACATTTCAGCTACAAAACAGGAAGAAAGAATCCTGCTAAATATGGACACCCAATAATTACATACTAAATTATGGTGGTCTTAGAAAGGGGAATTGCCAGTGGAAAGCATGCAAAACATTGATCAATGATCAAGAGGATAGTGACTGTTAATATCCTTCACAGGTGACACACTGTTATCCTCTTTTGATATCAGTTACCATACTTGATGGGAAGCATACTGTTATTTTTTGTATGGTGAATGTATTTATTGTTAGTTATGTTTTCACTAAGATATATGCAACAGTGTTTCCAATGATCAGCTGCTGGGTAGGTTAATTTAGGCATTTATTGTGAATGGCTCTCTGGCTGTGAATCTGAATTCTCTTTGTATGCTCCTGATTTGTTTCTAGCATCGTTAGGATCCTCTTAATGATTTGCAATTAGACGATTTCTAGGTGTACTATGCACTCATTTTAGATTCAACCACAAGTTCTTGTAATACTGTTTCGAGGACTATTTGACAAAGTTTCAGGGTGTATTTTCAAGTGAGCGAGCTTTTTACATGGACTTAATTTTTACAGACTGAGGTATCTTTTTTATAGAGGAACCAAGTTCTTGTTGAGGTTGAAGCCCGTGATAAAGGCATGCCTCCACAGAGCACGTCCGCACGCATTGAGATCGAGATAACCGAGCTGAGCAACGCCTATCCACAGTGGGCTGAGGACTACGCGCTCATACCAGTGCGCATCAGCGAGAACGTACCAGTTAACACAATCATAAAGCGACTGAAGGCAACTTCCTCTGTTCCCGATTCCGTCGTTCACTACGTGATTCAACCGGGTGAAACTCCGGAGCAGAACGGCCAGCCGCGGAGTTTCTACATCCGTATTGATGACGTCACCAACGAGATGGTTCTGCTCACGTATAGGACGCTCGATTTTGAAGCGCTGCCTCAGTACGTGCTCACCATCAAAGCCGCGGTGAGTCAAAGCTTTCATGCTTGAATGTTTAGTTTTAAAATAAAATTATGCGCTTATAGATATTTGATGTTAATTTTATTTGATGTTGATTCCGTATACCCCATAATACTTTACATTTCCTGTGGATTACTACCTTAACAGATCTCGCTCGGGTGTTAGGATATCACTCATTCAGTAAACTGAGTGATCATAGATTGCCTGCATTTTTAAAAAAAACTATATTCATGAGCGGAGTTTATCAGGGGCAAAGGGGGGCTCCCAAGAAGTCCAAGATTCATGTTTTTTACCGTGTAAATGGTATCCTTTTCAGGCTTGCCCTCCCCCAAGAACTTTCAACCAAATCACTAAAAAAGTCATCAACTTTTTCGGCCAGTAAATATGTATTTAGTAACTTTCATGAGATTTTAACTAGACGACTAAAAAAGGTCATCAACTTTTTTGGGGCTGGCACGAGAAAATATTGGGAAACCAAACTCCGCCCATGCCTATATTTTTAATTATGTGTTAAAGTCTCAAGGCAGCAATTGCCGATTATTGCCGTGCAACTATATCCAGAATCATTCATATCATGAATCACAAAATTCCGCCACTGTTTGCACTCTGTCAGTGCCAGTCCCAAGCCCGGATAAAGGAGGAGGGTGACATACTGACGCTAATGATCTTTGATATTTCACAGTGTCTTTAAAATGAAACAACCCCTAACTATGAACCCAAAGGCAATTCAAAGAAATATCTTTCGCATTAAATCTATTTTCACTGCTTGTATTTACTTTAAGCGTGAATGGTTGCGACATTATTGTTTCTGCAATTTGCAATACATCTACATCCAACTGTTAATGAAATTCGTCGTCAGAATCGTGCGACAAGTTCTCTTCACAACGACACTCGTCTGATCATTGATCTGATCGATGAGAACGATGAGATTCCGCAGTTCATTGGTCTCGATGAGAACGGTCGATATCCAGGCAGCGTCGCAGAGAACCTTGAACCTGGAGCAGAGGTCATCACCGTGACAGCCACGGATAAAGATGAATTTCAGGAATACCGAAAGGTACGTTTTGTAGTGTTAGCATTGTTGGTGTGTATTTATTTGATGTGTATTTATTTATTTGTTGGTGTGTATTATTATTTTCATTATTATTATTATTATTATCATTATCATGATGATCATTATCATCATCATCATCATCATTATTATTATTATTTTCATCATCATTATCATTATTATTATTATTATTTTATTATTATTTTTACTATTATTTTATTATTTTTATTTGCCCCGAGGTATACAGGATCCCTCAGGATCTTCACCACCACCTAATTATAATATAAAAATCAGAATCTCTGGAAAAACCCTACTCATCTCCTGTTTCCTGGTCGGCGAAAGTGCTCCCAAAGGCAACAGCATCATTGTTAAGAAATTAAAAAACTCAGCATCTCATTAAATCCATGCTATACATGTTTCGTGCATTCCGTCAACTGCTCACTACCATGTCATGATAATTATGATATTGTATTGATGGGATTAATTCATTCTGACAACAATACTGTTGAGCAAAGGTGAGGCTGTTGATGATCGCACTTTTAACTGTTTATGTGCAGATCTATTACCGCATCAAAGAGGCCGGAACGGACTTCAACAAATTCAGCATCAACCGTCACTCAGGCGTCATACGCACACTCATGTCGTTCGACCGTGAGACAAAGAACGAGTATTACGTGACTGTGATTGCTGAAGATGGTGCGCCTTCCGTCAGACCAAATCACTACCCATCCGGTACTCCTAATCAGGGTAGGCAGCATCTGTTGCTAGCCATGTACTATATATATATATATATATATATATATATATATATATATATATATATATATATATATATATAATGTCCTTGCTACCTGACTAAAATCATAATATTTAATGTAATATATATATATATACATATATATATTATTGTATTGTATTGTATTGTATAAAAACATTTATAAAGCGCCTCTACTAGGGTGAACCGTTCAGAGGCGCTCCCAGTGCGCAAGGCCACGAGAGAAAAAATAGGTTTTAAGAAAAGAAAATGAGGAGGAGGGATTACCTGTCAGAAGTTGAGATCGAATAGAAGGAGAGAGCGTATTCCAAAGAGAGGGGCCAATTGATGTATATATATATATACACACACACATTCTTATTTATGTTTAGTCATATTATATAAGATTGCATTGTTTCCTAATATAATTGTATATTATTATTGAATTCTCACGACACTCGCTGAATATAATCATATTTATATATGTCTCGAGATTATGTTATTGAATTCTGATTAGTCATGTGCTTGCCTGCATTATTGGCTTCAACAATGGTAGAATAAAATGAAATAACATGGCTAAGATTCAACTCTTGGGTTCTAAAGTACTAGAATCCTTTACACAAGACTCTTAACTGTGAAGTAACTTGTAATGTACAATTGTGCATTATTGCTTCAGGTGAGGCTGAAGTACAGATTCAAGTGACGGACATGAATGACAACGTTCCATATTTCAAGGATCGTCTGTACACAGTCCAAGTTCCGGAGAATACCGATCTAGGCACCGTCATCATCTCCATCACAGCAGAAGACAAAGACGAGGGCAAGACCATGCACTCTATTGTTATGATAAGTCAGAGCATTGATGTAGAGAAACCTTATCAACTGTTGTTGTGGTGAACCTGTATTTGAAGTTTCCATCGTCTGCATTTTTATTTATCATTCTTCATTCATTCATTCATTCATTCATTCATTGGGTGAATATGTATAGCGCCTCTTCAGTGGGACTACTCAGAGGCGCTCCCCAACCCCAGTGCAGCCCGACAAAGCTGTGTTAAGATGAGAGGTGAATGCCTGGGAAGGAGTTTTAGAAAGGGAGCTGAGCATCAAAGGAAGTCTATTCCATGTTGATGGTCCTACCACCGGGCTACCAGGTATTGTCATCAATGTGATGATCCAGATGATGGAACAGCGTTTGGGCAAAGGATCTTAGAACTATGCTGATGATTACTTTTAGGTTTGAATTTTCCATTAGTATCATTTTAATATTAGAAATGGCATGAATGTGATTATCCAGACAAAATTTATTGTGTGTGTTTAACTATAACTAGCTCTCTCTCTTATTTTTTTATTTCTCCATTTCTATAGCGCCCCTTCAGGCCTGCTACTCAGAGGCGCTCCCGACTACAGCGTGGACACTGCCTCGGAGTTTCACGCCGAAGCGCTGAGCAATTGCGAGTGAAGGACTTGCTCAAGATCCCTATGCAGCGACTTGAGGTGGATTCCAACCTCGAACCTTCCGGCTTCAAGGTGACGACGCCCCCACTACTCACCGCGCCCCTCTGTATTGCATGACCAATTTTCATTGAGCTATTGCCTTAGCA
Source organism: Lumbricus terrestris (assembly GCA_949752735.1). Taxonomy (NCBI): domain Eukaryota; kingdom Metazoa; phylum Annelida; class Clitellata; order Crassiclitellata; family Lumbricidae; genus Lumbricus; species Lumbricus terrestris. The sequence goes on along the minus strand of OX457037.1, from coordinate 33,383,378 downwards.
AAAGCTATTTAGAATATCAATGAACTTTATATTCTCATCTTTCTTGCAGAGCTGTTGATAAATATGCTAACATTATTATTTTGTTTAGAAAATCGATTGACGTACTCAATCATTGGTGGAAATATAGGCAATGCATTTGAAGTCGTACCGGATTTGGGTGAGGTTAAAGTGCGAGGTCATTTGGATTACGAAAGTGACATAAGGGTATGAGTTCTCGCCATTCAGCTTTGTCTTTCTGTCACTCTTTTTTCTATTTTTTAATAAGGCACTTGTGTCATTTTGTTCTGTTTTGGTTTCATTAGTTGTATTTGATGCTGCTCTGTTATTGTGTTCATTCATTCGTTATTTATTTTTGGAGATTTATATAGTGCCCTTCAAGGCTACTAGACAGGAGTACTCCCGACCCAACATTGTATTGTGTAGTCCAGTAATATTGTTTTGTTTGATTCTGCTTCACAAGTGCACAAAACCAGTAGTTTACAAACACTGTGTTGCACCCGAAGTTGACTTGAGTTGCTGTAAAGTCAAACAGAAGAATGAGAAGAAGTGGAGTGGCAGTTATTAGCATCTATAGAAATGTCATCAGCAAAGTATTAATTAAAATGGATTATACTAGTTGCAGTTCTGTCTTAAATGTCCTGCGCCAAGGCTCCCTTCATTCATCTGTTGAGACTGAGCTTCTTGTCCCTCGTTCACAGACCTCCGCAAAGTAGCGCCGAGCTTTTCTCGCTCGCTGGCCCAGCAACATCGAATGGACTTCCAGTGGCACTTCACCTAGTGTCCAAGGGTCATTCCACCTAGTCTTAAGACTGTCCTATCTGAGCAGTCGAGCCTAGAGCACTTCAGGGTGCATGGTCTTGATAGGAGCTATATAAATATTCCTAATTAATTAAATAAGCTAGTGGTCGTAGTTGATGTTTGTTTAGGAATATCGTTTGGTGTATCGAGTGTTTGATGAGAAGTTTACAAATACAACAATAGTTCTCGTCCAAGTTGTCGATGCGAATGACAACCCGCCAAAGTTTGACAACGCTATCTACAACGTGACAGATGTGATCGAGGAAGAGCGAGGCATATCAAAGAACAACCCAAAGTATCTGCTATCCGTGAGTTATCAACGCAGCAAATATCTGCTACAAATGCAACTTGTTTGTTGTAATTTAAAACTAAAAGGGAAATCTTTGCATCACTGATATAACCTCGGGGCTGTCACACTGAAAGCGCCTCTGAATAGCTAGTAAGAGACGCTTTATAAATGCTTATATACAATACAATACAATTACGATAATTGTGATGAAATACTTGTGTTGTTCCACTGCATGAAAGTGGAACCTCCCTCTGTGTAATCACTGATCTACCATTAGACAGAATATTTTGTCATACGGTATACCGTATGTTTAAATCAACCAGCATTTGATGCCTGGTGCATGAAGTTAATGGTGCTCTATAATTCTTTGAATTTGATTAGAGTAGATTAGATTATATTAAATTAGATTAGACTTGTGTAACAGTTTTCAGATTAGAATAAATTGGCAACAGTTTTCAGATGCAGATGGAATAAAGGTAAGGCTATGCGAAGGTTTGCTTGTCACAGATTATCTGTATAAGCCAGAGTGATGAGGTAAGTACAGTATCAAAATTATGCTTTTTTTTATTTTTGACTGTGTTTTTGAAACACTACACAATGCAAAAAATCAGATCAAATTGAAATTCTGCCTATGGCGTTTTAAGTGCTGGGTTCAAAATGGCAATCCAAAAGTGTAAAAAATTCTCGCAACAGCCTGGTTTACTATCTCATGAAAGCAGTTTAATACAGGCAGCAGCCTGTTCAAACCAGCGTAACATACAACTGTTAATATTTGTACAAATACTATTTTTGTTTATTGAAGGAATTTAAAATTATATAATCATTACTTGGGTGCATGAGAGTGGAGAGGTATAACTTACAATCGTTTATATGCATAACATAATCATAGCTTCATGATCATCCGAAAAGTCACTTAAAATCACATGCAAAAGAATATATAAGCAGTGCAATTGCTTGTGCTTCATCACTCTTAATCTTGCTATGATAATTATTGGTAATTAATAGGCCAATCATTTCTTGTTTTAGCTGAATAAAAATGCTTCAGTGGAGCCTTAGGAAGAAGTATCTCCTGAGAACTCTGCCACTGGTTGCACTCTGCCAGTGCCAGTCCCAAGCCTGGATAAAGGAGGAGGGCGTTGCTAATGATCTTTTTTTTATCACACAGTGGCGTTAAACTGCAACTACTACTAGTATCTCCTGAGAGAGTCCTTTAGGTTATTATAGGTTATAAGGTTAATGTTCGACGGAGCTGAACCTTGACACTGATGCTTGGTTTTTAGGTTCGAGCGACCGATCCAGACACAGATCGAAACTCGATCATACGCTACAGTCTGACAGGTCAGTTTGCTGACGAAGGAACGTTCTTTATCAACGACCACACGGGAGAAGTCTATCTCACGCACAGTCTTGATCGCGACCAGACTCGTGGCAGGCCGGTCTGGAATTTCAATGTCTTAGCCCATGATGAACTGGATCAGTACCAGCCATCACTGACCGGATATGCGGAAGTCAGGGTCATGCCAAAGGATGTCAATGACAATGCTCCAGTGTTTGACAGGAACCGACTGGTTGGGAAGATTCCAGAACACTCGAGAGCAGGTATGACAATTGCAGATGAGACAATAACTGAAAATACAGGTGAGAGGTGAGACAAATGCAGGTGAGACATATAAAGGTGAGACAAATACAGGTGAGACAAATACAGGTGAGACAAATACAGGTGAAACATATACAGGTGAGACAAATACAGGTGAGACATATACAGGTGAGACAAATACAGGTGAGACAAATACAGGTGAGACAAATGCAGGTGAAACAAATGCAGGTGAAACAAATACAGGTGAGACAATTACAGGTGAAACAAATACAGGTGAGACAAATACAGGTGAGACAAATACAGGTGAAACAAATACTGGTGAAACAAATGCAGGTGAAACAAATGCAGGTGAAACAAATACAGGTGAGACAATTACAGGTGAAACAAATACAGGTGAGACAAATACAGGTGAGACAAATACAGGTGAAACAAATACAGGTGAGACAAATACAGGTGAGACAAATACAGGTGAAACAAATACAGGTGAAACAAATATAGGTGAGACAATTAAATACAGGTGAAACAAATACAGGTGAAACAAATACAGGTGAGACAAATACAGGTGAAACAAATACAGGTGAAACAAATACAGGTGAGACAAATGCAGGTGAAACAAATACAGATGAAACAAATGGAGGTGAGACAAATACAGGTGAAACAAATGGAGGTGAGACAAATACAGGTGAAACAAATACAGGTGAGACAAATACAGGTGAGACAAATACAGGTGAGACAATTAAATACAGGTGAAACAAATACAGGTGAGACAATTAAATACAGGTGAAATAAATACAGGGGAGACAAATACAGGTGAGACAAATACAGGTGAAACAAATGGAGGTGAGACAAATACAGGTGAAACAAATACAGGTGAGACAAATATAGGTGAAACAAATGGAGGTGAGACAAATACAGGTGAAACAAATGGAGGTGAGACAAATACAGGTGAGACAAATACAGGTGAGACAAATACAGGTGAGACAAATACAGGTGAGACAATTAAATACAGGTGAGACAAATACAGGTGAGACAAATACAGGTGAGACAAATACAGGTGAGACAAATACAGGTGAGACAATTAAATACAGGTGAGACAAATACAGGTGAGACAATTAAATACAGGTGAGACAAACAAATGCAGGTGAGACAAATACAGGTGAAACAAATGCAGGTGAAACAAATACAGGTGAAACAAATGCAGGTATCATTAAAAATCAGGTGAGACAGGTGTAAGAGAAACAGCTGCAAATTATGCAGACAAGATTGTACTTAAATGCTAAATTCTGTCATGGCTGGAAATTGATTTGATTCTATGAACTCGCAGAGTGTTTGAAGATTCTATGGCTTTGACTGTTGACAAATGACAACGATGTAAGAATCTTTTGGTTTTCACTCATTGTGTCGACTTGTTGCTCAACTAGATCCAAGGCTTAAAGTGTGCCTGGACGGTCATGGACGGCGTCCATGCACTTGTTTTAAAATCTGAACGCCGTCCAGCCACTTATTGACGAGCACAGACTGGAAAGGTAACGGGCGTCCAGGCACTTCTTTTGGATAGGTAAGGGGCGTCCAGGCAATTATTTTTCCACACTTTAGGCACTGAGTCTAGATCCTCTAGCTGTTACACATCAGCTACACGACAGATGCAAGTTGCCTTCTACTAATTCATTCATTCAAGTTTTTATATAGCATCTCTTCAAGAGGAAACTACTCAGAGGTGCTCCCGACTCCAGCACAGCCAAAAGAACAGTCTTATAGTGCTTATAGAATGTGTCAGAGAGTGATCTGGAACACAGGCAAAGTTCAAGAGAGAGGTCATTCCATACCGCCAGGCCAGTCACAGAAAAAGCACGGCTTTGTATGATGGAGGTATGAGCAAACTAGTGTACAGAAACTGTACATTAGAATGATTAGATTTACATTAATCAGACTATTTCTCCAATATTCTTAGCTGTATATGCAATTTGACAATGTTTTGTGGTTAAGATTTTGAATGATTTTTGAGATTAATGCATTATGTTCTTCCGTTCTTAGGAATGACGGTTCTGACCGTGATTGCAACAGATGCTGACAATGGAAACAATGGTTCTGTGACTTACTCGTTGAAGCAGGTTCCAATGAAGGGAAGTCAGCCATTGTTTTCCATTGACTCGCACATGGGATTGATATCTACCCTCCTCAACAATGCTCTTGACCGTGAAACTCAGCCCGAGTATTTTGTCATTGTTCAGGCGAAAGACAGAGGTTCACCTCCACAGTCATGTAAGCTTCATGACGCAATCGTCAGTTGAGTTGTATTATGTCAGGTCAGACAGAAACTAACATAGCCAAGGCCATAGCTAGGGGGTGTTTTGGGTGTTTGAACACCCCCCGAAATGGAAAATGGAAAAAATAATAGAATGCATTTGCTAGCTCATGATGTAAAAACCATGAAATAAAACCATGAAAACACCCCAAAATGAAAAATGTAAAAAAAATAGAATGTGAATTGGTGACATTTTCTGAAGATTTTGGGCCAATGACCAAAAAACTGAAGACACACCCCCGAAATCAAATCCTGGCTACGGCCTTGAACATACATAGCAAGGGCTTTATTTGTTTAGTTCACATTGTACTTGTGTTAGAACAATTGCAAATTGCTGAATTGTTAAATTGCAATCCTACATTTACAAAACACACCCTATATTTAGAGACAAGCATGTGCTAAAAGAAACTGAGAAACCAATGGAGCTCCTTATGGCTGAAGAACAAAATTATAATTAGTAATTGTAATTGTAATCGTATATTTATATAGCGCCACTTCCAGAGAACTCCTCAGAGGTGCTCCCGACCTGACACCAAACCACAATCAAAGAGAATGGTTTTCAAATGCTTGTGGAAAAGGGGCAAAGAAAGACAAAGAAGTTCAAGTTCATAGTTTTCAGTAAGGTATGATGACTTCAGTATCCCCCGTTTTGGGGCAATTATCTAGTGCATGTTTGTACGTAGTATTCCTGAAAAGCACCATTTGTAGTTTTCACCGACTTTTTTGTACAAGCTGTCTAGATAGGAGACTTCGGTCTGGTTGGTATCTTCTTTGTTTGCTGTTCTTTTTAGTCTTTGTTTGCTGTTCTTTTTAGTCTTTGTTTGCTGTTCTTTTTAGTCTTTGTTTGCTGTTCTTTTTAGTCTTTGTTTGCTGTTCTTTTTAGTCTTTGTTTGCTCTTCTTTTTAGTCTTTGTTTGCTCTTCTTTTTAGTCTTTGTTTGCTGTTCTTTTAAGCCAGCGCAACGGTTACAATCCTGATTGATGACATCAATGATCACGCTCCTCACTTCACACAGTCCGTCTACCGTGCAACCATTTCGGAGAGCTATCCTCCAGGCTCTTCCATAACCTCCGTTTCCGCCACCGACCTTGACATTGGCAACAATGCTCGGCTGACTTACATGCTTAAAGAACAGGACCAAGAGTTCTTTTCTGTGAGCAACGTGGAAGTTACCAACTCTGGCGTTCTCAAGGTGTTCAAGGTACTGTAACAAAGGAAGTTGGAGGCTGTTCTCATAATTAATTATTGTAGAGTTTTGTAATGTTAATTTATTTATTTTTTACCATCTTTACTATGCAGTCCTGAAATGTATTTGTCCATTTTTTCTGATTATTTTAGGTGAAGTGAGTGTGGACATTGTTTTAGTGTATTGTATTGTATTGTATTTTATTTTATTGTATTATTTTGTTGTATTGTATTGTATTATTTTATTGTATTGTATTATTTTATTTTATTGTATTGTATTATTATTTTATTGTATTGTATTATTTTATTTTATTGTATTATCTTATTGTATTGTATTATTTTATTTTATTGTATTATTTTATTGTATTGTATTGTATCTGTAAATTTGTATAGCGCCTCACAGCAAACCAATCAGAGGCGCTCCCATTGCGAAAGACCCAGAGAATTGAAAATGGTTAAATTGGGACAGCGAAAGATATGCCTCGGATACCAGTTAATAATAAAGAACGTGTCAATAGAGAGAGAACTGATTCCAAAGCGCAGGACCAATGAACGCAAAAGCTCCAGTTTTGACCAAAGCAGTCCTTGAGAACAGTCCAGAGCAAAAAGATTTTACATTGCAAGACATACGAAGACATATCGTAAGGTGGGGAAAATAAGCTAATCACTATTGTAATATTTAGCTTTTCTGAAAAAACATAGTTGGTTGGTTGACTTTGATATTCTCTCGTGTTGCTTTGTAGTCGGTTGACTTTGATGTTCTAACGTTGCCTTTCTTCAACGTGACCGTCTACGTTCAAGACATCGACCCAACGCACATCAGTTCAGCGACGATTGAGATTGAAGTGACCGACTTCAACGACAATCCTCCGTTGTTCGTTCCTAACAGCAAGAAGATAACGATCTACGAGAACGCAACGACTGGAACAACGCTTCACAGATTCAGCGCCTCCGACAAAGACACGGGCATAAATAAACAGTTTACGTGAGGTTCAATTCAGATTTAAATTGTTTTTTTGGTTCTGCTTCTTATGACAGATGAGATGAGAATTGAGACTAGACGTCTTAATGGTGGCTTTGAGCTCTCAGTTTTTCAATATGCCTGTTTTTATGGATGGATTTGTTGTGCTTCAGGGAAATTCAGGTGTCAGTGTATTATGCTCAACTAGCATTTTGCTGACATTGGAACTGTTCTAACCAAAAGTGGGTGGAATGCATGGGAACGGTGTTCCCACTGCTCTCAAAATTCTTTGCTTGCGTTTCCCACTGCTCAGCGCTCAGCGCTCACCTTCATGCACATGCACTCCAACAAAACTCTTCTTTCATTGTTTCCACGGTTCACACATTTGGCATTTCCACTGCTCGCCCAAACCACTTTAACGACTGATTATATGCCTTCCTTCGTTCCTTCCTTCATTCCTTCTTTCCTTCGTTCCTTCCACCCTTTGTTCCTTCCTTCGTTCCTTCCTTCTTCGTTCCTTCCTTCTTCATTCCTTCCTTCCTTCCTTCGTTCCTTCGTTCCTTCTTTCCCTCATTCGTTTGTTCGTTCCTTCCTTCCTTCCTTCCATCCTTCCTTCCTTCCTTCGTTCCTTTCTTCCTTCGTTCCTTTATTCTTGCTTTGCTGATATGAGATATGGTGTCAAAATGCAGAAGGCCTCAGTTTGGGTTAGGGATCTAATGCAAAAGGTTTAATGATCTATCAATGGACGATGTGGCTGTTGTCGTCGTTAGGTATGCCATCGACAAATACTCGGATCCGGATCGGCAGTTCTCCATCGACAGCAATGGATTGGTGACGACAGCAAAACAGCTGGACAGAGAAACATTACCGGGTCATCGCATTCACATTCTGGCCATTGACAAAGGTTGCAGAGTATTGCTCCTCACACAGATCTTACTGATTCGAGTTTTCTGTGCTGAACGAAATAATTATTGATGCTCCTAGTTGAACCTTCACAGAGTTGTTGTCTAACTCAAGAAAGTCTCTGTGTGGAGATCGGTAACCCTCATTATATCTTCACATGCTCGAAGTCACTTGCTCTGGATGCTTATTACTTAGGGTCTGAATGCTCATTGTCGAGTTTTTTAAAGTCAGGCATTTATAAAGTACTGTTTATAAAGTATTGTTAACCGTTCAGAAGCACTCCCAGTGTGCAAGTCGTTGCGGAAAAAAAGCTGATTTTGAGACGAGAAAAGGGAAAAGAGTGACTGCCAGACAGAATTGTATAAAGAACAGAAGAAGAAAGTGCATTCAAAGAGAATGTGCATACATCTGTGTATGTATGTATGTATGTATGTATGTATGTATGTATGTATGTATGCGTATGTATGTATTGTATGTATACATGACATGTTTATGTGGACTGCACATATGAGTGTAAGTATCTGTGTGATTCTTCATTTTTCAAGCCTGTGGAAGGTCAAACAGCAAATGGTACTATTGGTCACTATGAATACTCTTAGACACGGTATTCCTATCATCACTGGAATTTTCTGTTTAGGTATTCCTTCGCAGACTGGCACTGGTACCCTGATCATTAACCTCATGGATATAAATGATAACTTTCCGGAATTTGCCGTCGATTATCGACCCGTGGTATACGAGAACCAGACGCCTGGACAGACGATAATACTGATCAGCGCGGTTGACAGAGACACTACCTCGAATGGTCCTCCGTTTGAGTTCTGGTTGCCATGCGGAGGAGGTTGCCCTTGCCATGTCAACCCGAACTGTAACGACTTCTCCTTTAAGTTCCTTCCAGGTTGGTAGCTGTTTAGTTGTATTAATTCATGCAAGCAGACTCCATCCTGTAATTTGTTAGGTGTTTACAGGTTTGTTTGAATACACATTGTGATTTTTATCTATGGTGGCGCTTCGGCGTGTTAACACCGGCTCAGTATCAGACAGGTTTTTCAGTTTTTTCGTGAGGATTATAAGCACTTATCTATCTTACCTATCTTTTTAGCTGTGGCTGGACTGGGAGCGCCTCTGAGTAGGCTTCTTGAAGGGGCACTATATAAGTTTTCGAAATGAATGAATGAATGAACTTAAAAACTGTTCTGTTTGGCGGTGCTGGAGTCGGGAGCGCCTCCGAGTAGTTTTCGTGAAGAGGCGCTATATAAATACTTGAATGAATGAATGAATAATCAACAGCATTTATGTTGCCACAAATATGAATCGAATACAATTACCTCGCTAGTGCTGCTGTCATGAGGTATGAGGCACAAGATCAATGGTTGCTGCGTCAAGTGAGGTGACAGTTGAGAATAAGAATTCATTGCAGAAGAATGGGAAGGAAATGAGATGCACGTTTAAAAATAGACAGTCTTGCTGCTTTAAATGCCCTACTTAAGAACTGACATCTGTGCCTGCCCTAAATGATGTTAAAATCATTAGGAGTTTATCAATTGATTTTTGAACAGTGCTATGACAACTAAAGACACCACCACTGGAGGGCACCAACAGACACATGACCAAACCGCCCTACCATAGGCGTAGGGGACATTTCGGCAGGGGGGGGCCAAAGATAAAACTTTTGCCCGAAAAGTTAAACTTTTTTTTAAATTTAAGAAAAAATTTCCAAACTTTTTTAGGTTTTCTCACACGAAAAAATCTGATCTTTTTTTAGTCATCAACAAATTTTTTGCCCGAATGGCCCGAAAAATTCTTGAAAAAAAGGTTTTTCCGCTCATGCCTCCTTTGTCCGAAAAACACATTTGCCCGAAATTTGGGGGCATTTTCCCCCTGTGGATCCCCGCCTCCTACGCCTATGCGCCCTACCCTAGTGGATTTCCGTCTGGAATTGAGTTTGGAGTTCCTTAGTGGGTGGCTGTTCCTCAAATAGTATGGAACTTAAGTGGATCATCTGCAGTGTACGTGTACCATGTGGAGAGGAATATGCTTTTCGAGATGCTGTGGTGTCACTGTTTTCACATGTGCTGCCATACGAATGTGTTTGTCACATGTCACTTAGATGTACATTGTACAGCTTACTTACGTTGTAGATGGTGGTGACAATGGTTATGGGGCTGGCATGGTGACCAGCCTGAGGACATTTGACCGAGAAAAGCGCAAGGAATTCTATCTTCCGATCATCATGAAGGACAGCGGTCATCCTCCGGTCAGCGGCACAAACACACTGACCATCATCATCGGAGATAGCAATGACAATAGACACTCCCCTGGACACAAGAATGTTCTCTTCTACAACTACAAAGGTGACCGATGACCGTAATTGTCTTGCAAGGATGCGTATACAATCTTATCTAATTAAATACAATCAGCAGTTAAATTCAGCTGCATTTGAGATTGGACGCTTCTGATTTGATACCAGCCCACCTCATCTATAAGATCCTCCAACTAAGAAAGAAGACCTGTCACTACCTGCTTTATTTATAACAATAGGAGACTGCATGCATTGTATTGTATGCTTATTCAAACAGCAAATGGTATGTGTACCATGTGTCACTTTACACTTCTGCCAGATGCGCTTATATCTTAGAGTGAAAGAGATCTGCCACCTCTGGAGGGGCAATTTAACCACTGTCAAGGACGACTTGTTTGTTCCACCCCTCCTCCGGACTTCCATTGTCAAGCTTAGAAGTTTTGCTGTGATCCACCCACCAATCCTCCCTGAACAAATTGACTAACAATCTGCAGCATGAACTCCTCAGCCTCTAAAATTCATTCTGTTAGGATACGAGCGCCTCTTACAAGTTTCTCTTGAAGTGGCACCATATAAATTTGCTATTACAGTTAAGATTACTCGCTTATGTACTGCAGCAGATGCATAATCAAAAAGCTAAAGGCTCAAAGCAGAATTTGCTGGCTGGTGGGGTAGAAATCGATGCAAAGGGGTAAGGCAGGCAGACAGTCCCCTGATGGCTGGTGTGTTTACTGCTTTTACTGCTTAGAATTGAAGCAGAGAGAGAGAGATGGGCTGAGGACAGATCTGATTTGCGAAAGAACAGTGCTTTCAGATTTAAGTGAAGAGATAGCTAGAGAAGAGATTCTTGACTTGTGATTATTTGTCTGGTAACCAAAAACTTTGTTTTGTTTTGTTGTCTGTGCATTGTTGAGTGTTAATGGCATTAGGTTGTTGGCGTTGAGGGAAGTCTTATTGTACTGTAGTTAAGCAGATGCTCATTTTTTTGTTTTCATGCTGACATGCAGGTTGGAATGGTGAGTGTATTTGTGGTGCAAAATTTGTCAAGAGTTATTTAAAATTCAGTAGAAAAATGTAATCGGTACTTTGATGTACATTTTTTAAATCTTTGACATTTTCAGTGTAGAACCAGGTTAATTGGGTCAATTAATATTCATGAAAATACAGGTGTCTGATCTTCGTTTGAGGATTTGAGTTTGTTGTGCTTTTCAACTAATGAAAACATTGAATGAAGAAGAAATTTATCAATCAATCAATTGGTGCATAATTATTTATTATCTTATGCAAATTGGTGATTTTACAATAATTTTAGATAATTATAAGCAGTAGTTTAGTAGATCTGTTTTTGTTTAGGTGAATTTGAGGATGTTCCGCTTGGTAATGTTTACGCTGAGGATGAGGATGATTGGGACGTCACGAGTAAATCATTTGCATTTGTCAATCCAAGGGAGGCAGAGAAATACTTCAGGTCTATCATCTACTCATCATCCCTTTTGCCTATGGTCAACTGCATATAGAGTTAAGAGGGGGCCACTTGCCCCTCAATGAAAAATGACACACCTATTTTCGACCGCTACTTCTTGGCTTTAGCATATTTCTTCATACTAAAGAACTGATATATATATATATTATAGATATAATTCTATATGTATATATATATATATGATGCACAAAGTGAAACTGGGACATTTACATTTGTAAATCTCTATGAAAATAAATCCATATTTTAAATTTCCTGTGCAATGCTCTACATTTTTGAAGCTCATTCTAAACATTTAACCGTAACCATGGTGTTTTGCTCCCTCCTGCAAAGTTATCTATGGACAGACACCCATGTTTAATTAATTATTTAATTATTTGTGCTGTAACTGGGTTCTGCTGAGAGAGGAAAAGATGCAGCATGGGAATAGAAGTTGGATAGGATGGTTTATGCAGCAGTGATGAACTAACTAGAAGATTTAGTGGGTTGGGTAAATAATGACCCTCTGGCGTAAAGCGCAGATGATCAGCATGAACCTGGTATCGATTCCTACTAGCTTTCCAAAGGTCAACTCAACCTATTATTTTCCAGGTGATGTTAGTTAGATGAGTAGTTGCACGTTGTGATACCTTGCATTGCTGCCATAATATTTGACTCGCGTAATGACTTGTAATCCTCCAATCAAATTGTGACTTGTATTCTTATTGCTGTGTGTCAGTCTTGATTAGTGATAAACACAAATATATGTATGTACTATATATAAAATATTTAATATTATATATATATATTATATATAATATTATATATATTGTCTGATATAGGAATGATCCCTCAGGAAGAATTACATTGCATAATATAGAAATGACCATACCTAGAATATTATATCTGGGCCTATTATATAATTTATATTCTACGTAGAATATTATATATATTATATAATTTATATTCTACCTAGAATATAATATATATATTATATAATTTATATCCTACGTATGGTCATTCGTCATTCTTATTTCGATGTATAGTATGTATGTGTGGAAATTAATCTGTTATTTATCATCAGAGCATTGTATTTATAATTTATAATTTATTACTCTGCATTTCACCAGTCAATTTCTTTTATTTGTTGCTTAATCTCTTCATTTCCTTTGTTCAGACTTGACCATAAAACCGGAATGCTGGAATCGAAAGGTCGTCTGATGGAGGGGTCATACGAACTCAAGGTCAGAGTTCACGATGTCGTTTGGAAGCGAGAGGTCGTGTCATCGGTTGCTATCCAGGTCAAAGATATCAGCGATGACGCGGTCATCAACTCAGGATCAATTCGAATTAGCGGTAAGGGAAATGGCGTGAATGAATCATATAGAAATTAATTCATTAATGATTATGCAGATGTCAATGATTGACATCGCCTGAGATTTCTTAACAACCCCTTTCAGAACACAATCTTTGAACACAATCTTTGAACACAATCTTTGAACGCGATCTTTGAACACAATCTTTGAACACAATCTTTGAACACGATCTTTGAACACAATCTTTGAACACAATCTTTGAATACAATCTTTGAACACAATCTGAGGAATCATCTGGTTTCCTGCACTTCGTTTTAAGTAGCAGTTCAGAAATTTTGGGTCTACATGTATGATTACAATTTGGAAATCTTTACATTAATTATCTTCCTGTTGCTTGTTGTTGGTCCCCAAAAGATGTGTGATTCCTTCGTGCTGCACTTACTGGGACCGGGAAAACAGTGTGGGGTAGGAAGTATGTATGTATGTATGTGTGTGTGTACGCGCGCACGCGTTTGTGCATGCATGCATATGTACGTACATACGTTTATATGTATGTATGCATGTATGTGTGTGTGTGTGTATGTATGTATGTATGTATGTATGTATGTATGTATGTATGTATGTATGTATGTATGTATGTATGACATACATACTTACATTGTATGTATGTATGTATGTATGTATGTATGTCTGTATTTATGTATGTATGTATGTGTGTATGTATATGGCCATTTATATAGCGCCTTAACAAGAATCGTATGAAGGTGCTTATTGTATCAGATCTAAACAGATGCGATTTAAGAGATTTCCGGAGATGCATTCAGTGCAATGTTGCGAATTGTTATTGGAAGACTGTTCCAGTACGAAGGGCAAATGCATGAGTGAGCAGTCACCAATCTTGCCTGATTCACAGGGTTGCTGGTGGCATTCAAAGCGCACTGCTTATCACTTATTATGATGAATGTTATCATAAATTAGTATATTTTCTATTAATCATGTTATTACTGTTGATTCTTTTCCATGTCTGCTGTTGCTGCATAGGCTTGACTGCTGAGGCCTTCGTGAGTCGTCCGAAGACTGGACCAACTCCCACTGACTACGGCTGGAGCAAGTACGACTTGCTTCGGATGACTGTGGCAAAAAAGCTGGACATCCCACTGCTTAATGTTGATATCTTTACCGTCATGAATCATCCCACGCTGCCAAGGACGGTTGACGTGCGATACTCGGCACGGGAAAGCACCTCATACTTGCAAAGCATAAAACTCAATGGAATTCTTGCTCTCTTTCGGAACGAGGTGAGAATTTTAAATCGAACTCTCAGCCCTTTAATGCCGGAGGGTATAGGATTTCCCATACCATTTGCTACCATCTCAGTATTAAAGTGTTAAGCAGCGTTCTTCTAAGAGACAGTGGCTAACTTGTGCTGCCACCTATGATACTAGAATTGAAAGAAGCATTTCAGAGTAGATGATATCTCAAATCAAAGCTGCAACTGATAATGTAACTGTTTGAAAGATCCCATAAGTTCTACTAACCAGTTCGTAATTTTTTGTTCTGTACTGTCAAATAAACCACTTTTTTGTAATTAAGCTTTAGTTTTCTGCTCTTATTCTTTTGATGTTAAAGGCAGATTAAAGTTTCTATATCTTTAAGTATTGGTGATTTTAAAAGTGCCAGCTAAAATTCAAGCAATCATCTCTCGTATACCCTTGACTAAGCCACAAAAGAAATTTCTAGTCTTCTTATGACTTAGTGTTAAAGTCTATTTGCTAGTCTTAGACTCCTGACTCGTAGCATTTCCGATTCTAGACTTATTGTCGCTGAGTACGTGATGGCCTTTTTAAAACTACACTTCAATCTTAGATCAGCGAATGAACGAATCTGGAGATCCTTGAATGTGGTGTGGGAATGCCCGGGAATCACATTAGTTGCTGGTCACTTCTATGGGTTTCCTCTTAACAAATTGTTTGGGGGACATAGGCCAACCATTTAGTTGTAACCTCTCATGCTATTTCATGCTGGTTGCGCATGACAGGTATTTGAATTAATCCATGCTGTGTGTGCGTGTGTTTCATTTCTTTCTTAGCTTGAGGTCTTACTGAATGCGTGGAAGGTTGTAGTACCAATTGACGAGTGCCTTAACAAACTGTGTGAAAGCAATGGCTGTTCCAACCGCCTTCTCACCACTTCACAGCCACTTCTCATTAACACCAACGACACGTCACTCCTTGGGGTCATGACCTACATCAAGGCGGAGTGTCGCTGTGCCATCGAAGTCGTCGGCAACAGCAGAGAGGATCATGGGAGTGGTGAGGTCGACTGCCTACCAAATAGCTGCCTTAACGGAGGGACCTGTCTGCAACAGGGACGACAGAAAATTGAGTGAGTATCAGCTGATGATTGTTAGTAAAACATAAGCAATATTGGTGCTAATAATCCTCTAATTTTTTGCTAATGATGTACTTTTCTCTTGTATCAAGTGGCTGATTGGTTAAGGTTTGAGCCTCCACTGAAAGGGTCAATCTTAAAGGTAGTTTGAGCAGAATTTCTCAGTGACATTGTTGCTCTGTTATACGACCTTATGCACGTTTCTGAATTTTGAGAAGAGAGCCATTTTAAGTGCAATTATTTTGAATAAAAAGTATTTTGTATTATAAGAATTTTGTATCATAAGCATTTGTGTCATAAGCATTTTGTATCATGAGCATAATTATTTCTATTGATTTATCTCTTGTCATTACCCCGTATTAGGGTGGGGTTTTTTGTTTGAAAGTAGTCTTCTAGTGTTTCCTTTTCATAGGTTATCCTTTGATGACGAGTTTAAAGAAATAAATAGTCCTGTTGAAAGCATCAGCTCATGGTTAACTTTCTAAATGTACGTACACTGCATTTATGCATACGTATGTATACATGTTCACATGTACTATGCACATCTGAGCATAGGAGTACGAGGCGGGAGTTCAGAGGGGCAAATGCCACCCCAAATTTTGGGCAAAAACTCTTTTTCGGGCAAGCAGACCGGGAAATGACTAAAAAAAGGTCATCAACTTTTCGGGCAAGTCTGTTTTTCAGGCAAGCAGACCGGGAAATGACTAAAAAAAGTCGTCAACTTTTTTCTGCGAAAAAGTAATATTTTTCACGAGATTTCAGGATTTATTTTTCGGGCAGAAGTTAAATCTTTGCCCCCCTCCCCACTGCTGAAATCTTCTGTATGCCTATGCATCTGAGCATACGTATTTTTTTACCCTTATGTTTGTCAATATTTTAGATGTCATTGTCAAGAAGGCTTCGACGGACCTCGATGTCAGCAAACGAGACACAGTTTCCACGGAAACGGATGGGCGTGGTTCGAGCCACTGACACAATGTGAGCAGAGCCATACGAGCCTTGAGTTCGTGACGCTGAAAGAGAACGGACTGATTCTGTACAATGGTCCGATGAAAGAACTGCAAGACAGGGAACCAGAGGACTTCATGATTCTGGAGCTTCGCAATGGTTACCCGTTTCTGCGGATAAACCATGGGTCTGGGGAGGCGAAGTTAACGGTTGACGGTCGAGATAAGCAGGGTTATGTTCGTCTCGAGAAGCTGAACGACGGACTCTGGCACAAAGTGGATGTCATCAGAAATGGCAAAGTATGAATTCATTCATTCATTCATTCATTCAAGAATTCCTATGTCGCCTCTTCAAGGGGGACTACTCAGAAATTCTTCCAACTCTAGCATGCAAAAAAGTATAGTTTTGAGTTGAATAAAACATGTTTCAGTGAAAGCCCAGGAAGCAAACATAGCTCCTGTCACAGTCCTGTGGTAGCCTGTTCCAGAATACTGGGCCCACCATGGGAAAGGTTCGATTCTGTATAGTTGTGGCTCGTGCAAATGGAACCAAAAGCACTGCTAAATGGATTTAACCATTTAAAATGAGCGGCAAAGGTAAAGTATGGAAAGACATTTTTATTCCCAGGAAGATTTGTCCCGTATTATTTCACAGATCACATCAACTGCCACCTTTACGCTGGTTGAACTTGGGACAGTTACCCCTCCGCAATACAGTGGCATCCCCTCCGCAATAAAGTGACATCCCACAGAATAGTGTAGTCTAGATAAGATATGTATTCAACTGTTATCTAAGAGAAAGCAACTTTAGCAGAATCGACATCGGCACTGCTATAGAGTAAACGAGTTACAAAGTCTGAGACTGGACAAAAAACTTGTGCTGTCTTGCAAATGTCAAGATGGGAAGATTGTCGGGTGCATGGATAGGCTGTAGGAATCATAACTGAAGTAAGGCATAGAAAACGTATGTTTATGAGTCTTCATCCTCTTGCCATGGGGTGGTGTGAAATCTCTTGCCCGTGGGGGGGAGGAGAGGAAGTCCCAGTAGAAAGCACTAAGCACTGTGCACCCAGCAAAAGTCTAGAAAAATATTGTAGCAGCGTTACCAAAACAAAGCGTGCCATGGTGGTTATTGTCTATTTGTCTGGGTTATTGACCGAGTGGTTATTGTCTAGAAGTTATTGTTCTAGAGCCTGTGATAATACTGTTAATTTTTCATTCAGTCCAAGAATTTGTATAACGCCTCTTCCTCGTCAGGGGAACTACTCAGAGGCGCTCATTTCCATTGGAAGTTGCAATAACCAATAGTTGTGCTGCCTGACAGGTGAGATATGTGTATGCGCCTTCATGAGGTTATTGTAGGTCGCTATATAAATATCCATTACACATACGAGCTTTTTCTGTGGTTGGCCCAGCGGTTTGGAATGGCCTTTCTTTTGAGCTACGCCTACACCCTGGGACTCTACCAGGATCCTTCCTTACTAAGCTGTTCTTTTTGGGCGTGCTGGAGTCGGGAGCGCCTCTGAGTAGTTTTTTTTCTTGAAGGAGCGCTATATAAATGTCCGAATGAATGAATGAATACATGCTTTGCTGTTCAGCATATCCGCTTGGTGGTTGACGAATGTGAGAATGCGAAGATAACAGAGAACGAGAATGACCAGACGTCGTATGAAGACAGACGAGCGTGTGAAGCGACAAGTGAGACTCCAGGAGAAGACGTCTATCTTTCCGTTACCACTCCACTTCAACTTGGTGGTCGAACTGTTGTTGACATTCCTTTTCCAGCAAATGTCCCGCTGGATGGATTCAACGGCTGCATCAAAAACCTGATTCATAATGGAAAGGCAGGTGGCGTCTATTTCACTACGGTTTCAAAATGTTTGTTACATGGATTTGTTGGGACCTTATTTTCGTTTATTCTCTGTTTTTGCACTCTTTGTCTTTGTGTAGTTATTCTCAGCTTAGCCATTTGGTTTGGGTAAGGTGACACAATCAGAGATTTGTGCTGCGCTCTTATTGAGTCTACCTCCACAGAATGAATAAAACCTGTCTTCCTTCTGCAGCACATTTCCCATCAAGTTGCTTGGAAACCATGGATTTTTTTGACAGGAAGTAATCATAATTTCTGTCATGGCATCACCATTTATCTGTTTAAGAACCATAAACTTCAATTTACCATTTCAGTAATGATTCTGTCTTAATTTTTCCGTCATCACTGCTATCGTCATCTTCATTTTTCATCATCGTTAACTTAATGTTCCTTGTTTACATTTCCGCTTTTGCTTATACAACTTTGCAGTTGTATGACTTGCACATTGGTAACGTTGGAGAAGCGAGGGGTACGGAGGATGGTTGCCAGAGGGAAGACTGGAGCTGCAGAAGACGAGATGACAGTTCCAGTGAGGAACCGACGACAGTCCAAACAAATTGTGGCATCAACGGAAAGTGTGTTGGTACTTTTCGTGATACACGTTACTGCATCTGTAACCCAGGATGGACAGGAAGCCAGTGCAGTGTTGGTGAGCTCCACTATAGGCATTTTAGTTTTGCTTCGTGGCTATAGATAGTTTATTTAGATAATGAAAAAGATGGATTTTACTCTTTTTTGTTGCGGTATTGGCAACGTTCTTGATATTTTGCTTTTGCTTTGTTTATAACACAATATATTTATAACTTTGTGGATTTCTTAGAAATTTGCTTTGATATAATCCAACTTTGTGGCTTAAATTAAATATGTAGAATTATCGATTCAAAATCCTATCAGGTGATAGCAAATGTTATTGTGATCTCAGAATTTTTTTAAGACTACAAAATTAATGGACATTTACTTTGTAGTGTTAACATTTAATTCAGGGAATTTTTCATAGCTTCTGTATTTTTCTTGTATATTGGTTGAATTCATGAATTGATAATGGTGTGAAAAGAACACATTCTACAATTAACTTTCAATGCTAATCTACTGAACTGATGATTATTTATTAATCACTTTGCTTATGAAGTTATGCTAACCATGGGCACCTACAGAAATTTTTGCAGGAGGGGCAAAATGCAACGGTCGAGTCTGAATCTTTTAGCAAAAAGGCTGCAAAAGCTAAAATGCAAAGTAGGAAATTAAGAGCATTGGTATTTTTCATAGAGGTTTATAATTGTAAATGTCTCAGTTTCACTTTGTGGATTAATTGCATCATTTAGTGCTTTTAGTAAATTGATTAAACTCCGCAAATTATTAGTTAAAACATAGGAGTCAATTTTCCAGTGGGGGGGGAACAAGTGCCCCACTCGTGCCTCCATGTTTGGCACCCATGATGATAACTCATAATCACTTTACTTATGAAATGATGATAACTTATTAAGCACTTTACTTTTGTGGGGCGTGGTGGTGTAGTGGTGGCGTTGGTGTCTTGAAGTCGGAGGCTTGAATCCACCTCAAGCTGCCATGTAGGGACCTTGAACAAGTCCTTCACTCGCAATTGCTCAGACGTTTCAGCGTTGAACTCCGATGCAGTGTCTGCGCTGTAGTCGGGAGCGCCTCTGAGTAAAGAGCTTGAAGAGGCACTATAGAAATGCAGAAATAAATAAAAATAAAATTAAATAAAAATTACGAAATGATGATAACTTATTAATCACCTTACTTAAATAATAATCACCCAACTGCTACCATAAAGAGCATTTTTTAAATATGCATTTGCAGAGGCACCGATCAGAGATTTTCGCCAGCACAGTTTCATTCAGTGGGATTTCAAAGACAAATTCTACGCCAATCTCGACAAGAAAGGAGCTCATCGAACGGACATCCAGCTGATGTTTCGCACGCGACGCGAGTTTGGGTTATTGTTCAAGGCACAGAATGCTCAGAAATCTGAATACATCGTCCTAGAGGTATTTAGTGTAATTACAATCATGTGAAGGTTTGAAGAAAGTATACTGGCAGTTCATTTAAAGCACATCTACAGAGTGGTTTATTCATACAAATTTCTTATACTGGAACATCCTAATAATACTGTCTTTGCAATCTATTTCCTTATGATTAGCTTGTGCTATATGTTCAGGTCATTGTCTAAAGCCTAGGCTAACCAAATGTGGCAGCCTGTGCAATGTGCATGATGAATGTTCATGTTTTGTCAGACTTTGTTTTCATTCATTCATTCATTCAAGTATTTTTATAGCGCCTCTTCAAGGAAACTACTCAGAGGCGCTCCCGACTCCAGTACGGACAAACAGAACAGTTTTTAAGTGCTTATAGAATGTGTCAGAGAGTGATCTAGGGAACAGGCGCAGCTCAAGTGGGAGGGCATTCCATACCACTGGGCCAACCACAGAAAAAGCACGACTCTGCATGATGGAGGTACGAGCAAATGGGACAAAGAGTACTTCCCTAACAGCCGAGCGTAGGGACCGACCAGTCCGAGCACTTAACACAGGCCGACAAAGATCGAGTAGGTAAGATGGAGCAAGACCTAGCTGGCAGCGCCATATTAAGGACGAGATTCTGTATTCGATGCGCTGACGGACTGGGAGCCAATGCAGAACCTCCAGCATGTAATTTGTAACATGACCAAATTTGGGCAGATGACCAATGAGGCGTGCTGCAGCGCGCAGAATACGGTCAAGAGAAGATAATCGACCAGATGGTAAACCAGCATAAAGGGATAGGCAATAGTCAAGACGAGCTGAGACAAAGGAATGTACAAGCGTAGTTGCAGCACCAGTTGAGAGAGAGCGAGCGACAGTGCGAAGCTGGCGCAGCTGATAGAAACAGGAGCGACTGAGACGATTAATGTGAGGTACAAAAGTAAGTTCCTGGTCTAGCACAACACCAAGGTCACGGACTGAGGTGGAGAAAGTATAGTCGGGAAATTCAGCAGAGAGGTGAATCAGATCAAGCTTAGACAGCTGCTGTTTTAAACGAATCGCATGATGGGTAGGGTCTGTTGTATTAAGCGTGCTTTTTGTTTGTATGTGATAACCTGAGTCTGAGCAAAGACTCAGATTAAAGCAGCATTGTAGGAATTTTTCCAATATTGATAAATACATATATATATATATATATATAATAGCAATCTGTTTGGTCTTTTTTGCTTTTTCGAAGTTAACGCTGAAGTGACTTAATTAAATTTGAATTGATGTTTGGTATTGCACAAGTTGTGTTCATTCGCTAGATACATGACTATCATCTTCGCTTTCGTTACAACCTTGGGTGTGGAGAGCAGCAGGTGGTCCTGCTTAGAGCAAATGTATCGGACGGCATTTGGCACAGCGCCAGTGTCCACCGTGTTGGTCAGTGGGTCCAGCTTCAGCTCGACAGCGGGGAAGGCATCAACTTTAACCAGTCGTTTGGAATTCCTGGTGGTCATCTGGAAATCCATGTCAGCCAACGGAGTCTCTTTGCTGGTGGAGAAGCAAGATTTCCATCATCCAGAGACCCTCCTTTGGTTGACTATGACCTTGAAAATAGTAAAGAGTCCAGTTTTCCATTCGTTGCTTTCTAGACTTTGAAAACTTTAGTTTTTAATTAAAATAACAATTCTTATAGCATTTGAAACTGATTGGGTTTCAAGGTATAACATACCACAAAAATTATTACTAATTAACTGAGTGAATGGTAGATGATAAGACAACACCTGATAATGAGTTATATGTTCGAACTTTGTTTGTGCAAAATCTGTTTGCATTTGTAGTCTCTGTTTGCGTAAGAAGATTTTTACTTTCTGTATTCTGGTGGTGAACCAAACATACTTGTTTTGAATGTATTGATGGACAGTTGAGCAATTTACATAATTATACGTGTGTACGTATGTATCTCAACATTTATGTATTGCCTCGTAACATCTGCTGAGAGGTGCTGAAGCATGAGAACAGGTGTAAATATTTATCAAGCTGCTTCCAAGGGAACATTTACGATTTTCTGTTAAAAATAATTCCAAAGTATGGGTTCTATGCACAATTGCATAGTGGAAGTGTTGTGCATAAAATTCAATTTAAGTACAGGTACAGACTTGCTGTTCTTTAAACTGTATTATTACTTCTCTGTTTTATTTTACATCTCTGACCTGTAACCTGGTGTGGTATGTCACCTGGATTTGTCTTGCTTTGAATTGAACGAATATATACTGCAGGCTGCATAGTGCTGTGGGGATTCTGTGCACAGTATTATCAACAAAAGTCACCGGAAGATTAGTAGTGATGCTTTCAGGTTAATACTGGCAACCTCTCCTAACGTTTTTGAGTCTTTGCTGGTCTTTGTGGTCTTTGCTGAGCTAAAAGTCAGAAACCAGTTTTAGTTTATTTTTCTTCCAGGTTGCATGAGAGATATCCGATTTAATGGTCAATGGTTTCCAATGGATGTGACTCAGAACAAAGAGAGCAATGCAGCCGAATATCTGATAAGGAGTCAGAACATTGTTGATGGCTGTCTGTCTGAAGTCTGTAACTGGCCGAAGGGTCTGAGTTGTGCCGCTGGCCTGCAGTGTATTGACCTTTGGAGACGCGCTGAGTGCAGGCGAGTGATCAGTCTCTTTCTCAATTGATTTTCGCAATTGATTGCTGACTAAAAACTGTGCAACTTCTTAGGTTAAACATGTTTTTAATACTCTGCATTCTCAGAGGCCTGTGTCCACAAAATGAACAGCATCTAATTTTTAACCTTATTAATGTTAGCCTGCAATGTGCGCTTCAATTGGATTGTGACTAAGAATTGAGCAACTTCTTCTATTGAACTTCACTTAGCCGATTAGGTTAAAAAGTCTCATTTTAATCTTATGTTTTCCTACATTGCCTGCTACAATGTTAATGGCTCAGAAGATAAAAACTTCAGATTATTTAGCTCTGGCCGAGAGTCCTGTCACTCCTGTTCCACCGAACTGAACTTGCCATCTTGGATAAAATATCTGCAAAAGAATTGCATAGTTCTTATGGTTGCGGTGAAACATAACGTCTCTTTGCTAATCGCAAACTGCTGTAGATGTCCAGTGGGCAAGAGACTTGTCAGGATTGACTTGACTGAACTGTGTGAAAACATTAACGAATGTTACGAGAGCGCCAGCGTCTGCAACCACGGGTCTTGTCACGACACAGATCAGGGCTACTTCTGTCGCTGTCAAAGTGGCTACGGCGGGTCGCACTGCACTGAGAGACAGGGAACACCTTCCATATTATTTGCCAAAAGTGCCATCATCATCACAATCATCATCTGTGCCATGGTCATATTGCGTATGTGTTAATTCATGCTCTAAAAAATAGGTTCTTCTCAGTTCTGTAGCAAGAAAGCGGATTGGTTGAAAAGGCTGCTTAGCAGCATGACTGTCAAGAATTAACCAGTGATTGAGTTTCATTGGTCAACTTTTGTGCATATGCCATATGGCATAATATAATCTTTTACTCCACACAAGTTGCTTGCCCACTGCACCACCACAGTGACTTACAATTAGTAAGAGACGTTGTTAAGTTTTGCTGGAACCATTAACTGTGCAGTTCTCTTGCAGATAATTTGACCAAACAGCAGATTGCTTATAGAAAATCTTAATTTGTTAAAATCTGATCTGATGTAATTGCTTATATAATGCTGGAATCATCATGGAAAAGGCATCATGCGATTCTTTCCATAAGTGAAATCTGAGTTTAAAATTTTGTTAATTCAAAGTGCCGCTTTCAAAGTCTGATAGGTCATGAAAACCAGAAGTAGGTATGAATGGACAAGTAGATACAGATAGAATGCAAACTGGGCATCTTTTTTTGAAGTCGTGGCCAGCCAATGAAAACATCCAAAGAACCCAACACTCTCCTGATGTGGGATATGACAGAGAGAGTGAGAGTATCGTTTGATCATATACACCATTTGCTGGTATGGGGTCCTCAAAAGGAGCTGCATAAATTGTCTGATATAATTTTAAATTAAGATAGGACAGACCAATGTTGCGGGAAGCTGAATATAGAAAGATGTCATTTCAAGAACAAAACAATTAGTTTGATATGTGAGAAGATTCAGTGTTGCATGCATTGTCATAATGAATGTATGTACGTATGGTTGTGCCTGTTTCTGTTTACATTACCAGTTGATGTTTACGTTTGATTTTAGTGCTCGTCTTGGTTTCGATTATTTACGGTCGATTTCGCTGTCGTCGTCGTCAGATGGATTCGTACACATCCGGAGTTGATCCGTTCGATGACGTCCGCGAAAACATCATTCACTATGACGAAGAGGGAGTTGGTAAGAACATCGTTTCCAGTACTAGACCTACCTATTAATTAACTTGAATTGTACATGGGCGCCTGCAGATAATTTGCTGGAGGGGCAAAATGAAATGATCATGGTTAAATCTTAGGTTGAGAGCATGACAGATGCCAGGCAGGAAATTAAGAACATGGATTTTTTATAGGTTTTTCTAAATGTAAATTTTTCAGTTTCACTTTGTTTATCTTTTTTATCATTAGCGCTTTAGTGCAAAAAATTTTTTTAAAGCAGAAAAGTTGTATTTAAATCAATAGGTGGCCATTTTATGAGGGTGTTTCAACTATTAGAACTGGCTTGGCATATTTTAGTCTTCAAGTCCTGTGGCATTGGTTTAGAAAATGACTAGGCACCATCATAATCATGCCAATAGTTTTATTTATTGAATTCAGTTGTAACTTGTGTTGCTGTGTCAGGAGAGGAGGACCAGGAAGTCTACGACATAAACAAACTGAGGAAACCAATTGGCACCGGTTGTCATGGTGACGGTGTGGTCATCAGAAGCAGAATCGTTAATCAAGACACAGGTTTTCGTGCTGATATTTTTTTATGCTGTGTATTTATTATCTCTTCTTTCAGACAAGCCCCTTGAGGGAAGTCGTTTTCTTATCTGTCTGTCTATCTACCTACCTACCTACCTACCTGTCTATCTATCTATTTATCTATCGATTCATCCAATGAATTTATATAGCATCTTTTCAGGTTAACTATTCAGAGACGCTCCGAACTGAGGCACGCCATAGAGGAAAGTCTTGAGTAGTTTATATAAAGAGTTAGACAAGTCCCACGAAAGGGAACTCAGGTCAATGGGGGAGGCTATTCCAAACAGAGAACAAGCTACAAATTACAGCTAGAAACTTTTTACATTGTATTGTGAGAGCTAGAATCACCAGACCATTCTGAAGTTGGCTAGCATAAGATCATGGCCTGATTCAATTTTATTCTGTACAATTTCGATTCTATATACAGTCGTCAACGGTTGGCAAAGTTTAAACTTATGCAAATCCACTTGAAATCAGATATCATTTAAGCTACTAAAGTAACGCATAATTATGGATCCATTAAAATGTCTGAATTCTGTGCAATGATAAGTAATTTAATAGGGAAGCTGATTTGTCTTTTTTAGGATTGCCATGTGCTGATGATGATGATGCAGATCTAGTTGCCTGCTTGAAACATCGTCTCTGGAAAGCGGATGATGACGTCCGCGCTCCTCCATATGACAGTGTTCGAGAGTATGCTTACGAGGGTTCTGGAAGCTTAGCGGGGTCTCTGAGCTCCTTAGACGCAACAGACGAAGATGAAACGATCCAGAAGATACAAAAGCAGCTGCAGCAGCAGTTAAGATGAACTGACATTGGCTGCGACAAAGCGGATAGTTCCGGTTCATTGAACTGCTTGGTTGGACAACTCGCGGAATGGCCAAGTTCTGGAAAATACTGTGATTACTTCGCTCCTGTATCGCTAAGAAATTGCTACATCTATTGGTCTTCAGCCTCCTCCCAGTGAAAGACTCCCAGGGTTGTTCATGAAGAATTTCCACACCAGTCATAATGGTGCTGAATATCTGTTTAGCATGCTGTCGGTGTCTGTCATCTGTCCAGATGTGATGATGAACAAATTGCCATGAATGAAATTGATGTATATATTCAGCATAAAGAAAATGATCGAACTGCCCTTGAAGGTAGTGCGAGCATTTCCAACGCAAGACAAGGATTTAATTCCCAAAACTACGGGTACTGCCGACTACTGCACGCAATGTGAAAACTGACAATTAATAAACATTGCTTGCATCATTAGGCAGGAGTCGAAAGCTAGCTACTAACAGTTTTTAGGCAAATGTGCTTTCATACAACTGTTAAATTTGGCTTCCAAACTCACATGATCAATTGAAAGTGCTGTCAAGCACGTTAAAGGCTTATTTTCATCATTCCTCTATTGAATAATTTTTATATTTAGATTTAGGCCATACTCCAATCGAGTATAAAATATAGGCATGTTTCCTTTTCTTAGATTTGTAAGTATCAAGGACACTATAATTATTGCCAAGTTGTTTTCTATCTTTAAAATATATGGTATTCTGGCAACAAAGATTGCCGGGTAGGATATTTCTCTAAAATTTCGATTTCAAAGCACAAGATGCATCATGAAATTAAGTTTACTTTTTATGCGTCATGACTTCATGACAATTTGCATGCAGTAAACTTTTCTCTGTTATAATTCAGCAAGCACACATGTCATCATAATAAAGCAAAGCACAGTCATATTGGACTGACTATCCAGGATTTTCTGGAGCCCTATTTATATAAATAGCAGGTAAGGGTTTTAAAAAGTGAAACCAATAGTTAAAAATATATGTGTAACAAACCAGGAAAATATTAAAAAATTGCACACCTGGTGCAACCTTTATTTCTGTCTGGAAGGATTGCCCAAATGGCATGGTTAGAAATCCAGTTACTGCTGGTATCTTCCACGTGGAACCCTGAAATTATGAAGATACACCATTAGTATTATTTTTTGATAAATATTGTGATCGGGAAGGCATTGTTCAGAATGAACATGCAAATAATGTAATACTTTATTGTAGCTATTTTTCTATGCCATAACATTCAAAAGTTTAACACATGTCTTTGTTGTTGTTGTTGCAAATTTGGATTGTATTTACAATTTTACATGCAGTCTAGGTAGTTCACTTGCAACTCAAGTAATTGTATGTGTACAAGGTAATTGTAAATTAAGAATAATTTTTTAGCAGTGTTGTCTTTGGTCAGCGTTGAATTTATGTCTATTAGCCTGCCTAGGCCTTTTACAGAGAAAATAGCTACTTAGTATGTCAGCATTGCTTAGTAAATAATAATAAAATAATATCTTTTCTTTAATTAAACGCCTGCAAGACGCACTGCGCTTTACATTTACAGGTTATGCAGTAATCTTAATTAAACTTAACTACTAACTGAACAGACAGCTTTGTAATTACCGTTAAATTACCCTTTAACGGTAATTAATTTGTAATTAGTGGCAAGGTAAAAATAGGTTGAAACATTTGTATTGCACGAAGTCACATAGAAAAGCAAATCGGAGGCACAGACTTTCCAGATGTTTGAAGGCCAATGAGAAGTAGTGAGCTTCGATGTGTTTTTATACGAAGAAAACGAGCAGTGGGTGGATTGGGTATGCATTGGAAATCGATTCCATTCCCTATGAGCAGCAACATGGAATGCATGGGAGCCCATTACAGTGTCAACACAAGGCTCAACCAAAAGACACCTGACCCTTTAACGGCCAAGGGTGTAGGATTTCCCACTATTTACTACATTTTGGTCTGTGAAGGGTTAACAGAAGATCTAAGACTGCGGGAGGGGATGTGTGAAGAAATTAGAGGTTAAAGGTAGCATATATATGTATATATATATATATATATATGTATGTATGTAGGATTTATTAGAGTTTTAAAAGTCAGACGGGCCAGTTATAAAAATTCTGAATTCAACAGCAAGCCATGCAATGACAAGCTGACGAAGTAGAGTTCAGGAATTTGAATGAGTAAATGCGCACAGCACAATAAAAAAGAACAGTCATCCAAACGTCGATGATAAGAAATGTCAGTGATAAGAAACGGCGGAAGAAGTTCCTGTTCACAGGATTAATTTCTGGAAGGAATAATTATTCAGAGCTGCATCATGAGGACCCGTCGTAGTCAAGATTCCAGGATGTGGCGAAGCGTGAGTAATTACAAAATTAGTAGATTAAAATATAACAAACATGATATATATAATATATATATTGATAATAATGCCAACAGAATAATGTTTTTATTAAGGAATTTTTAGAACTGCACAAACCCCTTCTTTGTCTTCCCATCCTCCATTGTAAACTGCTCCCACTAGCACGACAATTATCTTTTCACTAGTTTTTTTACTGCTCAGAATTGCTTCTACAACTGCACAGATTCATTTAGAACTGCATATTTTGTGTACAACTGCACGCTAAAAAAGCCCTGCCAATTTAACAGACAACCGCTTTAAAACGCGCCTTGCGGACTGATTTCTCGCGTGGCCTATTATATTGGAGGTGCTGGGCGTCGTTGGCGCTGGGCAGTGAAGGACATTCTTAGGTCAAGGACCTCTCGCAGAGTCGACGCCTAGTGACGTAAATGGATGATAGACTCTAGGTCTATGTTATCTGTGGTGGTAGTCAGTGATTTCCGTTAAGATGGGGAATTAAACAAAGTTTACGCTTATTTTGATATGAGTTTACTTGATTAAACTTCTGTATTTAAGACTTTCGCTGTTTCGATTTCACAACGTTTTACAGAAGGCACTGAACTTACTACATCGCATTATTTTGACTAAAACCTGGTGTCGAAGCCATTGAACAGGTGGGACTAAGATGCAAACTACGTGCCTTCACTAAATTAAATATCGTGTATTTTTTAGCAGCTTTTCGGATGGAACAGACTTTGGATATTAATGAAAGCAGTCTAGGGCGTTTGGGGTACAGGTGTATTTGCATGGTGTTTAAAAAAATCGCACCAATCATTACCTTATGATAATCCGGACCAAAGGCCGTCAAAATCATATATTCCCCAGTAGGGCACGCCAATTTAGACATGTGTAAATCGCCCCCAACATTTTTTTATGAAATTTTTAAAATTCGAATGCATAGCCTAATATCACAGTTGCTTACATGATACCCGAAGTGGCCTTCGTTTGCGCCAACGACCTCATATGGTTTGCGCTATTCCACAATATATTTAAACGTTTTATAGCGCATATATAACAGTATTACAGTAAATAAAAAGGAAATAAAGTAAGAAAAATAGTTACCACAAACAATTATAATTTTTTTCTTTTTTATGTGGATAAATAACCTTAAATAAACTTTTTCCTTTAAGCCAATGTTTTTTTAACCTCCTGAAACACCCCTTTCTCTACGCCATACGCGCATACGAAGGCCACTTCGAGTATCATGTAAGCAACTGTGATATTAGGCTATGCATTCGAATTTTAAAAAATTCATAAAAAAATGTTGGGGGCGATTTACACATGTCTAAATTGGCGTGCCCTATTGGGGAATATGTGATTTTGACTGCCTTTGGTCCGGATTATCATAAGGTAATGATTGGTGCGATTTTTTTAAACACCATGCAAATACACCTGTACCGCGTTTGGAACTCTTACAGTCAATGATGTAATCGAGTCCATCTGAGGCAGCCGAATCGAGTTCAGGGTGTCTATCAACGTAAAAAAACACTGTAACAATGAATTTAGTGGCATAGAAATATAACAGAACTGTTAATGCAGAAAGGTTGTTGGTGTGATTTATTCAAATACACTTTTAAAAATGCCAAACTTGATAAAGTTTTTTTCGATAATGTGGCACTCCGTGGACAAATAATAATTCTTCCAAGCACACTTTCAACAGGCGCACTCGCGGTAAGAGCAGCTAAAACTGTTGCCGTTACTACATGTAGCCGACTAGTTGTGGCAGCTTTTTGTTGTGTGATCTGTCCAAAATTGTTACTTTGACACCAAGTCAGCGAGTCATATTCGAGCTCGTTGGCTACCAGCCCAAGGCCTAGTCGTCACAGTCTAAGTCTGCAGAAAATCTGGCTAGACTCGAGTACCAACGTTACTGTTCAATGACAGTCAGCAAGTGTTCAATATACTCCTGATGTCTAGAAGTCGACTCAAATTTTGGCACCCATGTTTAGATCAAAGCATTGTATAATGAATATAAAGTTTTATGCCGCTATGATATTTTCACTGCACATGTGCCTGAAGCAACCATTTTGGGGGTCAAACCGAATCCCCCCAAAATGCTGAAAATACACAAAAGTTTGAATTCCTGAAATCAGTTTTAAGGAAAGCGGCACAGCTCTGAAGGTTTTTAATAGCTAAATTAAGTACATGTCATATGGTTAGTGTTGTTAATATTAAACACCGTTTCGTCTCTAAAAATATATAGGCTGTTTGTGCTGCACTTGGGAGAAAATTGATTTCAGGGATCTGGCCGAAATTGGTTAGGGGATTTGGATTTCGAGGATGGGGCTGCACCCACTATATTATAAAAAATGGTACTGCTTTACAGGAAATGTGCAAATTGTTAAATAAATATGTATCAACATTTTGTATATGTGAGATGCTGCATTACACTAAATTATTTCTCTTGCAGAATGGCTTACTACTACCAGCCAGTAGATGGTACGGTTACATCGAGAATAACAGTCGGTCCAGATGGATCAACAATCTTCGCAAGGCCTTCACTTACGGCTGTGCCTCCTCCAGCGTCTCACATCGGTCATTCGATGGGACCATCACCCGTCTCTCAAGTCGTCTTTCCATCTTGCCAGTCGATGGCACAATTCTACCGCCAGCCAATGATGGCGCCAATGGCTCTGGCTCCGTATCAGTTTGGTATGAGACCAACTTTGGTGGCTCCGTCAAACATGGCGTACCAGCCAGTGGGGGTGGCACCGCCCTCAGCTCCACTGACCCAACTTGTACCTCGGCCTTATGTCGGTGGGCCGATTGGTGCCGCTCCACAGCAGGGTATCTCGTTTGTGATGGGTGGAACCCCAGGCTCAGTTGCTTCCAATGGACTGTATTCGGTTGTTCCCAGCTATAACTTTCCCGCAACAAGCATGTATCAGTATCCAGCGATCTCAAGTCCTTACTGTCAGAACCCACCACCAGTAGCCTCTCCCTACCTTCCACCACCCCATCGTGTCCCTGTAGTACCCGGTCCGGTGATGGCTCTCGGACGAGGTACAATGGCTGTCAACTCACATGTGCCTCGAGCAAGCTATCGGCCTTAAGCTTATTTTGAATCTCCGTAGGTGGAAACCCGTTTTGGCGGAAGTATATTTTATAGATAAGTCCCTTTTCTAAATCCAATCGATGCCTTTTAAATGCAATTATCGTATTCACTTTGTTTTATCGCAAGTCGCTTTGAGTCACCTCGATCTGCATTTTCTCGGGCAATAGATTCGTCGAGTCAATCATCATTCTCGGTAATTTTAAGCGAACGAAGGCTTAATGCTCGAGAATATTTTGTTATTTGTTTTTCGATTAGTTTGAGAAATCTATGAGCGGTTAATCGTGATATAATGCGGAATTTAAGATCTTTGCTAGGAATGTCTGGAGCTGCACGTATGAAGTTAATGTGCATGTGTGTGTGTGTGTGTGAACATCTATACAATACCCATCTCATAAAATTTCATAGAAGTGATGCTGCGAATGTGTTACAATGTTCTTGGCAATGGCCGTGTCATTAAAACTGCCTGCACCTGCGAGTGCATTGCTTGGAACTTTTAGGTTGTCGTGTTTCAGGGTCTTGACATACCCATTAATATTAACAAGTTTGTTTTCATCAATTAATATTCTTAAACTGCTTGTTATAAGTGTTTTTAAGGTTCACTACAAATTGACATGCCCAGGATAGACTATCAATTTAAACATTTGACATTAATATGAAGTAACGTACGAGTGAACTTTTCTATCAAGACATTACTTATGAGCATTATATCAAGATTTCCTCTTGTTGCCCAAGCTGTATAGATTTCCTGAAAGTCAATCACATCTATTTCATCGTTTCTTAGTAGCTTTACACCATCAGTGTTAATTTTTGAGTCATAAAAGCTGCAATGTTTGTTATGAAGGACAGTTAACTTGTACACATCATGATTGTTATGTGTTATCTTGTTTGTCATAAATGTTCTGCTTTTTC
This sequence comes from Lumbricus terrestris, assembly GCA_949752735.1. Classification (NCBI taxonomy): domain Eukaryota; kingdom Metazoa; phylum Annelida; class Clitellata; order Crassiclitellata; family Lumbricidae; genus Lumbricus; species Lumbricus terrestris. Next base: position 33,350,971 of record OX457037.1, on the reverse strand, counting down.
TTGCAAGTCTTCTGTAGTCCTTGTTGTTAATGAACATCAATCATAGATCTATGGAATTGTGATCCCCTCATTGGCATTCCCCTCCATTAACCCTCTACAGATGTCTGCACTTTCCAGTCCAGTGTCAATGCCTTGGTCAAGTTGCCTTGGTTATCTTCCAAGGTTAATAATTATATATTATCCCTTTGCTGGACACGCAGTATGATGGGAAGCCATTCCACGAGAAGGACAACTGAATGGGCTTTAAAATGTTGCAGTGTTGAAGGAACAAATACTTTAGTTTGGATCATTAAGCAAACAAAGCAAAATGGACAAGTTCATGCATGCAGAAAGGCATATCCCCAACTGACAAATGCAGGCCTACATGGTGCAGAGCCAGTCAAGCAGTTTATTACTGTAGATGTGCCAAGTGGAGTGGATTAATTATTAGCAATTCCATTATAAATGCCCTGATCAACCATGACAGTGAATAGAGTCAAAAGGCTAACCAGCCCCTTCCATGGTGCCACATATAAGTACAAGTGAACCAAGAGGGACTGGACTCAGTGGACATCTGCATTGGACTAAATTCTACCACAGTTGCATTTGGGCAAGTCCTTCCTCCAGTAACGTCCACCCTTTGCATGTCTTTAATAGACATCTGCAAGGTACCTACCCTATTCGACAAATTCATCAGAAGTTTTAACTCGGAACAGTAAAGTGAGTAAACTGCAGTTGTTACACATTTCATGCTAAACTGGTCTTGACTAAAACGCTTTATTATGCCAAAAACATGTCTTAAACATACTGGATGACCTCTTGTCTAAAAATCCTACAAGAAGCATATTATGTCGAAAAATATGTCCAGATAGATTTAGATGTCAATCCATTTTAATGCAAGCCCAAACTTAACTCCTTGAGGTCATCTGATTGCCCCTCCCTCAATACTCTCTCGACATTGAAGTGTATGGGATCTGGGTGTGTTATAATTGATGGTTCACTTTTATCGGGCACTTCTCTTATCTCATATGGGTCTCCTATTTTCATTCAAGACATCTCGGTCATTCATCATTCTCTTTCATCCTCCATCTTCACCATCTTAATTGATGCAACAAGTTCTCCAATTGACTGAGCTGCATTTTCCTGTTCATTGGTTCTCCTAAGGTTCATCACTATTCTCCTTTATATTTGATGAACTTTATTTACTTGGAATTTCCCTGTAAGACTAAGTGGTCACGTACAATTTAAGATCCGATCTTCAAGGCTCAGTGCGGACTTGCCCCAATTATCTGGTTGACATAATACCTTGACATCATTTAACTTCCTCCAACCATTCACTGTATTCCTCCCATAGACTTGACCTTTTGCTTCCCCATACTAGAACTGCTATTGCATTTGCTTCAATTAGACCATCTCTTTGGAATATGCTTTCTCCTTCTGTTTGCTCAATAATGCTTTCTGGATATTCATTTGCTCTTCCTAAAACCTGCTTCTTCTTGCGGAGCTTTGCGCGCTGGGAGCACTTCTGAATGTTTCACTGTGCCATAGGTGCTGTAAAAATGCTCCAATACAATCCAATACAAATGGGAATTTATAAGCACTGTGAATAAAGTCATTGCTTCACCACGGTCATGAAAAAATGACAGGTTAACACTTTAAAGATGAGCTACATTGGTTTCCCAGTGACCTTTAGCACAGTCGTCGTTAATCATTTACCCGTTTGCCCCAAGAATATCCGCTGGAAACTGGCTTAACAGGGAAAAAATGAACGGGTAAAGGGTTAAGTGTTAAAATTGTTGCATCCAAAATGACAGACTTACCATATTATAACAGAATACTGGGCACGACATATATACATTTATTCATTCTAAATTCATATAGCACTTCTTCAAGAGATCCACTCAGAAGTGCTCAATGACCATTTACAGGTATATTTGTGCATTCGCATATGCATCTGCAGTTCCGCATAGTTCTGTCGTCACAGTACACCATAACACATCTTTACATCTTACCAAACTAAGATCACAACATTACTTGCAGTTGGATTAAGCATCTTGTCCAAGAGAGCAGACTGATACGTCATACATGCGCAGAAATGAGTATCGGTACTGTCCAGCAAAGCTCAACACCCTAGAGTGATGCTCGTTTCCTTTAATTTACAACAGACCTAATTAGTTTTCAACTTGGGACAAACAATGTCCGTGTCATCGAGGTCCAAGCATATCGTAATTAATTCATGTTAATCCTAACCCTCCTAGTTTCACCAAACCCTATAAGCATCGTGATTCAGATATGCACAAATTGACATATACGTCAGCAATCTGCTCACGAGAAGAACTTTGCACAAGATTAATTACAATTGGTAGTGGATAAGGAGGCATCTGTGGACGCTCACAGCTTGACCACCACAGAAAGAAAGCAGTATCATCATCTTTGTCAAAGAAGACGTGAATACATCCTGCGGGATTCTCGGTTCATCACGACAACGCAATTACTCGCAAGTAACGTACGATTAAAAATTCAAGCCGGGTCGAGTTTTCAAGTCGGCTGATGACGACTGCGCGAAAGAAGAAGCAGAGTAGAAGTCCTGACAAAAACACTGTTGATCATCATGTCAAATCCTGAAATAGATCAGCTGCCGCTGGTGTCGTCGATTCCAAGCATCAGGTTTGACTTGACTCGGCAGCAATGGCGTCGGCTTTGTCGAAGACGAACGGTTCAAATGGATATCCCTCGCCCTTGTAGAACTTGCTCTGAAATTCAACCCTAAGACAAAAGACAAATACAGTTCTTAGAATAATGCATAGAACTTGCTCTGAAATTCAACCCTAAGACAAAAGACAAATACAGTTCTTAGAATAATACATAGAACTTGCTCTGAAATTCAACCCTAAGACAAAAGACAAATACAGTTCTTAGAATAATACATAGAACTTGCTCTGAAATTCAACCCTAAGACAAAAGACAAATATAGTTCTTAGAATAATACATAGAGATTTTAGTTTAGCAAACGATTAAATCGTAGCAACGATTCAGAAACACTTGGAACAGGGAAGAAGTCACTCGAGATGGGCCTGTGTAAAAAGTTCCATTTGAGATGCTTCTTGAATGTAGTCATCAAAATAAAGTTCCTGGTGTCTGCTGAAAGATTGTTCTATATTCGGGGGGTGGGGGACTGATGAGGTGAAGGATCTAGTAGCAGTTGTGGTGCGGCAATGGTGGAAGATTACCGGATGACTTCATGTCCCTTGAGGGCCCATGATTTTGAAGGAGATCAGAGAGGTATGAATGAATTTTCGTAAGAATACTAATTTCACAGAAAGAACCTAGAATTGCAGGTGGTTCGACAAAAACCCCATTTAGATTACGAAATCCTTCTCTATGTGATCATGTAAAATTCCACAGACATTATCTAAACACATATTTAATATTATTTAAATTGATTTGTGTGATGTCTTTATCATACAACATTTTAGCAAGAAATATATAATCAGTCATCTACTTGTGCAAAGCACATACCAATGTAGTCGAAGAGTATGTAGGAAAGCGGACAGGCCTTCCATTAGGAGAAGGATGACAACTGTGAGACAGATCCACGGCGTGAACACCAGAAACGTTGCAATTCCAGAAGCAGCGGAAGGACCGAAGAACGTGAATCCTTTCCGCAAAACCATCGTCCACAAAACCTCAGAGAGTTCTGCAGACAAACCACGCAACAACCACCAAAATCAATAACTTAGTCAGCCACTCACCACACCAACCAATTATCAGACATCAACTCTCAACCAAGAACTTGGTTTGATAAGAATAGGTGAATCATCTTATAAACTAACAATCTGAACAATAAGATTATGATGGGTAGAACGAATTTGAAAGATGGAACAAGAGCTGAAAGTGGTTTGGCAAAGGAGTTGGGTCTGAGGCGGACAGCGGTGAGACCCTTTGTCCAAAAATTTTTTCTCAGCGACCCTTTTATTTTTTCTGATGAACTTTTTTAGTATTTGTTACGTGCAGATGTACCAAATTTGATGAATGCCTCGGCCTATTGTTAGACATGCGACCGGCTAAGACCTGGCAAAGGCAGGTCATGAAAACCAATGCCTGGTCGCAGAACCGGACAGACCCGGATCACTTTCAGCCCTGGATGGGACTAAGAATTGCTTTTCTGTAACCCTATATTATAAGTTGGGCCTTCTATTGTAACAATTCTACAATAGCCATACAGAAGAAAGAAGCCAATATACCTGAATGTGCCAAACTCAATGCCCAGAGACGTAGATACGAAGCCGTGTGTGAGACACAGCCCAAGCAATACTCTATCGTGTGAATGCTCTGGTAGATGAGGGCATCACCTAGATTGAACTTGAATAACAAAAACAAACAACATTTTCAGTCACTGTAAAGTTAAAGAGTCCAACAAAGCAGCAAGTGTGTTTTCACTCTGGAAACCAGTTTAAAATAAGATTACGATGGCAAACAGTAAAAAGTAAAATGTTAACAAATCCACAGTGTACGTGTTCAAAGTTCAGTAACACACACAACAGCTGTCCAATCTACAATTTTGGCAATCTCATTCTGACTTACTCAATGTAAAACTGGTTCGACATTTATAATAATAAAAACACATAATGGCAGTTTCAATGCAGTTACCGGTAGACTTCCCCATGCATAAGACAACTTTAACGCTCACTTAACTAAGGTAAATTTCTTATTTAAAAAAGAGCAGCATTCCTTTGAGCAGGCAGTCACTAGTATGAAATGCTAGTAATGTCATTGTTTTCGTAGCCTTATTGGTATGTGAGGAAAGCACATGGCCAGTATTCTGCTTCAATGTCTTATCCTCTCATAACGTAGTACAGACACTCAACTGATCTTACAGCTAAGTTCTTATAGCTAAGTTTGCTATGGGCAGAAGTGACACAAGTGGAACATAGCTTTTAATGCATATCTTTTGCCTTAGCAGGGATTTGAACCTAGGACTCCCCTCCTCTGACTGAACATCCTCTCAATCTTGCATTGTTTCCACAAAGACACAAAGACAGCATCAGTGGCCAATAATCACAACTTGGAAGAATGGGAAGAGCATACGTAAAACATATTCTTTAGTAGGCCTATGTTAATTCACTTAAATTCCTGAATGACAATCCAGTGAATCAAGTTGAAATCAAACTCTAGACAAGTTTCATAAAATCATTTTATCAAACTCTAGACAAGTTTCATAAAATCATTTGCCACAAGCTAATAGCTTTTTCTTTATCTGCCTTAACCTTCTCGATAGGTTCTGTATGTTTTTCCACACATTCTCTACCTTTCCCAAAACTTCAGCACACCTCCTTAACATACATCTTTCCACAAGTGGCGTTCAGCGACTCACCTCCTTTTCTTCGCTGACTGCATGTGGCACATCCTCATCACTCGCGTGGTGGACAACTTCTCCACCCTCCTGGTCATGAAGACGGATATCTCCACTCTGAATGGAAAGCGCTGATTGAGATGCCTGTTACGGAAGCAGATGATCAGCTCCACCATTCATTCATTCATCCATTCAGAACATTTACACAGTGTCCCTCCCTTTCTACTCAGAGGCACTCCCAAACTGATAAAGCAAAATAATGTTCTGATGAAAAACTAAACTGTCAATGAAGCAGCTGCCATACAGTTTTTTTTAAATATCATTACCATTTTCACTTACCCAAATCATGGCTAGCAGAAGAAAAATGAATCAGCATGCAGGCAATTCTACAAGGCCGTCAAAACCACGAAGAAAGACAAACGAAAAGAACCAGCCAAAGTAGCGGCAAATAAACAATAAAACAGACAACGGTGCAGACCTGCAATTCTATGTCACCACCATTCCTCATCAGCATATAGCCACCTCGGTCGCCTCCACTCTAGAACGGAATGGAACAAATGTCACGTGACTTAAACAATGTCAGCTAATGTTCATCACATTGGAAAGCTTTGAAGACCTGTCCATCTGTAGGTTCTGCACACCAGACCATGGACTAACAACAGCTTGATGCTTGATACAGCTCATCATATCAAAGGGGCAAAGAACACACTAATAGAAACATGTCCTGTAAACTGACAGTCAAGACTAAGACTATCACTAATTTCTGTTGACATCTATCACTGAACTCAAAGCCCAACTGGTAACATGGAATTTTCAACCCAGTTTTGATAAAGATGTGGCAATTTCTGTTGATATCAACCACTAATTTCAAAACCCAACTGGCAACATGGAATTTTCAACCCAGTTTTGATAAGATGTGGCTTTCTAAAACACATCACCCTAACTTCAGATATAAAAAAATTTCAGATTCAGTCAGTAACCATAAAAATGAAGCAGTACTAGTACACAGTATCATATTGGCAACGGCAAATTTCTGTCAGAATTTAACTGCGTTGGAAAAAGGTAGGCACAAAAATCTGAAAAAACACACACATTGAAATGTTTATCTTATGACTAGCTGGTAATATGTTTCTAATCTTGACTGTCGATTCAAATGCACAAAATTAATGCATTTCATGCAGAATGGAAATAAGTAAAACAGTTCAACTGAAGTAAGACAAAATACATTTTGAATAGGTTTTTTAAAACAGACTAACAAAATTTCAAAGAAATTTAAGGCTACTATCAAAGATCACTTAATTATAACCAAAGAAAAACCTAGACTACAATTATTATGAACACCAAAAGAGAAATAAATTGTTAAACAAGCTGTGAAATAGGTTACCAGACAAACACACACAACTTAAAGCATGCAATCATTTTCACATATTTATACCTTAACAGTTGCTGAGCCTGTGTTATAAACCATTGTTATAGGATACTCTACCAACCCCAATATATACCATTACAACATAAAAAGCTTACAAAATTAAATGAGTAAAAAAGTTTTCCTAATCTCGTACAACATAATTATATACATTATCGTATAATCATTACTGTTGCCAACAGCTTTAAAAAAATTTAATTCATGTTTTTCATTGCTTTGCACAAGATAGCTTTATGTCTGAACTAAAGAAATGATGCAATTTTAAATAACTACTTTTGCTTAGCTGATAATATATAGCTGAGAATGACTTAAGTCAGTAGCAAAAATTACTATTTTAGATTATATGATACCTATTCACATCAAAGTCAAGACTAGCATGACGAATAATAATAATAATAATGAATAATAATATTTGACGCAATAATCTTAGTTGTTATTAATTCAAACTGACCACAATAAACTGGTAATCGTAATATTACGATTACCAGTCACAGTATGAACCGATGATCACAAGTTATGAAAGGAGTAAAATTTAACTGTATGGCAGCCATGCAGGGCGACCACCCATCCTACCGCTCATTTTACCAATGCCACATGAAAAATGAATGGTTGAGTAGTGAGAATCGATACCACATCGATACCGAACTTCTGCTCTACGTGTCATAGTCTTACCACTACCATAAACCCTCCCCAATAACTATGAGGAATTAAACATATGACGCTGAGAAATTTCACTAGTAATGATGACGATCGTACCGATTGTCTGCGCTTCTGTTCGTAGTGTAGGTATGCAGGTTTACCGAAGAGCAGCCACGGGACGCAGAGGATGCAGAGAGTGAGCAGGAACTTCTGAACACCTTCCTGTAATCAAAACAAACAGATACCTATCAAATCAAAATTGTTTATTGTTCCCACAATAAACATAATTATACAGAACATGGTATAACACAAGTTAAATTAAAGTACTAATGCGTTTGGCAAAGAAGTTAGGAGATAGACTAGGGAGCAATAGGCACTCCAGAAGGGACAAGTCCCGCTTAGTAGGGGCCTATATACAAGGAAGAAGCTGAACAGGATGGTGAGTGTGATTAAGTAAGGGGAATAGACGTTATTATGACTATATAACATTTATACAGAAAAAGTTACGTATATTAAATTCTAATAGAATCATCCATGATGCCGAAGACAGCGGTGACATTCAATGGAATCAACTTCCAATCTGTATTCTCAAATCATCTTCTTTATCGCTCTTCCAGAAAACCTTAAGACTTATTTGCTTCAGATTGATTATGAGTAGATTTTCTTGTTAGCGCTTTCAACTTGGCCGAGTTACAACTGAATTATACTTGATCGCTCACAGGCATCATAGATCTTATTGAAAACATACAACGAATATCCTTAAAGAGACGTCATGATATGCATTTCCGCTACCTGTTGTTTAGGTAGACTGTCGAGTTTTGTGGACTTGTATGAGCTATGCGAACATTAAATTCACAATCAGGTAATGCGAACATTCAATTCACAATCAGATAAACAGAATTCACCACAGTACTAATTCACGCAAGTTAACTCCGCTGCTCTCAACACAGTCCACACATAAAATGTTTGCATTACTATCAATGTTGCTACGTCTGTTAATATTCTCAATTAGAAAATTAGCAATGATTGATTATATAGCGATGCTCTTGCAGAAACTAACTCGGACTTACCTGGCCTGCGTACAGAGGATCACAGGTTCCAGTTCTGTCGTACTGCATCAGGAACATATTGATAAGACCTACATTGAAACAGGATATTCATATCTCATATGGATTAGATAAACTGCTGCCTCGTATTGTATCTGTAGATTCATGTAGTGTAGTGCTGTCCAACCTTTCTTACATCGCGGGACATCGAAAAACTTTTCTTGAAGTCGAGGGCCACAATGATGAAAATTAATTGAAAATTATTAACTATCAAAATTCACTATCTAGTAATCCTAATGAATGCGCCATGAGGATTTTGTGTTAAAATTGTCAAATAATGATAATAAGCTAACTTCAGAACTAACGACCATGCAAGTCTGTTTGTAGCTTTGTTTATTCTTCATTTTCACAAAATTTGCTACAATTTCACTAGCTTCAGCGAGCCCACTTTAAAAAAGTTGGTCACCCCAGAATTGACTAATCACACACGATCTCAGCTTGGAAAAGAAATGCTTAAAATAACGAGAAACTGCTAAAAAAATTCAGACTTTAAAAGTTCAGTCTTCAGAGCCTTCAGTCTGATGTGAGTGCTAGATAAATTCTGCCATATCAAATTGCCAGTAAATAATTTTGTGATGAACATTGACCGTACCGATTAGTAGACTGGGCGCACACCTGGAATCCGCCGCATCATACGCAATCCACTTATAGAAGATGAGAATGACGAGGTAACCAAAGATGCAGAAGAGAAAAATCATTTCCGGAATGAATTCACAGTAGATGTTGATGCGTTCGTTGAAGTATCTACCAACAGCAAAACAAAGACATGTGAATGCGTGTCACACTAAGAACAAAGACATGTGAATGCATGTCACACTAAGAACAAAGACATGTGAATGCGTGTCACACTAAGAACAAAGACATGTGACAGCGTGTCACACTAAGAACAAAGACATGTGAATGCGTGTCACACTAACAACAAACAGCAAACTATATAGCATTAATTCTAATCACATTTATTCATTCGTTCATTCATTCATTCGTTTGTTCGTTCAATAACTGGAATACTTACTCCGAGTACAATGGACATCTAAAAAGACAAATGAATTGGTCCTGAGACTTCTGGTGTCGAGAGGAATCTTATAAAATCTGTTAAGTAAAGGAAGCTGGCGATCTATGGACACACCGACTGAAAGGAGTTGTTTAGAGAGAGAGACAATTCAAGGCACAACACCAATTACACCATACACGAGGTAGACCAAACACGAATTGGATGGATAACATCAGAACGTGGACTGCACTCTTGACGGCGGAACTGATAAGGAGGATCATGACCAGATAATAATGGAGAAAAATTGTGTACGACGTGGCCAACCCTCGCATTGAGTATGGCTAATAGGACATACTGACTGAGGACAGGACATACTGACTGAGGACAGGACATACTGACTGAGGACAGGACATACTGACTGAGGACAGGACATACTGACAAAACATCATGCACAGCATTCATTCATCAGCAAGTAAAGAAAACCGGAAAGATGAAGTCGGTGTTCATTACCTATGATTCTGAAGGCTGAGTATGACACCAAAGAACATCTGACTAACACCAAAGATTATGGAAATTTTCATCTTGAAAGAGTTCAGGAAAGTGATCTTGTTTGACGACATCTGCCAAACCTGAAATCAAAACCAGACAACAGAAGCTTGACAAACCTTTCCAGGTGTAAGTCAGCTGCCTCTAAGAAAATCATTGATGCCCTACTGAAAGCTCATTCAACTCAGAGTTGCTACCGAAGCTCATGTAATATTTGAATACTCATAAGAAAATCTGTCTCTTTCTGTCTGTGTCTGTCTGTCTGTTTGTCTGTCTATGTGAATGTTTGAATAACACATCAATTTTAGCATGAAACCAATAGTTGCTCTGTTCTAAGTCACTCTACAAACCAGACCGGTAACAGTTGGTTTTGTGATCATCTTCCCATTACCTTGGAAGCTGAAGCAGTTCAGGTAAAGCAGAACTAATTACAGTTTTACATCACTGGATGCAAATAGCAGCAAGCATAGAAATTTGCTAAATATGAAGTAATTCAATAGCAAAGGTTCAGCTAATTTCAATGATTAACTTATAATAATAATAATAACAATAATAATAATAATAATAATAATAATGGTCTTCCCTGAATAATAATAATAAAAATGGTCTTCCCTGAATAATAATAATAATAATTATAATAATGGTTTTCCCTGATCAATCACAATTTATTAAGATATTTTGCATACTGACTGGATCCATTCCCATAAAATATGGAACGCCGTCGTAGTTGGTGTCATTTGTTTCATGAGTGTTTGGATTCAGTTGTACATAACGGCTCTGTACGAGCTCTTGTGGCCTGAAAGAATTAAAACATTCAAACTAAAATCGAAAATCCAAAGAATATCAGGCACAAAGTTCTGTAATTCTGTTTCATAATTGAGCTGTCAAGCAGCGGCAAATATCAGACGATAAAATGCATGTCTCCATTTCAGAGCACAAAAGTTGACAACTGTGCATCGCTAGCCTGAATAAGAACCTTCAAGATCTTTAAGGTTTGTGGGCAAGTCTAGCAGCCACTTGGCTGACGCCTATACCTGCAATATACAAGCAATGTAGAAGCGACTTTGCTTGTTCAGTAACCTAAACAGAAAGTCAACTGTCACTGCTCACCTTACTCAATCGCAATATAATAGACTTCATGAACAAAACTGTCAGATAAAGCCGACCTAAACTACTCGTCAGGTTCATCACAGCAGTTCCCCTGATTCAAAATGTTCTTCAAGCAAATCATCTATCCTCTTCGATGGGCTTCTGAAACTTCTGACAGCAGTCGCACGCTGATCAATAATTCGAAATTTCAAAAAACTGAGTCAATGCTCTCCACACCAGTGGCGCAGACAATGGGGATTTTGGGGGTTAAACCCCCCATTGGCTTAGGACAAAGTTTTTTAAAAGGTTACTTATCCACTTAAATAAGAAAAAACAATTGTTTGCAGTAACAATTGTTTTTCTTACTTTATTTCCTTTGTTACTTTATTCCAATTTTATTTACTGTTATTTACTGTAATACTGTTGGGTTGGTGTCAGGAAGGGTATCCAGCCAGGCAATAATCCCACCCCCAACATAAATTTCTGGCTATGCCACTGCTCCACACTAATCCAGTACACAATAAACCCTCTCTCCCATAGCCAAACTCAGCATTATTTTTGCCTAGTGATGCTGGTCTAGTCACTAAAGATGGTAATAAAAAAATAATCATTGTCGAACATACATGCATTTTAAATGTGAACCAAACGAGAATGTTACATCGTCTACTGGTAATGTGATCAATGACATATGATCAATGACATATGATAGATGACATATGATCAATGACATATGATCAATGACATATGATCAATGACACATGATCGATGACACATGATCAATGACATATGATCAATGACATATGATCACTGACATGACATATGATCACTGACACATGATCGATGACACATGATCACTGACACATGATCGATGACACATGATCAATGACATATGATCAACGACATGACACATGATCAATGACATATGATCACTGACATATGATCACTGACATGACATATGATCAATGACATATGATCACTGACATGACATATGATCAATGACATATGATCAATGACACATGATCGATGACACATGATCAATGACATATGATCACTGACATGACACATGATCAATGACATATGATCACTGACATATGATCTCTGACATGACATATGATCAATGACATATGATCACTGACATATGATCACTGACATGACATATGATCACTGACATGATCACTGACATGACACATGATCAATGACATATGATCACTGACGATCACTGACATGACATATGATCAATGACATATGATCACTGACATATGATCACTGACATGACATATGATCAATGACATATGATCACTGACATGACATATGATCAATGACATATGATCACTGACATATGATCACTGACATGACATATGATCACTGACATATGATCACTGACATATGATCACTGACATGACATATGATCACTGACATATGATCACTGACATATGATCACTGACATGACATATGATCACTGACATGATTACTGACATAACACATGATCAATGACATATGATCAATGACATATGATCACTGACATGACACATGATCAATGACATATGATCACTGACATATGATCACTGACATGACATATGATCACTGACATATGATCACTGACATGACATATGATCAATGACATATGATCACTGACATGACATACGATCAATGACATATGATCAATGACATATGATCAACGACATATGATCAATGGCTGTAAACCACTTCAATAACCTTTAATCTATATGAAAACTGCGAAGTAATTTCGAAGATATTTCTAGCAAAACTTACAGATGCACAGTCCATGCTGAGCCGAACACGTTAAACGGTTTTGCAAAGAAGTCGTTGTACAGAAAACCAGCATAGATTGAGAATGCTCCCATCATTAGAATAATGTAACGCCCTCCGAAGAAGATATTCCATATCTGAAATCATGAAATGTCAAACAAATCCCACTAAACAGATTGAAATAACAAGTGACGTAAGGGTGATGTAAGGTAATAATCTTCATTTACGTTCAAACTGACACAATGCAGAAAGATCAGAAGTTATTACAGGAGTCGAATTTACCTGCTGGCAGCCATGCAAGGTGCCCATCAAGTCTCACTACTCATTTTACCAATACCATCTGCTGACTGGAAGGTTGAATGGACCTTTGGGAGGGTGGTGGGAAGCAATCCGACGTCCATGCGCTCTTCATGCGCGAGTGCTAACCATTACACTAAACCCCTCTTCCGAAGGGTTTAAGGAAATTGAACAATTTTAAAAACAGTTTAAATTAGCCAGTTTATACTAGCAGGTTATAGGTTGCTAGTAAAATGCTATAGCTACCAACTTCATAGTAAGGTTGGTAGTAAAATGCTATAGCTACCAACTTCATAGTAAAATCGACAAGAAAGAGTAGATCCTATTCTAATATTGGCATATTCTCAACACATCTGTTTTCTATAAATGTTGTTGAAACTTTAAACTGTAAACAAACTCTGAGGAATTCGTGCCATAGTTGCAATTTTAGTTTAGCAAAAAATTGCATGATGAAACTGAGATCGAGTCTTACGTCGATATCTATCTTCAATTGCATCAGTCGTTTTTCGAACAACACCATCAGAAGTCCAACAAGAAGCAAGATAAATCCATGTCCAGCGTCACCGAACATCATTGAGAACAGGAATGGAAAGCTGACGATCGTGAACAGCGCTGAAAGGAAGACAATTTGAAACATTTCATCGTTATAATAAAAAAATGTGACACAGTGGCACCACAGCAACAATTCTCTTCAATCTAGGAACCGTCAAAACAAACTCATGAAAATCGCCTATTTCAATAACTCTAAAATTTAACTCCACGCTTAAACTCTATTCAACCATGCTCATGAATCCTAGCCATAGCTCCCTAAGTTCAGCATGACCTATGTATATTGATTTGACAAGCTGTTTTTGTGCCGCTGTGCCTTATAGAAAAGAACAACATATAACCTAAAAAATAAGGTACTTTGGTTGCAAGTTCTCAGTAAGACACCAACTTGAGAATATTTCCAATTATCATGATTACTGCTTGGAAGGGACAGGATTTCATGGATAATTCAAAATGCTCTTTTCCAGTTCCTACATCTTTAGGGATACCTCCTAAAATTGTGCAAAAGATAGATAGAAGTTAATCGCAAATGTGTTACCCGGGTTGACTTCTCTGTAAGTGGCCACTCCATAAGCGTCAACAATGTCCTGAAAAGCGCTTGTGAACTTATTTGTTTGATGATACGTTGGCGGTGACTCCTTTGTCTCCATTCGGTTTAAGATGGCGGCTGAAGCTGCGCTACCACTCTTGTTCTGTTCAAATACAAACGTTGATGAGCATCATCAAGTAACTTTTCACACTACATCTGAATACATAAGGTTAAATGTAGACAATACAGTCTGAGCCAAATCACTGCCTCTGCATTCTCAGCTTGTTTTGGTATTATTTCAATTAGCAGTTGTAATATTAAGAGTTATAACATTGCAGATCTGTAGAACTACTCTAAACAAAATGCAGTATTAATATTCATAACTATGAATATGACCCACAAAAATCATAATAAATCATATAGGCCTAATATTTATAACCATAGATTTAACCCACAAAAATCATATCAAGGCTCTTTGTCATTACACTGGCACAGTAAAGCGATATAAATACCTCTGGTAGATTTCTATGCTAATGCCTAATTAGCAATTTGTCTTTCAGCCAACACACTTCAAAGAAAACGAGTTTGTTTGATAAAAAATATGCACCGTTCCCCTGCGTAGAGCGTGCTGTATCTGGTCGAGCTGTGCGACGGGGCACCAGCATTCGCCAATGAGGCATTTCTGTGTGATGTCAATGTTGAACCAGTTCATTGCGTGATAGATGCTTTTGATCTTCCTCACTTTGATCGACCATAATCTAATAGATCTCGAGATCGCAGACAGAACGGCAAAACGGTGGCTTTCCGTCTGACTAAGAACCTACAAACAACAAACAATTACAAACAATTACAAACAATACAAATATGATTAATCTGATCCTAACAATCCAATGACTCCAAAGTCTGCAATATTATAGCAATGCATGAGCGATCATGCCATCTCTCCAGCTATATGCTGGATGTGCTGCACTGGTCAGAGTACAAAATGGTTGGACGATTTTAACCCTGAATAAGGCTCAGCTCAAACAGCGGTGAATCACAGTTACAGACCCGCGTAACACTCAGGGTTGATGGTACAAAAATGGTTGGACGATTTTAACCCTGAATAAGGCTCAGCTCAAACAGCGGTGAATCACAGTTACAGACCCGCGTAACACTCAGGGTTGATGGTACAAAAATGGTTGGACGATTTTAACCCTGAATAAGGCTCAGCTCAGGAAGACTGATGCTGATGGTAAATTTTAAAGCTCTGGTTTTTCCAGACAAACTGATTAACAACCAATTCAATTGTCACAAACCAGTCAAGATATTGAAAATGTAATCGTTCCATATATACAATTTGGATGATAAAACTTACAGTGTTGAGATCTTCAATTCTGGTCATAACGCCCATTGCCAATTCTCGTCTTTGGGCTTTGGTTTCAGGGCACGGATAGATCGTAGCGTGGAAGCTGTTCAAGAAAACGTATACATATCACACCGACAGATAACATTGGCAATGATAACGATCATGACAGCCCACTGATTCATGCATAGATGAAGATCAGGAAGATTGGAGTAGAGCAGATGATCACAACCATGGACAAACTAACAATCAAACAATGACAACCAAAATAAAGGTGACTATAATTGTAATTGCACATTTATATTTGTTTGTTTGTTTGTATGCGCACTTGTTATAGCGCCTCTTCCAGCCCTCAACCGCTACTCAGAGGCGCTCCCGACTACAGCGTGGACACTGCATCGGAGTTTCACGTCGAAGCGCTGAGCAATTGCGAGTGAAGGACTTGCCCAAGGTCCCTACGCGGCGACTTGAGGTGGATTCGAACCTCGAACCTTCCGGCTTCAAGGCGATGACGCCACCACTGCACCACCACTTCAGAAGAGACTCATCAGAGTCGTTCCCGACCTAACACAACGACACCAATACTGAGCAGAGCGTTCTTTAAGTGCTTGGAGAAAAAAGATAAAGAACAGCCGACAAGTTTGTGTCTCAGGTTGTTAAACAACTTATTTCAGGAGACTATGTACAGTAAAACTGCTGCGATGGACCGAGGACTTTAAGGCTGGTGGAACAATCAATTTGCCTTGTGCATGGAGTAGCAAAGAAATCTAGGAATTGACGACACTGAGACACAGAGCTCCTTGGGATCAGGTGAACAAGAATCTGCTATGCAATTATGCATGAGCATCAAGAACTTAAACTCAATGCATTTCGCAAATCCTCCCACAAATAGATGTGGATACGATAAAATTTATGAATGCTGCTGATAAACAACATTCAAGACTGATTTATGCTAATTAATGCAGGAAGGAGCTAGGCTTGCATCAATGACATTGACAAAACACAGACATCTTTCGAGCATATAATGCATGCGCAAGAGTTGTTGCTGCTCGAGTCGTAAGTGAGCAGCATATAGTGAAACTCTGAGGCAGGTGGTAAAAGTACTTTTAATATATATATAATTATATATGCTGTCACTTGCTGTGATTGTTATTTATATATATATTGTTATAACATATATATATTCTCTGAGAAAGTCAGTCGT
Source organism: Lumbricus terrestris (assembly GCA_949752735.1). NCBI lineage: Eukaryota > Metazoa > Annelida > Clitellata > Crassiclitellata > Lumbricidae > Lumbricus > Lumbricus terrestris. The sequence goes on along the minus strand of OX457037.1, from coordinate 33,334,148 downwards.
CCAATGTCACTCCAGATCATACAGAGTAGGTAGTTGAAAAGGAGATACCAGGAAAGTGATGCTGCAGATTAGGTAAAACACATCATGTGTTTGGACGTTAGTCCATGGTAACCAAGTCAGAGTCTCCCTGGAGTGTAGTTGGAGATATTCAGGCAATATCAGTAATGGTTTAAGCTGAACAATCGCATCATGATTGATGATGATGATGATAATTAATTACGATAAAGACCATGGTGAATATGATTATGATGATGAAGATGACGACAAACAGTGCTCAACAATGAATAACATAAGGTGACAGACATACTAAGAAGACACATGACTACTTGCCAATACAACCACCATGCTTCAGCTGGTCAACTAAATAAATCATATGCCATCAGTAATGATGATGATAAATTGATATATGAATAAAAAATTGAATAATTGCTCAGATGAGTAAGTATTGCAAATTGTCACGTAACATAAAGCAAAAGCCGTCGACTGGTGGCTTACTAATCTCTTGCAATGAAATCTCGTAACTCACCCCTCACAAATCTTTTTCACCTTCGTCTTCAGTTGGTCGCCTTGAAAGAAAACTAAGAAAACCGTCTTTAGTACATATTCACCCTGAAACGAAAACAACTCGGCTTTTGTTAAAAAGTCGGTGAAGAAATTCAATTGCAAGACGTCTAGCAAACTCTACTTAGAAACTTAATGGACTGCGGTGCCAGAAACAACAGTAGAAGGGGCAGTTGCCCGATTATGACTAGCAACATAGATGCATAAGATATTCAACTGATGTAGAGACTGGGATGATGATGATGATGATGATGACGCTACAGAATGTAGTGTAATCCTTGAATGTTTGGTCGATGAGTAAAGAATAATATTTGCTCTCATCAATTAATTATTAGCAAATTTCTGCTCAGCGTTTGGATGTTGATCTCAATAGATGAAAAGCTCCAACCACATTTAAGAGAATGGCTAGAGCAGTGATTTTCAACCTTTTTCTAATGGCGGAACCTTTCTCAAAGTGCGTGAGTTGCTCGCGGAACCCTGTGTGTTTCACCCGCCCAATGGTTAAAGATATACATAGTCTACAGTTGTAACTTGTAGAATTATGCAATAATTAAATGTACGTTACATGCACTTCTGGTGCAGTCAGCTGGCTGTTTATACAGAACAGATCTCGAGCGTCCAAATGGTTTAAAATCAATAATTTATGAAAATGTTTTGTTTGTCTGACTGAAGAGTTGGAAACGTAGGCAATCTATATAATAGATTCCTATTTGATGCGTAGGCTATGCCTTCCGAATAACAAGTATTCGAACGCCATAATAATAGAAAACAACAAAACATTCACGTGCAAATATTGTTTTAAGCAAGATGATTGAAGGCTGTGAAAGAATCTATTCATTGTTAACTGAAACTGAAAGTAGGCCTAGAACTAAAAATGAGAAATTGCTCGAAGCTACAAAATTTCAGTTTCTAATAACTAACCAAAATCAAAACTAAAACCGGAGAAATAACTAGAACTGATGACTAAATTCCTAACACATGAAACTAATGCATGGTGTCTTAAGCTAAAACTCAAATAAAACTATAGCAACACTTGGGCCTCGGCTTAGCCTATGCCAGGGCTTAAAGTGTGGCTGGACGGTCATGGACGGCGTCCATGCACTTATTTTAAAATCTGAACGCCGTCCAGCCACTTATTGGCCAGCAATGACTAGAAAGGTAAGGGGCGTCCAGGCACTTCTTTTAGAAAGGTAAGGGGCGTCCAGTCACTTATTTTTCCACGCTTTTAGCACTGGCCTATGCATAAATTCTTTGTCTCAAAGTTATCATGGCCAGAAACGAGTAGGCCTAACTAAATTAGAAACTAATTGATTAAAATTCTTATTTGGTTTTCTTTTGTGATTTTAGCTGGCCACCATAAAAATTTCTATCAAACTGCCGCGGAACCCGTGGGCGACGCCAGCGGAACCCTTGGGTTCCGTGGAATCCCGGTTGAAAATCACTGGGCCAGAGCATTAGAACATGAGTGTGATCCGACACTGGAGGCGGTGACTATGTAGGGATCTTGAGCAAGTCCATCACTCACAACAATTACTCTGCAATACAATTGCAATTGCGTCGTCGAGGCGCGGGCACTTCTGAGCTGTGTAAGAAGCGTGTTATTAAATTGCAGTTGTATTGTATTATATTGAACAGCGGTTCCCAACCCGTGGCCCGCCATGCCTAAAAAATGACCCACATCTCTCAAAGAATTAACAAAAATATTTTTAAAAATTGACAATTTGGACAGGACAGAACACATAATTATTCTCTATTACAAGCTAAATTATTTTGATGCCTATAAATGACATCAAACATTCTATTTTGAATCAATTATAGCAATTTTATATGCTTTTAGTTAATTAAATTTTAGCCTTGTGGCCCTCTAATGTTCTTCAACTAAGAAAAAGTGGCCTTAACGTCAGAAAAGGTTGGGAACCACTGGTATAGAGGAAGACGATCGAGAGATATGTGCAAACGAAATGAGACAAAGTAAGAAAGAGCATTGCGTGCTTACTGTGACTGGGTCTTCAAGTGGCACTTCGATGTCCGTCTGTTTCATCAGGATGTTTCCTCTGCACGTGCGCCACAGCATACGCTCAAACGAAGGCAGATGAGAGCGTAGAATCACACCAGCCACAAACCTACACACAACACTAGAGCTCTGACAAGTCCAAACGTACAGAAGAAGCACTCAAAGCGAGTGTTGCAATACACTTGGTCTGTGACGTTTAAGTGTTTTCGTTCTATAGAAATATCCATAACTTAGAAGTGGTGGTGGTGTAGTGGGATGTTCTGCGCCTTGTGACCAGGTTCGAATCATGGTGGTGTAGTGGAATGTTCTGCGCCTTGTGACCAGGTTCGAATCTACCTCAAGTTACCACATAGCAACCTTGGACAAGTTGCTTACCCATAACTGCCTGTGAGGAAGGCAACGGGAAACCACCTCACTCATCTCATCCCCAGGTAGCTTTAAAGCCATGGACCTATCTAAGGTCAGAGAACTCATCCTCAACGTCATCATATCGTCGTCATTGTCATCGTCGCCGTTGTAGTCTTCATCAGTATCTTCTCATCATCATCATCATCATCTTCTTATCATCATCATCATCATCATCATCATCTTATCATCATCATCTTATCATCATCATCTTATCACCACCACCACCACCACCACCACCACCACCACCACCACCTCATCATCATCATCATCATCATTATCTTATCATCATCATCAGACGATGCATATCCACAGACTCACTCGAATCGGACCGTCTGATGTGCGGGAATGTTGAGGCTGTCGTCTGCGAGTAGATTCACCGACTCTATTCCCTCGGCCTGCAGATCGATCATCGAACTATCGTAATGTCGATCAACCTACAATCATCAACCACACACTCACATCAGACACTACATACAATGCAGCATCACAGCAGCCACAGAAATCGAAGTTCTTATGAATACTGTTGGTACCACTTAGACGTAGGACGTCGTAGGTGCATGATGGATAAATGCAAACTTGCCTATGTCACTATGTGCCTATATGTTGCTGGACCAATTTTATTGTAATGTAATGCATCTGGGCATTTATGAAGCACCTTTAGTAATAGTGACTATTCAGAGGCACTCCAAGAATGAGCACTCTGAGGAAACAGAACAGTTTTCAACCAAAAGACCAAAGTGGATAAACCACCCACCAAAATCCTCAAACCGAATTTGCAGGGGAATATTATTTCACAAAGAATGATACAGAATTGCAAAGATACGATGGCATCAATCATTATATTGATTATTTCAAAAGAAGACAACTGGAGGTATAAGCGTATCGCATATATGCATAATTCAGTATGAACACAGTCAACTGCATTGCTCTGAGAGTGTATGTCAATGCTACATAATATAGCAAAGCAGCTTAGAACATTCTAGTCTTGGCCTAAGCAGTTCACAAAGTTGACAGCAAGTGACTGGCTGTCCAGTGGTCTGTCTCATCTGCACTGTGGCCCATATCGGCCGGTGAAGAACCATTGTTACAAGTGGAAATTCCAACATTTTAGAGTGCAAACCAAATCATAAACATTCCGTTTAAATGATTGTCTTTCACACAGAATAGTTATTGAAAGCAGTGTAGTATGCAAGCACTACCCATTATTGAACAGCAGCACATTGTACATTTAACCATTTAGCCAATTTTACACAATGCAAGTGAGCATAAACTTGTCGGTTAAGTGTGTAGGACTGTAGGTTCAAGGCAGTCCCAATGCTATGCAGCTCCCAACTGTATATGAATCTAGAGACACACTTGAAGGGCTCTCCCCTGTCACTAGGCTGAGCAATAAGAAACTGAATTATATTGAAAGAGTCACCAGTTGCAAGATTTTGCTTGGCGGATGTAAACTTCTGATTGGTTTATATGGTCATGATTGCTCAAATTCCACTTACTTATCAATTAAGCTTCAAACAGTAATAAAGATTACGACGCATCTGCACGAGTTTAAAAAATATTGTAAATCAGTAAAAATCCAATTTTTCCACTAATCTGGATCCAGGTCTCCTGTCCAAATCATGTGAAACAAAGAGCTTCACACCATTTCTTTCCAAGCCTCCAGTTTTTACAGTCAAGTTGCATATACATGTATGTTGGAACTGCCAAATACTACTTTTGAGCTGAGACTTGCACAAGAGCATTTATTGACCATTCAAGATGTCACAATGCATCAAAATACAGGTTACATAGGTGGGTACGTATGAAAAGTATTATATACATATATACATACATACATATATATAATTATATATATATATATATATGTATTCTTGCACGAAAGGTGTGAATAAATACATAAACTACGTACATCCAAAGATATATTCAGACAAGAATACTCGATGCCAAATAACTCAATAAATGTATGTATGAGCACTGCTTATAGTGACCGTCAAGATTCTACTCAGAGGCGCTCCCGACTACAGCGCAAACACTGAATCAGAGTTATGCACCAAAGCGCATGAGCTATTGCGAGTGCAGGACTTGATCAGTGCCCAGTTGAGGTGCAAGAACCCACAACCTTCCAGCTCCCAGGCACCAAAAATACCCCTACACCACCGCACACCACAATGCTCCTAACAATAGGCGATTGATATCTATTATTAGGGTTACGGCAGCTTATGAGGACATCAACAACACAATGCCAGTAAGAGAAACGATGGACAAACCTCTTCGAAGAATGTATGCGTCTTTCGTAAAATGTGCTTCAGTTCGGTTAAGTCGAGGAAGTTTCGCTTCAGCGTTTCCGTGTTATTATTCAGGTCTTTCATCTCCTTCTCCATCCGTTCAAATGTCGACTAAAATAAGTAAGTCAGAAACTCAGAATATTCCTATTAGACTACCAGCAAATTCACAGAGGTCTACAGAAGAAACATAGAGTAGAAAGAGTTATATGCAAAGTCACACAAAATTCTCATACTCAACTTATTTTTGACAAAGGCATCAACTCTAGGTGGGTTAGATCATGGGGTTTGGGTCGAGTAGTGTATGGAGTAAACTTAACCATCAAATGCACAAGATCGCTTGAATGTGTTACAGTTTTCTATGGAAGGCTATATGAAGGAGAAGAATAGTTCAATTATATAAAATGTCAATTATTGAAAGACTTTTCATTGCTCAACAAACTCTTTTCCCAAACACAATTAAATAACAAACAACCAAACAAAAATCATAAAATCTGGCAAAATAAAAGTGCTCAACATCATACTGAATACAAAACAGAATTGTTGCATCTTTGTAATGCAAAACTCCAGTCTTAGATCAGCTGCAGTGTGTGATAAACAAGAATTAGAAAACTGGTGTCTAGGTGAAAGAGGCTGGAGCCTTAAATGCAAACAACTGTATTTGCCACACAAATAGACTGAGGAGCTGAGGCTGCAATTCCACTGGAAGGTGGTTCCAGTAAGTTGTAGTTAAGAGGCTTTAAAGGCCTCACAGACAGATATACTGGTAATCTTGGATTATATTCCTTTCAACAATTCCATGGCCAGTACACTGCAAAGCTGTTGCACTGAAATTCAGTTATCTTCAACTCTGCCACTGGTTGCACTCTGCCAGTGCCAGTCCCAAGCCTGGATAAAGAAGGAGGGCATCGCTAATGGTCATTGTTACCACACAGTGACATTAAACTGCAACTACCACCACCATTTATCTTCAGTGACACAACTACATAAATGTATACACTTGAAGCAAGTCATACATAACCTCTGGAAACTTACACAGCAGCATCACACTCATTGCTTCAATAGAAAAGCAGATGGCCTAATTAGTCAGCTCATTGTATTTGGTCACAATCTGCCATGCATATTCAGTCACAGTCAGAAAGATAGAGATCTGGACACAATAAAATATTTACAGTAGATGATCAAACAGATAGCCCATACAGAGATAAACATCTCCAGGCATGAAATAAACAATCAATTTCTGCCTTCACCAATAAAGAAATTTTTTAAAGCTTTTTAAGCATACCAGTCTTGTCTTGGAATACTTTAGAAACTCTGTGGAGGCAGTCTGTCCTCTTGTACAATGTACTACCTGTACATCAAATTATTGGACATTGAATACACAATGTATATTGTACAACCACGACAACGTCTTTGTTCTATCATCAACACCATTGTCACCATCTTCCCATTGCCATCACCTTCCCAACCATTGCCATTTTCAATGCATGAATGTAATACTCTAGCAAAATAACACTATGTTCAGGCCCCCTGACCCAGAGAAAATATTTACCTCCAGATCGGACATTTCTCGGGGGGCTGGGGCCTCTGGATTATCACCGGTATCCACTGCGACAATGCCATCAGCTTTCAATTCTTTGTCAAAGAATCCTGCGTAGATTCAAGCATACAATACAAAAGTCCATTTCTGTATACAATGCTATAGTATAGCTCACACAACTAGGTCTTGCACTAGTTATCTAGGACAACAATGTCTACAATTTAATCCAGTATTCTGAACAGCATCCGATGCTCAGTTTCTGCTGCACATGATGGCAAATAGCAAACCAGATTCTGTCAGCAGAATATCAGTGCGGCTAAATGACACATGTTTAATTCTATGATGGGCTTATAAAAGTATCTAATGGAGAGCTCTAAGTTTTGATAAACCATTTTTCTTATACTACATGCCCACTTTACTCTTTTAATTCTTTCTATTTCAATTTAATATTTAAATACAGGTATGTTATCATTTTGGAAACTAATCCCACAACTGCAGAAGAGCACTTAGAACAGATTGTATCGCATTGCATCTATAAATTTATATAGCACCTCTAACCACACACACACACACACCAATCAGAGGCGCTCCCAGCACAAGAGACCAAGAGAAAGAGAGAGAGAGAAGTGGTCTTCAGACGGCAAAAAGAGGCGTACCAGTTAAGGAATACATGTGTCGAAGGATTACACTGGTTCCACAGTTTCAGGTCAATGAAAGCCGAAGCCTGCATTTAGCCACATCAATGTGGTAGTCGTAGCTCACTTGACAAAGAGATTGATGCAGCCAGACTAACCCTTTAACGACCAGCATGTACTAAAATGCATGGAAACATATGTAGCTGGTCATCAAAGGGTTAATATTTCTCTGGCATGAATTAGCCAGCTGTCAAAGTCTGCATCACACGCAGCATTGACAAACTAGTCAGCGCTGGATTGGAGAATAGAGAGCACAGATCTATGGCAAAGACTGGTTTGTGGTAGCAGGACACACTATGCTCTATTGCTCATCAACAATTAAAGTGGCCCACAGGGCTGCATGAGTGAATGAGTCAGCACTGAAACACCAGACAAAATTACAAAATCAGACCAGAGTACAAAATCAGATCACACAAGTTGGCATACATGTACAAGATATGAAGTACATATCAACTAGTATGAGGAAAATATAGCGAAACACAGTACCTACTACCGGTATACTAAACATGAGTTCATTAGTACAACACTTGCAACCAGTGAACTCAAGCAGTGTTGAAAATTATAAATCGTTGGATTGACGATTAAGCAGAGCTACACAGAGCATCCCAAGCCAACTGAACCAACTCAGCAAACCATTCTGAGAATGTAAAATTACTTCCAAAGCAAGCTGAGATTGTATAAAAATGTATCTACAGGGCTGTCAAAGGCCTCAAATAACCCCTTAACAATTGGAAGGGTCAGGTCTGGGCCCGTAAATCAATAGTGAAGCCCCTCAAGAGAAGCATAATACATGAAGTAGGCCTAAGTTTTACGCCCTATGTAGGTGTAGCAGACATTGCCTTTGTAGCTGTGTAGTTAAAACCAGTCATGGCAGTTGGGACCTGTACCTGTCTAATTGCCGGTTATCATAAGACTTATATAATAAGGATGCAGAGGTTCGTGGATCAATGATGACTTTGAATTAGGCCTTAGTGCAATTTAACATCTTGTATAAAACTAGACAGAACTTCTTCCTCTAATAATTCTGAACGGGCCCCTTGAAAATGAGCCAAGGTCACATTTTTATACAATTTTGACAACCCTATGTATCTTGTTGTTGTCCTACCACAGTCGTGCTCAAACTTTAGCCACAGGATATGTCAATCTATGGCATAATGGTATATATGACCTTTCAAGAGCTGCTGTCTTGAGAGCCATGTCAACAAGTTTGCATTTTGTACCTGGAGCTTTAACTTTAACATCTACAGGTCTTCTAGCTAGTAATACAGACTACGACTTTAACAGCATTTAATACTGACTTAGAAATATTTGCAAAATATAAAAAAGATAAAACAAAACAGAAAACTCAATGCCATGACGAACTACAACTCTTAAAAGTAAAGCGGCTGTTGTTAAATTAACTCACGAAGTTTCCTTTCCATTTCTTCACATCTCCGAACTTCATTCACAAATTTCCGCTGGAATGCATTTACGCTTGCATTCAGCTACAAAATCAAAGTCAGTATATGCATGTAAAAGCATCTCACTTAATTAACCCTTTCACTTCCGACACTGCATTAAACTTATCAAGCGTGTAAGGAGGTGCTTACTAAAATCTGGACTTTAGTTGGACCGCAGGTTTCGGTTTGTGTGATTATCAATCATTATGTAAACATAAGAACCTTCAGCTCACAAACTGAACGCTTCCCAAGACATTAATTTATAAAAATGCACTATACATATTCAAATCAATGGTTATACCGGTCACTCAAAGACTTTAGGCTTAGTGGAAAGTAAGCTGGTGAGTGTGGGACAATTCCATAGATCATCAACTTAGGTTTCAGCATTTAATCTATCAGCAAGTAAGCAATTTCGACAGCAGTTAACAACTTTCTAAGCAGATTTATTATGATCAGGCAACTGTGGGACAACCAACTATTACGAAATAAATAAAAAACAATTATTTTCCAGTTAATGAAATAGCAATCGATGCCACTTACATCCTTCAGCTGAACCATGCCCAACTCCCCAAGTTCCGACAAACAGTTATATGCGGCCTCTGCTTGCAGAAACAGCTGGCACAGAGTCATAGGTGCACTGCGATACAGGGACCCCATCTCTAAATCAGACAAGCACAAACATATGCAACACATCTTTAACTCCACTAGCGCCAATAGAGCTGCAATTTAGAATTTCCAACAGTAACGAACCTTTAAACAATGAAGGTTTCACACACACAGCACCCAACACTTTATTGTACACCAGTGATTTTCAACCGGGGTTCCGCGGTTTGATGGAAAATTTTATGACGCCAACTGCAATCACAAAGGTATTAGCAGTGAATAGATTCTCTCACAGCTTTCAGTCATTCTTGCATAAAATAGTATTATCATGTGAATGCATTGTTGTTTTATATAATTATGTTAATGTTGTTTTGTATAATTATTTCGCTCATTACTCATTAGTGCTCATTACTTGTTATTCGGAGGGCACATGCATTATATGGGAATCTATTGGCCTTTAAGCATATCTATAGATTGCTTATGGCCTACTGTTTGGTGCGCTTCCATCAACCAAGTCGGACAACCACAAACAAAGCATTTTAATCATTAGTTTTAAACTATTTGGACTGGTGCATTTTCATCAACCAAGTCGGACAACCACAAACAAAGCATTTTAATCATTAGTTTTAAACTATTTGGACTGGTGCGTTTCCATCAACCAAGTCGGACAACCACAAACAAAGCATTTTAATCATTAGTTTTAAACTATTAGGACTGGTGCGTTTCCATCAACCAAGTCGGACAACCACAAACAAAGCATTTTAATCATTAGTTTTAAACTATTTGGACTGGTGCGTTTCCATCAACCAAGTCGGACAATCACAAACAAAGCATTTTAAATCATTATCTCTATATTGCCGTCTTTGGAGGTATAGCTTCCCAGATATTGAAAGTTGTCTACGTATTCTATGATTCTATGGGGCACTGGTTGATCATGATTGGTGGATACTTTATCCGACCTATCACCATTGCTTTCGTTTTTCCTGAATTGATACATAGTCCAACTTTTTCTCCCATCTCCAGTAAACTGCACAACATCTAGTAAAATATTGGGAATTCCTTGTAAAACATATGAACTGCCGAAAAAGGCGCTGGAATGCAATTCCGGTGCGTTCCATCACAAAAAGCATAGAGTATGCTAGATCTATATATTAAAAACTATACATTCAATAATGTCTATAAGAATAGCTTATTACACTAGTCATCCAAAGTTTCACATATTCATTCATTGTAAATATAATTTTAGATGAGAGTTCCGTCAGAAACAAGCCCAAGTTTCTAATTAAAGTTGAAAACGACAGTAATAATAAGTTTACATAAACACCTACATGCTACTAATAAGTCCTAGCATTAGAAATTAATAACTGAAGGACACTAACAAGTCTTAAGTTTATATTTGAATTGCAGTAGCAGGGCTTACTGCGATGGCATTAACAAGTTGACACAGCAAATAATAATGCAGAAACTGCCTGATTGGAACAGAGTGGATATCGCCGGGATTGTGCCCTACGCAAAATCGGGGATTTTGCCATTGGACTTTTGTCCGGATAGGGGAGGGGACAAAATGTCTTACAACAGTGTTTACCTCATGAATTTAAGAGATTTATATGGCGAACGTACACGATCCGTACACACACCTTAAATGACGTGGCGCCCATGATTCAAACAGTCAGCGGTGGTGAAGGATCTAATTCAATAGATTCACTCACCAATGAGCAGGGCTGAGGCCATACGGTCGCTATATAAAGTCTCCATTTGCATTTAACACAGCCAGCATCACGCAAGCATGACGTGTAGCAGTCGGGATTTAATAGGGAAATAAAGCGAATCGAACTCACTGTTTATATCGTAGTGCGAGCTTCTGCGGCCACCGCCGAATTTAAGCGATATGAAACAGTTCCTTCACCAATATACCCTGTCCCTTAAATTTATAAATCGGCAGTGTAACGAATTACAAATAAATTATGTTTTCTAAGAACATCACCGCGATATTATCCCGACGACGGAAGTCGTCTTCTTAGGTCAATACTTGGTCAACTAAGAATAGGTCACTACCTAACACAGGTGTATTGATAATTGCACCTGATGAAAATAGATTTAGGAGTAAGTTATCGAACTCTACAGTCGGCCTATCTATATATTATTATACAATTAGGCCTACTATGATAACCAATTATTTTTCAAATATCTCAGACCTTCTGTGATATGGACACTGTTGCGACTGTGAGAAATATGATATTAGAGTTATGTATGAAATAGACAGGGTTGTTTTTAAGGAATTTTTAGAACTGCACAACCCCTTCTTTCGTCGATCTCCCATCCTCCATGGTAAATTACTTCCAATCGGAGGACAGTGACTCAAAATTGTTAGTTTTAACTGTACAGAAGTGCTTCTACAACTGCATAAATTCATTTAGAGCTGCATATATTGTGTACAACTGCACGTTTAAAAAGCTCGATCAAGAAACAGGTCAGGTGGCCCGGTTGCTAATTTAGCGGTCGGCCTGTAACGCTCTTAGATCAACGATAGCGCAATTCACCTTTTGATTGTCTGTAAATAGGTTTTTCAGGTGCTGATCCACTAAGAATACTGTGATATCATCTTTACCGAACAGATTTTACATCGTGTGTGTCCGATAAAGTAATTTATTACCCGACTAAGTGCAGTTTATCTTTTTAGCCTCCATGCGCGTTGTCATTGCCACGCGCAGCTCTACAGATCCAAAAAGCGCAAAAAAATATATACCTTATTAACACAATAAATAATTATTTGTGTTGAACTGCTCAAAGTTCTATAAAGCGTGAACACCGCGCATCTCTAACCAATTAATGCACTTACAAATTAATTAATTATTAATTATTGTTCTTGTGACAAGGTTCCTTAAATCAAATTTGTATTAAAAATGTTGCTTTGAGTTTTTGCGCCAAATGTAATAAACACCTTGACTTAATGACGCGTTTATTCGTCATTGACACGGAAGCCACAGAACTTAGAAGCGGTTTTGTTCGAAATTAATAAATAAAATCATTAAAATGTAATGTTTCCTTATATTAGCGCTGTAAGACTTGAGCAACTTGGTGTCGCTTTTCAATAGTTTTCGTTATTGAGGTATAACATAATTAAAACGAACATGGACATCGCTTTTTATGTTTCACATTGTTTAGTCTATTGTGGCATGGTGAAGGAAGACTTTCCGGAAAGACCAAGTAGGCTTTGATTTTCTTTGTTGAATTTTTTATTTATCAGTTTACAAGAATTCTGATTTGCATTCATAACAAGGATTTACATGTAGCGCCCCTTAAGGGTAGCCTACGTGACAGTGGTGACTACTCAGAAGCGCTCCCACTCAGGACAGTTTTCAGGTGCGCCTACGAATTTCTAGCAATAACTATGGTCTCCATAATAAGGTTGAGAAGGCCTACGTATTCTATATGTACCTGCTCCCGCAGTGCGTTTGCAGGCGGTTCAATCAAGTACATACTTACTTACATCATCATATCAGAATTCAGAACGGTATAGGTGTCCATTAAAGAGTCAGCTAGGTGATTTCCGACTTTTGAGTGAGGATCGATGCCTTAATTGGCTCTACTATGCAGATGCCCAAGATGCCATGGATGTGGGGTGGATCCCGATCCTAAAGTTAGTTGTCCTCAAAGCGTGAGCATAAAAAGGACTTGTGAATTGTGGTTTCTTGGCCACATAAGTTTGAATTGTGGTTTCTTGGCCACATAAGTTTATGTCTATATGCCTATAGGTATGTTTGCCCTATAACAAAATTTGACTCTGTCCTCTACACGTATTTAACATTGACATTCAGTCACTATAATATATGTTGACTGACAGTCACAATACTAAGTTGCATCCATATGGGGAGACTTGGGAACAGAGGGACAGCCCTTCAAGGTTGTGGTGGGACGGAGCTGCTTATATTTCATGAAAATTTCTACAGGGTTATCCACTGTTTGTCCATAGCAGCAGGACAGTGCACATGCCAAAATTGCAGGTCGATCAAAGCAAACTAGGGATAATTATGGACACACTTTATTATCATAATCAAAATATTCAGATCAGATAAAAAAAAACAGGGAGGGGAAGAGTACTTGCTCAACTGTCCTTGCTTGCAGATGATTTCGCCACTTCACGACGTTATCCACTCTCCCTATTCATCGCCTGCATGTTGTCCTGCTTCTCTGGTGATATTCTGGTGCTTCTTCTTCTTGGTGAACCGCCTTTGAGCTTTCTACAGAATCACCGTAATGTACTGATTGCAACGACTGTCTGGTATGTATGTTTTTAGCATTTATATAACACCATTTGAACATTTTGCGGTTACATCAATTCATATCAATTCATATAATCAATCAATCAATCAATCAATCAATCAATAGTAATTTATATAGCGCCCCTTCAAGGTACCTACACAGAGGCGCTCCCGGCCGAGATCAAGCGAAAAAAACAGTCTTCAACAGTTTGTGAAATTGAGAACAGCTTGGGAGGTGTATATATATGGCGCTTCATAACGTTTCCATTCACCCACCCATCCACCTTTCCCAGCGCCCAGTGTTCTGTATTTATTGTTAAAACAAATCAGTTTAGATTTACAATATGAATGGACAATTATTTATATATTTTCATGTTTTATAGCGAATTTAATATAGTATGTTAATTAAAATAATTGGACAGTTACTGTAGGCCTAAAATAATATGAAATGTTTTATTTAAATGGCAGTCATGTTTGAAATGCAATTTTTAAGTTTTGCATCACTAGAAAAGTTTTACAAACTGCTGAAAAGTTTCATGGACTAGGCTACATGGCTCATTAATAATTAATCAAAATTAAGATTGACTAATAATTTATTTTTGTTCCGAGCATTTTTATAAACTAGTCTTTCATTGAGTTCAGAAGTTTCACACTTGATACATAATATTATGTTTTATATGTTCGTATGCAAAAACCTAATGTGATGGGCTGATTTGGTGCAGTTTACATTGGCTGAATGATTTCTCATAACCAAAATTTGGTGCTAACTCATTTAGCTTTCATTCATAGCATTAATTATTTAGATGTGTAAGTTCTTCAACTCTCTTTTCACCAAGCTAGTTGACTGTTGACAGTCTTGACACCATATATCTGCAGATTCGAAACAATCACCTCTGACATTGCTTGCCTTTCTAAAAACTTTCATATTATATACTAATTGTTCTTTATGGTCAACACTGGTTTCCTCTCTGTCCGCATCTGATATAAATTCCTTGCTTTTTTCCGTCAAGTTCAAACTGGGTCTTGTGTCAAAATATATCCGGAATCTCCCTTGGTCTCATCTTTCTGCATCTTCTCATCAGCCTATCTGTTCTGGATTAGTCTTGACTTATTTTTACCATGAGCTATAACTCAATCCCAATCCTAATTGTAAAGTTCTTCTCCTTTGCCATCATTGGGCCCTCCTTATGGAATGCCTGTCCCTCAGCTCTGCATGGTACTCCCCTCTCTGGATCATTATCTGTATCTCTCTCTGTTCTTAAGACCTATTTATTCTCTCGAGGTTCTTGCACTGGGAGCGCCACTGAGTAGCCATGGCTGTTAATTAATAAATGTTAATTTTTTTCAATCAGCTGAACCTTGCACACAGATATTACAATAATGATGTAGACGTTCTGTTTAGGTATGCTATGTTCTATTCACCAGTGGACGTGATTCCAAGACTCTACTTCTTCCTGCCAATCAAAATTCTTGTCAAAGTCTTGAAGGCAGTCCAACGAACCCAGCAGATAGACGCAGCTGTGACTATGGCACTCACTCTCTTCCCAAACAGTTACTTCTTTGCTGTTTTCATTGGCGCCATTAAAGGTAGGCTAAGCTACAGTGCTTTATGTAACTTACACTTTTTGTTTGTTTGTTTGTTTGTATGTGCACTTGTTATAGCGCCCCTTCAAGCCCCCTACTCAAAGGCGCTCCGGACTACAGAGCGGACACTGCATCGGAGTTTAATATAAAATTATTTTTGATACTTTGTATCAAATGTTAAAACATTAATTGAAATGCGGTCTTGAGAATTTTACTTGATTTGTTTACTTAAATAAGTTTGTAGTCTACTCTATCAGTCTCTATGTAGTCCACTTATGAAGTAGACCTTGGCTAATGCGATGGTATTAGATGGTCTGGATAATAAATTAGAATTGTGCCAGATTTTTCCTAAGCAGACACTTAATTGTCAGCAGCCGGACCTTTCCAAACAATTTCTCTGCCACTTCACAGTCTCACAGATGTATAGTCTACTGAATACTAACGCCTCTCTGTTGCATCATTTAAGATAGCTTAAGGGTCTGTGACTTTAGTTTTTTTCATATGTTTTGTGCCACCAATGTTTGGGAATTAAGGACTGACATGGTCAGCCTAGAAGGTCTAATGTATATAGCCTGTATGTAGAAATATGCCCAGATATAATTATATATATATGATATTGTTTATGAATGACATTGTGTGTTTAGTTTTTTTTATTTACATATATATTAGGGCAGGTGCTGGTTAAAATAATTTTAATTGATTTTTAATCTCCTAAATTTAATCGCAATTCATCAATTAAATTTGATTAATTTGGTGAAATTTTGGTCTACGTGAGGCAGAGAATGAAAACTGTAAAAATGTAGTCACTGAGTTGGTTTAGTTACTGCTTTCTTCACGCAAAAAAGCAAACTGCTTATTGCCATGAAAACAATTAGTTTTGTTGCCATAAAATTTAAAGCACGCTTTTGAAACTCACTGATTAATTATGCTATGAAGAGGTACAGTTATGTGTAGAAGTGAGAAATCATATATTTCCTTGGAAGGCAGAGTGCGTTCATAGTCTTAGCTTTGCTGACTTCAGATTGGCAAAATAATAACAGATTACTGAGGTCCATTTTTTCTTATGATGCCAGTACGTGGTTGAAGTCTGTGTTTGCTGTTGGAGAGATACAAAGCCATGTTGAGCTGCTATTTGTGTGACCTACAGGAGCGGATGGACCTCACATGAAACTTTTCCACCGTCTCGTCTGCGGTGTATGGTTCCCTGAAGAAATTGAAACAATGAAGCCATCCTTGTAAGCAAACTTGACTTTCACCGTCTTTTCATGTCGTCTGTCTGTCTGTGTGTCTGTCTTACTGTCTGTCTGCCTGCCTGGCTGCCTGTGTGTGTGTGTCTGTCTGTATGTGTGTCTGTCTGTCTGTCTTATGTACGCATGTGTAGGATGCAATGCATAATGTATGTTTGATTGTATGTATATTTATTTTGTATGTATGTATGTATGTATGTATGTATGTATGTATGTATGAATATCTGTCTGTCTGTCTGTCTGTCTGTCTGTCTGTCTGTCTGTCTGTCTGTCTGTCTGTCTGTCTGTCTGTCTGTCTGTCTGTCTGTCTGTCTGTCTGTCTGTCTGTCTGTCTGTCTGTCTGTACAGCAGCAGGTCAGTCACTTGTTCTACAGTCGCAACATTACATTTGCAGGGTCACCAAACTGTCATTGCTTGGTGCCGTTTTGTTCGTCCTCGACAAAAATGGTCTGATGACGTGTGCGCCGTTGTCAGGGAGTTACCTATACGTTGCCATAGCAACCACTCTCGCGACCGGTGCCGTGCTGGTCGCCGGCTTCAAAGCGGATCCGATCGAACACGTGACCGACGTCATCTGGCCGGTACTTACACTTCGATGCCTTTGGCCACAACGCCAGGACGTTTTTGAGGCGAAGGAGAGCATATAGACACATGACGAGTCTTACACACATTAATTGTTTGACTTGCGATTCTACCAATAGTCTCATAGTACTTTCGTTGCCTCCTCCAATTCCCCCTCTTTTTTCTTTTCTTGCTCCTCCTTGAGGCTCCTTCTCCCCCTCACCATTAAATTTCATCTCTCTTTGTGTTTAGACCTATAGGCCTACCCTATTGATTTCTACCTACCCGCTGCTCATTGATGTTTTCCCTGGTCTAAATAACCTGCTGATGATGCTGTTGGAACGGTGAATTCCTTTATAGTAAGACTTGTTAAATGAAATGTGCATCGATCTAATTTCCTCTATGATAAATTTTTATCGTGACAATGTATGTTTGCCTGTGATGGTATTGCCACTTAGTGGTTACAGGTCGATCTATAGCGACGTTTGTATACTGGTTGTGACCGGTGGCTATGATTACAATTGGTATTGGAGGTGATCGATGGTCTTTTTATTTTGGAGATTTAAATGTAAGGCTATCCTGGTCCGCATACACGCGGGGACCTTAACTGATGTGGCGCCCATTCAAACGGGCAGCGGTGGTGAAGGATCTGATCCGACCATTAATTCATTGACAAATGAGCGAGTCAATAAACTCTGAGGCTATGGAAGAAACGTTGTATATTATCTACATTGTATTTATCAGTCCAGAATTTCAGTAGTCTGGTTGACCTTGAGCATTTTGATTTTTTCCCACGAAATGAGCATTTTTGCTGCCTATATACCTCGCTGCCTGTCTGCTTTCCTCTGTGCCTGCTTATGTGTATGTGTCCGTCTTTCTGTCTGCCTGCCCAGCAATCAGTAGGCTGTATACTAACTTATAATGCCTTCAGCTCGTGTGTTATATGTTGCTTGTTAATAATTATTGTTTGACTGGAAGCCGTCACTGTCAGCATCCGCTAAGCATCCGATGGAAGCATGTTTATACTGATCGATAAATCGATCAGATCACATGACTCAGAGAACAGCTAATGATGCGCTGCCACTATAGCCTAGCAGGCCCTATAGCTACTGCGGCTGTCCGAAGATATTTTACTGTGCACGGGCAGCACGGATAGCGTTATGCAGGCTATAGATACTATAGTCTCAAATGCCATAAATAAAATGAAAATTATTTTGTGTAGATAATTCTGCGCAATTTATCTTAAGTTTTAACTTTGAATCGTCGTTGACATAGTCTGTCTTCAGTCTTACTCCACTTGATGTTGCCATTCATGAGAGCCTATGTAGGCATAGGCCCTATGCGGGATTTTCTAGCGGATCTTGTTATACCTACATGTAGGTATAAAAATTGTCTTCAGGCTGAAGACAGATAGGCCTATATAGGCTCCAATCCAAACTCCAACTAGATTAAACATGAACTTATCTAAACTAATCTGAAGTGACCGAGCTTGCACATACAGGTTTACTGTAGGCCTACCCATGCATAATTTTGCATTGCATCTGTAGGCCTATGTATATATACATTTATATAGCGCTTCTCAAGAATAAGAGGCCCATACACTGCAGCATACGTAGACCCAATCTAGAGGCATATCTAAGGAGAAAGTTCCCCACGACTGACATTTCCCCCAGGAAATATCTTGAGCTGTTGTTAGCATGTAGGCCTACATTAACATTGGCCGGTAGCACCCATGTGCACCCACCCCCACCCCCGAAAAATTGTGCACCTAAGATTGCCCCTCAGAAAAATTGTACAGATGTAAAATCTGTATGTTTTGGACAAATTTGAAAACATCAGATTTTAAAGTAGAGCAATATTAGTAGGCCAAGGCCTATGTTTCCGAAAATTGTAAGAGATATATATGTCTACACTAGAAAAAGGTCGTCAGCTTTTAAAGTCTAGAATTGACTATTATTTATCCAAAATTTGTAGAGAAAGACTAAATAAAAAGTCGTAAAAAATCGACAGGACAAATTAAAGGGTGTTTGTCGATGTCTGCCTCAGCGGCTACCGTCCGTTTGCCCCGCCCGCGGCCCACCCCAGAAACGTGAACTTCACCCCTCTCAAAGCAGATGGACTTGATTAAACGCTGGGCCGATACTCGATCATGCATATGGTTGTGTATATCTTCTATCAACCGTATTTGGTTCTAGCCTATAAATCTTACAAGTTTACAACCCATTTGACATGACGAAGCGCTCGTGATTAAGTTGGTGTCCTATGCATAGCTTTTAAGTAACGAGCTTGATAAATGTTCGTGCGTATACGATTACGATGCTTTTTATAGGCGATACGTAAACAAATGCATTTGCAAATGCATGCATACTGCGGGCGTCATAGGCGGAGACCTGGGCCGAGAATTGGGGGGGACGGAAAGACGCGAGATTTTCCGAAAAATTTCTGACGACCGGCGAAATCTCGGAAAAAATTTCTATTTTCGCCGCCAAAAAAGTTGATGACCTTTTTTTTTTTTTTTTTTTTTTTTAGTCATCCGGCCAAAATCTCAAAGAAATTTTCTATTTTCGCCGCCAAAAAAAGGCTTGACGGACGCTCAAACATTGGGGGGGACAAATGCATGGGCCGTCCCCCCCAACACTTTCATTGGGGGGGACCGTCCCCCCCTGTCCCCCCCCTAGGTCTACGCCCGCCGGGCGTAGACAAACAGCCCTGCAGGCAGAGTGAAAAGCAGTGGCGGCGCCAGGATTTCAGTTTGGGGGGGGGGGCTGAAGCCCCGCGACAAAATTTGACATTTCCATCCGCCAAAATTTCTGACGATTTTTTTTAGTCATCGGCCAAAATCTCATGAAAAGTTTCCATTTTCGCCGCCAAAATTTCTGACTACTTTTTTTAGTCATCAGCCAAAAATCGTGGATATTTCAATGTAAAATAATTCAGATGGCCATTTTTTAGGGGGGCCGAGCCTCTTGTAGGGGAGGGCTTAGCCCCTCCCCCAGCGCCGCCACTGGTGAAAAGCACACATGCACACACACACACACACACACACACACAGAGAGATATTGCCAGGATAGGAGGAATTCTTCCATCGCTTTTGATATAAATGAGAAGACAGAAGTAAACAGAGAAGGAGAGTCGACAACTGTTCATGATTCAATCCACTGAAGTGCAAATGATCAAAGCGATGGTTTGAATGAGGCTCATATAGGGCTAGGCCTATATGTCGGTCGAAGGATGATAACGAGTGTAGATCTAAACCTGAGCTACCGCCCCCTTCCCCCCACCCGGTAGAGCAATATGTTTTCGAGGCTTTCCAGTACGGAGTTTCTTCGGATGGACCTAGTCGCAAATTATAGCCTAGTTTTAAATCGGAAATCATTTAGGATCGAGGGTTTAAACCAGTAAGCCCCACCCACCATAAATAGGCCTACTCCAATGTCTTGGCAGGTGACTGCGGTAGGATAAGCGGAAGGTGCTACCAAGTCCCAACCCTGCAACCTCGATCGGGCTATTGCGGACTTGATATAGCGCAGGTGCTAAGCTGGTCTCCCTATATAGAGGCCCTATACGTTGCTTTTGCGTGGCGCTGCGAGATGTAGAAGATTTTACATTACGCGCCTGCCTTACACAGTTACACTCAATTACGGTACGTAGGCAGACCTATAGTATACACGTAAAAGTCCATTAGCGACGCCCTCCTCCTTTATCCAGGCTTTATTGGGACTGGCACTGGCAGAGTGCAACCAGTGGCGGAGTTCGTGTCTGCAGCAGCGGTCTGAGGTGACATGGATGGCCTGTTGAAGTCGGTGCTGAGCGGCGTTGGAATGCATCTGAAATCCCGCCGTCATCATCACTTAGCAGACGACGATTGCGTCGATCGGTTGAGTCATCGTTCCACTGTCGTCGTCCTCGTCTGCTTCGCCCTCGTCGTCAGCACAAAACAGTTCGTCGGGGACCCGATCTGCTGCTGGTGCCCAACCGAGTTCACCCACAGCCAACGCCGCTACGCAAACGCCGTCTGCTGGGTCAACAACACCTACTACGTCACAATCGACGATACGACTCCTCCCTCATCTGCAGACGTCGTGAATCTCGACCCCCTCCTCCTCGATCCCAAACATGACAGTCCTCCCCGGATGATCTACTACTACCAGTGGGTGCCTCTGATACTCGTCCTCCAAGCGCTGCTGTCCTTCTGTCCGTGCCTCGTCTGGAGGTTCCTCAACCAGAAAACAGGCGTCAACCTCGATTCAATCATGGCCGCCGCTCGTGTCTGTTCCGAGTCCTCCCACCTCGAGGTGCGACAGATGGCCGTGCGATACATCGTCAACCAGATCGACCACTATCTCCACGCAGAGCGCGATCGCAGAACAGGTTGCTGTGTCAAGATCAAGCAGCTGGTCGCCAGGATGTGCTGCAGCCTGGCAGGCGGTGGACTCATCTACAACTACCTCGTTAAGGCCTATCTCAGCGTCAAGTTCCTCTACCTCGCCAATTCCGTCGGACAGATCTACCTGCTCGAAAGGTTCCTGGCCGTCGACCACAATTGGTTTGGCGTCTACGTCCTGGAAAGACTCATCCGAGGTCGGCTCGACTGGAGTGAGTCGGAGAGGTTCCCGCGCGTCACCGTCTGCCAGTTCGAGGTGCGGCAACAGTCGCGCGTCCAGCACTACGTCGTCCAGTGCGCCCTGCCCATCAACCTCTTCAACGAGAAGATTTTCATCTTCGTCTGCTTCTGGTACGTCGCCGTTGCCATGGCTACCGTCGCCAGCATCCTCGGCTGGCTGTTCCGGTCATTCTACTGGCCCGGTCAGGTCCGGTACGTGGCAGAGCATCTGTTGACTTCCGGTACAAGACATCGAGGGCCTAGCGAAGTCCTGGCCGCGGAGTTCACGAGAAACTACCTGCGTCGTGACGGGAATTTCCTTCTACGTCTGGTCGCCATCAACATGGGTCAAGTGGTGGCCTCCGAGATCCTGTCTGGCCTCTGGAACAACTACAACTCCGGGCGACGACTAACCACCAAGAGGTCACGTCGTCGAAGGCAGCATAGCTCCAACAGGTGGACGGTCAACGGGGAAAAGCGGGTGGAGATCGTCTAGTGTTCTATAGATCCTGCATTAAGGAATGGACGTGGCCTCGGTAGAGAATAGAGATCCACCGAACAGCGGCCTCCAAAAGGATACTACTAGGTACTACTATTCTACTATTTATTATAAAGTATTAAAATAGCAAACCACCATAATTAGGCCTATACGATATTTGCCATCCAAAACTAATGCATTATTAATGCACTAATGCTGGTTCGGGTGGCAAATCTCGTATAGGCCTAATTATGGTGGTTTGCTATTTTAATACTTTATAATAAATAGTAAATACTATTGGATACTATTTCAATAGCCTCTTTGCATAACCGATTAAACAACAAAGTAAATAGTTATGAACTATTTATAATTAGCAATGCATCAATTAGATACTTTTCTTAGTAACTTACCACAATCAGCCATTTGCATACATTTATGTTTTATCCAAAAAACGAGCATCAGTCATATATGGCTTCCAGCAGAAATCGTTTATAGATGCGTGTGTGTGTATATATATATATATATATATATATATATGTATATGTAGTACAGGTTTGTCTCATTCGTTGAATCTCATTTAATTGAGTTACGACGTTTATTTCACATTCTTCAATTTCTTCTAGTTTAGACACAAGTAAAAAAGATTGTGCTCCATTTTATCTCTGGGCCATAGTTTCTGCGTGCATTAATTATATGTACTATCTTCCAGCGGCGCCCGCAGGCGTACGCACTTACGCAAGTGCGCACAGCAGCGGCGCCCGCAGACGTACGCACATAGTTGAGTGCGTACAGCGCGATGACCCAAAAGGTATGTTTTTAGAAAATTCTAGGTTGATGACTAAAAAAAAAAAAAAAAGTCATCAGTTTTTTCGGCGGATAGAAAAGGTATGTTTTTGGACAATTATAGATTGATGACTTAAAAAAAAAAAAAAGTCATCAGTTTTTTCGGCGACCTAACGACGAAAATAAAATTTCTGTGCGTACAAGAAAAATATCCTGCGGGCGCCGCTGCTATCTTCGTTACAAATCTGGTCTGAGGCTTGGCTGATCTGGCTGGAAAAAACTATGTTCCTATTCACTAATCTATATTATCAATTTCATTAGGTGCTGTCCTCATATTACGCACATATTGTGAGGGGTTTTAGGATTTAGGTGATTTCCATACAGGGGTGCGGGTGATTTGGGGAAAATGTACACATTCAAAATAACTGTCTAACTATGATGTCCACATTAGTATATTTATAACTCTGTATGTCTGTATTATCCTATAGTCGTCCAATGTCATCTGACTTAAGATTATAATTATTTTGTTCAAATCTAAACAGCAAACCATAACAGTTTAAACAAAATTTAGCTATCAAATGTAATATTTAACAAAAATAAACAGTATCCTACGGTAAAATACTTTTTATAGATGACCTTAGCTAAATAGACTTAAAAAAGGGGGGTAGAGAAGCTTATTTGTACGTATGCATATGCCATAGGGGGTCAGCAAAATGTATGGGCAAAGTAGAAAATCCGATTTTTTTAACGCAATAATATTATATGGATGGCATTACCTCCAGCTCAACTGTGCAAGGATTCTCTATGCATTGATTTCATATAAATGAAACTTCACATCACCAGCTTTACACATGACCAGCTTTACAGGGCAATTCATCAACTGAAGTACAACTCTCCATTCAGCAAACACTTTCTGCCATTATAGAGCAGATCACACTCTAATAAAACTAAAGACTCTAGGTTTGTAAAATGACCAGTATAGCCTCGAAAAATGAATAATTCGTTTTAAAAAACCAGACCACACAGAACACAGAAAACTGCCTTGACATCTGGTTCAAACAAGTACAGTCCCAATATCGCATGGCTAGGCTACTTTTAATTTCCAATTTTCACCAGTTCAAAAACTTGTCGAATTACGTACAAATATGCAAACTGCTTTAGTCTTGCAACTATCGGCTTCAATTCTCGACTTAGAAATGATTACATGGCTATATAACCTAGCAGCACAGCAGATATGTTCGTTGGCTTGCAGCCGAAGGGTTGCAGGTTCCAATCCACATCAAGTTCCAGCATAGGGACCTTGGGCAAGTTCTTCACTCGCAATTGCTCAGGCTTCGGCGCGAAACTCTGATGCAGTGTCCATGCTGTAGTTGGGAGCGCCTCTGAGTTGAGTGTGAAGGGGCACTATAACAAGTGTACATACAAATGGATGAGATGCTAAGGAAATCGGTTGAATAAATAATTGCACGAAGGGGTCAGTTAACACCCAAGTGCATTAACACAGAATGAAATAGCTAAACATGTACTGTAGAGGTAAATATGAGTGCGAATAAGTGGCACAATCATCCATATGGCTGTTACGCTAATTATAAATAAAAATCTATTAGATGTGCTAAACCAACAACGAATATTTCCTGTATATTATATTTGTGAATATTTTGGTTATATTTTGGTTCAGTTTTGGGTAAGATGACCAAAAGAATCAAAAACAGACAGCTCAGTGTACGAGAGCAACAATCCAGTAGGCATCCTAACCAGCAGTCACTTCGAATTTACGCCAAAATTATATCAGTCTTCAACAGAATCCAACTCGCGCCAGCAGTTAAATACTTCGATGGAAATTCCAGCGTAGTTGTCCTGATCATTTCTGAAACAAGTAATCTGGCCAAGAAAACTTTTCTAGCATGTCTCATGTTTGGATAATCGTTAGGTGCCGGAGACGGCAGAAGATAAGTAATGACGCGGCACTATCCAGATAAGTCGTTTAAGTCGAAGAGTTCTTGCTCGTATGGCTGCGCTCGCACCTGGCGTCCGGCAAAGAAGCGTCCGTCGAGCGCCTTGACGGCTTTTTCTGTATCTGAAAAATGTCCATGTCACCAAACAGTTAGAACCAGAAATTGTACGCAAAGTGTTTGTTTGTATGTGCACTTGTTATAGCGCCCCTTCAAGCACGCTACTCAGAGGCGCTCCCGACTGCAGAGCGGACACTGCACCGGAGTTTCACGCCGAAGTGCTGAGCAATTGCGAGTGAAGGACTTGCCCAAGGTTCTTAAGTGGCGACTTGAGGTGGATTCGAACCTCGAACCTTCAGGCTTCAAGGCAACAACGCCACTACCGCGCCCCACAAGTGTGCTGAACAATGAACAAGCAATTTTTAGGTAGATGTGTTTCACATGGTTAGGGGCCGCTTGGTCAGTGTGTACTGCATGTACATGTATATTTCTGTACCCCACCTGCATACATATGTTTGACGCACCCTTGAATCCTAAAGAGCACTTACATATATTAATAAACACAGAAACAACAGGCAACGTGGTATACATGTTGCGCGTCTCCCACGCAGTAGTCAAACTTCTCCTTCTAGTACATGTCTGATGATGGTTCACTCAGTGGCTCATTTGAAGCTCGCATCAGACAAATTACCAAAGTTTCACTCATTGCTCAGTTCGTACGTGTACAACTGTACATACATTATCAGCATACACTCCTATGCAAGCAAACGAAATTGGGTTAAATCGAGTCCCCATCTATAAATACAAACTAACAAATGAGCCCTGACCTTAAATAAAATGTGGATGGCAACTGTCACATCAACCCATTACTGACCTACAGTTCAAACTATATGCTAAATTTTATCAAATTTCAGCTGATCCCAATTGGGTTACAGGTTAAAAGTAAAGCATATTCTTGTACATGCATTGCATTCAAATCCCAAGCGACGGGCAGAAACCTCATCATTAAAAACCTCCTACGTCGTTGCTTAAAGGCAATCCCGCATAAAGGTGGGGGGGGGGGTGCTAAGGGTACTGCAGCACCCGGGTCCACAGTTTGAGGGGCCAGCAGCAGTTCAGCTGTAAGCCTAAACGTGTGAGTGGTGCACATGGACCGACGGGTTGTCAGAGGGGGCATGCATTGGAGGGTATAATCACAGCACTTGGTCCCGCCTTTATACGATCCTGCTTAAAGGTAGTCTAATTAAAAGCATATGACAGAAAAGTTCATGAATAGAAATGAAACTACAATGGAAATGAAACTACAATGGAAATTTGTATTTTCTGCTGGATTGTACGGTCTACCTGCAACGGTGTGGAATTCGACGAAGATTTTGACGAGAACTTCAGCGTCTTCCTCTTCGCTCTGTTTCTCTTGATAGATGATGACTCGGTTGACACCACCGTACTTCGAACATTCGTCAACCACTTCGCTCTCGAGATCCTCGTCCACCTCCTCTGGTCCAACCATGTTACGAAGGATCATCACGCGACTCTGCAATTTATCATTTAACGTACCCTCGTCAGAAATGTCGGTTGAATTCTACTAGATTTCAATCCCTACTAGCAGAATTTTTTCCACCACTGCTGCTCTATAGATTAATCAGCTATTCGCTTTCATAATGATGTATACAGAACTTATGATGGCTAAGGAGCATACAGAATCAACTGCTCTAAAGTGCCATGTAACATTTCCTTAAGGTTTTCTCGGGAAGAGAACTAAATCCACAAGATACGTACGAAACTTTAATTCTCCTGTCATCATCTTTTGTGTAGTTGGGACAGAGAAATTATTTAAGGTCTCACGAT
The DNA here is from genome assembly GCA_949752735.1 of Lumbricus terrestris. Taxonomy (NCBI): domain Eukaryota; kingdom Metazoa; phylum Annelida; class Clitellata; order Crassiclitellata; family Lumbricidae; genus Lumbricus; species Lumbricus terrestris. Next base: position 33,307,288 of record OX457037.1, on the reverse strand, counting down.
TATTACTATCTAGACTTAACCTTAAAGACAAAAAACACAAATGCAATGTAAAAGAAGCAAGAAACAACAACAAGCTAACCTAGTTTTTCAGCACCATTATCACACGGCCATATTTTAGTGGTCACATTGCATTCTGACAATGTATTATAATGTATCAACAAAGATTATATATCAACCAGTTGAGTCAAGCTTGAACTCATAACTACCTACAGTAAGTTCTCAGCAAATACATGTAGACAATACCTGTCAGAGGCAGTGCTAGAAAACAACTGCATAGTCAATTCACATAATTAATATTCAGACAATGAGTGGCTGATGTTGATGGTGCAACATCATGCTTTACCTCTGTCTTCCTCATCAGCTTCTGCATGACCATGTGTCGTGCTTGACTGCCGCTGATCTGCATGTTCTCCTGTGAGGCCAACGTCTGACCAGGATCCTCCTCCACAAACCTCTTCTGCGCCTCACCCATCACTCCAGCACTGATCGCCTTCAGAGCATCTGTTTTAACCAACCAATCAACCACAATCAAGTCATTTGATGACAATGATGAAACCGATGAACGCTAGAACAATTACGTTGAGCTTTTCAGTGCGTTTTTTACAAACCGTCACAATGTAACATTGCCAAAACATAGCTTGCTCTATTCAGCCACAAATTAATAACAAAATCTGAATTTCTTAAACCAAAATAATACAATGCGTGAAGAAAAATTTATCTAATAATAACATCATGTTCAGTTCAAAAATCGTGGCACAATTCCTTTAATTAATGTCACCCAATTTAACATAAGATTCACCTTGGTTTATAAGTTCTAGATAACATAGTTCATTTATCACCTACAGGATTACTAGGCTTTAGCCATCTTTGTCTAAATAACCTTTTATCACCCAAACGACAGGACCAATCCATTTAGCATTTAAAGACATGGTGGAGTGGATAATCATTCTTTGAAAAGTAAAAATTCAGCTATAAAAAGATATGTTTGTCAACCTTGAGCGACAGCAGAGACTATGGAAGCAACTGTTGGTACAACGACAGTAGGAGGATTGATTCCAGCAACAACCGGTAAACTACTCATTCGACCAATACCAGCACCTGGAAATGGCACAAAACATTCTAGAATCATCGTCACAAAAAAAACCGCTTGAGTTTCCCTGACCGAAAAACTCCATTTACACCATCTATTATTAATTCATCATTTTTATTATAAAAAGTCTATATATAAAGTGCAAGATAATATAACAAAATTATGAGGATTCAACATATTCCACAGTACCTAGGTAAGCAATATTTCAGATCCCTTTGTAAGATCATATCAAACTACTGAGCCAGATGCGGTTAATGTTCTGGATCAATTATAATTCGCATAGCACATCTATGACAATTTCACATCAAACATATTTTTAATTTTAATATACTCATTGTACTAGCATCAGAAAACTGAGGTATTTGGTTTGACCATCAGTTCAAAAAGTAGCATTGACTTACAACCTGCTATCCAGTGTAGCAATTATTCCAGACCTTAAACACACCTAGACGGTTAATAAAACCAAACAATCACAGTTGAACCACTTTCTATGCATTGCTGGCCTCAAGTCACACATACACAAATAAATGTATTGGAATCTTCTCTAGATCACAGACTGATAAATCTTTTGAGGTCTTTAATAAATTGTATATATATATATATATATATAATGCATATAATATATATATATATATAAATATATACAGTTATATTGTACATACACCAGATAAAGATATAAACAAGCCAAAAACTTTCAAGTATTACTCTTTAAAATGAAACGACTACCTGTGACCTGGCTTGCAATGACACTAGCCGCCAACTGAGGAATAACGATACCAGGTGTAAGAAACGGTGAAGTTAACTGCGTAGCACTAATCTGCGGCATAGCCAGACCAGGCGGCGCAATCGACATCGGCTACAAAAGAGCAGAACACAGTAGTCAGATGAAGCAATACATCTTAGATGTCCAATACATCTTAGATGTATAATCAATCATCTTAGATTATAATACATATTAGATGTACTTAGATGGAATAGTAAATTAAACGTCTAGATAACCGACTAACATTAAACAATTAATCAGTAACATACTGAAATCACCTTAAATGACCACATACTATTTAAATCATGAATGTATGTATACGTAAGCTGGCTGCTTTTACATATATCATAGTGTTGGTGGGATATATTTTACTAATACCTAAACCTTGTCAGGACGCATTGAATCATAAAATACGCCTAAAATATCTGCAGACTGAAACATTTGTAGCACACCCATTTCAACTAGTCATCAATGAAAATCTGAAATTATGTAAACAACGGTCACTGAGATTTTGTCACTTTGGGGTGGGGGGGTCACACATCATATCAGAATTTCTGTCTCTGAATGCAAACCACTAACAGCGGCCTTTAACAAGACAGATCTATTCAATCAGGTGAATATATGGTGAGTGCACAATTACACATTCATTCCTCAACAGAATTATTCAGAGGTGTTGTGATGCCCACCTAACCAACAACACCATGATCAAAAAGAATGGCATTCAAGTGCTGACAAAAGACAAATGGGACGGGAGGAAAGTCTTCACATAGACCAGGCCACAAGGAACTGTTGTGTGCAATGTATATTGTGAATCATGTAATGTATATTGTTAACTGTACTGTGCATCAACAAAACACAGGATTAAACAAAATAACTCCACAGAACACTAAAATCTTCTCCCAAGTTATTATTATTATTAAAAAATTTGTAACGCGCGCAATGTCACACCGAAATGTGAATCTGAGGAGCGGAAGTTAGACATCTCATTGCAATAAACTCTGTACAACTCAGCTGCGTCGACAGCATTAATAGCAGTTGTCATAGGTGGACTACAAAAACAGCAACACTGGCATTCTAAAAAATGGTAATCCATATGGTAACAATAAAGTATTTAATGAGAATTCCATGATATTTCAAACACGCTGTGCATTGTAACTGACCGATAGAACTGCATCCATTGCAGTGATCTTTGCCGTCACCGCAGCAGCAGCCACAGCAGCAGCCGTCGGCATGGATGTCGGGAAGCTGGGAATCTGCTGAACTGACGGTGGAGTGACAGCCTACGAAAAACAGAGAAAGTAGATTCAAAATATATGCTAATCCAAGTCACAAACCGATTTATGTTACAAAAGAGAAATGCAGAGAGACTGGAATTACAGAACACAGATCCTGGGTGTGGGCGGGACCTTGTCATTGGCAACTTTTTCGGTATCTATTATTCGAGCTGTGTTCGTTTTGACTAACTGTTTGATCATGTTTACTTTAGCTGCATTTAGCATTGATCAATTAGATCAGCACAGGCAGTGCCCCTGAATAGAAATCTTGAAGGGGTGCTATATAAATTTGTGCAATAAGCCAATAAACAAGTGTTAAAAATAGACAGCATCACATTACATGTGTACACTGTACAGTGTACACATATATAATATCAACTAGGATGATACTTAAAAATTGAATAGTTAAGACATTAGTTTTATTTAAGGAGATGCAACTAACACTTCAAAACAAAAAAAGAGCCCTAATAGAAATTGGACCTCAAGTAACGAGAATTATCATAAATTTAGCATTACCATCATTACAACTGGCTTCAAACCATTTTCCTGCAAAGAAAACTCTCTGCTGCCTTTCTCAAACCTCCATAAAACAGAACTCACTATATGTGACAACTGACAAAATCGTGCAATGTATGATGACTTCAAAACTTAATCTTGATTCAAAACTCAACGAGTAAAAATGAAAATGAATTCTTACCTTTCCTACTCGCAGATACTGCCCTCCTAGGTTAAAGAGATTCATCGAAGAAACCGCATCTACCGCTGCCTGAGCGGTTTCGTATTCTATGAAACCGTATCCGCTAAAATGCACGACCAACAAGATAAACAACCAAGAAAATCACATTTAGTGCATCTAGCTGACGAAAATCATTCCAATACTTTGTATCTACATCCTGCTAACTTTAATCACAAATATTATCAACCATAATCTACAAAAAGGCACACAGAAGCAGAATTTTTTATGAGTTGAGCATCACTGTTAAAGATCATGCTTCAAGTTTCAAATAGATCGGAGTGAAAAACTGTGAGGAGAAAAAGGTTGACAACTGGGAAAATGGATAAGAAACATAGAACAAGAGAAGACCTGAGAAAACAGAGATAAATTCTGGCTGATAATTTTAAAATGAATTATAATAATTCAATTAACCACATTAGTTACCAAAAGATTGCTAGCCAAAAACAAGCATCACAACAAAGTGCTAAGAGGAAGTAATAAATGAAGTGATGCTTTACGTCGCATAAAACAGAACTGCAAATCAGGTTCTTACCGATGTTTGCCTGGCCTCAGCATATCAGCTGCTAATTTACAAGACCTAATGATTCCAAAAGCTTCGAAAACACTGCAACACACAATAAAACTCTGTTATATTCAAGACCAATAGACCATAATCCGCAGTTTGATATGCGCAGAAATAAGCAGGAAATTCATAGTAAGCTCTATCCAGCTCAATGTGAACCAGTTGGCGATAAAAATGGCTGCATTCATAATTTAAAACATAATACATCTATTTAATTAAGTGCAGCAAAAAACTCTGGCACGTCCCCAATGACTACAACAGGAATATGAATGGAACTTTCTTAGTTAGTTGCTAAAAATAGAATGGTACCGTAGCTCAAATCTATCACACAGTTCACGTGAAGATGGGGTCACTGGCCCTGTTAAGTGCTTTGCAGAAGATCTTCCTTGAGCTCTCTGGTGTTTTGGTGCTTACGTTTTGAATAACTTGTTTCATAGGTGAACATTGTTTCATCTGTGTCTTATTGTACTGTATGGGTGGGCCATAAAAAGTCACTTTTTTATGGCCCACCCTGTACATGAAGATTCCTAAAGTGTATCACTATCTTAAAACAAATTCATTCATTCATTACAAATCAAAAATCAAAAGATTTATTCGGCAACTATTCAAGAAAGAACAAATTACGAAGGTTTCTATAGCATCACTCAAAGTTACTACTCAGAAGCACTCCACGGCTGAAAAGTACAGTTTTAAGGCTGTGATAAAATGCATTTGAGTAAACTGCAGGCTTAAGAATACAACAACAAAAATTATAAAGCAATTCAAATTTAACTGACAGGTTTGTAAACAAACCATATGAAATACATTAAGCTAAGTACTCTACTTTATTTGAACATAAAGTCTATTAACCTTCATTTCTTCAAATTTATAGTGCCTATCTTACATATCTCCACTCAGAAGCATCACTAAGGAAAGCAACATAAAATTTTCAAGCTACTACTAACAATCCTACCTTGATGCTTAAACTTCCACTTGGAAGAAAAAAAGTTGAAACACTGTGCTGTTGGTTTTTACTTTTGGTAGAACTTGCTGAAATTTCTTTAGATTACTTATTCCTTATCAAAAGCCTTCCACAAGTATTGCAACACTTTTGCCCAATACTTAACACGTAGTATAATATCTCTCACCTTTGTACATCAGATTCCGAAAGATCTGGATGAATTGATGCGACATATATGCGATTGTACGGCTTTGCTTCCTCCATCAGCTTCTCGATAATCGGTTGCGCCTGTGGCATATTACTTGGACGACCAACCTGTGTCAGATTCAAGCACAAATCTTCTTCACATCAGGTCATAATATGATAGGAAATGTTGGTGCAAATCAGAGGATGCCATTTAATTAGTAAAATTCCTCAAAATGGAATTGTACGTGAACCACCTGAGAATGAGACTATCATCAGGTGTCAAAATTTTACCATCAGGCTCTAAGAGTCTGACTTGGGTGCTGTCTTGGGCATCTTAATTTGGGTCTAAAATGCTATCCGACAAGTTGACCGAATCATCTAGTCGTGATTAATATGATTCATTAAATAAATCCTCAGCTAGACTATTTTAGAAGAGCTCTGCTCTAGAACACAAACCAAAAGCAAAAAGAAGCAAAATTAGTGAAAGAGATCACACAACAGATGAGGAACAAAGATGTGGAACAATGAAACGATACCTTGATGTTTCTTCCACCAAGCATCACACCATTCATCTGCTCAAGAGCCAAGGTTGCAGCCTCAGGAACGTCATACTCGACAAACGCAAATCCCTTGTGTTTGTTCGCAATAGCGTCCCATGACAGGCTGACATTCTTAATTGGTCCGAATGGCTGGAAGGCATTCTTCACCGTGTCTTCCCGAACATCAAAGTTGATGCTGCCGACATAGATTCTACAACATTTCGAACAAATAAAGAATTCTGATGCAAATATCAAGAGTATAATTCAGGAAACGAAAAGGTGCTATAAGAAAACAAGTAATCAAATCCGCAAAGTATCATCAAATAAAGACTGGCAAAAATCAGAACTATAGTTCCTGTATGTGAACAGAAAGAATGTTAAATCACCATATTTAAAAAAACACAAAGCAGACCAAAAGGCATAGAGCACGAGCTAACCCAAGGTGTTAAAACATCTGAACCACTGTTCACAAGCTCTTCATAATAAATTCTCATGAAACTGGCTGGAATGCCAATTTCTAAAACTTTCTCTAGGCAACACATTAATGTTTTAAATAATGCAAGAAAATAAGATATATAGAAACAAAATGATGAGGAACTTACGTGCCAAGTTTTGTCCATACTTGTTCTGTAATCTGCATGCTGAAAATAACAAAATGAAAAAACTATCCACCTGCAAAGAAGCCCAATCGTAATATAAACCTCAAAATGAGAACACAATGCAAATGGAAATTGTAATGTTGCTTAATGTCAAAATACTGAATGCTGCTCTCAAGGTCTCTAAAAATCATTATGTACAAGGTGCAAAAACCGTATACCAGACAGAATGAAAAAAACACCATTCACATGTAATGAAACATTGGAAGCTAATATTGAGCCTGAACTGAGGCAGTCACTTTGTAAGACAACTGATCAAGTCCTTCACGTATTGTTGTTCAGTACAATTGATGTTTTGTCATACTCGGACTTGTGAACTTTTGAAGGAGGCCATACCAAATATTGCTGCATTCCATATGATGAAGCTTTCATATCCAGGATTATCTCGTCCCCAAAATAACATTGGCACAAAATTTCCTTCTTAACACTTAGGTCATGCACTACACTCGACAGTTCATGCCAAAAGACAACTCTGGTACTCTATGCATAGCCTATACTAGAACAAGATGATGCCAATGACTCACCTGCCCATGACGGTAAATGGTCTCTGCAATGCGTTCTGAATACTTGCCATCTACAGAAAACAGTAAAGAGAATGAATACTGACATTTCACAGAATCATCCTGCCAGCAACTAAAGCTACTTTATCAAGCAAATTGCCCGCATAGCACATATCATGATCTAGTATGTCACATCAAACACTCTTTGGTTCCATCCATATCATGTACGCAAAATTTTCAGACGTCATATTTAGAAATTTAGCTTGCGTACTTACATATTGTCTAGCCCCACCGTAAGCAGTGAGCACCCATACGCAAATTGTCTCAATCCGGTGACCCTACCCTTCCTGTGAACATGATATATGGACAAACCCTTTGACCATAGAAACCCAATAAAAAGTCGGTTCATTTGCACACAACCTTCTCTGGTGACAGTGTTACTGGATCGATTATTGTCTAATCAACTAATCAACTGGTCTCAACTGTGGCCGATAATTATTCATCAAATACGCTGATTTTCCCAATATTAAGTCGCTAACATAATCTAACTCAGCAACCATTAGTTCGCAGAAAACCTAAACATCACCTACACATATCATGTGAAATCATCACTCAATCCAAAATAAATGTGAACTAATTCTCCAGTACAAACTATACACTGTTCCTTGTGTGAAAATGGCATCATTTTATAGCTCCTTCATAACCAGGTTGACCAATTACCAACCTGCTGTTGATGCACAAGCGTCTGTTTGAGAAGCACACTTTTGATGCTCTGTTCCATTGCGTACTTCTTGGCCTTGGCAAGTGCTTCTTGCTGCTCGGCATTTAACTTGGCCGGTGTGAACAGCTTCTGTTCCCTCTTTCCCCCTGGCCCGGTAACCACTGGACCGCTCTGGGGTGCCTGCGGAGATGCCGGTCTCTCTGGGACGGATGGTTTGACATCAGCAGCAGCATCAGCAGCGGCATTCATGCTCTCCTCTGAAATCACAAAAGCATGCATTGAAAAAACAGCTTCTAGAACTCTGGCGTCTAGAGCACATAAAACAACGGTTTTATATATACCGGGTACACACACAAATATATATATATATACATATATATATATATATTTGCAGTTATGCACTGTTCAATAATAATGGCAACAACAATAATAACAGCAGCAATAAAAAAAACTGGGTATTGGCGAAGGACAAGCTGTTATGCCTTTGTTTCTGACATTCTGCAGTTTCGCACCACGTCGAAATTTAACATTTTGGAAAAAAACAAGTCAATTGTTTCTACAGTGCCAATACCTTATGCACTACAGCACAAGTCTGATGGCACACAAAACAAAGCACTGATGTCCAAAACCCAACAGTAAAGCCAAGCAATTCAATGACCCAATAGCATTTGCTACACACAAGACTACGTGGCAGATAAATAACGTGTTCAAGTAGACACCACGTACCTTCACTACCATACTTAATATTCAGTCAGAGCCCAAGTCCATATTTTATTTCACTTATTCTGAATAATGCATTTGATATCTTAAAGCACTAAAACCTCACAGAGAAAAAAAACTGCTTTGTCATAAAGTTCTGGCAGAGACAACCATTACCGATTGCGTTTGGCGAGGGCGGCCCGACTTGATCCGTAGAGTCGCTAGGGCCCCTTTGCTAATAACTGACTCGCCAGTCACCATCAAAACCCAAATCATCTTAAACCAAGATTTCTGTCTAAGTGAGAAGACCATCATCATCAGACTGCTTACATACACAAACACAGACAGAGACAAAACAAAAGCACATAATTATCACGCTCTGCTTTTCAATGTTTAACCGCATCTCTAAGTATCGTCCGTCCCAGTTGTAATAGGGTTCCGAGCAAAGCTACATAATGGAACTTTAAATACTGTACGGAGATTTTCTGAAAGGTCCTTCATCAGTTCACTTGGATGAAGCAAGAAATACGAGCGCATTTCATTCAAATTATTTCATTCAAATTCTCCCAAAAGTGGTCGCAATTCAGCCAGAACATTACCTTAGCCAAGTAAGCATATCTCTAAATCTTCGAGTAGGCCTATCAAATTTTTATGGAGTCTGTAATGCAGAAACTCTTAAGTTCTTCCGATTGAGTGGTGATTTAACATAGATCTGCTACAATGCCTATCTGCTTATAAAGTACAGTTCAGTCTGCCTAAATCCGAGTACCGAGCTTTGTTTAAATTATATTTTTACGTCTCAATATAGCGAGTTCTGCCTAGGTAGAGCTTGCAAAGGATAATATTTAAAATTCAGTAAATGCACCAATTTTAAACTGAAAACACACACACACACAGTAAATCTGAAAAGAAATGAATTCAGCGGTGTTGTTTCAAAACGGTCTACGTGGAAAGTGGCGACAGATGCTCAAGGTAGCATATACCACCAGGTGTTACTTGCGACAGTTCGATGCGTTACGACTGAATGGTCTGAGCCGCTCAATGTGCATTCCTTACAGACACATTCCAAAACAAACGCAACAAGAAAACGAGCATCAGATACAGAGTAACCAATTATCAACCGCACAATTAATACGCACACCCATGAGCCTCCAATGAGCATAGACATCTGGTATTTATTTTCCACGCTCAAAGCTGCTGACTTGCAAAAATCAAAGAAAATCAAAACAGGCTCTAATTTGGGTTTTTAGCCATACAAAAACTCTGCCTACTCAAAAAAAGAGATTTCCCATAGGAACCATATAAAGCTACACATTTGTGGCAGTATTTTCTCATGTAGAAATTGGCTACACTGTTAAAGCCGAAGAAAGTAAATACTGGTTGTAAACTCTTTGTGGTTTACACTGAGGAGCAATTTCACATTGTTATCCACAAATTCACCACATAAATTGGACAAAATTCAAAATGCTTCACACATGATTAAAAAAAATCAATCACAGTCATGTGCAGATTACAGTGATTTAAATCTGGCCTCCAGTTGATTCTTTTACTCTTTGTGGTTTATACTGAGGAGCAATTTCACATTTTTATCCACAAATCCAATACAGAAATTGGACAAAATTGAAAATGCAGGATCTTGATATAGGTACGTGCAGATTAGTGATTTAATCTCTTGACACCAGGTGAATCTTTATCATACTGTAGAGCTTACCAATTTGTTCAACTTAATCAAAGTTCTCATTAAAACAACAACTAACAAACTCTACTGAAGTTTTAATAACAAGTTCATAATTAACAAGTGCATCAGAATATCAGAATCTTTCACATACCTTCATTAGAATTATTCTCCGATGGACTACTGGCAGGTACTGCCTCCTCCGTCGCCTAAAATTACAAAAACCCATTCTTTTATTTGGTTGATACACCAATGCATAAAAACTATATAAGGACAAAGTACTGTTGCATTTATATGTATGGTGAAAATAAAACTACACCTAATACTGACATGACTTGACAAGGTGGCATTAAGAATGCTAGGTGCTTGTGCACTAGCAATAACAGATACTCATGAATCCAGTAATTTTAGTTTTAAAAGTCACACTCTACATAAAATAACACACGTATGGTTTCTCATCATCTCCTATATGGACCACATTGCTTCCTTGGAGAGAAACCTTCCAAAATATCGCCACCTACAAACACCCTATGTATAAATAAATAATAATAATTTAATAGCAGTGCTCAGCATTGTACTGCAAGAGATCAATTGCTGCAAGCAACAAGAAAAACTATTGTTTCAAGTAAAAAATTCATCAGTAAATGGCGTCCATGACAACATGCATCACAGAAACCGATCCCATTTTTAATAGCTTAAAAATTAGCAATAAGAATTAGATTTTGATAATTTATTTATATATTCCTTGGCAATTTAAAACAAGCCACAGCAAGTTACAGCCGCAGCAAGTTACTGCACAGTCTTTTTAGCTTTTATGATTTTCCTTGTGGGCATAAAAAATCAAACTCTTTAACTCTCCTTAGATTGTAAAAGAAACAATAATTTTTCTTTGAACAGAAACTGATTGTATTGGCAGTTGTTATCAAGTAGTTTGACACACCCATTGATAAATGGCTCAGTAGAATTTTAAAAAACTAGCCAATTAGAACAAGCTAAAAATTGCTGATCAGTTAGAATTAAATTTCCTAATATTATTCGAGAGCTTATCAATACGAATTAGGAGTTTATCTAAACAATTAGCCAATCCAAAGCTATTCTTACGGGGAGTGCAGGACTCTTCAGACAGTGAATGCAAAGTAACACTGCATCATAATAAGCACAGCAATTATTCGGCATGTAGTAAACTTTTTAGCCAGTAACAGCTAAAAATGGAGCTTTAAATTTATATTTGCAGCAATAGACTGATTAGCAAAGTAAGTTCTTTGGGCAGCGAGTTTAAAGCAATGGTTTGTTTGTATGTGCACTTGTAATAGCGTCCCTTCAAGTTCTCTACTCAGAGGTGCTCCCGACTGCAGAGCGGACACTGCATTGGAGTTTCACGCCGAAGCGCTGAGCAATTGCGAGTGAAGGACTTGCACAAGGTCCCTATGCGGCGACTTGAGGTGAATTCGAGCCTCGAACCTTCCGGCTTCAAGGCAACAACGCCACCACTACACCACCGCGCCCCACAAATGGTCCATGTGTTCCAACGCCATGCAATCTAATATTCGTATGGACTGTGGATACTTCTTTGGTAATTTTTTTATGATCATGCAAAGTGTCATGGGTGAGGAGCGAATCACCAAACAGGTATTATCAATGAATGACCAAAACTGTTCTGAAAAAACAGCATCACCGAAAATGCTGTTCTTACCGTATCCCAGAAGCCTGAAAGGGCATTTCAGCTGTAGGTAACAAGAAATAAATTAATTGCTTGAACACAAGCATCATATAGAGGCCTACTTTCTCAAGACTCCACTTCTAGCCTGCATTCCATTTATTCTAGTGAATTCAGGCCCACATTTGCTGAATTTTTGCAAATCGAATGCTTAGTAGAAAACTGCTTTGGCAGCTTGGCTTATTCTGCAGTTAAATCACTTAAAACGGTTAGAATGAACCCTACTACAGAATCAGCTGTTAAAATTTGCTGATATTTGACACGAATAAATTTTTATTTTAGACACAAATTGCCAAACACCCAGCTTATTATTACATGCAAAAGGTAATATTATCCAATAAAGCAATAAATAAAAGTTTGGGAGATTTCTTCCATGAATGTGCGTACAAGGAGGATAGCTCGCGAATCAATCGGGTGGAATGCATGAATCACGTCCTACTATTCATTTTATCAGTGCCATCTGCCGATTGGGAGGTTGAGTGGACATTCGGGAAGCGATACCGCGTCAGTACGCTTTTCGTGACCAGCAAGTTAAATCGGGAAGTCTAACTTTTATTATTACATTTGATTAACTTAAAAGCAATTCTGTCTAATAAATACTGAGAGCCTGACAGGTGACAAGCGGTGAAAACAGGGCGCGAAGACGTATGTACTTGAAACGCGAAGGCCTGAAAGTTATATAAACTAGTGCACCCTACCGACACCAATTAAAAAATTAGAACAGGTGCCGCATAACAGCTATGTAATAATTCGATCAGATTTGTGCTACCATTTCATCTAAACCATTTTCTTCCAAAGAATCGCTTTGTTTCACACAAGAATCCGCCATCTTTATTTTGAAATCTCTGAAAGGCAATGAAATCTCTAAAGTACTAAAATGGCAGATGGCGCTGCACCAACGAACGCTGAACGAATGTCTTCAGTCTTCACTTCCGGAGGATTGTGTTTTTTTAGCCTAAAAGATTTTGTTAAAATCTTTGGTCAGCCCTTGGACTCCCAGGTCAGCCTTATATAATAATCAGAGCCGTATTTTGGAAATATACGGCTCTGATAATAATTTTTTATAGATGATTATTCGTTTAATTCGTGAAAAACGTCCGGGTTGACACACCGCAGCCTGGTTACATGGTGACATCAAGAGAGACAAACATCATAAAATGAAATTAAAACGTCTTACTAAAAAGATCATTGTTAATGAGATTGAATGATTTAATGGTTGTAAGCGTTCTTGTAGATGATGGATCCGATTTGACCAGGGTCTATGACAACAGAGGCCGTTACCCTGTCTTGTAGAGGACTCTGGAAATAAAGTTTATGTTGTCCTTGTGCGGCAGCTGGAAAATTTATGAATTTCTTCTCCCCAAGTGGGCATTGCAAACCGCCCGAATTTTCATAAAAATTATTACAAACCATTAAAGACAGTAGGGTGAGAATTGCCATTCAGTTGTACATTGTAAAAAATTTAATAGCCTATTAACAGTAAGATAGTAGAGTAATTTTTAAGATGACAGCTTTAAATGTGGAACATTGTGATGCGGAAATTAATAATATTCCTTTTAATGATTCAATCTGACACACCGCAGAATGATTACAAGTACATGTTATACGAAATGCGGCCCACTGTAGCACGACACGCAGGTCGGCTTTACAGCAGTTGGTTCGGTAATTAACTAATAAATCTGAAATAATATCTGAAATAATAATATCTGAAATAATAAAATCTGAAATTGCAAAAATTTCTTATGGGGAGGGACGCATACCCCTCCCAAACCCCTCCCATCTCGGCGCTTAGTACGTGCTTCGCTGGACGCTTGTTTGTCTCCCTCCCCCATAAACATTCACTCATTATAGTATAGTGGACTAGATATTGCCGGGAGGCAAGGGGGAAGAATATGGACTGCGTCCGGTTGCTTAGGGGGGGTAGAAGGCTAGAAGCCCCTGAGTGGAGGTAGACCTACGAGCAAAAAGGAACATAGACCTAGAACACTTTGTGCAGTCGAACGAAAGGAGCAGAAGTGTCGAGGGCTAAATTAGGGCTACAGCAGAGAACACGATCGACCGTAAGGATCCGAGGAGCAAGACCTATAGCGGGCAGTACGCCAGACCAGAACAAGGATTCTGTAGGCCTATGCGTATTAGGTCTAGTGTCAAAATATCGATATCTAAGCTTACAATAATATTCCAAAAGCGAAATCTCGGAAACGAGCTTATTCAGGAACAACATTCAATACAAAATCGTTCCGAGCTGTCCCGCCCTCTCGGACCCGCTGATCCTACGGTAACTCGACCCAACCACCTTCTGACTAGCCTACTCTTACGGACAACTCTTGACTCGACGCAGCGCTCGTGAATAAGCTAGTGCCCCGCGCTTGTCTTTCAAGTAGCGCTTTAGAAGTTTGGAGATTACGATTACGATCAAGACCCAAATGACCGTCAATCAAAGGCATGCTGTGGTTGCTGTAGAAATTTCAAGTTTACGATTGGCCTACGATCGAGGAAGCCTTATTTATGCTAGTCCACAGTTCAGTCATGAAAGGTTCAAAAAGGGTCAGAGGAATAAATTATTCTGTGGCCTTGTTAATTAGATGGCTGCATTTTTCATGCGGAAAATGCAATTAGACTAACTTATCAGAAACTAGGCTTACTGCCCTACTGTGTGCATGGTTTATTTATTGGCGCGGACGAACCATTTCGTTCATAGGCGGAGACCTGGGCCGAGAATTGGGGGGGACGGAAAGACGCGAGATTTTCAGAAAAATTTCTGACGACGAGCGAAATCTCTGGGAAAAAATATTTTCGCCGCCAAAAAAGTTGATGACCTTTTTTTTTTTTTTTTTTAGTCATCCGGCCAAAATCTCGACGAAATTTTTCTATTTTCGCCGCCAAAAAAGTTGATGACCTCTTTTTTTTTTTTTTTAGTCATCCGGCCAAAATCTCGACTTTTATATTTTCGCCGCCAAAAAAAGGCTTGGCGCTCAAACATTGGGGGGGACAAATGCATGGGCCGTCCCCCCCCCAACACTTTCATTGGGGGGACCGTCCCCCCCTGTCCCCCGCTAGGTCTCCGCCACTGATTTCGTTGGACTCTAGCCAGGAACTGTAAGCGCAGCCTAAGCAGGCAGAATCGGACAAAACCATCGCAATAACGTATAGAATGCAGCACTTTGCCTGCGAGCGCGGCCTGGAGTTCTGGCTGTTGTTCCACAGAGTGCATGCCTTGGACGGCAGCTGCTGGCAGGTGATTTGCCTGTGCGAACGGGGCCATAGGAGCCTAGTTGGCGCATGAATGCCAGTGCCAAGAGTTCTCTCGCCTTAGAGCGCTTAGTCGCCTATAGGCTACAATGATTGATCGTGTCCTTTGCGGCGCAAGCCGAGCGGAAGGGCTGTGCTGATCATAGCTTGTTGGCAGCAGCGTCAACACGGGAGGGATGGAGGAAGGATGGCCCCGTGGATTGACCCCCGGCGACGAACGGACGGACGGATCGACGGACGAACGGAGGAATGCAGCTGTGGCGTCTATGTTACTGTGTTATTACGCCGCATTCTGATGGTCGCGTGTGAATATTTACGCATAGGACGATGAAGAGTTGGAAGTCGGAACGAAGATTTGTTGACATTGCTTAGGTTGTTGGTCGATGTTGCATGTGTTGCCGTTGGGACGTTGTCATTGAATGTTGTCGTTAAGATCAGCGCAGTGATATATTAAGTCGTTGGTTGTTGAAGATCGTTTTCCCGACCGTCCTGCAGAAATGTTGCGTCCGCTGTTGTCGCCCATGGTAAGAACGACGATGATGTGTTGGTTGCTTCTTATTAATTAAATTCTGATATTTATAAGCAGATGTCAAATACCTGATTTTTGAAGGTCTCCTATTGCTACAGAGTGTAGGAAGGTCGTGATAGATTTATAGAGTTGAAAATCTATGTAAGACCTCTTGCCCAGTTGAACCAAAGATACCACTGGGGATCCCGAGGGCCGAGCAAAACAACAAAGCAGAAGCTATTGTTTTTGTAGTTTTGCCCTTGGTTAGATGCGCATTGATTAGCCTAATTATTGTTGTTTGCTTCTAATGTTTGACCTACTTGTCAAATGGTTGAAACATAATGGCCTAAAAGAAAAGGACCTTATCTTCAGACGTAAAGGAATTCTCAAATTAATTAATAAATTAATAAATAAATTTGAGAATGATACTGAATATTGAATACAGGCATATTGAACATCGTCATACAACTACACATTTGTGTTATCATGCACAAGGCTTCTACTTCACACTAATTACTAAAATGCTAGTTCTGGCGTAAGCCAAACATCGGTTACATGTGGTTGATTTTCTTTCATTACCGTAACTATTTTGATGTTGAGTTATGGTAGCGCACTCAGTGTTCCTTTGTACGTTTCATCATGGCAGTAAGCACAGAGATGATTGTCATATGTCCAACTGGTTTAGAGCAGTCATTTCGAGATTTCATCAAATGTTACAAAGAAACTATTTCTATGTAAAACGCCAGGGCTATGCATTTTAATGTGCTTTTAAATTCTTCTCACAGCTCATATGTCACAAATATACATTAGATGCCATATTGTCAGTCATTCTTTTGGGCTGCATGGTTGTTTTTTTTACACAGTTTGTACAATGCACAATTGCACACGAATCAATGAATGATTCAGTACTATCAAAACTACTAAATAAAATTCAATCTAAAGTATGGGGCCATTGGTATGCAAACAATTCAAACTATTATTAGTAATTGTTATTATAAAGTTTCAGTTTGTATAACAAAAATGTCTAATGTGAATGGCAGCAGCCATGACACATCAGAGCAAATCTGAAATCAGGTCAATATAGAGAAGATCAAGACAGAAAATGGCAGGACTCTTGACATTGCGATAATCACAACAACTGAGAAGAAGAAATAAATACAATGATGAAATTAGAAAATTGGCATAATTGCAGAACACGGGACCGCTAGTTTGGAGGTTAGGGTCAGGGTAAGCGTCGTGAATGTCGGTTAGGGTTAGTGTTAGGGTTATTGTCGACATTAGATACAATATGCTGTACTATGCTACAATCGAAAAATTAGCGGTCCCGTGTTCTGCAATTACGCCAGAAAATTTAGAACTGAAGAACTAAGTTTAGAAAACTAGATGATCTAATGTATTGAATTTAACTAACTGGGTATGTTTCATTTGTAGGTTGGGGCGAATAAAACAATTTGTAAATAGATAACTAACTCATGTAAATTGGAACTCCTGTAAAATATTATTACGGTAGCTTATTCAACAAGATAGAAGTAAATGTAAAGTAAAAACTCAATATTTGTTGGGTGTTATGCAAGGTAGATTCGGGAAACGAGCACAGGTACAGGAACTGTGTCAAGTGAACTGCCCAAAAGACAGGTTGACAAGTCAGTTTCAAAGCTAGGCCTAATTCCAAGGAGGTCAGGGTGCAGAAATGTAATTAAATTATGAAAGTTATGAAATTATAGTGTCTACCAAGTATGTGGTTTGCTTTTTAGGTTTTTGACCTTGCAGTGAAGTCCAGGCAAAGCGCACTTTGGCTTTCTGCCTCCGTTTTTTTGCTTGCATTTCCCGGAATCTTGTCGATCATTCCTAATTGTCCGGCCGGATGTAGCTGCCCCACGGAGAAGTCCGTAGTGTGTCAAGGAATCTCGGTCTTTCCAAACCTTACCGCTGCCCCAAACAACTTCTCAGACTTTGAGTTCAGCGACTGTCAGTTCGTTGGCGATGTCTTGCCACAGTTGCCACAGGCATACGCCATCGCCACTTCACTCAGCCTCCGTAACTGCACCACTGTTGTCGATGACAACGCCTTCCATTGCCTGGAGAATCTGACGAGCCTGACGATTACTGGACATCGTCGGCTAAACTTCTCCTCATCTCCGTTCCACTCCCTCCGGTCCCTCCGTGACCTGGATTTGTCGGATAACGGACTATCAATGTTGCCGCTACTGCTCTGCGCTGGAACACCCGTTCTGCGTTTCGTCAACGCCAGTCACAACCGCCTTGACGCCATTCAGACGGAGACTTTTCGTGGCTGCCAGAGAAGTCTGGAGGAAGTCTACCTGATGAATAACAGCTTGACGACATTATCGTACGAGTGTCTTCCGTGGCATTATCTGAGTTATGCGGATATGAGGGGCAATCCATGGAAGTGCGATTGTCAACTGCTCTGGGTTGGAGAACTTCCGGAAAGTCATTTCAGTAGTGCAAGGTGAGACTTTATGAAGACTTGAATTTGTCATATTTCCTAGATTTTATACTGACAAGGTTTTGATCTAGATAATCAATAAGCTTTGAATTGACAAGTTCTAGCGATGAAGGCCAATTAATCTTTCATTTGATGAAGGAAACTGAAACAGAGTCTGACTATATATTAGGGTGGTCCTTATTTTTAAAAGTTTGATTTTATAACGGGGCACCCTCTAAGTTGGTTTCTATTCATGAGAAAAAAATTGAGAAAAATTTTGGAGAGAATCTGAAGACATTTAGGGGTCGCTACCAGAGGTTAAAGTTCAAGGTTAGAATTAATTTGGGCTTTGTGGTCCACTATGCGCAATTTCCATTAATATGCTTTCCAACCATGTTAATCGCTATGATAGAATTTGATAGACAACTATACTCACATATTTGTTAACATCTCCGACATCATGATTGCCACCTACTTACTTATTTTATTGACATTATTTTATAATGCATTCACAGCCATTGCATCTTTTGGCGACAATTTCGCTTCATTCTGGTTTTTTCGTGTGTATTGCATAATTTCGCTATTGTCAAAGAGAACACAAAGTTGGCAATAGACCTAAGTCTTGACAATGCCACAGTGAAAGTGAGTAAAAGAAATGCAACACTTGTAGGCCTACTTTCTTTCGCACTACAATGTCTTGGCAATGATCCCGCAGAGTTCAATCTCTATTGTTTTTCAATGATTAAGGAGTGAATAAAGAATCGGCAAAAAATTTATGAAAACTTGAAAGCTGAATGCCAACCAGGAGTTCCTCTAATAATTCACTGGGATGGAAAGTTGTTTGAAGACATCTGCAGACTGCAGTAAAGAAATAGTAGACCGTCTTCATGTCCTCGTTTCTAGAGTGTTGACCAGATCCTCGGTTTACAGAAGTTATCATTGGGACAAGAAAATCTTCAGTGTCTGCAGTGTATGAAGCGGTTGTGACTTGGTGCATTACTGATCAAATCAAATCTATGTGCTTTGACACCACATCAGTGAACAGTGGACTTAGAAATGGTGCCTGCATCCTGTTGGAACAGAAGCTGGACAAGGATTTGTTGTAGAGTGCATGTCGCTATCACATATGCCTAAATTAAGTTGGAGGCAGTGGTTATGTTTTCTCTTTGTTCACCGAAGGGTAAGGACATAATGATTTTTCCGCTGAACAGAGCGAGGTTGAACGGCAAGAGCATTTACAGTGTTAAGATATGAATGTTCAAGAAATAATTCAAGTCAACAAGAAGAGAATAAAGGCATCTGCCTGCTATACGTCAAAGTCTGGTTTCAAGCACCGTATGCACCATCTATACTCCTCAACTTGACCTGCAGAGAGCAGATCTTTAAGGACATTGACAAAATACAGGGATCTAAAATAGTGCAGTTGCAGACGTTGCAATGAAGAAATGGTTAGATGCCCTTTGGTATCTTTCAGAGGAATTGGTGACTTTTGCGTTCTTTGATTTATGGGGTTTCCATTTATACCAAGTGCCAAATGATTACTACTCTGGACAAAACTTGGATCAAACATCCACTTCAAAGAAGAACCTTGGAACCTGCTGTAATAAGCTCAATGCAACTGGAACATTTTCTCATGGAAAACACGAGATTTTTCAAGTTTTCTCCAATAAGACGCTGATATACATGGTCAAACGACACGAGAACTTCAAGTTAGATTAGGCCACTGCGAGCTCAGTGAAAGTTGTGAATGACATTACAAAGCGTGGAGTGACACTCAAGAACATTATATAACAAGCTTCAAACAAATAATGAGGATAAGATGCAGAGTCTGCTATATTGATTGTGAAGAAATATATGCCTATCGTCGCAAAAGACTGATGCAATAATGGAAACATTAACTGGAAAAACATTTTTATGTCCATGTATGCGTTTTGTCCAAAATAGTAAACCAGTCCACAGGCCACTAGTCCACCTCCAGCACGGTCCATTGCCCACCAGAATTTATTTAAATTTGTGCATTCAACCATACATGTACACTAGTAATAGTATACAATAAACGAGATTTCATGTTTCGCCTGTGTCTTTACATTGATATATGTTACGTCCGGTAGCGACCCCTAAAACTCAAAAAAATCTGCCAAAATTTTCAGTGTTAATATTTTTTAACCTAAAGGTATAAGTCAGGAGGGTGCCCCGTTTAAAATTCTCCAAAAAATATTTTTACATGGAGCTAAGGACCACACTACTATATATGCATATGCTCATAGGTCGCACTGTGTCACTGTTTCTTCTCTGTTATTTGGCCCTATGGTGTAGAATAGGCTTGCTCTGTCGATATGCCTTATGCCTAGGGTTTACTCAGATGCTTTATCTCAGCCTTAAAACCATTCTTTTCAGCCAAGGTTGGGTAGGGAGCACTCCTGAGTAGTAACCTTTAAGTGGCAATATATATATATAAATCTTCATAGCAATAATTAATTAAGCAATAATTGTTGGCCATTGCATACCTTTGTTTACATGTACGTAGGTGTCCCTATTAGCGGGATCAGTGATCCCTTCAGGGCCTATCCTTGTGGCCATTCCCCTGTAAATATGTGATTGCAATTGTATAACTGTAAAAGAAATGATTGGTTTCAAAATAAATGATTGATTGATCATAATGAATGAATGAATGGATATGTATATAAATATACATATATTATATATGTATAATTGTATATATAATATATTTACATATGCACACATGCATATATGCTAGATGCATCTGCATGTTTTTAATTTAATGTAATATAATTAACATTATATTCATGAATTAAACTATTCATTGTGCATTGTCAGCAACTGCTGAACAGCTTATTTAACTTACGAAATGAAAAGATGTCGAATGGATGTTGGTTGTGTCTTCAGATGTGAATCTCCGGACGATCTTAATGGTAAAGACGTTTACAAGGTAGTGAGCGGCATGAGCTGTGGTTATGGTCGATCGTCCATTGCACTCGGTCTCGGAATTCCAATTCTGATTGTCTGCATCTTAGTGATTTCCTACTACATATACAGAATTGCCAAGAGTCATCACTACAAGAAGAGGCTGCGATCATCGGTCAAATACAGTTCGGTGTATGGGGACACGGTTGAGTCGAGTTCCAAACGGTCGATACTGGCGTAAACCGTTCATTCGTGACACAGGGGCTCAAAACCCGTCAAATACCATTTGTTTACCTTTTTAGTCGGTCAGATGCTGCAATGACTCTGCTTCGAAATGAATTTTTCGTATGAAAATATCTCTTTTCTAACTAAAGTTATACTCGTCTAATTATTTCATTACTTTAGAGTGAGAAAGTAGAATGAAAAGTTTCAGAATATTCATGTCATCAAAGTCTTCAGAAGCCACGAGTGGATTATTCTGCAATTTTTTTGAGTAGTAAAGGAACATACTTTAAATTAAATAGCGCAAACTGCATCAAAATTGGGTTACTACTTCGAAATTATGGCGAATTCATAACCACCTGGTGAATTGAAAAATATTCTACATTCTTGATCCCTCTCACCTACAGATTTCAGCTTCTGGCACAATACCTAGGAAGCGGCAAGCGACGGGTTTCGAGCCCCGGTATCACATTTGTCTCCCAACTCGGTTTATGACTTAATACAGTTGAATAAGCTGTTCCTAAACTCATTGATGAATCAATGAGTTCCTAAACTCATTGATGAATGAGTTCCTAAACTCATTGATGAATCCGTAAGAGGGGTTGACTCTGCTGCTGGAGTTTCAGCCTTTATACTTCACATCAAGCTTTGAATCAGATTGCTGATTTTTCTAGTTGATTTCAAAGGCTTAGATCTCCTTAAATTGTTTTAGAACAGCATAATTTATATCCAAATGTCAAGTGAACTTGTAGAATTGTAATGGATTTGTAGTTTTTGATCCATACTTGCCAGTGTGTAATAGGTTTGGACCTTGCTAGCTGTGTTCCTTTTCATTCTGATTAAGGTTCAGAGAAGCTCTTTGCTGATTATTTTTATACATTTATTTTGTTAACGTTTACGTATGTTGTGAATTAGTATATATATATCAGACGTAACTTGTTTTGTATTTTCTGTATTTAAATCACCGTAGAAGTTTCTATCTGAGTGTTTTTTTGCTTCTGACAAAATGCTCCGCCTTTTGCAGAATATATACAATTCGACGCACAAATGCTGAACTGCACGATATTTTAAAAAGTCTGTGTTTGCTGTTGTAACTGAGCTAAACTGCAAATTATCAGCTACGTAGATCTAAACTGTGTATTATAACTTGCGATGCACCGTCGATTTTTGTTTTTCTAACTTTAAAAACTTGTTTTGTTCTTCTGTGCCAACTGAGTTGCCTTAACTGAGTTACGTGTCTTTACCAGATCAAAATGTTTTAATTGTGAACTTTGCCTTTATTTCTGAATGTCAAAACTTGATGACTATTGTTTGTGAGCTAATTAGTCAATAATATCTGTTGTCAGTGAAGCGTGTAGTAATCAGTGTGTTATGTTACTACTTTACTTGTGATGCTTTACTGTAACAACTTGTTTGTTGGTAACTAATCAAACAATTGCTGTAACTTATTACTTGTTTAAAGAAGTAGTGTGCACACTGCAGCAGTGACTGGGTACTTTTATAAAGTAGTGCAAAAATAGTTACTTTGTGTTAGAATTTACGATATCTGTGTTTGATTCATTTAGGAATTTCATTCAGTGTAAAAGTCGAAAAATGTTTTTAATATTTGACTCTTTAAACAATTCTTATTCCTAAGGTAAAACTTGAGGAGTGAATGGTAAAATCAGTGGCGTAGACAAGGGGGTTTCGAGGGTTAAAACCCCTCCCCATTGGCCTATGAAAAAGTTTTTTTAAAGGTTATTTATCCACTTAATTAAGAAAAAACAAAACAACTGCTTGAAGTAAAATTTTTTTGTTTTTTTACTTTATTCCCTTTGTTACTTTATTCCTTTTTTTATTTACTGTGATACTGTTGGGTTTGTGTCAGAAAGGGCATCCGGCCAGGCCATAAAACTCCCAAACTCTCCCCATCATAAATTCCTGGCTACGCCACTGGGTAAAATGCAAATTTTTACCCTTTGTCATAAGTTCTTAGCATGAAAATCAACAGCACGTCTGATTTGAAAACAAATATTGAGTGTGTGCATTTTTATGTTTTCCTGGTATTCTATGTTTATGCATATTTGAGTTTCTCGGGCTGCTGAATATGAGCAAACACGTGAAATGTAGTTTTTAATGCATTTCATGTGAATTGTATTGGCATAGTTTCAAAACTTGAATTGTGTTTCAAAATCAAACCCTACTATGATTGACATTGACATTGACAAATTTATTTGCCAAGACTAGCATAGCGGTGTTTTGAATTCGGTTTTGTAAGGAATATCGCTCCTTACTAGCGCAAGTGACTTTCACTTGGGAATAATGCGCGATTCTAATTAGATCCAAGTTCTTAAGAATCAAACTTTTTAAAGATTATTTTAGGGAAACCAATTTTATATATAATCAGGTCCAGAATGTGATTTTTATGATGTCACGATTTGGGGTATAAGACCTATGGTTGTCTAATGTGAGGTCCTTCAGTGTACTTAACCTGACTATTACATGCTACAAGTCCAGTTCAGCCAGTTTCGACATTATCACTATATGCATAGTTACTAAACAAACTTACTTGGAAAAGTATCTGTAACTAGTTCAAAAAATTTATAAACTACTTTCTTGAATTTTGAACCCAGTAAGTAGTTACTGTAACCAGTTGTACGTTATACATACATGGTATAATAGCAATTTATTTATTGCTGGACAATATTGATTCTGGAACTTTCTTGTTTCTTTTTGTCTGTCTTATGTGATTTACGTCCTTCCATTGTCGAGCTAAGCCAGTGATTCCCAACCATTTTTGGCTTGCGGCACATTAAGAAAGAATAAAAATATTCGCGGCACACATAATAATAATTACCTTTCTATCTATTTTGTCACCATTATTTAATAATATTCTAATTTTAATGTTCTTGTTGTATTATAATACTTTAGTGAGTCTAGTCAGCGGATCAATTTGAAACGAGGCTCCATAGACGACAATCATCGCATTTCATCGTCGATTCTAAGAAGTCTCTCCATCTTTTTACACTTGATTTCAGTTCAGGCTGAAAATCTAAATTCACAAAACCACGAAGATGCAAATTACAAAAGAATTTTGACTGCTCTTGAACTGATCGAAGGATATGATTTCTGAATGGAAAGCCAAAATTCATCCAAACTCTTTTTAAAAAATGTTGACTGAGAAAATTTTGCATTTCGTAAATCAATGAGCTGTTCTTCATCCTTGGTTTTAAGATTTGTTGTTTCGCAGATTACGAATGGACTGATCACCCAGTCAAAATTGTCTATTGCAAGCGAAGGAAAGTAGTGTTGTACTGCTGGTTGTAGGCCTATCAATGTGTTTAGTATTTCAGGTGCAATTAAAAAAAACCTGAGATTCATTGATCGTGGGAAAACAATCAAGATTTCCCTTGGAGATCTTAACCTGCTACAGTGTGAGAGATTAAGACCAACTGACTTAAGTTTTTAAGCTTGATGTTGCAGTGATGATGTTTTCGGATGTTTTGTTTGGAATCATTATTAATTAACAACATATTAGAATTTTTCCCGCGGCGCACTAGCTAAGTTCTTGCGGCACACTAGTGTGCCGCGGCACACAGGTTGGGAATCACTGAGCTAAGCCGTAACTTTTTCACGTTGCTTAAATTGAACGTGGCTGCGTCTTTGTCTTGGTGGACTTTGATCGTCTGGATGTTGTCTAGTTGCGGTTTCGTTTTGGCGTGTCTCGTGCATTAGACAACAGCATGATAGAAGTTATTAACTACAAATTATTACTTTCATATATTCAACTTCGGTGTTTGAAACATTGGGTTATATTGAATATCATATCAAATTATGGTTTCGCCACAACCGATGCAAAACGTGTATGAACATAAGTATTTTGCTGAACTTGCATGTATCTAAGCCTGAAAAGTCTGGTTTTGTATGTTAAGGGTAATTGAACTTCCGTCCGTATCTCTTGGTCCATATTAAAGAAGTCCGTCCCTGCGCCTTGCGTAACTGGTTGTGCCATTGTAACGTTTTATCTTCTGATGCCACATTGCTGTTTAAAGAAGTTTTGATAAGGCTGTGGTTTGAATAGTGAAAGAGAACAATAGTGCTGTGAATGGATATTAGATTACTGGATAATATTATCCAATAGATATTACCTACTAATGAGAAGAACTGTAATGATAAATGCATTGATTGACGTGCATTCAAATGAGATTGTTGTTGTTGCGAATTTTCCCCATTGTTTTGAAAGCTGTTGCATCATCAATTCCAGATGTCTGTAATTGAAATGCATGTATTTGATTGATTAATAAAGAGGTCATCTCCTGTAGTCCTATGGTGATATTTGTCTATCATTTGTGCCTGCCTAGCACCATTTAACGGTGTTGTTTCAGCAACTTCTACCATTCGTGTGAAAACAGGGAACATTTTAATGCTTTAACGATGAGCTGCATTAGTTTCTCAGTCTTTTAGTGCACTCTCACCTTTGAAGTGTTAAATAGTGTTAAACATTCCTAGTAATTTGTGCAGTGTGGTTTAGCTGATTGTCATGTAACATCTTACATGTGTACAATGGCGGCACCACTGCACACCAGCTATACAATTTCAGAGGGTTGCCTCAGGGTCATGGAGGTTATTCAGGTTAAAGAAATCAAATGTAAAGAAAACATTAAAAGTTCCAGTGAATTTTTGGCAGATCATTAGGTAGGTCAAGAGCAAAATAGGCAGGTTATTTGACCTGCCGTGGTGGTGCGACCTATGATAATGCTGCCCCTAAAAATAATTGTGCGAGTATAAGCCGAAGATGTAAACATTTGGATGATTTTCATTTTGTTGCTATGTTGTAATTTTACTGTCCATTCGTTCCAAACTAGGCGATGTTGATCTATGATAGACTATTGAATCTGTGCTATTGGCCTAATATGCAATCGCATCCTGATGTAGGCACCTATGACTTTTGAGCAGGATTTGTCCTACCTCTGCAAACCTTTCTGTTTTCACCCTTGCCTATACAGTATTTAACATTACCTTCAGTTCCTCTTCCAGATAAGACTGATTAAATTTGATTTAAGCTGGACAGATCTTTTCCGTACAGATTGGACACTTTCCTTCCACTATTGCGGCTATTGCCTCTGCTTCTTTGTAGAACATAATATTTTCTCATGGCCCATCTCATCCATGTGGTTCATTTTAAGAGGATGGCAGCCTATTTTCAACAGACACTAGGCCTACTGCTACTTTTCTGCAGGAAACTTGAAAGTCATTAGGCGTAAAGAGTGATCTCAGCGTATCTAAAGAAACTAAATTGCCACAAGCCAAAGTGGCCCATACAATTCGGTTGGGCTTTAAAGTGCCTTGAACTATGGATTAACGATGATAGCATAAAATTAACTCTTTGATCTCTTTAGTCTCATTAATGGGTTTGGGGCTTTGGGCCCCAAATAGAATGTACAGGGCCCAGCAAGGTTGTTGTGCCACTGCACTGAACCTAGGGATGACCTCCCTTCAGAGCTGCGCATAATAATTATTACCTCTGACCAATCGAATTCTGTTTCATAAAAATCTCTTGTCTTTCTCTAACAGTGGCTGGGCTGGGAGCGCTCCTGTCTTATGGCTTCCAACTCTTGATTTTGCCATTCCAGGACGCCCGCAGTCACTGGATATGACATTTATAGGCTACCAATTTACCCTGTCCACATATATTGCATCTATAGGCACAAAGTCGTGGAAATCAGCACGTCATCTCTCGAAAAGCATTAGAACGGACTAACTAACAGTACATACGACCCGAGAGATGTAATGTCTGTCATATTTGGTTGGCAATTCAAAGTTGTGAGGGCGTGGCCTTAATTGGTAGGGACGATCAGCAACTGGTGGGAAAAGCGGTCGGAGAACATGGAAGTCGTTTCTGAAAACGGCAGCTAGAAGACGAACATCAGCAAGATCAACCATTTCAGTCGCAGTAGGCGAGTCATTTGGCAAATACCCTGATCGACGAACTCTTGATAATAGGCGCTCGTTCCTGAGCAGTCGTAAAACCCCACCTAGGCTAGGATTGACTCGTCAGTGTTCTACAGGCTCCTTAAAACTGTATCACCGTGGTTGGACTAGGAGCGCCTCCGAGTGGATTTCTGGAAGGGGCGCTATAATTATAAAGTCTTGAAATGAATGAATTTGCGGTTACGCAGCTGGGCAAATAAACAATGTAGGCCTGCTCAACTTACTTATTATTTTACACATTCCTCTTTCTTTCGTCATTCCGTTGCAGTAAATCAAAGTGACGTAAATTATTACGTAACACGTTTGTTAGGTTGTCGTCACTATATTCAGATATACAGCAGCAGTGACTACTGCGGCTGCATATTGACGTATCGCATAATATGAGAAGCCCTGAAGCTGCACCTAGGCCACAGTAGGCCTATGACCTAGGCCTAATTATATGGCCCTCACACAGTTAATTTTTGTTGGCTTACTCTGGCATTTTCGATAATCAACAATAGGCCTAATGCTGTTGATGGAGCGTATATGCCTATGCGTTAGGCTCTGCGACCTATAGGCCTATGCCTTTTGCCACATTATGGCCTGTTCTTCAAACACCTAAATTTCGGCAGCGTAAATTCCTAATCCAATGAGAAACGTTGTAGGACTACGTTTTAATAATTTGCATTTATAATTATAAGTGTGCAAAGATTGGCTTATATAAATCAATCAAATAAGGTTTCAAGCTGAAACAATTCCGCACAGTCTTTTCCATGATTATATCTTATTAATTAATATGCATATGAAATTTGGCCGATCGCAGAGGTGACGAGGCATGCACGTTCCGATAATTATAGGATTCCGATAATTAATATTATAAGATTCCGATATTTATTGTAATCCAAACTCCAAGTCCAAAGCTGAAGGTTCGTAAACGCGCTTTATGCGTCGATAAGATCATATTAGAAGCTGCCTTTGTACATTTTGTACAGACACCTTTGAGACTCGCCATCAAGTTTCTTAGTCCCGGGCACGTTGATATTGTTTACGGGAGGCGGCAACTTTTCCCGTGATGCCATCCTTTCTCTTCTAGAGATATCTTACATGCTTTTCAATGCCTGACTTCTATCTGTCTGATTAATGACGCTCACCAGTGAACGAAAATCCTTGATTTTCAAAAACTACTAACAGTCGCTATGTAATTGGACAATAGGGCCTGCCCCTCTAAAATAGCCTGCGGTCGAAATCCACCCCATTGAAAAGTCGTCTAAAAGTCGCGAGATGGGCAGCTAAATGAAGATAATAACAAAATTTTGCGATGCACATTAAAAACGTACTTTATTGGTGTAGTTAGGCACATCAATAGACACGTGATGCAACCATCGATGTGAAAATTTAGATATCTAGCATAAACCTATTAAGTTAGCCACACGACATATGACTAGTACGGTAGCTAGTTAAGTCACCTAGTAACCTACGGCTGTCAAATTATGAGAATTCACAATGCCACCCTTGCGACCGCAGGACTTTTCAAAAGTTCAAAAGGAGCCCAAAATATATAGCAAGGGCATGCGAGCAGGGAAATAACTGCCCTATAACTTTTATTACCGTACAGAATCGGATCAAACTGTACGATTCATACTTCTTTGTCACCAGGTTTCAATAAAGCAAGGCTGAATTTGATATTTGTCCAGAGCTGATTTGTTAAATGGAATTTTGATTCCTGAGATCTCAATTAACCCGCTTAAATTGGAAATCGCTAAACATTTTACACTTACAGCTGCACATGCATTCAGTGTAGAAATGGTTCAATTTTTCTAACAGTTGTTTAAATTTACAAATCTGTCCGTTTTACGCAGCCTTGTCGATGACCATAGGAGACGACCGATGGAAGACTTGACTAGAATGAAGATTATGGAAACAAAGTCTTCGTCAAGGCGCTGTCTTTCCATGCGCAAAAACAAAATTCAAGAACTTGTCATTCCTAACAGCTGACGTGAAATTTACGGAAGGTTTAGCAAAGGCAAATAAATTAGTTTTGAGATCAACATCTCTATACGTCTTGACACTGTATCTCTGGCTTATACGTAAGTGACAACACCATCAGCTGCAGGCCTGAATGAACTCGACTTGTTCAGCTGGTTGTCAAACGTTTATTAGTCTCTGTAACATAGAAAAGTTGAAATTCCATTGACCATTCACTTTTGGCCAGACATACACTGGTGCCATCAAAGTGAAATGGCCTGTCCCTTGACAGACGTTCTCATTTGCAAGGTGTTGAACTTGTAATCAGCACAGCCATTTTCGCACTGGGATACATAGAATGTGCCTGTCAATCAGAACAAGTATCTGCTTGTCAATCAAGCGCTCAAACATGCGACCAGATCGTCGCATTTTCTATGGCATCTGAACATTGGACTGGCGACTGTCCAACTTTCCACCTTGCCTGTGTGACAGATCTTCACCACGGTGTTGCAAGGGTAGATCTCGTCTTTCCAGAGACGTCTTCTTATCTTTCTGGTGCGAATACGAACTGCCATCCATCGTGTAGGGATTGCTGTCCATTGGATTTCGATTAACACGAGAAGGTGAAGTGGAAGTTGGATTAGCGTTGTTTTTAGGTGGTTGGATGAGTGCGCTGTGGCTGGGTGATGTCGATGATGTGCCGCCAGTCAGCGTTCCACTTTGCATCCTTAAAGGCGAATGTTGGCCTGGCTTTGATGTTGTTTGGTCTGAAGACAAGAAAACAATTTCATCTAAATTAATTACAATTAAATGTGAAAATAACTGCACTGGTTAGGAGTTCACACCTTGCGCCCTTGTAGAGGCAAGGTCGTGTTGCTGCACAATATTGTCGTACTTGTTCCAAGTCCTACCTGCACCTCATGATCCTCATCATGGTAGAAGCAGTAAGGAATTGCCTGGTGAGGTTATGCTATCAGAGGTGAAGACTTCGACCAAAGAACCACCTAGGGCATCCTGCATGGCAGATAAGCTCGCAAGGAACTCTGAAAACAGTTGGCCAATGCAGTAGGCAGGTATTGGATGAATGTGGTACTAGAAATGGCACTGGATATTTTCAGATACAGAAAAAGAAGGAGCCATGTTGTAAAAACCTGATCGTAGGTAAAACCTTTTAAAAATATTTGGACACTGACAGCTATTTTTCATCCTAATTGAAACAAGAGAAGTTACTTCCCCATCTTCCCCCGTAACTACCCATCCATCATTCTCTCTGGTAGTCTTCATCTTTCTCTCACCTCATATCCTGACAATTTCTTGGGGTCATTCGCACTATGAGGGCTTCTGAAAGGATCCTGGTGAGAGAAGTGCTTTACAAATGATCAAATCGAATAGAACACAATAGAATATGACCTACTTCTGAGTTTATGTCCAGTCTCCACGTATTGTGCGACGTTAGAGAGTTTCACTTGTTGATGCTGAGCACAGCGAGGACTTTGCCCTGTTTGACTCGGTTGACCGGTCGCCGACACGCGTCGAGTGGTGTCGTACTTTTCATGCATCGTCCGATGAAGTGTGCGAATGAAATCGTTGCGGGCTTTAAGGGAACTGCAAAAGAAAGCAATGAAGTTCCTCAGTTTTTTTCTTCCATACTGGAAAGCAGAAGAAAGTGGTGGAATGGCAGAGGGAGGCAGAGGAACAGCAGAGGAATTGCCATAACAAAGAATTAAAAATGAGTGGAGTAGCAGAGGGTGGTGATTCTGGTGAGAACAAACCGGATAATGATAATGATAAGAAAGACTGCGCCTTGCTCAACTGTAGATGTGAACCTCGGAAATGTTGATGGGAAATCTGAGAGCAGTCAACAATGGTCGAAATGACTCGGAGCTACCAGAAGCGATAATGTCAACAAGCGATTTACTAAATGTGAAAAACTGATTATCAAACAGTTGCTGTAGGAATGATTCATATGGGGTAGAAGTTACTCAGAAACTAACATCAAATAATTTTTTAAAATTATTT
The DNA here is from genome assembly GCA_949752735.1 of Lumbricus terrestris. Classification (NCBI taxonomy): domain Eukaryota; kingdom Metazoa; phylum Annelida; class Clitellata; order Crassiclitellata; family Lumbricidae; genus Lumbricus; species Lumbricus terrestris. The sequence goes on along the minus strand of OX457037.1, from coordinate 33,275,944 downwards.
TATGATGATAGCAATCAAACATTAACAGTTGAACAGTCACAAAGATGAGGATGTTTACACATTGTGTAAAAGATGACATAAAGGACAAAAAGGACATTATTGTCTCAAGCAAGACAAACCAAACTGCCACTAACTTTGAATACTAATTTATGCAGATACCTAAAACATGTTCGATGATAATACCTTCTGAACTGTTTGGCTAACAAACACTGTAGACTGATACCACATGAACTACATTCTTCTGCGAATGGGTTCCCACACTAGTACTCAACTAGGTAGCATCGCGCATTCTCGATAATTGACCCATCCACTTGGAATGCACTTACATTGGAGATGTGTCTATTCCATAGAAATAATGCCAAGACATTTTACAAGTTGCTGAAATCTATTATATAACTCCATGGTTGGGCTGAGAGCACCTCTGGGTAGTTTCTAGAAGGGACACTATAAATTTTTAAAATGAATGAATGAATGAATTATAGCATTAAAGAAGGACGTGTGGACGATACCTGATGAACTGATATGTCTTCTTTGGTCGACCTTCCTTCTCCGAACGACAATAGACAATTTCCCAAACGCCGCGACAGTCGCTAGGGTCTCCGATCACTGATCGCACCTGCAGTTCACCGATCGGAATGACAATTTTAAACCGAGTTGGCTCTGACTGTGCTCCAACCGCCTGTGAAGAAACAGCACAATAATTAGCAGTGCTCCATCTTTCACTGACTAGCTATCCACGCCTCAGATTCACATTTTGGTGCAAGGCCGTAGCTAGGGGGTGTTTTGGGTGTTTGAACAACCCCGGAAAGGAAAATGTAAAAATAAAATAATGCCTTTACTAGCACATAATGTAAGAACTACAGAGTGCAATGTAATGGCGGCCCAGAAGATGGCGATTTTATAAGAAAAAAGCATGAAATTAGATCCTTTTACGCTGCAGTGAATGGTTTTCGGGCGAAAAATCCTACGAAAAAGCATGTTATGACTAAAAAAGGTCAACAGGAATGTCGACGACTAAAGAAATGCAGGTCGTTAGAAAATTTGGCCAAAAAAGTTGGTAAACACCCCCCGAAATAAAATGACCATGCACGCATTACACATTTAGTTAATAACAATGATAAAAATCTGGCAAGAGTGCAAAATTTTGGTTCATTTACGTGACCACATTCCATCGAATATCACTTTATAAAAAGTTTACATAAAAGTGCTGTTCAAGATGTCAGACACTGAATGCAACAAATAAACAAGAAAAATGAGGAAAAACTAGATATAATTTCTCTGTGTAGACTCATGATGATAAATTCAAAAGTCATTATGCATACATGTAGGGGTAATGACGGTACCGTAGTACTGTATCATAACTTTTAAGGTATTTTTTAAGGATACTGATGGATAAACTTTGTGGTGTCCATAATAACCATAAAATTAGCACTAGGCTACTTGTGATTGAAACTCAGATTCTCTGTAGCATTATATTATTTATTACTGCTATCATAGGCGCCGAGTTGACCCGAAGAGTGTGGGTGCCCAAACGAATGTGAAACAAGTCCGCGCGTGAGCGCGGGAAAATTTTTTGAGCCTTTTTTATAGGAGAGTGAGTGAAATGACCTCTGTTCATAGGCGGAGACTTGTTCATGGTTTTAGGGCACGAACTCGAGGTCAAAGGACGATCGCCAAGCGGGGAAGGGCCGAAGGGGCTTGGGGAGGGGATGCATGTGCTCCTAACCATTTTCGATTTTTTTTCTTGCCACACTGCGATGGCAGCATCTTATAAGCTGTCATTTTAACGAAATTGTCGTGGTTTGAGACTTGAAAAGCATCCTTTCCGTTGTCTAAAAAATTTCCGCACAACATGAAATAGTGACATTTTGAGCTGTTATTTCATCAAAATGTCCCATTATTTCATTTTTAAAGATATGATTTAATATCTCAATAAATGTTCTTCCCAATTGCTTAAAAAATTTATAACTCTTGGCATGTACTTTTCTTGGAATCCACACAGAAGAAAAGCACAATCTTCGTTAGCATGGGCATCTTGGAGCACTCTCCCCTAATTAGGTCAACACACAACAGACTAAAATTTTGCACAAGAAATCAAAAATTTCTGTCTACATTAGCCACTATTAATTTTAGTGAGCCAATATTAACATTGTGGAAGACAGTTTTTCAAATAGTTTTCGCAGACAATTTAGTCAAGGCTGATTTGTTAATTAACGCAGACAAAACAGTATCCAGCTTTTGTGATGCTGTAAGGTGATTTTCGCGCAGTGATGATCACTATAATTATAACCCAACATGTAGGCCTACAATAAAAAGAAACAGTCATTCAAGTCGTCGCCTTCATCCGTAATAAAAAAAATGACTGAAGTGGATCGAATGAGCGAGATTTTGAGATTTTCCTCGTATTGGTATATGGAGTTCAGACTACCGGACGGAGTAAAACTGGAGTAATATTAAGGTAGACTAACTGAGATAAAAGAAAATATGTAAAAAAAACGCGATGATTTTTATAGATAAGCAATGCCAACAGAGAAGTAATTTCATAAAAAGCACATCTTGTTGGCTGATTTCTGGTGGTGCCCAGCATAGGGCGGGCCTCGCATGGCCAATTTCTGGTGGTGCTGAGCACTCACGGGCCTCGCAGAGTCGGCGCCCATGACTGCTATAGTAGTAGCCATTCTTCTCTGTCGAGTATTTTGCTACAATAAGATAAATAGTCTTCAGACGACTCTACCTTGGCCGTTCGCTTTTTTGCTCTTAGACGTTCCTGGGCCAAAATGACGACCGCTGATTTGAATATGAAGATAAGGGTCAGGAGGTCACAGCCCTTCCTTGGCTTTACCACTTCGTCGGTGGCGTTGATCCAGTTCACGGTTCCATACATCTGAAGCTCACCAACGCTAAGGCTGATGTTCTGAAGAAATCCAGAAGAATGAAAAGTCATTGAAAAACATTTAAAGAAAAATAGAATGTCAGGCCGCAGGATATTTCTTCATGTTGTTTCTCTATTGCCCTTCGTTGGGTGATAAGAATTTAAAGAGATTAATACAAGACAACAGCAGATGACTGCACTGAGGATCAGTCAATCAATCAATCAATCATTCAGTCAATCAATCAATCAAACAAACAAACAAAAACAAACAAACAAACAAGATTTATTGACCACCACATGAGTAATACAAACATACAGTTCAAATAATCATACGCAGTGTGTTAGTAGGTAAAACCAAACGAACATAATTATGATCATGGACAATGATGACAATGACAATGCTGATGATGCCTGATAGTGATGACTTGCCTTGTAGCAATGACGTTCCTGCTTCTCAACTCTAACCAATTCCTCGAAGTCACCGCCATACTCCTCATATATCTTCTGCATCTCGTTGATGTGTTCAGCCACCGACTCCATCGCTCGCAAAGCATCTGCAGCAGTACCAGGACAAACCATTGGCACTGCTGATAAGGATAAGTCCTCTACTAGTTTAAAGGAATTGAAAAAAGAATGCAATTCATGGTATAGCCTTTCAGTGCGTGTATTTATCCATGATGAAAGCTTGTACGTACCGGTATGTAGATATATACTTGTGCATGAGTATGGTCGGTATATGCAAGTAATTATGAACCTGGTCTTTAACGCTTTACTGACTATAATGCAGCAAATGGCATGGGAAATTTTATACCCTCAGTCGGTAAAGGGTTAACACATTAACAATTAACCGCATAGTAGCGGCGCCAGAGGGGGGTTAAGCCTCCCTAAAAAAGGTCATCCAGCTTTTTTACATGTAAAAATGAAATATTTCCATGATTTCCCCCCTAAAAACTGAAATATATGCATGAAATTTCGACCAAATAACTAAAAAAAAGTTCATCAGAAATTTTGGTGAATGAAAATGGAAATTTTCCCTGAGACTTCGGCCAAATGACTAAAGTGTTAAAGAACCTTGCATAAGCAATAAAAACAAAAATAGCATAACAATCAGTGAAAAATTAGCATTGCCTGAAAGGAAAACGATATAAAAGAGATGATTTAACAGAAGTAGCTTTCCTTTCATCATAAGAACTCTCTTTCCTAACCTTTGAGAAGAGTGTTTTCATCGCTGTGTCCATCTGTGAGTTCATGAAGCTGTTTGAGGAGCAGCGGATATTTAAGGATTCGTTGGATTGGTTTGATGAGGTACGACTCAAGTGCGGCCGAATGCTGCTGCTTTGGATTGCGAGCACGCAGGAACTCACGAAGAGCAGCATTGTCATCTGTTGCATGGAACAGGTAAACACTTTAATTAGGTAACCTTTTGGCCAGTTATTGTTACGGTTACATTGTGGACTTGTATCAGCTCTCCTTACTTACGTACCATTCTGCCTAAATGTGAAATAGCGTTATGTCTTCGTCTCTTCGGAGCTATTAACTTATAAGCCACACAATAATGGCAGTGCAACGCTAAATATTGACTTTTTCAGCATTATCCATATTGGTGAATGATTTATATGCGATAGCTTAAGGCACGGTCCCAATGACTGAGTGTTAAATGGAACACATTTCATCAGGTTATTATTATCCACTCACTACTTTATTTAAGAATCAAAAGAAACACAGTCTTGCTCCATTAGTATTTACTTCTGGAACACTAACCCAGCAATACTAAGACCCTATCTGCGCTTAGGCTGTGAATAACTGACCTGATTAGAAAAGAAGGAATTAATTAAAAAATCATTAAAACAACTAATGGGCAAAAAACACACAAAAAAAGATGATAAAGAGGCGGGCATTGGCCGACATACCGCTAAGAATCATTTTCTGTGCTTTCGAGTGACTTGCACAAAACGAACTGTACAGCTTGAAGTGATGAGCGTAGTAAAGGAATGAATTACCAATCAACATCAGGACTCTCTGTTCAATCAAGAAGACAATCATTACTTCATGAGGAAAGAAAACGAATGCCAAGCCCCCCGCCCCCATATAAAAGGCTAAGCCCCCCTAAAAAAGGTCCATCCGGGTTTTTGACATGTAAAAGAGTGAAATATCCCCACGATAAGTTCACAAAAAATTAAACACAAACATGAGATTTCGGTCGGATAACTAAAAAAAAGTCATCAGAAATTTTGGCGGGTGAAAGTGGAAAATAATTTCCATGAGATTTCGGCCGGATGACTAAAAAAGTCGTCAGAAATTTTGGTGGATGAAAATGGAAGTTTTCCTCCGCAAGGCTTCAGCCCCCAAAACTGAAATCCTGGCGCCGCCACGGACATCTACATGTAATCATATGTACATGTACATACATGCAGGCATAATTTAAAATAGGTCTTGCATCACAGACCAGATTTTATATTCCACGGGATAAAGGTCTAGGTTATTTGATATGTACCAAGTTTGCAGGATAGTGCATCAACAACTATTTTGATCGCTCAAGCTGTGCCTGCATGTTGACCTCTGTTAGTTCAGTCGCTCTACACCCCTTGAAACATTTTAATAGACTTCAAGTTTTAACTGGAATAGCGTATGATTATAAGAACTAAGTTTAAAGTTGGGAATGAAACAGTTTTTTTCTAAAAAATATTTTTACATATTTGGTGTTAATTTCTATAGTTATTGTAGAGGTTTATTTTTTCTGTTCACCATAGGCCTATATATAGAATTATATGTGCACACACCAGCATATAAGCATGTATGTGCAAATATAATAATATTATATATATGTATATATACACACACATACATACAAATACTAACCATTTAGTCATGCTTGGGCATTTGAATCACTCCGCAACTTCTTGTAATGGAAGGCAATACAGCATTTGTTAAGCCTTTGTTAAAAAGTGTGCACATGTATGTAACAACAGGATCCACCCAAACATTTAGTGTTTATGTTTCTTCAATGGACATAATCATCAAGCCATAATAAGACTGATCACATTTGGAATATATTGGGAAATGATGTCTCAGTACTGAGGCAAAGAATTAAAAAACTTACCCTTAATCCTTCGTCCTGATCAATGCAGCAAAAAATAATAAAGAGCAAAAGATTTTATATAGCAATAATATGAGAGCTGTTAAAATGGACATTCACATTATAATTATTATCATAATTTTTATTATCTTTGTTATTACAAGTTATTATGCACTCGGTATTGTATTTTAACATGCAAAGCAGGAGCCCAATTGCTCCATTAGCAATTCAGGAACTCTAGCCTAGCAATACTAAGATTTAGGCTAAAACAATTGCAAGTAATCAATACCTTAAAAACTAACAGCTGCGTAGTAAATAGTAATATAATGCAGGAAAATGTAGCAATGAAGATGACAGCAAAACAAGTGGCCACAGTAAGTGTAAACTACAATTGGTAACTTCTCTGAAAAAATTGGTAAATCAATGAATGGTGCACAAAAAAGAGGTTGCAGCCACGTCATGTTGTGATCCAGGACAGAAGGTCAGTACACCATGACAGACAGTAAACAGCTCATATCGGACAGTATGCAACTTGAAAATGGAAAGTCTTAACTCTCAAGTCTAGAACTTAAAAACATGACACAAGCAGTTGAGCAGAATGGTCAGATATAAGAAGATCTAGTTCGTAAATCAAAACTCAGCAACCAGAAAGCTCATTCACAGAGAACAGTTTACTTTTAAGCATGAAAAGAACAAGATTATCAAATGACCTCAATGAATAATGAATGACCTCAATGAATAATGAATAACCTCAATGAATAATGAATGACCTCAATGAATAATGAATGACCTCAATGAATACTGATAAGTCTATGGAATAAAAGCTTCAAATTCACATCAACTTATTACAAGTATGGTACTAACTGTACTTTCCACATATATTAAAAAGTACGCTCTTACGGTGAGATGGTTGTTGTCATCATAGCAGTTGAAGTTGTTATCCGAACGAACGGCATCTTCCAAGCTGTGGAGAAACAGTCGTTGAAACTGAACGATTTCCTGAATGTTGCCAAAGAGTTGTTCAATGTCATCTGACGAGATGTACGTTTCATCCTTGAGTGGTTCCAGGTAACGTTCGATTAAGCACGTCAAGTCCTGCACAGCAAACACCAACAACGGACCATTTGTAATGCAAAATAAAAATAATGTTCCTAAAAACATCCAAAAATAATATAATATCTCCATGGGCGGAGTTTGGTTTCCGTTCTTGGAGGGCTAAAGCCTTCTTGGGGGGGGGGGGGGGCGCTAAGCCTGGGAAAAGACACCATTTACACAGTAAAAAATGAATCTGGGTCCTCTTGGGAGGCTTAGCCCCCCTAGCCCCTGATAAACTCCGCCCATGAATATCTCCCGGTAATAACTTACCTGTAGTTCCTCCTCTTTCGTCTGCCATAAATGCAAAATCAAAGAAGCCTAACATTTTCATGGATGTCATTTCAAGTTCTTTGTTTCGCTATTCAAGTTGCGATACTTGAAGAATGTGATGCTACACTTTGCATAACACTGAATGATAAGATAACTAAAATGAAATCGATAGTATTAAATTAGAATGAATATAATTATATACTAGCAATTAAAATATTAATAATATTGAACAACACCACAACTACTGGCAATTGGCTGTATACATTACCAATCACAGCTTGTTGTTTGAGACTTGATAATGAAGCATTTAGATATGACATGCCAGGTTAAACGGCTCAATTTGGTTCTGGTTTCTCTCACACTGAATACCATTCTATCAAAGAACTCTGTTCTCTAGAACTGATGGCACAAAACCAGATAACAGATAGTTGGAACCAATGTCATATATTGACCAACACCTAGGCTGTTCCTTACGTCTTACATGTATATGCCAAAAAATAGTTCAGGATAAATTATATGGCAAGTGCCGCTGAGCTAAACTGATTAATATAATCGTCATCTTGCCACCTATGCTGCATTCCCTCTGATCTTCATCATAGGGCTGGGTACAGAGAGAGGCAACATCCTTTTCAATGGTCAAAATCCACAGCTGCCTTCCACACAACATCATTCTCAATGCCAGGACTTGAGTAAATGTAATGTAATGACCACAATTTCTAATAACATCATCAACAGCAAGCAACTTCTAGGATGCACATGCACACATTCACGCACACACACGCATGCACCAACTTCTAAAGTGACTGACTGCTGTCACATATGGATGCAGCTATGGAGATGCTAATTACCAAAACTTTAAATCCTCAGAAATCAGGGAGAACGAAAATACTGATTAGAATTGTACAAATGGGCATGATGAGTTTGTTGAATGAAGTTGAGGTTGTTGGCAGACGAACCCTAACGTAGAATCTCTCTGTGTCAATCAACTCCAAGACGACTTTGCAGATGCGCTGCGAGTTGCTGAGAGGTCGTGTTGACGTCAGAAGCGTTGCACTGTTGTTGCCGTTGTTTGGATTGTCGTTCGACCCTCGTAGGCTGTACTGTCGTCGACACAAATGCATCACTTGGTTTACACCCTAAAATAACGGTTCACAACTAATTCATTAACACGAAACAGATCATAATAAGGAAGATAGTATCGCAGTAAACAATACAATACAATACCCATTTATTCAACCTCAATAAGCAGACATAGACAAACCCAATTAAAGATAAGTAATTGTTAATCATTCTATTCTACGAACTTACCTCATAAAAATGTCAATATGTTTCACAACAAAGGCATACATGCCAAAAGAAATAAAAAGTTTGAAAAATTTTAACACTGGTTTAACTATTACATTGAATATTTTAATGAAAACCAGGTCTTTCTTGTCAATAGAAAGTGATAGCGCCGGTGAATAAGCTGGTCTCCCTGACGTGGCTTTTGTGGGCGCTGAGAAATTCTCGAAGATTTACATTACATTACATAGCTATTCAATGTGTAAATGCATCAAAAATGGCTAAATCTTACCCAGAATTTAGATATTTGGTGTAAATCAAACAGATTTCTACATGAAAAGTTAACATCAGACTAATGGTTGTGTCTGTGAAAATTATGCAGAGAACCTATTTCATGATTAGTGACCTTCTTAGTTCACTTTCCACATATTACACCGTAATTATGCTCCGACGTTTCTTTACACAGCATTAAATACACTTTTCACATGCCTCTACACTCTACAGTCTACACTCTACAGACTCAACTCAAAAGTGCAGTGGCTAAAGCTTTTTACCACAGCCCCTGATGGTGTCTCTTTAAAGAATATCTATTGCAAAACCACCTACAAAACGAGGAACCTTTCATTTACTCACAAAAAGTCAAAAGAATGCAAATGGACAATTATTGCCATGCAAAGGTCAAATGTTCAGAGATAAGACATCTTGAAAAAGGCATGCATTTTGAACACTCAGCACTTTAGGTCCAATGCCAATTACCTTGAGCAGGTCATCAATCTGTTCAGAACCCATTCCACCATCACTCGTTGTTCTGATTCGTGTTCTCAACAGATCTGGAATCTCTTTGTAATTATCTACAACACGAGCATAACAAACAAACACGCATCAGGTGACAACGTAAATGAACGCCACAACTCTTCAAGGCTTGATTTTCTCGCAACTTATCACGTTGTATTTCTGTCATAAACATAGCTGATCAAAAACACAATAATCAAAAATATTATTTTTGCATTAACTTATTTACCGTATTACATATAATACACATGATGTGCAATTTTTCCTCGGTCCTTTGACGGAAACCCAGCAACCTCAAAGTTGCAATTATTAGATTAGAGGCTCAGTTCGCAATCGAACTGACCTCCAAGCCACACAACACAGCACTGAGATCATAGTACCATCAGCCAAATGGGTATGATAAATTAACCAATTAGCCAGATCATGCCAACCACTATAATATACCTCTGAGTAAATTGTACCTCCCAGTAGGCTTCTCCACTCCAGGCCCTATAATAACAGCTACACTAATGACTCGTTTTTCCTCATCCGTTTCTGACTCTTTAAGGGCTCTTCTTTACCCAGAGTTTTTCGTGCAGAGAGTGCCTCTGAATAGCCATTCTGTGAGAGGCGCTATATAAATCTACAGATACAATACAATACAATGCAAATTTTCGAATGAATGAATGAATGAATACCCAGGGTTTAAAGTGGGTGGGAACGCGTGGGAACGGCGTTCCCACTGCTCTCGAAATTCTTGGCTTGCGTTCCCACTGCTCATCATGATGGAACTCTAAAATACATGCATTTCAATCAAATTCTTCATCAGCGTTCCCACTGCTCACCCAAACCACTTTAACCACTGTGAATACCTAGGTTTGGTGCTGGAACAATCAGATCACCAATGTTCTGATCCGATATCGGAGTCTGAGTGGGAGGCGGTGGACACATCAGCGTCTCAATCCCAGAAGATAGGTTGGAAAGTCTTTGATCGTAGACCAACTGGTGACGGTCGATATGACACGATCGCAGCGTCATGCAAATCGCGTTGCATTCCATGAGTAGATTCTCAATGTATACCATGTCCAGCTCACCAACCACTTTACCATTTATCACCAGAATCTCATCGCCGACAAAGACGCCTAAAGTAGAAGAAGAGCAGTGGAAAGTTATTATTTACACCACCCGACACCACAGCTGTAATAAAAATAATACGATTTGAACAGCATTGTAGCACAGTCGAAGTCAAAGAAAGGGCAGGGCTGAAAGTGAGCCGGGTCGGTCCGGGTCTGCGACCCGGCATCGATTTTCGAGACCTGCTGTTGCTGGGTCTCAGCAGGGTCGCAAGAATGGTCGCCAGGTGCCAAAACTAGGTAAAAATGGTAAGATTTTGGATAATTTTGGGCAAATGACTAAAAAAGGCGTCAGAAAAACTTACGGGTCAAAGGCGTGCTCGTTCGCCAAAGTCAGACCCGGCAACTTTTCCAAACCACTTTCAACCCTGAGAAACGGTACTCCACAAGAGCTGTAATGCCTCGCATTGTCTTGTTCCTTGCATGCAGCACTAAGTGATGAAAAGGAACGTGCATTGCAGAAATGAATGGAAGGAGAACCAGTTGGACAACTGTTCTATGTCAACCATGCAGTTGGGTTGATGCAAATAAAGATGAATCTGCTTCCTACTATAGCATTACAAAATAATTAACTGTACATAAAAAAGACAATGACAAAATCAACACCAAAATGACAGAAAAACATTGATTTCAACCAGGGCTGTTGCCGAGAGTCGAGGGTATACGTGAGTATACAGAGTGTACTCATCTCACAAATGTTTGTGCGTAACATATGGAAAGAAAAATGACCTGCAGACAGGTTGCCTAGGCAATTGGAGCGTGTACTCACTTCTAATTCGGCCACTACAGCTCTGATGATAACTGATAACTAACCTTTGGCAGATGCAATTCTTCCCGACGTGACATCGCTGACAAACAGGCAGAGCTCGTCCTCCTTTTCGGCATCTTCCGCCAGCTCTGCCTCGACCTGGAAGCCGAAGTCTCCAGCACTGCGCACTAACTCCAGCTGATGTATGAGTTTCGGACATAGCTCTATATTCTCAAACTGCTGTGGAAATACAGAAATTTGCATTTTATACAAACAAGTATCAAAGAAACTGCAGCAACGTAGCAATGCTGTCAATTTTCTTTAAATGTTTTCTGATATTGCTTTATTGATCGATTGATTAGTTGAATCTATCGAAAACACTTCAAAAAAGTTCTAAGTAATAACTAGCAAGGTATATTTCAATGTCATCGTAGCAAGAAATTAAACCGGATAAGAAAATAATCCTTGGATGATCATTTATTTATTTATTGCCAAAAAATGTGTACAAGTAGATACCAATTCAGCTTCAAGCGAATCTGTTCAACAATCTAATGACGAGTGTGTACTAAAAGTGACTGGGAAAATAATGCAACTTAGCGTTAAAGTGTTACGTCATCGGATATATGTGGCTTCAAATAAATTTCTTCATTTGAATTCTTATAAAATACACAAATAAATCAAGGCAAGAACTTACAATTTAAGATAGTTTCTGTCTTTTATTGTCTTTCCAATCAAATAACATAGTTCTGGTAACCGATAATTGTTAAATTTAACTATAAAATTAAAACAATCTCCGAGCCATGCAATTTTGATCTCAGAACCAGTACATAAAGCAGCGGCTGTCATAGATCTTTTCACTTCAGGCAGCGCAAATCAATCAAAAGGGCGTACAAAGAGTCAGCAGGATGGACAGTTAAAGGCAAATTCATCTCCAATTTTGTTGATTCTGAGTTCAATTAGAACTTTCTAAACCTGACAACAAAAAGCAACGTATCTAACAAGCGCTATATAAATGATGGCAATAAAACGGCTGTTGTTGTTTTCTGCACATATTCGGAAAACAATAGAAACAAATCCAATTTACTTGGGAGCAGAGAAGTGCGTTTTTGTCAGGCACTTTGATTGCGGTTGAACCGGGCAGAATCAGTCGTATGAAGTGATCTTTCGTGTTCAGCCTGTACTTGTTACACACGGCTTCAACCAGTTCCTGAATTGTTGTCATTGGTGTCACCTGAATACTTGTCTCCACCTTCAACATGTTCAAGACCACGACTCAATTGAACTCATCAACTCACACAACAAATGCATACAGTCAGTGGGCAATTCAACAGTATTACAGTAAATAAAAAGGGAATAAGGTAACAAAGGGAATAGAGTAAGAAAAACAATTGTTACTACAAGTAATTGTTTTGTTTTGTCTTTTTTAAGTGGATAAATAACCTTTAAAAAAACTTGTACCCTAGGCCAATGGGGGTTTAACCCCCAAAACCCACGATGTAAGCCACTGCATACAGTACAGTACATCCCAAAACTACTGTGTTACACTCCTACATTCTTTAAAATGTCCTTTTTAGCCCTACTAAAGGGTGGATACCACTTCTAAGAGGTACACTTACAGGGGTGTCATATGAATCTTTGTAACAAACGAATGAATGAAAAATCGCTACGCTCTATAAGCCAACACTCCATGACAAGCTATTCTTCAATGTAATACATATGCAAAGTCTGAACCTTACCTCTTTGCAGTTGTGCATACAATTGACACTTATATAGCATCCCTTAAGAAGCTGGATATATTCATTACATCTACAGTCATGGGTATACAGATCTTTAACAAGAAGTAATTCAACACTGAAAGTTGCAGATCTCCTCACAGATATAAAGTGAATGTATTTTTAATGTATGTGAAGATGTTAGCTATGCACAGCAGTTAAACTAGGAGCATTGCTGGTCTGCAGGCAACTATGCGAAACAAACAGCACAGGAGTGACCAATGCAAAATTGTCAGCTGTACCTGAGAAAAGTAAAAAAAAAACTGTTGCCTGGTTTATAGTTAGTTACCGTAAACCCACAAAAAGCACAGTAAATCTGAATCTTCTTTTATTCTTTACCTTCAGGATTGAATTAATCCCTCTCTACAGAGTTAATCTGAATAGCATTCTCTTTTAAAGTGTATAATCCATGTGTGACCTTGAAGAATGAATCGACCTTCACAGAGCATGAGAAGAATGTATTTGGAATTGCTTCTACCAACTGCGACACATTCACGCTACACCCTGCAACCGCAATGATTAATGCATTCAACATGTTGTAACATGTCGCCTGCCTTGAATGAGTAGATGCAGAGAACCGACCTGACTGTTTGGAAGTTTAACCCTGATCAGCGATTTCGTCAGCTGATCCAAAGCCAGCTGATCTTCTCGTTGCATCTCAACTGACGGTCGGCTCTTCTGGCTGTGACGACAGTTTCAAACAATAGAATTCATCAGGTCAAGCAAAGAACAAATTAGAAAAATATTGTTATACAATCGTCTCTTAGAGATTCTGTTGCTTTAAGAAAACACAATGAATAATAAGATGGCATAATAATTCACAACAAAAGCAGCAAGAGCAGCCGTCCTCCTATTTAGTGAGTATGTCACATTTAATATGTAAATTTTTTGCAAAACATGGACCTGGTACTCAATTCCATTCTGAGCAGATACTGACCATCTGTCATGTTCTCATAAGATAAATGTGTGAGGAAATGTATTCACAAGCGCTGCGTTGAGTCAAAGGGGTTATCCACAAGAGTAGACCAGAGAGTCGGATAGCCCAAAAGAAATAACATCGTTCTGCTAGCAGGGTCGCCCCACCGTCATTTCTATAATTTTATATACAGCAACATTAACCATCAAAACATAATTAAAAATCATTTGCATTATATGTATATAGCCTACTTCGGAGGAAGACTCAACACTCTCGACGACTGCATCCTTGGTCCAATGGCCGTATTCAGCGTTTCCGCTTTGACGGTCGACAAAGGATGACTGGAGGATGACGAAGGTGCCACGATGTTGGCGCTGGCGCCAGGTGAGAACGAACGTGCAAACACGTAGGCATGGAAGGCGCTGACTGTGAAGGCGCCAATTCGACTTAAGAAGACCTTCGTATTCTTTGACACAGAGCCAAGCACTAACTGAAACAGGTTATTTAAATGAGTAGAAACTACCAGACAATGTTTAGCAAACAACAATACCATCATTGTTATGGAGAATTACGCAGACAATGTAGGACAGAATTCAACGAAAAACACAAAGTTAGAGAAAACTCTGCTGGATAGGTTATTAATATAAACGAGAGCATAACTTCATTTGAATCAACAACACTAAGAGAAGCAATGGACAAAAATGAATGGAGATATTTTGTTTGTACCCATCACTGCCAAATGGCTGGCATCAGGTACTAATTATGATGATGACGATGATGACGATGATGACGATGATAAAGAAGAAGATGATGATGATAATAACGACAACGATGCTGCTGCTGATGATGATGATGACAATGATGACGATGATGATAAAGATGATGATAAATATGATGATGACGATGATAAATATGATGATAAAGATGATGATAAAGATGATGATGATGATGATGATGATGATGATGATGATGATGATGATGATGATGATGATAAAGATGATGATATTGATAATAAAGACAATGATGCTGATCATGATAAAGATGATGACGATGACGATTATGACGATGATGCTGATGACAATGATACACATGGATGATGATGATACTGTGTAAATGGGTGAAACTGTATATCATCAAATAAAATGCCAGATGAAGTTCCAACCTTGGGATTCGGGAGTTCAGCGCCCTGTAGTGATGCTGAGTAGCATCTGAGTCGGTAGTGGTCGATGTAGAACTTCTCGAGGTTCTCGTCCCACTGCGTGAGTTGCCGTTCGATCGCCTGACGACTGCGTGGATCGCTCACCGTCGCCAGATGCATCAGCGCCATCTTCTTCATCTTTATGTCCTGTTTTAACCAGCATCACCAACATCAACACCACCATGACAACATCACCATGACAACATCACCATGACAACATCACCATGACAACATCACCAACATCAACATCACCATGACAACACACCACCCAGTTGGGTATGTTCATCAGGGGGGTCGGTAGCGCAATGGATAACACGCTGGCGCTGAAAGCAATGAGTAATGAGTTCATGCCCCGTATAGGGGACATGTTTTGTAGGCTGCTATTATCGCGGATTATTGCAGGCTGTCTGTTCTGTTAGTAGTTAAGAATTACGTATTCTACACCGTGGTTCAATAAAATGTAAGTCAAACTGTTTTTCTGATATCTCTAATGCCTGATGATTAATCATACTAAATTTTCCCAATATTTAGAGAAATAACCAAAAATAGAACTACAAAAAAATCATGTCATAAATCTAAACGGATTTAAAGATATGAATATTTGAACTTCATCTGCATAGCGCCGCTGAGTAGTTTCCTTTTAAGAGTTTTATGGTTTCAGAGTTTTATGGTTTTTTAATGATCCAGTATATGCTTGTTCGTGTTTTTAACCTCTTCAACAAGTGTATTCGGGAACCATAATTGACTGATTTAATGTTGTAAATTATAATAGAGTCTATGACCAATTGTTCATATGACCAATGATCTGTATACCAAACCAGCTGACCATAGATATCCACAATTCCACATAATACCACTGACCATAGATATCCACATAATACCAGCTGACCATAGATATCCACATACTACCAGCTGACAATAGATATCCACAAAATACAAGCTGACCATAGATATCCACATACTACCAGCTGACCATAGATATCCACATAATACCAGCTGACCATAGATATCCACATAATACCAGCTGACCATAGATATCCACATAATACCAGCTGACCATAGATATCCACATAATACTAGCTGACCATAGATATCCACATAATACCAGCTGACCATAGATACCCACATAATACCAGCTGACCATAGATATCCACATAATTCCAGCTGACCATAGATATCCACATACTACCAGCTGACCATAGATATCCACATAATACCAGCTGACCATAGATATCCACATAATACCAGCTGACCATAGATATCCACATAATACCAGCTGACCATAGATATCCACATAATACCAGCTGACCATAGATATCCACATACTACCAGCTGACCATAGATATCCACATACTACCAGCTGACCATAGATATCCATATAGCGTGATTCTCTCACCAGGTCGATGCTTGTCTCGAGACGTCGAATTTCTCCGCCAAGCAGTCGGAGTGTGTTGTCTCTTCCATGCTGGCGTGCAAGCGATGCAGCACAGGCAGAGTGAATGGCACTTATCCAGTTGTCAAGGTCAACCTGACTAGCAGCCTACAGAAACAGGAATCAACATATTGTCATGGAATATAAGGTACTATTTCACTTTCGCCCAGCGCATAACAAGTGCTCATCATCATCACAACCACCACCACCTGACGAGGTGTCTGGTCATCAGATTCCTGTGGACGGTTATACTTGCACTTCAGCCAAAACATCAGCAATTCCGAGGAATGTCTGTTGAGAAGTGTAGGGGACGAGTTTTACTTTCACCTTTCAATTTCATCGTTCTTATTAGATTTTCAACCAGTAAGTAGACTCCAAAAATTAATAAGTAACCCTGAGCAGTTTTTCGCACAAGAGGTGTTATATACGATAATTCAGGATTATGTGTGCTATTTTAAATTAAGTAAGTAAGTAAGTAAGTAAGTATAGCCTTTATTACTCTAATTTGCAAATGCACAATGGGACATCAACAATAATGCAATTTATAACACATAGAACGATAGACGTAATCATAAAGAATAGCAATATACATGGAAACTAATGTAAAGCAAAATATGTTAACAAGTGTAAAGCATTCTAGTAATAAAACCTTTTCTTGTGAGAAAGTAAGAACGTGGAATTACAAGGCTGTGTGAACAATGAACATGGATGCAAAAAGTGTTGTTTGTGATTCATGAACAGGATGAGTAAATCATGGACATTCCCAGGGTTGGCCAAAACATTTGACTATTTATTGGCTCTCTAGATGATGTATGCTTAATTGCTTATCATACCATATCTACATGCACCAAAATACAGATAAAAATGATTCCTGTCTCATCTTATCCTATAAAATATTGACAAATAAAATAGGATAAATAAAACAAATAAAGACGCTTACTTGGAACAGGTAGGCATCTCCAAATGCGGTGCTCAGTGAAAAGGCATTTTCCTTCTTCGGATGTTCTGGAGCCGGTTGTGCCAAACCACCTTCAATCACTGGAAAAAGATTCAACCAAGTTCCTTTCCATAAGTAGCATCCAACAGCAATGCTATGGTATTGGAACAGCAATGCTATGGTACTGCAACAGCAATGCTATGGTACTGCAACAGCAATGCCATGGTATTGTAACAGCAATGCTATGGTATTGCAACAGCAATGCTATGGTACTGCAACAGCATTGCTATGATATTGCAACAGCAATGCTATGGTATTGCAACAGCAATGCTATGATATTGCACAGCATTGCTATGGTATTGCAACAGCATTGCTATGATATTGCAACAGCATTGCTATGATATTGCAACAGCAATGCTATGGTACTGCAACAGCAATGCTATGGTACTGCAACAGCAATGCTATGGTATTGCAAAGCACCTCCTGAACTCATAAAACTTCAAAAACCATCAGCATGCACAGTTGCACACCTTCTGCAACTGGTCATGATTGTGTAGTGATGCTGCTCAAAGTGTTGGTAGTTTCAGCCTAACAACACTGTGTGATAACCAAGGCCAATATATGAGCCACGCTCTAACTGTATAAAGTAAGCAAAGCAAGAAAGTAAGTATCGAACAATATTGAAAGATGAACAAGTTTTATCACGCATAGAGTTCATGAGATCATTAAATTATTTGAATTTCAATTAGTGTTGCCTTGATTCTCATTGTGATGGTATTCATAAACAAAGCACTGTGTTTAAATTGGCAATAATCAATTAATTGTCAAATGCATCCTAGAGATGTCACAGACCGAGTTTATGTCGTGGAGAAGCATTGTCAGTGATAGGAGCACCATCCTCCGCAACATAGAAGAGCAGAATGTTTCCCTTCAGGCAGACCCAGTACCTCTTCCACGTTCTCTTTGAAGCCAACTCAATCTTGCGCTTCCGACGAACTAGCCAGTTCTTAACAGTCAGCCACCTGCATGAAAACAGCATAATGACTGAAAATTTTAAAACAATATTTACTAAGCAAAGGCAACTGAGGGTCATGAGCACTGGGGCGCGGTGGTGTAGTGGTGGCGTCTTTGCCTTGAAGCCGGAAGGTTTGAGGCTCGAATCCACCTCAAGTCGCCGCGCAGGGACCATGGGCAAGTTCTTCACTCGCAATTGCTCAGCGCTTCGGCGTGAAACTCCGATGCAGTGTCTGCTGTGCAGTCAGGAGCGCCTCTGAGTAGAGTGCTTGAAGGGGCGCTATAACAAGTGCACATGCAGACAAAACTTAATTTGTGTGTCATCATTCTTCATCCTTAATGGAACCAAGATAAAAGAAACATAAAACATTGCCTCAAATGCCAACAACTCCATGTAGAATGCCATTGGTACGGTTTCATGTATTTTGCACGAACCCATGGCAAATGTGAGGTTGGCTCTGAGGTTGGCAAGGGGGAGTCCTTCAAAATGCCAGGAAATGCCGCTTTTCTGTTATGCATAGGACATCATAGTCCAGCAATACCTCTCTACATGGTGCCACCCAAGGAGCACACTCGTTTAGAGTGGCCAATTAATTATAGAAGGTACAAAAAGCGGATTGCTGGAGCTATAACCAGCTCTGCCACTCCCCCCACTCTGGGGGTCAAGGAGTAAATTCGGATGACTGAGGGAGTCAACGCTGGCATGATCAGCTTGCTGTGATCTGATCTACTTGCGTTGGAGTGGCGACAGGGCTATTTTTTAGAAATTTTTAGAATTGCACAACCCTTTCCTTCCTTATCCATCTTCCATAGTAAATCACTCCCAATCGGAAGAAAATGAACTTTTAAGCTAGTTTTAACTGCGCAGAAGTGCTTCTACAACTGCACAAATCCATTTAGAACTGCACATTTTGTGTACAACTGCACGCTAAAAAAAACCTGAGTGGCGACCCATCTGGGGAAAAATTGGCCTATGAAACTGATGAGCAACAATTCAATGCACATGCCACATAGCCCGTCAAACCAGTGAAGAAGAATTGACATAGGTGCAATGCACCAGGGTGACCAGGAGGACATGCCTCATGAATTATTGGCTGGTGACTTTTCCAGCCATTCGACTAATAGTTCCTTACAGAGAATAGATTAAATGTTTTTCCTAAAGACCATGCTCTTATCGGATTTCAGATTGAATTAGCATAATAAGAAAGAATTTTCAGAAGGTCCTATAACAAATAACTAAAACCAGTGCTTAAAATGTAGAAAAAGAAGTGCCTGGACGCCCCTTACCATTCCATGTTGTGCTGTCCTATAATAATGACAGGACGGCGTTCAGATATGAAAATAAATGCTTGGACGCCGTCAGGGGCGGATCCAGGGGGGGGCCAATCCGGCCATGGCCCCCCCATTTCAAAAATTTCTTTTTTTCACCAGCTATTTTGCTCGAAAAGTAGACGTAGCCCCCCAAAAGTAGTTCCATAGGACTTTGGCCCCCCCCTTCGAAAATTTCTGTATCCGCCCTTGGACGCCGTCCATGACCGTCCAGCCACACTTTAAGCCCTGAAATATCAAGCTGTATAAACGTGCAGAAGCAGAAAGAAATCAGATACTTCGGTCTACTAATTGAAGTCCGAGGTTCAGTTTCAAATGAGATGGAAAGCGATGATGTACGGCAGCGGATGATAACTTACCCTGCCCTCCGAACAACAGTGCTCTTGCTGGCGAATGATGCTTGAGATGGCATCGTGTGGAGGCTGCTGCAGTCGTAGCCATCCTCCGCGTCACTTCCTCCCTCCGAACCAGAAATCTATAGCACCAAGTCAAACACACACACACACGTCTGTTTACCGACTGTCAAACGACGACCGCCGCACTCGCGTTGAGTGCTCATTTATGGAGCTCCTCTATGGTAAGAAAACTCCTCGGATATGCTCTCGCATCTGACAGCGTAAGACTGCAATCAAATAGAATGCCTTCAACGATCTACAAAATTAGGCAGACACAGAACAAGGAGCTTGTTCTTCAGAAGGAAAATTATATCACCACAGAGAAGCTACCAGGCTGTTTTGAGGAAGTATGGGAGCAGAACAGGCATTTAATGCTGCTTTACTGAAAAGAGTTTCTCATATCATTTACAACACTTTGGTCGGTAAAGGGTTAACTTAGGTTAAGCATTCATCACACTGATTTTATGGTCAATTCCTCTTCTTGTTGACAATAATGCAACGTTTTGAACAGCATAACTTTGAGTTGCCACCGAAGGACGATAAAAACTTTATTTCAAGAGCCATCTACAAGTGCCTTCTCAACCAGCGACTGTGTAAGCCGTAGTACTTCCCTTCCATGTTACTGAGCTGCGGTCTTGTCAACCTGTATTTTTCCCATATTAAACGAATATATATATAAATAATAAATATATAAAGTAATAAGACAGCTAACCAAACCCAGCAATCTCACAAGATAGTTGAGATACAGCATTTAAAATACCAGTTCATGTAATCAAGGAGGGAAAATGGACCATATATAGCAACCAATCCAAATGCAGTACTGCATGCATGAACAATTGAACACAGAAGCTATGCTCAATAGCAGAGAGCGAGTTGTGTGTGTGTGTGTATATACAGGGTGAGAATTGCCGGGGGGGTTGGGGGGTTTCGACCCCCCCAGTCTTTCTTAGAGCCCCATGTTAAAGTATGTTTTTTACACCCCAATTCCAAGTGGATAATGGTCCAACCCCCCCAGTTATTTTTCCACAATTATCACACTGTGTATATATATATATATATATATATATATATATATATTTCAATTTCAATTCATTTATTGTAACCAACCATCAACATACACAATAGACATAGTATAACATGCTTCACATTATCGGATGGTAACAAGGAAGGCCCTAAGGGATGAATATCCCGCTAACAGGGACACCTAATTACATATGCAATTTTAACAGATGGCTAGACGGTTGACATAATGAATTGAACAATAGGCTAAAAGAACAGCATGAGATGACAATTAATGTAGTAAACTTAACTAAAGAACGCAAAACAAACACAACAAATAATAATAAAATAAAATCAGTGCCTACAAGGTTAAATATCTTTGCAGTCATTAACCAAGTAGTTGCGCAGTAATGTTTTTGCTCTTTGTAAACTGGAAGCTTGTTGAACATGACTAGGAAACGAGTTCCATATACCTGGTCCAGTATATTTAATATGGAATCTTCTTGAGTTTAAACGAGCGGATATGGCTCGATAATGAGAGGAGTTCCTGGTGGAATAGCAGTGAATTTCAGATCCTTTTTGGAAATACCCTGCAAAGTTAAGGGGAAGAAGATCATGGGTGAACCGATACATAAAGACTCCTATCTGGAAAGTCATTATTTGGTGAAACTTTAATAAATTAAATGATTGAAATAAAGGACTTGAGTGAATAAAAGGCTTAACTCCAGCTATGATACGTATTGCACGTTTTTGGAGAAGTACTAATTTATTGACCCTGGATTTATATGTAGATGCCCAAACTAAATTACAGTATGAGAGATAAGGATATATTAATGAGTAGTACAATTTAACACGGATAGTGGGGGGGAGTATATGGGAAGTTCGACGAAGGATACCAACACTTTTTGCAACCTTGGCAGAGATATATTTAATATGATCATTCCATGTGAGGTGTTGATCTATGTACACACCAAGAAATTTAGTGGAGCTAACCTGCGTTATGGAGGTATCATTGATAGACAGTTGCAATTCATTCTGGGGGCACATCTTTTTATTAGTTCGAAAGAGCATAAAGTTAGTTTTATCAATGTTTAAGGAGAGTCTATTAGCAGAGAACCATTCGGCTATGAAGATAAGTTCATTGTTTACTGTTTGCATTAGACTCTGGTAGGATTTATGAGAGTAGAAGACATTTGTATCATCAGCAAACAAGATGAATGAAAGAGTAGGAGATATATTAGGCAAGTCATTAATGTATAGAAGAAAAAGCAAGGGTCCGAGATTAGAACCTTGGGGCACACCATATCTAACAACTCTAAAGTCTGAGAGAGCTCCATTGCAGGAAACACACTGGAGACGTCTTTCGAGATAACTGGTAAACCAAGCTAATTGGATGCCTCTGATGCCATAATTAGCTAATTTTTTTAATAGGATCTCATGATTCACAGTATCGAAGGCCTTTGCTAAATCGAAGAAGATACCAATAGAATATTCATTGTTTTCAAATGCCTTAGAAATTTTATCATACATATCAATTAAAGGCATAAAAGTAGATCGACCAGATTGAAAGCCATATTGGTATGGAAAAATAATATGAGATTTTTCTACATATTTATTGAGCCTATCATGCATTATTTTTTCAAAATACTTGGCAAAAAAAGGAAGAATGGATATGGGCCTATAGTTAGAAGGGTTCTCCCTGTCACCCTTTTTAAAAATAGGGACTATTTTTGCAATTTTTATAGCATCAGGTACAACTCCAGTATTGAGGGAGCAATTAATTATTTCAGCTAGTTGGGTTGCGACTTGAGAAATGTAAGAATTAGCAATATGAGGGTCGATATCATCAACGCCACGGCTGTGACTGTCGTGGATCAAGTGGCTCAAATTTTTTATTTCCTCAGGTGAAGTAGGAACCAAGCCAAAAGAATAAGGAAGTGGCGGGTCAAGGTATGTGTTAAAAGGAGATTTAGGAGCGGGAATTTGTTTGGCAAGAGTATGAGCGATGTCAGAGAAGAGATTATTAAAAGTATTAGCCATCACTTTAGGGTCATCATTTCTTATTCCATTGATTTTTAGTGCTTCAATTTTAATATGTTGTTCATCCATTTTAATTATACTTCGAATGAGGGTCCAAGTTTTCTTTAAATTATTAACATGCTTGGTAAATTCAACAGCATAGTAATGCTTTTCAGCCTTCATTCTAATTGTTTTAAATTTATTCCTGATATTTATTATAATATATATATTGTATATTGCCTGAAGTCACATAATTATCTTTTAAATTTATGCATCAGCCAAATGATCTTAAACTCAATGCATCTACACATTGACAGCTAAAGCCCAGAGAACATCGATTTCTGCTTCAGTGTCAAGTCCAGGTCATGATTTATGGCGGAAAAGGAGGGAGGTACTGGGAAAAGAAACTGGAAATAATAATATGGGCGTAACATGTTTGCCAAAAAAATGTGCAAGTGGCCAAGATGACATCTTCATTGTTAATCTACCACCACCATTGTTACACTTACTGTTGTTACATTTAGTGTTATTACATTTAGTATTATTGAATTTACTGTTATCACATTTACTGTTATTACACTTATTGTTTTCATATTTACTGTCATTACGCTTACTGTTATCACATTTACTGTTGCTACGTTTACTGTTATAACATTTACCGTTATTACGCTTACTGTTATCACATTTACAGTGATTTACTGTTATTACATTTACCATTATTACATTTATCGTTATTACATTTACCATTATTACACTTACGGTCATAACATGCCTCTCATTCAGTGGACTCTGATCAGTGTATGCTGCCAACGTACCATCAGTCACACTTATTAGCCATATGTGCATTGCTTCTGAGAGATACTTCAAAGCTGTCATATTAGGCATCTTCATTATGCACACATACAATGTCATACATACATAATAGCTGCACTGGCCTTGTGCTTATTGCTGCCAGCGTTTTTTCTGATGCATTCTATTCCAATCTACTCAGAGCAGTTCCTTTGGGTTAGGAGCGCTCCTGTGTAGCTTCTCTTGATGGATGCTTAATAGATTTCTGCAATGAACTAATACAGGAATGAATTACATATGCACACTTTTCCTGCTGGGTCAGGAGCACTCCTGAGTAGTTGTCATGAAACGGTGCTATATAAATGTCCGCATTTATTTGTTTTCTTTGACTTGAAGTTTTATTCAGATGAATAACAAACAACAGGTTGATGGATGGAGTCATTGGGGTCACTGGGTTGGTTATAATGGATTGAAAATAAATTTCCAATTTCAGATTTCATGCACAGAAAATTATGTCTACCCAGATGTGGAGTTGAATAAAATGCATATTACGTAGCACGGTCAACTGTGTAATAAAACTTCCTTCTCAACAATTAATTTCGGATCTTAATCTCTCATAAAAATAATTCTCTTTCGCCGTCAAATTACATAGCAGTAATCCCTCTCAAATTGCAGCATTGCACAAAGTGGGCAAAGTCACACCTGTCATTTGACTTATGTCGGATGTCATAAGTCATTTGACTTAAGTCGGATGTCATAGGTCATTTGACTTACGTCGGATCAGATGTCATAAGTCGTTTCACTTACATCAGATGTCATAAGTCGTTTGACTTACGTCAGATGTCATAAGTCATTTGACTTATGTCGGATGTCATTAAATCATTTGACTTACGTCGGATGTCATAAGTCATTTGACTTACGTCGGACGTCATAAGTCGACGAACTTCGGCCGATTCAGGCCAGCTGCCAGAATCTCTTCTCAGGTCATTGCTCGGCTGTTTCTCTGGTCCGCTCAGACTGCTCGTTGCTGCCTCCTCCCGCTGGCTCTGAGTCATTGCCCCATCTAGAAACAAACCAAAGCAATAAAAAAAACTATTCAATTATTAATGACTGCAATCACAACAACAACAATGGATAGAAATAGAATAATACCAAAGCACTGGATTTTTATATCAATGCTACATAATAGTCCAGGTCAGGCATTGAATTGAATTTCACCAAATTATATCTAAATTTGAATTGTAATATTATTTCGAGGATTTTAAACAGGTTCTGGGAAAACAATAAACTATGGTTGACTCATCAGTGCTTTACGGGTTCCTTAAAACTTCTTTATATCACCGTGGTTGAACTGGGAGTGCCTCTGAGTGGGCTTCTTGAAGAGGCGCTATATAAATTCTTGAGATGAATGAATGAATAAACTAAATCAGTTGTGCAGCCATCTTTCTCTGGATGTCTCTTGGTCTTTGGACTGTCTTCAAATATTTCCACAATGCACTTACGCATGTGCATTGTGCAACTGTTATTGCGCTCTTCAAAATGCTACTCAGAAGCACTCCCGATTACAGCACGGCCACTAAATTGGAGTTTCATGCCGAAGTGTTGAGCAATTGCGAGTGAAGGACTTGCCCAAGGTCCCTAAGAGGCGGCTTGAGGTGGATTCAAACCTGGAACCATCTGGCTGCCCCACAATGCATAGCTAAAATCAACGTTGCAAAACCAATTATGAACTAAGCATGAATAGAATTAGGACTTCCTCGTACATGGCTTTCGACATCTAAAAATGATACGCATTTTATTTTCCATGACCGTTCAGCCACATTTTTTTAAGCCCTGGTTGTTAGAGACTGCAGAGGTTGTGCTATCATAGAATGGCTGCTCATTCAATGATAACGAAGTCTATGGAGTCTCTAACAACAACAAAATGGCGGCCAAATTTAACCCTTTAATGCCCGGCTGCATTGATTTCTCATACATTGTAGTACAAGGTTAAAGAGTGACCAAATAATAAACACGGTAATAATAATAATAATGACAATTTATATGGCGCGGTAATTACGAGACATTAGCAAAACGTCATTAGTCATTACCATTCATTAACGTCTGTAAAAACATCGACAGCCGACACAAATTCCTTCGATCCCACGTATAAGGAAAACAAACGGTCACAGAGGGAAAAGACGGACGGCATGGAAATAAACGGACCGAGTCGGTTTCCATCTATGATCAAACCGATGGAAATGCATGTCCTGATTAGCTTTCCGGACGCGGACAAAAGCCACTTTCCGTCTTCCATGCGAAGATTTATTAATCCGACATCGGCGGAAGATGGCACGGACGAGGAAGTGGAAGAAGAAGCGGAAGAAGAAGCGTTTGCATGACGACGACGACGACGACGACGAATCGTCCCATTTAAATTGCTCCTAATCTCTGCGTCTCCTCTGCCGTCGCCTCACCGTCCTTCTGCATTCCTGCTCGCTCCATACCCATCACCATCAATCTCTATCCCTGTCTGCCAGCCTGCCTTCCGTCTGTATGCCTGTCTGTCTGTCTGCCTCTTTAATCGTTGTATGTTAGACTAGCTGCAAATGAATGCTTAGAGATCTGTCAGATATTCATCTGTGTGTCTGTCTGGCTGTGTGTCTGTCAGGCTGTGTATCCGACTGGCTGTTTGTCTGTCTGGCTGTGTGTCTGTCTGTCTGGCCGCATGTCAGCTATGTGTCTGTCAGGCTGCTTGTCTGTCTGGCTGTTTGCCTGTCTGGCTGTTTGTCTGACTGACTGTGTGTCTATCTGGCTGTGTGTCTGTTTGGCTGTGTGCATGTCTGGCTGTTTGTCTGTCTGGCTGTGTGTTTTCTGACTGACTGTGTGTCTGTCTGACTGTGTGTCTGTCTGACTGTGTGTCTGTCTGGCTGTGTGCCTGTCTGCGTGTGTGTCTGGCTCTGTTCAGTTGTTTGACAACTGTAACTGAATGCTTAGAATGATGTTTGCAGTGAGATATCAATTCATCTGTCTGTTTCTGTCCGCCCTTCCATCACTCTGCTTGTCCTTGTATCTACCATCCATTCCGCTGGCAATGGTAAACGCGTCTTCTTCTGCAAATATGGAAATGCTTTCAGCTGGAGACAGATGCATTTCCATATTTACCGATCCACCAAAGGCTGGTAACTTGATATAAGAGCTTGTTTCAGCATAGCTTGTGGGAAATTGTAATGACTGCAGACAGTAAAAACGACTTAATATTTAATCTTTCCGACATGATCAGTACGCTATTTGGAGCTCCAATTTATTCCAGAGTTATGTAGGCATGGTTATTGATCATTGCTTCATGTGAACTACTGGCATGATATTAGCTTTACATTTAATACATGTTGTTTTATTGGCCTGTTATTTTTACAGACCAAAGTTCTCTGTGAGCATGATACCCTGCAAAAATGCTGTGAACCTAAACAGTGCTATACAGATTGGAACCAAAGAGCACACAATTTAAAGATATCTTCATCTGAATTCTAGTTTGCCCCTTAAACAGTGGGGCAGACAAGGGGTATTGGGGGTTAAAACCCCCCATTGGCCTAGGAAAAAGTTTTTAAAGGTTATTTATCCACTTAAATAAGGAAAAACAAAACAATTGCTTGTAGTAGGCCTAACAATTGTTTTTCTTCCTTTATTCCCTTTGTTACTTTATTCCCTTTTCATTTACTGCAATACTGTTGGGTTGGTGTCAGAAAGGGCATACGGCCAGGCCATGAAACCCCCCAAAACCCCCTCCATCATAAATCCTTGGCTACGACACTGACCCTAAAACAGTGCTACATAAATTTTTAGTACAGAGCACAGAATTTAAGAATATCTTCTTCATCTGAAGTCTAGTTTGCACCTTAAAGCAGTGCTACATAAATTTTTATTACAGAGCACAGATTTTAAGAATATCTTGATCCGAATTCCAGACGTAGTCCGCAACTCCGCATGCATAACCGACCGGTCGCTGCATTAAACATGAACGCGGGATCACACAAGAAGACACGACGACGGAATCCCCAAAGGCATCATGACGGTCGATTGTGCATTAATCCCATCTCATGTCATCAGCCAACGCACACTGTGATATCTCACGAAATGGACGCCGAGCCCTGCATTCAAATTAGATCCCTCGGATGTGCCACAGTTAATCAGAGAAAATGACGACTGAGTAAGAGCCGAGAAAAACGTGAAAACCGAGCGTAGGAAATTTTTACGAACCGGAGCTGTGGCCGTTCGACGATTGGTCGTCTGCTGTCGCCGCGTCAACCTGTCGGCCGTCAACGACGATCGCCCTTTCCGTTGGCCGCGTCGCATCTCGAACGACTTCCGTTGGCGTGACACGCTCGGGTCTCGACGTTCTGCGGATAATATCGTTTGGTGCGATCCATGCAGATTTTGACGTGACAACGTCCGCTGTGCCAACGTTAGAGGGCGAAGGACATGCGATGTTGCCGTTCAAAGCTGTTTCATCGCATCTGGAAATGGAGTTTCTTTCCATGGAATGTGATGTGGTCGTGGCTGTTGTTTCGCAGGTGGTGGATATTGGCAGCCATGGTTGGGTCATGGTCTGTTCGTCATGACTGGCGCTCGTTTGATCGATCTTCATGGCTTCCTGCTTTGCGTCGTTCGAAGATGTCGAGACGATGACACGATTTAGCGACGCTGCGGAATTACGAGATAAATTACGCGCAGGAGCCGCAGTAGTGTCTGGCGACTCCGGCGGTGGTGGTGGAGGCCAGTCCATGGAGACGACAGACTTGCGCTTCTGCCACACGTCGCCACCCGAGTCTCCAACCATACCTTCCGCTTCGCTTCGTCTCTCCCCTTCCAATTTAGGCTGGTAGCTGTCCCTCGGAATGCCTGTCTGCTGCACTGACACCGACTGATCCTGTAATAAATAGCCTCGCATTGCCACGCTGCCTGGACGAGCGCCTCCGATTGCCTCCTTGCATCGATCAATCTTGCCGCATTCGTCTTTCCATTCGAGCGCCGGATTTGTCCGTTCCGTCGCAACCCTCCTCATCCTCGACTCTTTCGAAGCCATGTAGATCGTCTGATTTATGGAGTTGTCGTAGTTATCAGTCGCCGCGTGACAGTGCTTGTGACACGCGGCGGCGTGCCTCGGACAGACCCTCCGCTCGAACAAAGCCATGTTCATCGTCCCGTAGACAATGTCACGGCCGCGCTGCGACTGGAAGCTGCACTGCGACATCCGGCTGGTGTCCGTCTCCTGGAGCGTGGTGGCGTACGGAAGGGAATGCGTCCCGTACGGATCGCTCGCACGTGTCACAGGGACGCAGCGCGTGGCACCGCCACCACCACAGTGACAACCGTTGTCGAGGTACACCGACACCACCTGACGCACCTGCATCGGTGGAGCGCTCTGTGAGCAACAGTTCGTACGATGAGCATCGTTGTTCGGAAGACCGAGTCTCCGTGGTGAGCTGTAGAGAGGAATGGCGTCAGTTGCTGATGCTGAGATGAGTTGCTTGTCTCTGACGCTTGTTGTCTCCGCTGCGTTTCCTTCCGACGTTCGCTGTGATGACAACGCGTTTGCAACTGCGGTGGCTGAACTGCGCGGCAATGAGTAACCGTTGGATGAAGCGTCGTTGGTGGACAAAACATTCGATGTTTGTCCTTTCTACAAAAATAATTGCCACGCAAATTAATCAAACAAAATGATCGTTCGGTTAACGAGAGAATCCTAATTGCGCATGTTGACCAATACACAGCGCAGTTGGTTTTCGTTCGTTGCATACGGCTGGCAATTTGTATCACTCGTTGATGCACCATGCATGTTGTACCACCTTTCAATGCAACCACCATGCATGTTGTACCAATGTACCACCTATCAATGTAAGAACCATGCATGTTGTACCACCTTTCAATGCAACAACCATGCATGTTGTACCACCTTTCAATGCAACAACCATGCATGTTGTACCACCTTTCAATGCAACAGCCATGCATGTTGTACCACCTTTCAATGCAACAACCATGCATGTTGTACCACCTCTCAATGCAACAACCATGCATGTTGCATTTCATTGTCAGTCATAACTACAAATACTACCATTAAACATAAACAACGAATAATGTTAATTTTTATATTTGTCCTTACTAATTGGAGAATAGATTTAGTCAGTTTAATAATTAATTGTTGATTCCTAAGAAGTTAACTATTTAAAAAAATCTGAATCGTTAACAGCCCTCATAGAGATGATGATGACTATGACGTGTGTACAAAGGCAGCAGGTTCATTAACTTTTCAGCCACATGGAGATGAGATGAGTGAGGTGGTTTCCCCTCGCCTTACGGACAATTTTGGGTGAGCAACAGTGGCTTAAAGAAGATTTGAAACTATGACCTTTTGGCAACGAGGTGCAGAACATACCGCGGCACCAATTTAAAACAAAAAAATAGTACATACAGTATTAAATAATATTATATGAACCTTCTGGTAGACTGTGTTTCCAGAATCGGCTGTAATCACTTTTCCGGGTAGAAAACTTTGTGGGAAACGACCCTGCGCAATAAAGCATAGTTCGTGTCACGTGGCATTCAAAATTCATGCAACCGTCCACCAAGAACCGTCTGTCAGATGGAAGAAGTGCTGCCAACTCCCAACAGACTGACGACAATCAGGTGTCAGACATACTGACATTGGCAATCGTAGTCTCTGCAACTTCTTTGAACATCTATCAATGACTTAAGCCTTTGTGTAGGTGCATGTGTGTGTGTCTTTGTGTGTGTGTGTATGTGCATTTATGTGTGTGTTTATGCATGCACGTATGTGTGTATGACAGTGTGTGTGCATGTGTTTGTGTGTGTATGTGTGTATGACAGTGTGTGTGCATGTGTTTGTGTGTGTATGTGTGTATGACAGTGTGTGTGCATGTGTTTGTGTGTGTATGACAGTGTGTGTGCATGTGTGTATGACAGTGTGTGCATGTGTTTGTGTGTGTGTGTATGACAGTGTGTGTGCATGTGTGTATGACAGTGTGTGCATGTGTTTGTGTGTGTGTGTGTATGTGTGTATGACAGTGTGTGTGCATGTGTTTGTTTTGTGTGTGTTTACATTTCTGCATACGTATATATTACACTAACCCCAGAATGGCATCTTAGTTTTTTAATTTCATTCAATTAATTACTTTACACTTTCTCATTTAGTATGAAAATGTTTGTCTTCATCTTACGTAGCTCCTTTCCTTCTGTTTCCCGGCCCTTATAACTACACCCGTCAAACGTCATTACATGCATTATAGATATTCTAATCATTGGGGGAGGGAGGGGCAGCTGCTTGGATTGTTCCTGACAGTTCAGAATATGGTCATGTCTGATACATCACGCATGTCAGATGCATGTCATGCACTTTATTGGCTGCATGCATCTAATTTATCATTGCAATGGTCTGTCGATGCAAGATGCACATCTACTCTGCTTCAGGTTAGACGAAAAGAAGAAATCCTTTCGTCAAAATCTGTGAATGAATGAAGGAAAGAATCAAAGTCTGTCTGAGGAATGAATGAGTGAAAGAACAACCGAATTAATCATCTTAATAATAAATTGTAATAATAATAAATTGCAATAATAATAATAATAATAAATTGCAATAATAATAATAAATTGTAATAATAATAAATTGTAATAATAATAATAATAAATGGCAATAATAATAAATTGTAATGATAATAATAAATTTTAAAAATAATAATAAATTGTAATAATAAATTGTAATAATAATAAAAAAATTAATAATAATAAAAAAATTGTAATAATAATAAATTGTAATAATAATAATAATAATAAATTGTAATAATAATAATAAATTGTAATAATAATAAATTGTAATAATAATAATATAATAAAATGAAGAAGAAAACCTAATTATTGTGATTATGATTGCAATCTGACATTTGTAAAGTGCCACTTCAAGCAAAAACTTATCAGCAATTCAGCATCACTCCGGACAAGAGCCAATGAAAACAACTATCAAAGCATTCATTTGCATTCATCTGTTGTCTTACCATACAGCAGTCGCGGAAGGCTCGTGCATCAAACGGTGCCGTGAAGTTGAGTCCCCACTCGCGACCGGTTTTCCCATCACGCCAGTGTACAAAACAATCGGATGACTGTATGATCCGGGTACCTACAACAGCCAGCAACCAAACAAGAAAATGCCAGGTTATGACCATTTAGGTACCTACCGTGGTTTTTTTAAACATGAAGATGTACACAAAATGTGCAGTTCTAAATGAATTTGTGCAGTTGTAGAAGCACTTGTGTACAGTTAAAACTAGCAAAAGGGTCATTGCCCTCCGATTGGAAGTAATTTACCATGGAGGATCGGAAAGGAAAGAAGGGATTGTGCAGTTCTAAAAATTCCTTAAAAACAGCCCTGTACTGACGTTAACATTTCTGACGAATGAACAGGTGCTGCAAAGAGTAGGAGAAAAAAGATCACATGTTGACAACTTTAAGAGAAAGACAAAAGAATTGGATTGGACACATATTAAGAGGGGACTCCCTCATGAGAGAAATCATAAAAGGGAGATTGGAGGGGAAAAGAAAGAGAGGAAGACCGAGACAGACGATGCTGGGATGGATGATGACTGATGGATACAACGAACTGAAGAGAAAAGCACAGCGAATAGAAGAATGGCGTCATTGGAAGTTGAAACCTGACGAGGGGGCAGAGAACTTAAAGAAGAAGAAGAAGCTTATCATTCTTGAGTCAAGTCAGATTGATATTGCATATGAAGAAACTGGTGATCGGGAAGGTTGCAAAGGGAGGGAGATTATGTCCATATTTATAATTTTATGATTATTTTTTTATGTGGATTATGTTTAATTAGATAGGCATCAATCAGGTAACAACATACAGAAGACAGGTTAACGATAACTTAGATTGATCACTCTGGTGGTCAACTTTGCTGAGTCACATAAGAAATGTGATGCCAGACCATGTGGCCGTTGATCAAACTCAATGCTGTATGAAGACCACAGTGTAGTTCCACAGGATCCTTCTTCCCCATGCCCGAAGCGAAGCATAGGTGGTCAACCACGTGATCTTCTCTAATGCCTCAGAATATAATTATAATATATAGCTGTAGTTTACTATTCAGCAGAAGTTTAGTATTCAGCAACTCTGCCACTGGTTGCACTCTGCCAATGCCAGTCCCAAGCCTGGATAAAGGATGAGGGCGACACTAATCATCTTTGATATGGCAGTGTCTTTAAACATGTAACAAGCAATTAGTATTCAGCTCAACTGCAGAGCACCATGTGTTCACAGCAGTTCATACAGCTCTCCTGGGATTCTCATCTTCAACATGTTGTTCAAAGAAGCGTAGGACCTTAACATAGCTTTTGCGGACAGTGCCAGAAACTGGTCGCATCTCTCATCTCCTTCTGATCATGCTATTGCTCACAAGATCCAAGCATTCGATCCGCATGATCCTCCAGAGACACCACAGGTGGACAGCGCCAATTTGGCTTTTTTATTAGTACTTCTGTTGCGTAGCAAGTCATGCAGAGCTCTATACATGATATATAGAGAGAATGGCATGGTAATTTCATCCATGGTAAAACCACTGTAAATAATGCGGTAACGGGGAACAGCAATTTCGGTTTTACTGAAGTAATAGGTTTTCTGTCACTGTAATACAGTGGCAATGGGGAACGAGCGCTGCGATAAAGTCACAGCAACGGAAGCTGTTGGAGTGTTGGTGCTCCATACTACCCGTCCAGTAGTCCATAATCTATGGTAGACTTCACAAGTCATTTTAAAGCTACAAGGATCGCATTCAAAATCTAGGGTGATGATGAGGTGGAGATGTTTTTATTTCATGAGGCATTCAACTTATCATCTATTCAGAATTAGTCAGGACTTGGCTGACGCAAACTTTCAACAAGATCATCTGCCATTTTGGGTGAATTTCGTAAATTCAATCAGCAATACAAATAGCTACGTAGGCTAGAAATTGCTTTTATAAAATTTCAATTGATGAAATTAAAACATTTCTTTGTCGGGAATGTGATGTACATGAGATGAGGATGAGGAGAAACATGGGGTGGGCATGGGAACAAACCATGTGGGACGAGCGGGGATGGTGAAGATTTGATTAGTCCGAGTGGGGGACGCGGTTGAGGACGATATTGTCTCCCAAATGGGCTACATCGCTACCGAGCACATGAGCACTGGCAGCAGAAGCATGATATAGAGCCGTAGTTTAGTATTCAGCTCAACCGTAGAGCACCATATGCTCTCCTCATCCAGAGGGAACATGGGGGGGATCAGGTGATAGCAATTTGGTGCATCGTCGTCATTTCCTGGACTCAATGCACGGACGCTGAGTGCGTGCTGACGTAAACAGGGCTTCAAGAATCTTTAACTCATTGCTTTCAACCACTGATCGTCAATGACCAGATGGCGCTGCTTCGTCTTCTTCTTCGTCTTATCCCTGTTGACCGCAAACTAAAAGCTTTCGCCTCCCTGACCCCATAAGCATAATAGGGTGGATCCTCAAAATGTAAAAGCTTTAGCCTCCCTGACCCCATAAGCATAGAGTGGATCCTCAAAATGCAAAAGCTTTGGTCTCCCTGGCCCCATAGGCATAGAGTGGATCCTCAAAATGAGTAAACCGCTAACCCTGGGCAACCCCAAACATCATCCGCATAATCTAAGCCTGCACAGAGGTTCCCCTGTTTGTCTACAGTAGCCTAACAGGCCACAGTGGACTACATGCTACATAATTCCATTTACTAGCGCAGCAAGAAGATCACTGGCGCCAATGGATCAGCAGATCGCACCTCCCCAACCCACCCCCACCCACCCAAATGAACCCCAATCAGTCAAATGCTTCCCCTCTCTTTGAAAACATGGATCCATAGATGAACGACTCTTCTCGTGACAACAAAGCTTGTTGACATTGGCAAAAATTATTTTGCTCTAATACAGTCCTTGGAGTCCACTCAGGTTGTCTGTATATAAGGTGGACACGAATGCAAGGATCCTGGCTGGAAAGCTCCAGGGATGATGTAAACGCCAGAGCGTAGCATATCCCCCTCCCCCATTCGATCCCGTGAGCTAAAAGCAGCTTCAAGTTCACTGAAGCAATCCACATTGCATTGGCAGCTGATACTTGTGCCTAGTCTGAGTACGGGTGCTAAAAGTTGCTGACATGCCAAGAGTATATAGGCTATATATATATACACTTTGTTGCATCTCCTGTGTTTCAGGTCCTTTGCTGTCAGAAGCACAATTCCCCCAGCTGATGGCCTTGCCTCTAGTGAACGGGAGTATTATCTCCATCTTCAAAAGTAGGAGAATACCATTTATTAAAGTAAGAAACTAAGAGTGTGCATACAAATATGTGGAAAAGAAACTTCACCCACTAACTGGCAATAAGTTACCACTCAGCAAGTGAGTGCTATTTTAGTCAACAGGTAAGTAAGTAGACTCAAGAAAGGGTAAAACCCATATCATGTGACATTGTGACTACTAAGAACACTGGCATCACTAGACACATCATAAAATTAAATATACATGTGCTGTCAAGGGAACTGATCCATAGGGACCGTAATCTTAACTTCTGTCTAGGAAAAGTCAGCTCAATTTGTCAAGTATAGCCAAGAATTTATCAGAAACAAGCCTCAAAGCTGTAGGATTTAAATTCTAAGACTCTTTGCACTCGGCTGCATGAAAACACAAGCTCCAGATTCAAATGGTCTGATATTGCATGTAAATAAGCTGAAGCCCATGCTTAGCTCTTAGGCTCCTCTGAAGAAATTTCAAAATTTACTATTATGATCATCATGATATCTCAAAAGCATTCACACACGTACATAGTATTACATACATACATACATAATACACACACGCACATACATACATACATACATACATAATACACACACATACATAATACACATACATACATACATACATACATACATACATACATACATACATATATACATACATACATACATACATACATACATACATACATACATACATACATACATACATACATACATACATACATACATCATCGTCGTCATCGAAATCCTTGGGCTGAATGCCCGTAGGTGTCCGGCGCCACTCTCTGTTTGAGTCTGTCTCGCATCATGCTGCCCATCTTCAACCTGTCCGGTCTGCAGGTCCATACCATCAACATCTTGAACCAGCTAGACCACCTTGTCTGATGAAGAGAATATTGGGAGAGAGGCATGAAGGACAACCTGGGTCAATGCCCGTATGTGTCCCACGCTCTCTCCCCCCGACTCTCTCCACTGGTCTGTACTGATCGGCCTGTGCAGGTCAGCTCCACATCATGACACCTTGAAGCATCTGGGTCGCTATGTCACTTGTGCCGTGGTTTTTGCGGATTTCAATCGTCTTGGTCTTTTACTGCCAGCGTATCTCCACCCATCTGGCAAACCTTCCTCATTTTATCCGGGCTTAGGACCGGCACAGGGACGTTGTTGGTTCCCTGTGGCATAGGATGGATGCAGTTTAACGTCGTGCCCAGGACTACATACATACATACATACATACATACATACATACATACATACATACATACATACATACATACATACATACATACATACATACATACATACATACATACATACATACATACATACATACATACATACATACATACATACATACATACATACATACATACATACATACATACATACATGTATATTAGGGTGTCCCATTTTGAGGTTATATTTGAAAATGCTAAGTTTCTCCAGCCAAAAAGTATCATTGGTGGAAGATAACTTTGGGGAAATAACTTCAAATTTTTTCAAGGGCATTTGGGGGTCCCCAAAGGGCTATAAGATATCATAAAAATGCATTGTGGTCTGCCGCTATCTTTATCAATTTCACTCATGCGTATTTTCATGAACCTTGGATTTTCTGCAGCCCAACGCCATTTTCGTTCTGAATAAGTACACCACGCATATATATATATATATATATATAATATATATATGCCCTATATATACATACATATATATAATATTATATATAATATATATAATTTCATGCAGAGCTGCTGTTTCATCGTGGGTTTGCATGTATGTAGCAGCCATTTCGTAAAGTGTGCAAAACGAAATTTCAGACTGTTTGATATATTCTTTTCACTACAGTCTGTTACATAATGCAAATATGGTTTAATGGCTACATACTTTATATATTACAATATTGGTTAATTTTATTGTCATGGCAAGTCACAGTAAAACTAAAGCACTGTCAAAGTTGA
This sequence comes from Lumbricus terrestris, assembly GCA_949752735.1. Taxonomy (NCBI): domain Eukaryota; kingdom Metazoa; phylum Annelida; class Clitellata; order Crassiclitellata; family Lumbricidae; genus Lumbricus; species Lumbricus terrestris. Next base: position 33,238,597 of record OX457037.1, on the reverse strand, counting down.
GGAATTGACCATCTATATGAGAACTTGTGCTTTCTTTGAGGTGATGCTTTCCAGCGACTTTTATGCATGTCTTTGACCATCTAAAAGGCTGCAGATATGCTGTGTTTTCAAGATGTTTGATGAAACTGGTTCAAATAAAACAAACGTCAGTTTCTGCGGCAACAAACCCCAAAAGATAATTATTGTTAACTGAGGGCTTTAAAACTTGCTTTTTGGATCAGGCTCACAGAGCATCATCCTGTGGAGGATTTCCATGAATTCTTTATATTTGCTGAGTTGATGATGGGATGGATGTACCAAACATAACTGGTATTTGCAAGTTTGATGCTCTTCAGATAGAGTATGTTGTATTACCGTTATATTACTCAATGAAAATGTAGTTGCCGTTCTATGGAAATGAGACTGTCATCTGTTTCACAGATAATGATTCACAATTAAAACACTTTAACAACTTTTGTTGTATCAGTGTAAGCCTACATTCTATCCTGGCGCACTGTCCGATCTCAGCTGATGCTCCATTTAATTGCATCATGTTAGTTAGAAGATAAGCATATATGATTATCCTGGTCTCAGTATTACTGCACTTAAAGCAATGCAATGCCATTCTTGATACTTCAATCCAGAGCATGCAACTCTTGAATTGTTTTCCGATCTCTTAACACCACACAAGGAAACAACTCTCGTACTACACAAGACCCCGAAATTGGATCTTACTTGGTCAAGTTTCTTCCACAACTTTACCAGAGCTATATATCTCTCAAAACCTTTTCCAAACTACCGGCATTGACGATAGCTCTCTAGAGAGTTCTGCTGTTTGACCATCTGAAAAACCGTACAATTAAGCCATTGTAATCGTGAGGAATTTGACATGTGGTACTGGCTGTGCCTGATACAGACATTTAATGCCATAACAAATGAAAGTCATAAACAGTTCTAATTGCAAGCTGTTGAAAAACATAAAAAGTACTTCCCAAATTGCAACCATGACTCTCTTGAGTCACTTCTTCCGATGTAGTGAACTACTGATTGGACCAAACATGTGACTATCTCACATTTGGTACTGTGTACCAATATGCCATTTCAAAGTAAACTCTGTTTTGAATAAATGGTCGAATTATTATAGTAGTCAATAATGGTTAAATAATATTCCAAATGCTAATAATACATGAAAGTCTGTGCATATATCAATTTTGTCATATTTCAGTCAATTAACTGCAAAACCAGTCTGAGAAAAATATAGCATAACATTTTTTGAGCAATTACATTGTATGACATATCATATTTTGTGCGAAAATATTTAAAATATGTGGTGTGAATGACGCTGCTTCATTGTATTGAAATATTTGCACACGAATATCATAGTACGCTATATATAAAATTTGGGGCTCCTTGGGGGCGCCCTAAAATTTTTCTTAAAAATTCGAAAAAATTACACAAATATTATCATCTCCATAGGAAACTTTTTGACTGGAGAGACCAAAGAATTTCAAGAAAAAGTTTTTTGGGGACACCCTAATGTATATGTGTGTGCATATATAATATAGATATAAAAGCTAGGCTTATTAAGAGTTCAAAAGAGTATATACAGATATGCACTACACAGCTGGGCTTATAAAAAGGATATACATGCTAGATAGATCATGATTATGTATAGCTCTATAACAGTCCTAAAAGTAGTTTCAGATATATGTATACCAATATATGTATGTATAATGTATATATGTATATACATGCAGCCACACACACGCACACACACCTCCACACACACGCATACATACACACAAACATGCATTCATATGCATATGAAATTATATACATTACATATTATATACCCATTATACCTACATACCATTACCTTCCTTGAGGACTCACCGTCCTTTGGTTCTTTGAATTGCCTTGCCTTGCCTTCAACCATCCTCGACACGAGGGTTGGTCGCATTTTGGACAGTTCTTCTCCATCCTCTCCTGTCTTCGGTTGCTCTCAACAATTGCTCTGTTGATAATCCCATCCATTCACACATGTTGTCCCACCACCTCTTCCTAGGTCTTCCTCTTGATCTTGCTCCTGGAACCGTGCCTTGCATAATCTCCTTCTCCAAGCAGTCTCCATGTTTCCTCATGATGTGCCCGAAGTATGACAACTTCCTTCCTTTAATTGACTCCAGTAGACTCCTTTCTACGCCAGCCGTCTCCAGAACCCATTCATTTGTTCTTTGCATAGCAATGTCTAAAGGCGGATAATCCCACCTCTTCTTCTTCTCTGTGATTCTGATCCAGACAAAGGCCATGTGTTACATGCCTTGCTTAATTCTACCTCTCTACTAAAGCCTAGAGTTTATTCTGTCTGCAACCCCCCTAAGGGGCCAGAACCCATGATTGCATCATTCCTCCTGCTGACAGCTTCACGTGAAAAACCTATATATCACGAAGAACCTATATATCACGAAGATGTTTTAATATAAAGATAGGAAAAAGATAGACTGGCTCATTTAGAGCATCGTGAGCACCATGATGCGTGTACATCAATATGCGGTTAGCAGTTGGCTCATTGAAGGATATTCTTACTTCCTAACTCACTTCACACACACACACACACACACACACACACACGCACACACACACACACACACACACACACACACACACACACACACATATACACACTGATATTGGCTTGGCACTCCCCAGCAAATTAAAAAAATTGACTTTTTGCTTCTATCTCAGACCTTTCCTCAATTTACATTTTCAACTTCTGTTCGTGACCTAGGTGTCACTCTTGACTGCTCGCTGACATTCTCAACACATGTAACCAACCTTACGCGCTCCTCTTACTTTCACCTCCGTCGTCTCAGGTCCATTCGCAGATCTGTCTCCCTTTCAACCATGACATCAATAGTCCATGCTTTTGTCTGTTCCAGAATTGATTACTGTAACTCCCTTCTTATTGGTCTTCCAAAGGTCCGCCTATCTCCCATTCAATCTGTCCTTAATGCTGCTGCTCGATTAATTGCGCGCCTTCCTAAGTACTCTCATATATCATCGTTCATGATTAACCAACTACACTGGCTTCCTCTCTCTGCCTGCATACAATATAAAGTCCTTTCTCTGGTACTCAAATCCAAACTGGGTCTTGCACCGATGTATCTCAGTGATCTCATTCGTTCTCCTCTATCAGCATCTTCTCATCGACCTCTCCGTTCTCTGGACAGGGCTGACTTGTTTGTTCCACGAGCTAGGACCACTATTGCTCAAACTCGATCCTTCGCCATCATTGGGCCCTCTTTGTGGAATTCTCTTCCCTCCACTCTGCATGGGACTCTACTTTCAGGATCGTTATCTACATCTCTCTCTCTTCTTAAGACCTATTTTTTCTCTAGGGGTTATCGCACTGGGAGCGCTACTGAATGGCCTTGGTTGTGAGCGGCGCCATATAAATTACCGGTACTAATTACATTACATTACACGCGTGCACGTGCACACACACCCACACAATCACAAACACAAACAAACACACACCCAAACACGTCCACACACACACACATAAACATGCACACCCACACCCAAACACACATAAACACGCATGCACACACACACACACACACACAAACAAACAAACATGCATGTGCACGCACACACACCCCACACACGCACACACAGGTCCAGCTTCATTATAATTATCTGTATATCTGCATGGGTCAGAGGTGCTGCAAAATCAATGCCCTAGAAGCCACTCAGACAGAGAAAGTGCAAACACGAGCTGATGCAGCCTTCGTCGTTGAGAAGAAGTGTTCGCTCATTCCTGCAGAATATGCGGTTATCATTACGTGTGACGAGCAGAGATCTCGTTGGTCGATTATTTGAGTCCACTTTGTAATATGGGAAGAAAGAGAGAAAGAGAGACGATCGTGATTGATGATCTCTTTATTGGTCGATGGTTTTCCATCAGCCGAACGAGCAATAACACAAAATATCCAAAGGCAATTAATCAGAAATAAATAAGTAAGTACATAAATAGCTCACGTCACGCTCTCCCAACGTTTGCTCTGCAGAAACGCTGGCACAATTTATTGCATTGCATAAATTTATTATTATACCACCTTATACAGAATGACTCAGCAAGAAAAACCTCGGGGAGAGGGGAGTGGGGGGGACAAAGAAATGCCTTTAAAAAGCAAGAGACAAATGAGAAAAAGCGAGACATTAGTTTAACCTTTGTTGCGGGAGGAAGAAGGTTATTCCACATGTATGGACCAACCACAACAAACTATGATTTGAGAATCAAAGCTGCTGCAAATCCCTAAGCATGTAACGGAGGGCGACGGACGCTCGCACCAAGGGAGACAGTCTACGCCAGACTGAAATCTTGTGAAGAGATACAAGATGTAAAGATACAGAAGAGACGCTGCTGCAACTCAAAAGCAGCCTCAGGGTTTCCCCTCTGGAGAATTTCTACACAGCTTTTGACTGACTGCAGTTGGCCTTAGCAATGATCGATAACCGACCCGACCCTCGGTGCTGCCATGGGATTACAGCTGTTGCGCGCTGCCAAGGCAACTGCCCGAGCATTTCCCGGGCTGCGGACGGACAGGAAACCAGTCTGCCAGCGGACAGGGAACCAGTCTGCCAGCGGACAGGGAACCAGTCTGCCAGCGGACAGGGAACCAGTCTGCCTGCCGGCCAATCCTCGGCCATCATCCCATCAATATTAGGCCTAACAGTAGGAGCTAAAAACTGTGTTCTGGAAACACATCGAGGGTCAATTTGGCAACGGCCATGCGTCAAATGAAAGTGGGTAGAGCAAAAAAGAAGGAAGGGTGTTGCACACGACGTTGTCTGTTGCACCACCGGTGCAACAGTCGTCGTCGGTTGCATCGATATGCAACAGATCCACCGACACTAAAGTTAGACAGTCGTCTAAGTGCAACCGAAAATCGTAAATTCTACATCTGCTCCTCCGCTCCCGGAAGAGCGCAGGTCACCTTCAGGCGGCTCACTCACGCTCAGCCACTCCAACTAATCAAGTCCCGTTAGGAAGGCGCATATGGTATTAACAGGTCAAGAAGACCTCATGACCAGGATGCTGTCCAGCTGGTTCTTTGTCTTGTTTTGTATAAATTGTATTGTTACATTGGGGAGATGGTTGAATGAATTACTTTTCATGTATATTACTAGACTTATTATTACTTCTGTGTGTTATAATTGCATTAGGTGTTGATGTCCCATTGTGCATTTGCAAATGGAGTAAAAAAGGTTCAACTTACTTACTTACTTGATAATGCACAGGCACAAAGATCAGAAGGTCTTGGGTCGATACCTGCGAGGCCCATAAACTATGACTTAGTCTTCCACTCGCTAGGGTTAGCAACTGTAAATATATCGAGGAAAATGGCGAATGAGCGTCTTGCACGCTGCCATAACAGTTGCATTCGACTCCAATTAACTTGTTGTCATTTGCATGTAATCTTACTGCGTACTTGTTAGCTTAACGAATATTAACATTATTATCATTTTATTATTATTAATATTGTTATTGTTATTATTATTATTATTATTTTTCAACCTTTATTAAAACATCACTCAAGCTTAAAACAAAAATCAAAAAACAGAAAATCAAAAAATTATTATTATTATTATTATTATTA